>JAOXXN010000395.1:122904771-122919764 GCA_026770055.1 Myrmophylax atrothorax
AATTGTCTGATTAAAATTACTGTTAGAAGTTCTTCTAAAATCAGCTCAGGTACTAGAGTTACATAAAGGCAAAACAAATGAGTAAATGAAAGTTTGGCAATTTTCTAACATGAGATGGAAATCTGAACCAAGTTACAAGAAACTTTCTCTAAGAGTGATAAGAGTGCAGAATGCCAGCTAATTCAATGTAGAACTAATCTAACCAGGTCTGGGGGAAGAGAAACAGGATCAGAAGCTTGAACACAGTGGTTTTGATCTTCACAATAAGTGAGTATAAATGTGCTCTTGTTAATGAGTTACAGTCACACATGACTGGCATATTCTTGATATAAATTTGAAAAGAAATTTTCTAACTAACTGCTGGATTTACAAATTGAATTTGGGTATTTTGTTCAAGGTAATTCCTTCCTAGAAGAAACATTAACACAGTTAAGAACATCCTTAATAATATTTTAATTTAAAAGTATGACAATTATTAAACCAGAAAAATCAGGGTTAGTTTGCCTTTGACTTTAATACATTTTTCTGAAGCTCCTCATGATTAAGAACTGTGAACATCAACTACACTGAGAAAGACTTGAGGGAGCAGTCTGTCTTACAAAGTGGAATGGGAATGCAGTCAACTGACTGGGGTCAGGGAGCATGATATAGCAGAACTGGGCATATTTCAGACCTGATGATGGATATAGGGAAAACCTGGAGTGCTATAACTGATGGAGATGCCATTGGATGTACTATCAGATGAAGAGAGAGGAGAGGTTTAAAGAGAAGATACTATAGAAAGTTGATTTGTTTGAATTCATACTGACACCAGGAGCTTTATTAATTATGAAAGGGAAAGTTGTGGTATTGCTTACTTCTGTTTCTGTCCTGTAAACCATTTATAACTGCATTAGAGATATATTAGTTGAATAAACTAGACATCTTGAATAAAGGTTGGACACTGTTTAACATACAAAGCATGTACTTCTTTTGAGTTTTGTATAAAGAGGTTTCTTCTTTGGCACACCAGATATAAGTCAAATATTCCTCAGTTTACATTTTATAAGAGATCTGGGGAGCATTTTCTCAAGAAAATAGCCTTGGGACAAAGTGCTAAAGATTTTAATATTTTCCCCCCAAAATACCAAGAAATAAATAACAAAGGCTCAGAATTAAAAGTTTTAAGTATTATATATTAACTCTGACCACATACTCTTTCTCAAAAAGAGAAAAAAAAAAAACCAGAAAAAATTGGTTTCCTTCCATCCAGGATACAAGCTTGGCATCTATTTAATGTTCTTAACTAATGCCTAATACAGTCTAATATTCTTCAGCTTTCCTCACAACTAAACAGATAAAATGGTTACCTGTAAAGCAAATTTCACTGCTCTCACATACTAGATTTCCTTATGTGCAATGCAGGGAATAAGGCAATTTATTAGTTATTTAATTTATCTTTTAATGTAGGTGGCCTATATATTCCAGTAAATGTTTACCATTACCCTGCTCTAGTTAACAAGTAAAACACTGAATAGAATCAGCTTAGTGTATACTTTTCATATAAATTACACTAAAGGACTCTTTTTCACTGGCCTATGCAGTACTGTAAGTACTCAATCATGCAAACATGAAATGGATTTTACAAATGGACTCCTCATGTATAAAAGAATATATATTGCCTGAGAAGTTTGGACATGCAGAGAAAGTATTTTTCTAGAATGTGATCACATCTTTAGAATTAGCCCTTAGAGAGAGGTGGAACAAACATTTCTTGCAGTTCTTCCCATGAGATCTAAAAATGTAAGAATAGGAAAGCTGTGAGACATTTGTCCCACTACCAGGCCTTTCTATTTTTCCTCCTAGTCTGTAAGTCTTAATATTTTGGACATGTGACTTGAGGAAAGAAGGTATGAGACAGGGTCTGTGTAATGTGAGACACATTTAGGAACAAAGTCGAGGGTACAGCATCAGGCTGTACCTGAGTTCAAATTCAGAGACTGCTGCAGCACTTGTAGAACTCTGGGTGTCAGATGCAACCTGCTGGTGAGCCCATCAGCTGTGCCTGGCCCTGGGCTCTGGCATGGCCCTGGGAATGTCTCAGTTGTCAGATGTCTACAGCATGGACCTGACAGATCTTCTCCTGTAAGATGATTCTGTTTCATACTTTAGAGATCAATCTTGCACCCGCTACTATCTGTATTTATTTATTCATCCATTCATTTATGCATTCACTGCCTCCAACTTCAGTGGAATCAAAGTTGGACATTAATTTCTCATCTGAAGAATTCAAATGAGAACTCTTAAGCGTACCTGCTCCTCCACTGTTCAAGTAAATACATCGTCAGACAGAACAGTACATGATAGGAATCCAGAAGGACAGTAGACTGTCTAGAGACCTGTTCCCTCCCTCTTTACTGGCTAAGGCTGCCAAATAATCAGTAAAAACAAGACATTAAAATGCTATCACTGGCTTAGAAGTGCTATCAAACCCATACAGTACACTCTTTACATGAGCTCATTTTCCACAGACAGGAAAATCAAAGAATCCAATAATAATAGAAGAATCATCTGGGAGAAGGGGAGGAAAGGAAGGCACAAAAGAAAAGAAGGTCCTCTGCTCGGAAGTAGAGAGACATTGGAGTCAGTTGTAAGTAGTCACAATCCCTTTGTAGAAATAAAGTAGATCAGGCTAATTCCTCTCCATATGCACAGTCAGTTTGGCATTCAGAGACACAAAGGGACCTGAAATAACTTTCTTATCAGACTTTTTATAAGGTGAAATAGATAAAATTCCACTGTACCCTTTGCTGTCCTTGCATCTTCTTGGTCAAATTACCATGAAAGAAAATAACTACTTGGTCTGTGGAACAGTCATAATCCACTTCTCTTTTTACAAATTATGTGAATAGATAAATTGAGGCATGGAATGACTAGAAGTGGAATTTGCTTTTTAGTCATGATCTAACTTGTGAGAGTCTGGCTGCAACAGAGTTTCCTTTTATGTTAGGCACACAGTATCACATGCACAATTCCTATGCGTCATCCTTTTTAGAGGAGAGAGAAAGCTTGTAAGTTTCATTATCTTGCACCTTTGGAGTGGGCAGAGCTGTTGTGGAAAGCACTGGAGCTCTGCTGCCCACCTACAACACTGCTTCAAAGACTAATTCTGTCTGAAAACAGTCTGTAGATACTTTTCCCCATATTATCTGTAGTAATATTAAACTTCTGGATGTCCTGCTTCTGATTACTGATACCTGTGCTGTTCTGCTTTCTTCACAAAGTACCAGCCTCAGCTCAGGACTCTACTGCATGTCTTCATGGTCAGATGGACAATTGATAAGATCCTGAAAACATCCATAGATGACCTATAAATGGCAACGTAAACCTGACTCTTACAGTTAACATAGGCGGGGCATGCAGACAAGGCGCTGCAATTTGCAAGTGGGTCCACAGTTCAGGTAAGTTCTAAGGGCTCTGTCTCTGCCATAATGGCAAGCACTCAACTCAGAGCCAAAACCAGTGTGTCTCCTGAGGCAGCTCATGAGAAGTCGGATGCTTCCAACCAGATGGAACCAGTAGGGAAGGAGATGTCAGTACAGTTGGTAGCTTGTAGTGGATGCCCAGGTACTTCTACTGTAGAAAAGGATAGTATCTGCACAAAGTGCCCACAAGTTGATGACCTTTTGTGGCAAATAGCTGAATTACAAGAGACAGTTAACAGGCTGCACAGTACTAGAGTGGCTGAAACAGAGATAGATATGTGGAACCATACGCTTACATTGGATACTGCTGAGTGTGAGACATCTTGGACCCTGGTGACCCACAAAAGCAGGGCTCCAATACAACCTCCACCCTCCAACAACCAGACCTAAACCAGATATGGTGCTCTAAAGGCTTTAGATGTCCATAAGCAAGGCCAACAATGAGAACTTGCACCAGCAGCCCACACAGCTTACCACAAAAAGAAACATTGAGTAATCGTACTAGGTGATTCTGTATTAAGGGGTAGTGAAGCACCCATCGACCAGCCTGAATCATGAAAAATATGCTGCCTACTGGGGGTTAAGATCTGTGAGATTGCCAAAAGGATACCCCTATGTGTCAAGAGCATGAATTACTACCCACTACTACTTTTTCATGTGAGTATAATTGACGCCTCAATCCAAAAAACGGGCAGGATGAAGGAAAACTATAAAGACCTGACAAGACAGGTGAAAAACCTCAGTGTTTAAGTCATCTTCTCATCTATTCTGCTGCTTAGAATGGGGACAGTCAGAAGCAGACACACAGTGCTGATCAAAATCTGGCTTTGTTGCCAGTGTTGTGTGGGGTTTGGTTTTTATGACAGTGGGTTGCACTTTAATGATAACAGCCTGTTAAGGAGGGGTGGGATCCACCTGTCTGGAAGGGTAAGAGAATCTCTGGCTACAGATTGACTAGTTTGGTGAGACAGGCTTTAAATTGAAGGACTATGGGGGTAGGGTCCAAAGTGACGACGTTCATGCCATTGCTTCCTCATGGGCAGTAAGCCATGCCAACCAGTGCAGCAACAGATGTTCCTTGAATGCCTCTCAAGATGAGAATCTTGGGGCTAAGCACATCAAGGGTGTTTATGGCTGTGGTGAGTCCTCTTACATCCCTTCTAGGAAAGCTGGTTGCTTGATTACCTCTTGGGAGTGCACAAACAAGTGCAGCATGAGGAATGAACAAGTAGAAATATATGTGTAGTTGAAGGGCCATGATCTCTTTGCAATTACAGAGACGTGGTGGTACAGCTCACATGACTAGAATGTCTATGTACTTTTTAGGAAGAACAGGTGAGTGAGATGAGGCAGTGAAATTGCTTTTGTTAGAGAGCAACTTGCATGTCTTGAACTCTACCCAGGGACAGGCACATGAGTTGAGAGCTTATAGGTTAGAATTAAGGAACAGGCTAATATGAGTGAAACCATTGTGAGTGTTTACTGAAGGATACCTGATCAGGAGGAGGAAGTTGATAAGGCTTTCTATGGGCAACTGGCAATAGCCTCACAGTCATAGGCCTTGATTCTGGGGGATTTCTCAACGAACCTGATATTTGTTTGAGGGAAAACATGGCTTGGCACACACAGTCCAGGATGTTCCTGCAGATCACTAAAGAAAACTTTTTGATGTAAGTAGTGGAGGAGCCAACAAGGAAAGGTTTGTTGCTGGACCTTGTACAGACAAACCAGGAAGGACTGGTTGAAGATGTGAAGGTTGGGAGCAGCCTTGGCTATAGTAACAATGGGATGGTGGAACTTAGGATCCTGTTAGACAAAGACCAGTAAACAGGCCTAGAACCCTGAACTTCTGGAGAGCTAACTTTGGCCTTTCCAAAGACTTAGAGAAATCCCATGGGTCAGGAGTTTAGAAGAGAAGGGCTTACAAGGGCTGGTCAGTATTCAAGCATGATATCCTCTAAGCTCAAGACCACTGTATCCCCATGATAAAGGAGACAGGCAAAAGGGGACAAAAGACCTGAATGGAAGAGCAGGGAATTTGAGTAAATCTCACATGGAGGAAAGAAATATATGGGATGTGGAAAAGGGACACGCCACATGGGAGAGCTAGGGCAGCATTATCAGAGTATGCAGGGATGCAATGAGAAAGGTCAAGGCCCATTGGAATTGAGTCTGGCAAGCAATATCAAGGGCAACAAGAAGACCTTCTACAAGTACATCAGCAGCACTAATAAGAATGAGGAAAATAAGGGACTACTGATGAATTAGATGGGTGTCCTGGTAATGGAAGACACAGAAAAGGTGGAATTACTGAATCCTCTTTGCCTCAGTCTTTACTGCTGAAGACAGCTTTCAGGATTCCCAGACCTTGGAGGTAAGAGAAGGAGGCTGGAGACAGGAAACCCTTCCCTTGGTCATAGAGAATTGCAATAGAGATCAGCTAAACAGACTTAACACCTGTAACTCCATGGGCCCTGATAGGATGCACCCACAGGTGCTGAGGAAACTGGTAGATGCTGTTGCTAAGCCACTCTCCATCATCTTTGAAAAATCATGGAGAACAGGAAAGGTGCCTAATGACTGGAGGAAAGCCAATGTTACCCCCACCTTCAAAATGAGTGAGAAGGAGGACCCAGAAAACTACTGCCCAGTCAGCCTCACCTCCATCCCTGAAAAGGTGGTGGAACAGATTACTCTGGAGGTGATCAAAAAGCATGTTACAGAAAAGAAGGTCATCAGGAGTAGTCAGTGTGGACTCACCAAGGGCAAATCATGCTTGACTAATCTGATAGTCTTCTATGATTGCATGGCAGGATAGGCCAACAAAGGGAAAGCAGTGAATGTTGCCTAGCTTGACTTTAGCAAGGGTTTTGACACTGTCCCCCATAACATACTCACAGGATGAAGAACTGGCTGAATGGCAAAGCTCAGGGGGTTGAGATTAGCAGAGTAGAATCCAGCTGGAGGCCTGTAGTCAGTGGTGTTCCCCAGCATTTAATACTGGGTCCAGCCTTATTAAACTTGTTTATCAATTACCTGGACAAAGGGATAGAATGTATCCTCAGCAAATCTGCTGATGATATGAAACTGGGGGAATGGCTTGAAGGCTGTGCTCCCACTCAGCAGGACCTTGATGGAGGCTGGAAAATTGGACAGAGAGATTGAGATTGTTGAATGAGATTCAACAAGGACAAGTGTAGGGTACTGCACTTGGGGAAGAATAACCCCAAGTACTAGTACAGGTTAGGAGTTGATCTACTACAGAGCAGGGAGTCTTGAATGACAAGTTCACTATGAGTCAGTGGAGCCCTTGTGGCCAGGAGGGCCAATGGTATCTTGGGGTACATGGGGAAGAGCTTTGCCAGCAGATCAAAGGAGGTGATCCCTCCTTCTACTCAGCCCTATTGAGGCCACATCTGAAG
The DNA here is from genome assembly GCA_026770055.1 of Myrmophylax atrothorax. Taxonomy (NCBI): domain Eukaryota; kingdom Metazoa; phylum Chordata; class Aves; order Passeriformes; family Thamnophilidae; genus Myrmophylax; species Myrmophylax atrothorax. Next base: position 122,911,658 of record JAOXXN010000395.1, read on the forward strand.
TACTGTGTCCAGTTCTGGGCTCTTCAGTACAAAAAAGCCAAGGAGTTTCTGGAGCAGGTCCAGCGGAAGGCCACAAAGATGATGAGAGGTCTGGAGCATACACCTTATGATGAGAGACTAAGGGACCTGGGCCCTCTTAGTATAGAGAAGAGTAGACTGAGATGGAATCTCATCAATACAAATAAATAGATTACAGGCAGATTGTCAAAAGGATACTGACAGACTCTATTCAGTGGTGCCCTGTGTCAGGACAAGGAATAATGGCCATAAATCAAATGAAGGAGAGTCCACCTCAACATGAGGAAGATTTCTCTACCTTGATGGTGGCAGAGCACTGGAACAGGCTGCCCAGGGAGGCTGTGAAACCTCCCTCTCTAGAGACATTACAAACCCACCTGTATGAGTACCTGAGTCACCTGCTCTAGGTGACCCTGCCTTGTCAGGGGGAGTTGGGCTAAAAGGTCTCCAGAGTTGCCTTCCAACCCTAAAAATTCTGTGATGCTGTGATCTCTTAGGCACGTGTGTGAGGATCTAAAACTTGATTTCCTAACAGAATTAAGAAAAAAGGGTTGTTCCTTCAAATCCAAAATTCTCTTACTGCATTCAGAACCTTACAAAGCTCTGATAAGAATGAAAATGTGATAATGAACATTTATATCCATATCAAGCCGTTTGTTCTAAAAGAACTATTTTGCTACAGAGAGAGACAGGAATTAGTTAAATTAAATGAAGTACAGCTACTTCTGCAATGGAATGCAGCAAATGTGTTACTCCACACAATAGCTGAGGACAGGCAGTAAGGAAGGGTATTATGCCCAGCTGAAAAAGTGTTCTCTGATTCATGAATATAGTTAAGTTTTGTTCCATTTGCGTGGCCTTGGTTTCCCATCCAAGCATCTGGTGCATGATAGTGAAATTCTGTCTACATTTTAATCACAAAGGCACTTTAGTTTCATCAGAATTGCACTTTATTTTTTTTCAACAAAAAATGAGAAAGCATTGACATTTTCAAAATTCAGTTTGTATCACAAAAAGGTTGCTTAAACATGTATGTTGTTGTTAGAGCATTTTCATCTTTTAAATGTTTCTAAGAACCTGCTATATTTTAGGTTAGAGTACAAGAGGATATAAATCTGCAGCCTTACTTCTGCTCGGAGAGAGGTCTGATACATAAAGCACCTGCTTTTAACAGAAGTTCAAGCTGAAAATAAGAAGGTAAAGATCACCCTGGGTTTTAGCAGGTTTTATCCAATCATAGACCAGGCTTTTCTTAGCTCATCTTAATAATTATTATTTAAGCATGACAACCTCAGATAATTTTACTTCTTTGCACTAAATCTTCCTTGGATCTTTTGATATGGCAACTCCTGTATCTGGGTCGTTATTCATTGTTATATAGCATAATGCCACTGAAGGATTAAGATGATATTAGCAAATGCATTATGAAGCCACAAGTAATCAAGCTTAATGTAGAGTGAGATTTGGAAGTAGAAAATATTCAGACTAAGATGTTAGAAGTGTGTTATGGAAATGGTTTAATCCTTGGTTATAAGTAGCTAATATATGCTGAATTTTAACATCAGTGTGCAACTTCGATTAGAATCTCCTAAATACATAATCCCCATAGCAATCCCACTAAAAAATGGGAGCTTAATTGTCGCCTTACAGTCTAGTACCTTTCACCTTCACATAATGCTACCATGATGGCTTTTCAAAACAGCAAGAGGGAGAAGAAGAAAGAGAGAAGAAAATCAACCAGAAGAATTTGTCGACAAGACACTTTAACATCCGTTTCAAAAGTCATAGATTACAATTTAAAATGGAAGTCCCCTTTTGAACAAAGAAGGAAAGGTTATGAGAAAATACAGTTTGAAATTATTGATGTATAAAGCCATACGTGATTGCATCTGTCCTATAGCTCCCCCAAATGCACCAAATGGATATTGCTGAAGCCTCATGGAAATAACTGCTAGAGATTTGACTATAGTGATTCTCATTGCTGCATAGAATGCTAGTTGATGTGTCTCAAATAGAATATCTGCTTTTCTCATGCAAGCCTACTTTATAGACTGCATGTCAGATGGGCTGTATATGTTCTGTTCAGATAATCTTGGATACATGTAACAGTCATGCAAATTATAATTCTAGAAGAAGAAATAAAGTAAATTGACCATTGATAGTTCTTTTCCTTCCTTTATTCTGCTCTCTTGTATAAGCATCCAAGTGTAATGATTGTGAACTCAAAGAATTTCTGTTTCAATGCACTTTATCTTTGTAAGCAATGAAGTTAGTGAGTTCAGCTTTAGTTCTTTAGAAGGTTTTTGGTGTTGCTTTCATTTTTTTTTCTCCCATAAAGGGCTATTTAAAAGTGGTGCAGCAATTATCTCTTTTCTAGTATTGACGTTTCTGTCTGTGCAGAGACAGAAATGTTACACCAGAGCAGGAACCTACTGACCAGAAACAATGAAGCAATAGAACAAAAGCTTTAACATGCCTAGAACAGTAGTGAAGCATGTGAGACATTACCATTTATTATTATGAACAGGCTCATATCCTGATCAGGTATTGGTAATTACAGCAGATCCATTCTCTGGTTCACATGTTCATCTCGTCGGAAAAAAAAAAAAAAGTGTCATATAACTTCCTACCCGCACTGCTACTTCCAGGCCTTTTTGGCTTCAAATGAATCAGCACTTTTATTAAATTACCTTTTCTGAGATTTTCAGTGAAATATTCTTTGCTTCCTTCATATAGTTTTCAGAGTCAGGGTGCTGATGACACTCAGAAACCTCTCGGTATGTTTAGAGATTATTTCTTCTTCCTTGATTCTGTATGTCAGAATTGATTCCAAAGCATATTTATCTACATTTTTTAATTGTAATTTAAAATTTTATTCTAAGGGGTATACATTTAGACTATAGTAATTTCGAAGGCGAGTAGTTATTTCATTGGGTTGTCACTCCTTCCAGAAATCAAACCCTCCCTGTCATATATAAATAGATTGCTTGATATACATGCAATATCCTGTCGGTGTCATGCACTCTTTTCTTTAATCTGACTGACATAGCACATAATAAAATGCTCACTTCAATATATGTCTGTTGCATTTTGCCTAATTCTGGGCTTAGTTTAATATTAGTCATGAATATTTCCTACAACTGGATATGAATTTGAATATATAAGAGGCACATTTTATGTTCATGCTGCAGCACTTGCTTCTCCCATATATTTTATTGCTTTCCTTTCTTGTGATGTATTAAGCCATCTGTAGAAAAGAAGAACGGGAAGCAACAGGGACATTGAGCCTGTTATCTTTATCCACAAGCCAGGTGTAGCATGTGAGAGGAGGAGTTGCATTCTTTGCACTTTTCCGTAAGTAACTCACAGCAGCAAGCTGGAAGGAACCATCTTGTCCTGTGGCTACGGCAAGAGTAAATACAGAATTCCAGCATATTAAATCTCAGACTCTTTTTCATACAAAAGTACTTGATCAGAATATATCAGCAATTTTATTCTGTATAATCCACATGTAATATTTTCCAGGGAGGCAGAAATTGGATTGACATTTTTATTTCACTTCTGTCCTGCTGCACTATCTTCTTTGGGTAAAAAGCTGTTTCTGATCTGTGTCGTAGATGCTTAGATGTTTTTCTGGGTTTCTCTATAAGTGGAAATTACTATAATGACCAGAGAAATATTGTGACTTTTTTCATTATTCCTGCCAGGACACATATTCAGGTTTCCTTTAGGGAGAATTCAGTTATGGATAACTAGTGAGGAAATTTTATTTTTCCATGTTATGCAAAACCTGCCTTGGACAGTAATTACTTCTATTGTAATTGGAGAGTTAATGGGAATACTTTGGGGATGCTGAAGATGGCCATTTTTGTTTGTTTTTTTGTTTCCAAACAGTAAGAATACATTCAACAGATTACCTTTAGAAAAATAAAATTGTTGAACCATACTTTCACCTCGGCTATTGGATTAGATAACTTTTATAGCTGAGAAAGTAGAACTAGGAAGCATGTTCAGAGACACATTTTTATCAATTTGTGATGTTTTCACCTTTTAGTTCTTGGTCATCTGCAGCAACACCTTGGTTTGGCTGTTTGGTGACCTGAAACACGTAAGAGCTGAGGTGGTTTTAGCTGCTTGCTTTTTAAGTGTTTCAGCAAGTATTTAAATTTCTATGGCATTTCTGGAATGCTATGCCCCTTACCAAGACCTGGATATTACTTGTTGCTCCTAGAAAGTCTATTTCACCATTGCATAGACAGTACTTTTTTTCCACAATGCCTGAAATGGAATAGAGTTTCTGACTCTTTCCAAATGGCCTATATTCCTCTGATTTTATTTTTCATGCAGAAGTACAGTCTATTCTGTCTACATATTGTGTGACCTTGCCTCCCTATGGATAGAAATGATGGAAAAAATGAACCACTGTCTAAAACAGATTAGATGCCAAACCTAGTTAGGTCTTGCCTAATCCTATAAAAGTATGTCAGTTAAGGACTTACTTGACCTATGGAAAAAAAAAGATCTGAAAGCACTATCCTAGCTTGTTACTGATGCAGCTTGATTATCCAGCAGCCACTGCTTTATTGCAGCAGGCAAAGTATGGTCATGCAAATTTAGACCACTTTCAATCACCTTATGTAAGGAATCCACCCAGCAAGATAAAATATACTTTTATTCAACAATGCAACCAACATAGAGCAGATTAATTGCAAAAACAACACAGTGAAATACAAACAGAAATTACTCCCCAGTTAGATAAGGCTTCTGAAACACATTGTTCTTGCTGAGTGATTCTGACATGCTTGAAAAGTTTTGTGGCACTAATGATACTATTACTATTGTTCTGCAAATCTTGAGTTACTTTTTTGCTATTGTCTTAATATCAACATCTTTTTATATTTAATTATTTCAACATATATCTGTCAAGATACTTAAATAATTTTTATATCATCTTTTCTTTCTTCCTCCCTTCCTTTATTTCCTTCTTTCTTTCTTTTAAAAGAAAAATGATCAAATGTGTGTGTTTGCACAGAAAAAAATACAGAAGAAACTTTAAAGGAAGGTTCCTCTCTCTATCAGTAGAACATATTGGATGTTACATGCTGGATTCAGTGTTATTTTGGTGAATGCTATAGCAGCCAAATTAGCTAACCCAAAGGGAATGAAAAAGGTGTTTAGAAGTAGTGACAGTACTTCAAAAAAATGAGGATGGGTCAAGCACTATATGAGCACTAAAGCGAGTATGGAGTATAATAAAGCAACTTGTTTTTTTGAATAGCTGGGCACAGTATAGGTAAGCCTATTGTTCCCCAAAGGCTGCTTGCAGTTACTGTTAACGCACTTCTGTGCTTTTACCAGAGCCTTCAGTAGCTGTGACAGTGCTTGCAAATGTGATGCTCATGACAAGTCTGTCTGCTTCTAAAGCATGTGAAGAAAGCCGAACACTTTTAATAATACTAATGGAGAGATTATCTTTAGCTTCTGATTTTTTTTCCTTTTGAAAATAAAAGTGGGAGGTTTGTTTTAACACTCTGCCCTTTTCAGAAAGGTTGTAAGAAGCAATTGAGCCCCCTCTGCAAAAAGCTTCCCTTTTCAAGTTTTCCACTTAATTAAAATACCACATTTTAGCCTGCTAGAAGTGAAGTCTTCACAACTACCTTTTAGAGAAATAAAAAAATAAATAATAGTGGCAATCCTCTGTCAGTATAAGAGTGTTTCTGTTAGTTTCTATGCACAAAGGGATAATTATATACTTTTAAAGTCCCCATTAAAGAGCCAAAAACTGTTCTACAGCTTCTTTATTAAAGATATCTGAACACTGCAGATAGTATTAAAGGCTACAAAAGTAGCCAATTAGACTGTATTAATATGCAAATTTCTGCAGGAAAAAAAAGGTGTAAAATGTTTTGAGATTATTTAGGAGTGTAAAAAAAGACTGGACTCATGGGCTACAAAGACATTATTATGCACATACAGATGCATGTTTGTATCTTGCCTCTAAGGCACTAACAACGCTCATTTTTGCTGTTATATATATATAAAAAATTGTAATCAAAATCTTATGATTGCTTTTTTTAAAAAGATAGTGAATTATCCTGAACAAAAATGAATTAGCTGATATTTCAAAATAAGAAGGATTTCACAGCAATTCAGTAGATGTGTTATGGATCACATTTCCAGATCTCCTAATGCTTTGGTACACCACTATCCTGTAAAATGCATAACAGAGCATGATTACCCCTTTCCTCTTATATAATACCAGCCAGTTTGCACTTGTTCTTTCCCTTATTTTGCATTTCTCTGCAATATTTTAACCTTTATGCATGTTTAACCAATTATTCAAAATTTACAACAAATTATATCCAGTCTACCAGATGTAAAACTGAAATTTCCCTTTTAGTCATGCAACTATGTTGAAGAACAAAAGATGAGGATGTTGAACACCTTTTATAGATTTCCATTAAATATTGAAAACCAGTTCTGAACATGTGTCTGTGTGTCTCCGTCTATGTGTTTATGCTGCTTCTGTGCTCTGCCATCAAGTTCAGTATGTTCTTTAAAACTGAGCCCCACTGGGCTCTGTGCTGCACTCTGCAACATACAATCCAACACAACTTATCACGCTGTGACAGCTAATATTTAAAAAACACATGCGTATTTTGAGGTTTGATAACTGCTATCAATCTTGATAATGGGTATAGAATCCAAAATTCTGACAGGTACCTAGTGGAAGGAACATCCATTGCGAACAGCTAATGTTGAAGAAAATGAACAAGTGAGGCAGATAGTCTGTGCATCCAAATAAATAAACCAAATAAATAATACAGAAAAAAAACAATTAAAAATATCTACTGAGGTTTGCAAATTCAGAAAGTCTGTAAGCTTACCAAGCCCATCTACCTGGCTTTAATTGGACATTTTGTTATTGAGGAGTTTGGGTCTTACCTTATGGATTTTTTTTTTTTTTGTTATATTTTCAGGACTCCCAGTACAATTCAACACAGCACCTTAGTTTCAAAGAAACTGGCAACAAGCAATAGAGTAAAATGTGTAAATGCAGGGCTTTGATGCTTTGAAAAGGCACTCTTAAGAGAGAGTTAATCAAGTTAGAGTGACCTCCAAAAGCAAAATTGCAGCACAAAGCATAATGGGTAATGCTATGTAAATTGCCGTGTATGCAATCGGGATGTTATTATAGCAAGACCAAAAGGTGCTAGCTAATGACCTCTACATTTGATCTTTGGTTTTCCTAGGGGCTGACAATGTCTCTGGCTGAGACAATAGCTGCAGCCCACTGATGAGCATGGAGCAGGGTAGGACACCTGTCTATAGCTGCTTTTGCAGCCTCAGTGGACCAGATCTAGGTGCTGCTAAATGACAATGGGAAGCACTACTACAAAGCCATCCCTGAAATAAATACCACTTCAACCAAAATGGCATTTAAAAATAAATATCACTATTATTATTATTACTGCTACTACAATTTTGTTAAAATTGTTCAAAAATTTTTACTCTTTTTCTAGCAAGATTTATTTTTCAGAATGAATATGAATACACATAGCATGCTTGGAGAAAAACACCCACTTACTTAGTTTTGTTGCTTTGATTTTAATTCCAGAAATTCTAATTTTTAACCACCATTAATTCAAACAATTTATGTAATTTTGCATTGAAATACCTATTCCAGAACTTTAATTTCTTCTGCATATTATGTACTAATTGAAGAAGTAAAAGTGAAAATTTAGCTTATTTAAGTCTTCATTTTTTAAAAATCCTCTGCATAAAATTTTCCAGATGAAATAAAATAAAAAGTTTAAAATTATTTCTTATTTGATTCTTTCACTTCTATTAATAGAATGATTTAGTCTGATATATATATTTGATACATGCATATACATATGTATAAATTAGTAAATTACCATAGGTAATAACTACCAGAAAACAATTCGTTTTTAAAAGCAAGACTGTAATATTGATGGTCTATTAATAATGTGCTTATTTATAATAAAAATTGGTGAATAATCTTATAAGAAATATAGCAATAACATACTGAATCCTCAATTTTCTACGAGTATTTGAAATGCCTTTC
>JAOXXN010000395.1:122919864-122933302 GCA_026770055.1 Myrmophylax atrothorax
TTTAGAGACAAAAATAATTGCTCCATAGGCAAATATTTTAATTTACTATTTTTTCTTTTTTAGTTTTCAAATAAATAAGAGACTCAAGGATATTTAGTACATCATGTTATTGAAGAAACTTGTTATAATAATTATGCATTTTGGACTTAGGTTATACGAGCAATTTTTTATGCACTGTGGCATGGATTTTCCCTTTGAGGAATATGATGCAAGGGCCCAATTCTGCTCTCATTTAAAGAAATTACCTCAAAAAGGAACATGATTTGATCTTGTAAGGTGTAATATTATAGATGAAGGATTTCATTTTTAGGATCTGTGTTGACTTACATTATGTATGCAAGCTTAGATTTATTTTATATCTCACTATTGGTTTAGCTCATGACAAAATGAATTAAACAATGAATAGGTTACAGATATTTCCCTTGGGATGAGGGTATTTGATCTTTTTCTCTATTTTCTACATAATATTAAAATCCACGTCTCCTGAAACATGATAAATGCATTGTTTGCTTCAATATTTTCATTTTTGAAGAAATGCAGAATGTAGTAAGGTAGTGATGAAGATGGATACCTTTTAATTAAACATGATTACACATTAACATTTTACTTAAGTCATTTTTTTTACCACATTTTAGGCAATACAACCCGTGTGTATTTGTGCAGCACTGATAATCCTCCTACACACAGTCAGACAGAGACTGTAACAAAGGAATAGCAATACAAAACAGAGAACAATTCTGCTTGATTTTCCATTGCAGTCATTTTATCAGGGACAGAGAATATTTTACAGTCGTGCGCAGATGAAGGTTGCATGCATTCCCCAGCATTAAATTGTGGTAGAAAATGAAAAACCTAATAGCATTTTGATGTATTCCAGTTAGGTTTTCCATTAAGAGAAAAAGGTGATATGTTCACACCATTTGTCAGGAAAAGAAGAAATGAAGAAAATGCTGACAATTTCATTACACTCTGGTTATGGGGTGATCTGAACTTACCTATTACAAGATAAAGAAAAAAAAACCCAAACAAACAAACAAACAAACAAAACTATTCAAGATATTAATAGTTGAAAACATTACTGTTTATAGTTACTTTAAGTTCTGCTACAACTGTAGCTGATATAACAGTATGAGCTAGAGTTTAAAAGAGAGATTTCATATCATTCACAGCCTTGATAAAAAAAACCTGTATCCCTTTGAATGACATAGCATCAAACCAGTCCCACATTGTTGAACAGTTCTCTGATAAACGTAGTTCATTGCAAATGTAACAGATAGCATAAAAAGTGTTTCTAAGCCTATTGCTCTTATTTAAGCTACATATTTTTCTTGAAATATTTTTCCTAATTTAGTTTCTCTTTTCTCCTTTCTCTCTTTTCTTTTTCTTTTTCTTTTTTTTCTTTTTATATTTTTCATTTTATATCAAAGTTAAAGGACTAAATATGTAGTTACAGGGTGCTTTACAAAGTTAAGCTGTAGCTTCAATCTGCTCAGCTGGAAAAACTGTTGTATAAAGTATCTTTAATTAACTTCCACAGAGCTTCATAAGACATATAATAAAATTAAGAAGAGATATTTGGGTCAAAAGGTGTTTATAGCTGAGCTCAGTGGTATTTCTATAGCTATGTATCAGAATTTAACTGCTCGTTAAGAAAATACATTTGGGAGAAAAGTATATAAGGAGGTCAGCACAATGCATTCTATAATTTCTTCCCTGAAAGATACCAAATAAAGACCCACAAATTAAATTAAAAAAAAAATAATACTATGCTGAATTATTAGTTAATTATCACCCAAATTCACCTGCCTTCAATCTAAAAGTTGGTGAACACCAAAAAAACCAAAAAATCATACTGAACACAACACTGTCACTTTTAATCACTTTTATTCTTAAAATTGGTGCATGCTACACTCCCTTAGTCCTGAAGCCTATATAAACCTGGAGGTAGAGACCCCTGCTCTAGAGGCTTCGCACCTCTTTTCTCTGCCCACTATGTCCTTATCTGAGAACAAAGTAATTTTGAGGGAATATTTTTCTACTCTTAACATGTATGAGTTTCTATAATTACTTTACTAAGCTGACATCATTGATAATGCAAAAACAACCAAAATCAATTACAATTTTGATGGATCCTGCATTTGAAAGCCAGTATAACTTTGTAATTGAACATAGGCACACCATATTACATGTAATGACTGTTTCTTCAAGTTTTTGTATGTGACAATCAGATTTACTTTTATAGCCATGCATAGATGGTTTGGTCAAAAATCCAGAGAAGTCAATGATGAATGGAAGGGCTCCGCTTGATTTCATGTGGCTTTTATCAAGTTCTGGCAGGAGTTTAACATCTTTGTATATTAAGCATATGAAGAAAATAGGAGAAATGCATGCTCCCTTCTCTCCCCTATTCTTATTCCTGTGAACAAAGTTAGGGTGCAGCTACACTCCAAGGAATTAGTTTCTTAGTGGAAACAATTTCAATTCCTAGTCAAACTACCCACAATGTAACATTTGAAGAGATAAGATTACTGCTTAAAAAATATTGATAAAATTATTCACCTGTAATGTTTGCTATTTCTATTTGTTTGCTGCTTACTGGACCAGATTATACCTTAACATAGTTCAAGGAAAAAGAATGTAGGCAACAAACTACAAAAGAGAGCCAATTATGCTGCCCAATGACTATCCCTCTTTGGTTTGACAAGAGGGTGGGAAGGGGAGTTGCATCTGAAAGTTATGGACCTAGAAGCAGACATACTATAACAAAGAAACAGTGGAAAGCACTTGTCATATCATGCTACTAATCCTTAAAGCATTAAATATAGGTTGCTAAAGGAGACAGCAAAAATCTGCATTACTAAAATCTTTCATGCATTTCTACAGATGTAGGTGGAACTAGTTGTAGCAGTCATTGTGTAATAAACCAGAGGTGATTAATAATGCAAGAAAATAATTTATAGGTAACTCCTCAGATATGTGCATAGGGATTGACACTCAGTCTATCTTTGAAAAGATTGTGAGTCTTTGGAAATATAGAAAACATGGAATTATGGTTTCTTCCTTTCCTTTTGTAGGTTAGAAATGATATGGAAAGGAATTCTAAAGATCAGTGCTTCTATCTTCATAAAATCAGTCTGCATTGTAATTTTCAGAAAAGGCTTGGTTAACCCAAAGTTAGGCAGTTTGTTTTAAAATATCTATTGCCAACCAACACCCACACATATTTTCCATCCTAAAACAACCTTCTGAGATAATAGTAACAAAAAAACTGCATTAAGAAAATAGTACAATTATAGAATCAACTCTTATCCAATACCAAAGTTAAAACCTTTAATTAGCCTCACAATCACATACTTTTCCTTTCACAGACAGTCTTTCCTTCACTGAGCGATCAGAACTGACCAGGCTTTAGGAATGATTCAAGATTATGTTGCAAGTAAGTATTTAGAAACAGGGCAGAACTATGGAAAGAAGTTAATAGTCTTTGGTGAAGGCAACTGAAAGTTGCTCCTGGGTATTCTATTGTTGGCAATGGGAAAGCTATAGAAGCATTAAACCTATTTCTTCTTTTGCAGCCTACAAACCTACAAAACTTTCATACACACTTCCCTCTGCTAACAAACTTTAAAGTTGCAAAATGGAAACACGTGAAAGAGTGGACATATTGGAAATGCCATTTCATAGACTAATTTAACTCTGGAATTCCTGCTAATGTTGTGACTGAAAAAAATTATTTATATTTTTTGGTAAAGAAAGGTAATTTCCTGCCACATTGCTAATCAGAAATTTATGTTGCGTTAGTATGCATAAAGTTCATCAGCGCAGAGAGCTTTCAGATTCCATGAGTACTGTTATCTGGCATTTGATCTGAACTACGTAACCATCAGCAAGCAGTATATTTTCAGCCACTACGTCATAAAGATCTACATGCAAAGAACTGGTACTTTGCCATGTTTCACAGTGTTGGATTGCAGTTGGTGGTTCAATGAGTGTTATGGGTTCACCTAGGTGGGCCTAAATTTAGGTTTTAAAGTTCAGAGTAGGCCTGGAATTGTCAGGTGACTTGAGCTGGGCTGGGCTAGCTAACAGCTGGCTTCTTCTAACCAATGATTTTGTATTCCATACCATATTGACATCACCTCAAAAGGGGTAAAATCCAGTGTGTGGGTGTGGCTTAGTCAGTTGCTTCGTAGCTGTTGTCCCAGCAGGACACACCATGCTGTCCCAGGAGGGACAGGGAGGCCCAAGCCCATAAGCACTGGCTCACCATCATGTTATCTTAGGGAAGTAAAATGTTTGTTCTTAGTTCTTCTCTCTGCCTAAGACTGTCTCTGGGGATTGGACTTCTCTAGAATGATTTGTAGTTAGAATGGTAGAATTTGTGCTTACTGGGGAGTGGAAGGTTATTTCTTGTTATACATAACTTGTGTAAGTGTGTGTTATATTGTAATTTTCTCTTAATTTTCTCATTTCTGTATAAATACAAATAGTTACTTTCAGCATAAACCTAGCTTGGAGGTTTTTTCCCCGCTCCCTCTTCTTCCCTTTTCACTCTGTCTTGGACAGTTGGCATTTTGCCAGCTCAAACCAAGACAATGACCAATTTCTTTTTTCCATTTTTCAGCTCAGAACTGAATCAGTAGCTCCTTTTTTCTTTCCAGTCTGTCCAATCTCTGGTCTAGACCATCTTCCTGCCAGTCAGTGCCCATTTCAAGTTCAGTTACCATAGCACATTTCTAGCTCCAGCATGGACATCCCCTTGTTATTATGAGCTCTACTCCCAGTTCTCCATGGTTTTCTCTTTCCAGGACTGTTTTCCTCTTTTAGGTCTTCCAACCTTTTCTCCTGATCTTGTGTTATGCTCATACTTTTTGTTCATTCCTTATTTGTCAGCAAAATGGGGTTTCTGTTTGTTTTTTTCTTTCTGTCTCTTAGTGAAAATGCTTTCTTCTTCAAGTTTCTGGAAAGCAACAAAAGTAGATGTAGAAGAGATGTTGTATCTGCCCTTACTCCTGAGTCTAAGTGACATAGTAACTTGCAGCAATCAGGATCAAGTTGCTGGGACATTTTTTATTCAATGCTTCAAGACAGAGTCTGACCATTTGAAACAATATTTTCAAGGACTTTTGCAGATAAAGTCTAACAAGTCCTGTTGACCATGTATAAAGTAAGATTTACATGTCTTAAGAAAAGACATATTATGGATAGCAAATCCTCCTGTGCTTAATTTAAATTATTTTCTAAAAAATATAAATACTGCATAAATATAAACCTTAGTGGAAAAATTGCAGCTTTTAAAATGTGAAACTAACACATTCTGCCCAATTTTGTTTTCAGCAATAATAAAATAGATTTTTCTGAATGTTTACAGAATTTGAATGGAAAACAGATAATTGGCATTAAAAAAATTATCCTGCAGACTTAAATTTTAGCAAAATTCTCTCTAAGTGAAAATTGCAGTATTTAATGGCAGCTTTTTCCTTCACTATTGGTTTGACAGATCCTGTACTACCTCTTCCAAGTATTCCAACCACGCTCCAAGTGTCAGACCTCTTTTTCTGTGTCTGTAGTCGAGTTTTTTTCAGTAAGGGCAGATTGGCCTTAGTTGCAACAAGGTGTTTGTATTGCAATTTGTTTCCTCTCCCTCTCTTTATGGTTTTGGCTGTGCTTTGGCTGAGGCCCTGGAAGAATTTGTTCTGTTGGAGTATGCTCACACCTTCTCTTGGAAGAAATTCTGTCTGAAAAATAGCCTTGTGACAATTGCATCAGCAGTTAAGCAATATAATATAATTTAACTTGCCTCTTAGTGGGTTAAACAAATCAAACTAAAGAAGAGAAATCATCAACAGTGATATTACAGGACTTATCACACCCAAGCTATATTTCACTGCATTTTTCCCACTTTTGCATTCTTAATTTTTGGAATTAAAAATCATTAACATACCTCTTTTTAATATGTGCAATAGGGTATTCCACTATTGGATTCCACTCTGCCTATATCCTGAATAAATCTGGCTACCTCATAAAGAAAATGAATAATAGATTGCTCTTATTTTGCTTCCTTGAGACTAACAGGATAGCTGCAACTATGTTTCCTACCTCTGAGCTTTTTCTTCCTCTTGGTGTGTTTGTGCGTGATTGTGAGTTAAAAGGTGGTGTTGTGCCATATTCTAAAGGCTGGGATATTTGCAATGCTGCTGCTGAGATCAGACCTTCTGAGACATGAACTGGATAAGCTTTTGATAACTCTCTGATATTTGACTAGAGTTAGGTAGGTAAAGCAGTAGCAACCAGTCACCTCTTCACTTGTAAGATTTAACTCCCCAAGAAGACAGCAGTAAAGCAGGGTATGCTCTGTGTGTGTGTGTGTGTGTGTGTGTGTGTGTGTGTGTGTGTATAAACATATAAATAATACAGTATCAAGACTAAGAGTCCTATTTAAGCTTTGGTCATGTATATGATTTCGACCAGGGATCAAATCAATGAAACCCATGATAATGCTTCAGATTGATTTCTACATCTGTTGAAATTTACTAAGTCCCTTAGCTTTAGAAACATCACTTCCTCAATCTTCATCTCAAAGAGATTGTTAGATACTGCTCCTTAAATAGATAATTTAATCAGAAATATAAACTTGTTTTGCCTGGTAATGCAGGGAATATGAGAAATAAATGAGGAGAAATTTTATTTCTGCAAAACTTGAAACTAGAATAAACCAGTTAGTTTCTTCTCTGTTGTCTTTTCTTCACATACAACTAGCCCTCTGCAACTAGAAGGCAAATAGAATTTCATCTATGTATATTTTAAGACCCCATATAGAAATGTGAAAAAAAAATCACCCACTTACTGTTATTTATGAAAAATAACTTTGTGTCTTAATGCTTCTTTTTAGGGAACCATTTGGATTATTAGTTCATACTTAGTGTTTTATTTGCCATGTACACCTCAGCATCAGCTAATCAGGCTTTACTCTTGAACACTCTGAATTGCCTGTAGCACTTCACTTCAGCAGGCAAACTGACTCACACTGACAGGAAACAATATGAGGCTTTCCCCGAAGGGACCAGCCCATAATATCAATATGAGTATGTAGTCATTATCTAGTCAGGGAACATCTAACAATTACATTAGTCAAAGCACTTTACAACATTTAGTTTTGTAGAGAATCTGAGATTCCAACTCTGAATCTATGCTGAGCATAAGTACCAAACATAACAACAATGTTTTGTTATTAAAAAAAAAACCAAAACCAATAATTTGGGGAAAATCAGGTCATCTAACAAATGAAATCTATATTAAAATTTTCTTACATGTACTTGTCTCATTAAAAAAAACCCAACATTACAGCACAGTTTTTCTTTTTTTTTAATTCTAAGTGAAAAATTGATTCCTAATGACAAAGAAATAACCTGAGCAGGGATGGATAAAATTATATGCATAAAAAAGGATAAACAGTAACAGAGATCCATAAACACATTACTTCAGTGTAAGAATACTCACTTCCTCTATGAAAGCTCAGCGAGTTAATAAAGGACAATGTTCTTATAAAAGTCTGAGAATATGTATGTATAGACACATTAATATTTAAATCTGAATAGCAGCATCTATTATTAAGCATTTCTACTCTTTCTGATAGAAGGCCTTAGAGGCTTCATGCCATTGCAGGAAAGGATAACATGGTCTCAGGCCTTCATTTGGCTTATAGCAATTCAGTACTGCTTGGCATGAAGCCACATTCCCTTAGGAGCTTTAAACAGTTGCAAAATGTTGCACTATGTCTTGCCGATGCCTCCTGATCCAATCTCTACACTGATGTCCCATGTTGCTGAGCCAAGAATAAGGTCTCACTCCTTCTACTTTGGCATATGACACAGTGAATACTTTTTAAAGCTCAGGATGGCTGAGAGTGGCCAAATAACATCCTCTGCATTGAAAAAATATCTCTCAAAGGATTTAGACCCAGGCTGTGGAAACAATCACCCAGGGACAAAAAGGTTATTACAGACCCCATCACAGTCTGTATCAAGTGTAAGAAATTATGGAAAACATTTGCCTTTGCTTTCCCTCACATAAGTACATAGTAGAGTGTTAATTAAAGAAGTCCCAGCAAAAGTTAATAGTGCACTTCAGATGTAGCATTAGCTGACCAAAGACACGTCAGTGCCAGCAGTAACATTGCTCAAAGCTGCTCAGATATTTCCTAATAAAGTCACCGAGAAAACTCGAAATGGTTTCTACTCAACAGGGAGCCATGAATCCCATAAAAGTCAACCTTTACAAGCTAAGATCTAAGTACTCCTCTAAACTTTTGCCCAAGATGGTCTGGGGCTCAGCACATAAGCCACTGAGAAATGCTGAAAGCTCTCTCTAATATATGCTCCCATGAAATAGCAATAGAATGCTGAAGAACCTACTGTAATTGTCACTAAATATAATGCTAAAATAGAAATTATTAGATGGAAATGTGCTGGGCTGACTTTGATATACACATCATGAGCAAAATAGCTGGCATTGCTTCACAGCTAGACATTACCGTGATTCAGGAACAAGTTACCACTTCCATACACAGGAATACCTGGCAGCTCTTCAGTACTGTTATCTCATGCCTACCTAAAGGGTCCCAAAGTAGTAAAACAATGCTCTGCCAAGCTGGTAATGAAGGGTTGTGAAATCTATGATGCGTGAGTTGAAAAATGTTCTTTGGTTCAGCTGCAAATCCAGAGTCTGATTTAAAAGACCTAAAGAACATGCAGATCTGTGCACTGGTTCACAGGAAAATTCTTTAAAATCATGAGTGATACTTCAGAGAAAATTTCTTCAAAAAATTCAAACTACGTTGAGTTTCTGCATATGGTATTATTAATATTATTCTCTTTCCTCTTCTTTGTATTAAAGATAACATAAGTAACTCAAAGGTTATTGATAAGGAATTCCTTATCTTTTCAGATTTTTCCTATTCTCAAATAAAAAGGAAAGTATTAAACACTTTTAAAGTGGAGATAATTGTTTACAGAATTAGAAAATAATTTCATATTATGATTTTTTGATTCGGTTTCTAGTCCTTTATGGCACCAAGAAGCAAATGACTGGCAAGAGAAGTAAAAGAACTAATGATTCTTCAAGCATTGAAAAAAGGTTCTGCTTATTTTTTTTTCAAGATGATTTGCTATTTCATCAGTTCTGGTTATTCATTGAAGTTGCTATGGTAGTGCTACTTAGTGCTATAGGTATCTACAAGTTATGTTTTCCCTCAGTATTTTATTTCTGGTTGTACTGTAACAAAATATTATATAAGAACACAAAATATCATATAACAACCCAAAATATTAGCACCCTACATGAAGAGCTGAAGTCCTTCCCACATTTTCTAAGTGGTTAATTTCAAGAACCTGGCAACTTTTAGGTATTTAAAGAAATACCTTCCAGGTTATTATAAGAAAAACAATTTTGGTTGTAAAAAGAGGCATTTCCTACAATCTAAGGTAGAAAGTCACCTTGTATATATTGTCAATACCTGGCCTGATGTTAAACTGTCTGCTGATTTCTAAATGTTATTTTATTTTTTTTTCCCACGAGGAAGAAGTGAATAACATGGGAAAACTCTGCTCTTCCGAATGCCTCATTTTTATCTTGATTTTCCAAGTTTTAACTGCATTTTTACTACTTTCTCTTAGCTTCTACCTCTTGCCTGTCTCATTTTATAAACTAGTGGTAAGAATGGTGACTGGTCTTTCGCTGAATATTGTATGAGGATATTTGCCATTTCTGTTTTAAATTATTTGAATTCGTCTTCCAGAAAAAAACAATCTTTCCTTTCTTTCTTATAAAAAGTAAGTAATAAAAAAGTGCAATAATGATAGAACCTTTACCAACTTGTTCCTAGATTTTCTGTTCACTTATGTTATAACAAAAAAAATCCATATATGGTATTTCTTAATGAATGCTGAAATCCATCAATACTCTGTTTATGTCCAGTATTAATATACTGATGAACAAAAGTCTGAGTTCTGCTCTGAAAGTCTTTGATTCTTAAAATTTGCACCACAAAATTGAGCTCCTAGTCTATTCAGAATGTGTCTGTTCTACCACCACAGTGAAATGTCAGAAGATAATTGCTGAGACCAACTGATCCTGACCAGTGGATCTTTTCACTTTCTCTCAGAGACTCACGTCAACACTTTTCAACAGAGCTAAAGGAATATACTTATTTCTCTTCACAATAAAGACATTCTTTAATTGAATGACCATGTAAAAATAGCTCTTTAAAACTCCATGGTACATATCGTTTTTCTGTTCAAGAGAATATTTTTTCTTATATCTGTTGTACTCAATGAATGCATGGATACTGAGAAAGTCAAAAATATCTATGTCCCCTCTAATTGTCTAGGTATCACCCCATGTTTTGGATTTAGATTTTTTTATCTGGGTCACAAAGAAAGGACTGCATGCACCCAGGAGAGAGAAAGGATAATGAATCTCATCCAGTATCCAATACTGTACAAAGGAGAAAAAAAGTGCACTCTGAAGATTAAAATGAAATATGCAAGAATACCCTGGAAATGATGTGTTCGGTCTTTATGTATGAATTAAAGCCTTCATTTTCTAATAGCTTATTCTAATTTCCCTACATGGTTAGTACAGTAGACCTTAAGCCCAAGAAATTATTAAGAAAAAGAATCTCTTTTGCTCTAGGATGTAATCCTTCCATTTGTAGATACCAATAGATCGGTCAAGTGGCAAAGACTAAAGAAGCTATAAAAAGACTAGAGAAGGCTATAAAAAGAGTATGTAGAGTAGCTACATTTCCCCACAATCTTGTGACATCATAGCTGAATTTTTAGTGAAGTCTTATGATTATTTAATGTCTGGAGCAAATTAGCATGTCTATAACTGAACATGTGATTCTTTTGAAAGGAGATAGCAATATGTTCATATATCTGAAACACAGATCACAGAACTGACCATGGTGATCACTACAATTTCAGTAAAGGTAGTATTAAAGAAGGACAACTGATACCTTGCTATAACTGAAGTTTGATATTCATACCAATTGAAAAGCAACTTACACAAATAATAACAAGAAATATAAAAGAAGTACATAATTTTAGAAGTAAGTTATAATTAACATGGTAAAATAAATGAATGGAAATTCAGTTACAGTTTTCAGGCAGTGGCACTGAAACTTTCCTGGATGTCTCCCATTTGTGTGTACAACAATTATTAACTAAGAAAGAGAGGTGTTATGAAAATACCCAGAAATGTGCTTGTTCAAGCAACCATGTAAGTGTTAAGCACAGCACCGTAACATATGGGAGCAGTCAATAAGACAATGAAAACAATCTAAACAGCCTGTTAAAAACCAGCTTTCCAGTGATTGTCCTGACATTATTTACATCAACACTATTAAAAATATTTTCATTAATGCTGTAAGAAAGCAACACCCAATGCCCCAAAAGAGTGTCAACATAGGTGTACGTGGGTTTGAGACATATCAGAGACACTGGGAGACAAAATGAAAGAAACAGACTTAATGGCCAATGCGTTTTGATCAAAATCCACAAAGTTACAGCATTTGAGCCTCTCCACTTTCTTTTTACCAAGTTATATTACAAGAGTTTCCTTAAAATCACTGAGTTCTCCCATTTATACTTGACCATGAAAGTTTTTATTAGATTTCTTAAAGTTGCAACATTTTATATCATTTGGGTCATCTGTGCTTTTAGGCAGTGAAAGCAGGGAGAGGATGGTGTAAGGAATTACAGGCACTGTTTTCTGCTGAGGTGTTTTTTAAGCTAAGTCACAACTGAGATTCATAGATTTCACGGCCAGAAGAGGCCATTATTATAGTAAGCTGACCCCTTGCTATAGCAAATGGCAAAGACTGTCAGACTGTAATTTTGAAATCAAACCTATAACTTTGGTTTAAGCTGTAGTATATCTTCCAATAAGACATGTACTCTTAATTTAGTGATTTCAGGTGAGAGAAAATCCATTTCTTTCAGAAGTAAATTGTTCTAATGCTTCATTACTCTCACTGCTAAAATGTGCGTTTTACTCTTTAGCTGAATTTGCCTAACTTCAAACTACTGTCACTGAGAGAAAAGAAAAAAGAAAAAAAAAAGTTTTTTCTTTTGCTCTTCTAAATTAAATTTGATACTATCAAAAAAAATTTCTACTTTAGTAGGACATTGTCATCAACACTGGGATTGACCTTCTTCTGGAAAAGTAAATTGATTAAGTTCTTTGCTTGTTCAACTTGAATCAGTCTGATAATTTTTACTCAACTTTTCTGAAATTACCATAGACCAATAATGTAAGCATGGTGTTGTTTCTTCCATTAGAAAATGTGATTCTGCCCTTTTATTCATATCATGTCCTTTGGTTTATACATTGAAGGGTCACATTCCCCATCATAGAGAGAAGATTAGTACAACTTCCATGTCAATTCCTTTCCGAGTCTCACCTTGCAAGTGTGACCTACATGTCTTGTTCCTGGGTGTCATGTTTGCTAAAATACATTATACAAAGGATCCCACCCTCTAAATCAACGCTTTTCATGGAGTTGACTCTGTCATTAGCTTTCACTTGAATACTCTTGGAATCATCGGCACATTTTGTCATTAACATTATTATTTATTTTTTAAAAAAATATTTATAATTTCCCCCTTCTGGTTACTGTGTTTCACAGATTGGTCTAAAAGTGCACCTGTATAAGGTTCTGCTAAGGCATTATTTAACCTGTTATTAAAAAATTTTCCTACTGTTGTAAGCCAACAGATCCCCACTTTTGTTCATCCAATATGGGCACTATGAAAGCAAACTGATTTTTTTCCTGGAATACAGAATGCTATTGAAAAGTTTTATGAATTTAAATCAATGTAGATTACTTCATCAGGCAAGCTTATTATTTTTTTAAAAAAGCATTGAATTAGTTTGATTGAACATGATTTTGTAAAATCATATTGATTGATATAGATGTTGTGCTATTCAAAATTCTCAGCTTGTTACTGTTATTTGTCTAGATGACACAGATATCATCATCATCATCATCATCATGAACACCGTCACCATCATCATCATCATGCCTAGGCTTCACAAACAAAGATTTGGGAAGGGCTCTACCCACACTTTCTGTAAGTGTGCTGGTGGCTAAAAGGGCCAATGCAGGATAGGCAAGTCTAGTAACAAAAGGCACAGTGCAATGTACCCTTAGGAGATATTGGTGAGGAACAGTTCTTTCTGCATTGTCTTTTCTCCTCGAGACTGACTCTGTGTGCGTTCTCAAAGGAAGCAGCAGTGTCAGGAATGGTGTGTCTCCATGAATCCTGATTGGAGGCCAGAGTGAACCATTAGTGGCAGTCAATATGGCTAAGGCTGAGATATTGTTTCAGGGAGTCCTTGTATATCTTCTTTGGGGCTCCTCTCTTGCAGCAACCGG
>JAOXXN010000395.1:122950286-122992767 GCA_026770055.1 Myrmophylax atrothorax
CAAAGTTAACATAAATTGAAAAATCTAACTACCTGCTGGAAGCTGAAGGACAAGCATGCTTGTTTTAATTGCACTTAAACATATATGTACATAAATTTGCATGCACAGCTTATGTATGTGTCTGTTCTGTCTCATAGTGTCTGCCCAGTTCTGCAGCTCTTTTACTCCTGCCCAGGAAAGCCTACGAGGATATGTAGGTTTGTGTACTGAGATCAGAATACGGGAATCTCAAATCTCAAAGCTATCAATATTCTCACCTATTATTTCTTAGATAACCACTTACTGTTCTGGTGTCGAGATTACTCTGGTTTCCTGAAAAAAGAGAGAGAGAGAGTCTTACCTTCCCAAATGATACTTGTGGAACAATCCATTTTTCTGATGGATTATATTAAGATGAAAGCACTAACTGGATGTACTCTGACATTAAAAATTTTAGGCATAATTGGGTCACAGAATCAACAAGAACACAGTGTATAGAAAGAAAACATGTTGCAAACCTTGAATAAGAAAAATGAACACAAAAAGGTATCATTCTCTAAGGGATTCTTTTAATTGAATACATTTAAAATTTTCAGAGGCAGTTAAATCTGACACCTGCTGTTATATAGACTGACATGGTCAGAAGCAATCTAGCTCTTTCCAGTAAGCTAAAGAAGCAAAACATCTAATTAAAACCAAAGCTGTAAAGGCATTTAGTCAAATTGTTTAAAGTGTTCTTTTTTTAAGATGTAAAATTGGCTAGGGTTTGTTGGCACAGAGGGTTTATCAAAGCTAACGAATAAAATTATAGAAGGCCAAGAAAACTTGAATGTTGAATAGACAAAGATATTCTGTGAAGCTTTACTTTTTGAAAAGCCTAAACATAGATTAATACAGCACTTACATTAACCTCAGAAGAGAAATACTTTATTCACTAGTACAAGATTTAGGTCTAAGATATAGTTATGGCCTAGAGGTTGAAAATGTGCCAATTATTAGTAAATCTTATAAATACCTTTCTACAAAATATTAATTTTTGACATTTTAATAGTTCACATAATATTCGTGGACTGTGTATGCAAAATTAAAAAAATCTAGTGCTCACAATATCTAAGTGTAACAGCAATGCTGGTATTCTGAAGGCTTCTTTGATTCCTTTATGCTGAAAAAAGCATGGCGTTTCTTGAGAACTATCATGATTTGCCTGATGTAGTTGCTCAATCTATTATTAGTAGTATTTTCATAGCATCTTCATTCCAAGTGGCATTATAAAGTAAGACAAGTGTGAGAAAAGGGGCAGCTTTCTCCTCCAAGGAGTTATCATTTAAGGGTTCTATTCAGTACTTCTTACTGTAGCATATCACACACTGACTTCTGAGGGGGCTTTGCCAAAGGAGGGAGTGAATAAGGAGTGCTGAATAGGACTCTACAAAGGCACAGCAGGTACAGCTGGTGCAATTCCATATGGACAAAGCATAGTACAATACAATGTAGACAGTTAAAGCAGTGCATTATGTATCATTATGAAAAATATCCATTTTACATATAATTTATAATATGAAAGTAGTTATCCTCCCTCCAAGTTTTGCTCCATTTTTTGAGAGTTTTATCAAACTATTATTCCATGATAAAGACCACTTAGTATGGAAATACTATGATAAAACTTTAAATTCAGTTGATGAAAGAAATATATCAACTTTTCCTTCTAAAAAAGTCGGAAGTCTCAAATGTGTTGATGTTGATAGAGAATTGTCTTCAGTAAGGGATCAAGGATTTTTAGAGGAAATCCCTATTATTTCTCATTAAATTCCAAAATTTATTCATAAATTTCATTGTGCCATACATGCACTAATGAAAGAAGCCTTGCAGCATTACAGTATGGATGCTATTGTTCTCTTTGTAAAACAAGGGAAATAGAGATGAAAAGATAGCATTATTTAAAGAGCTGTACCTTTACTGATTATGACATTTTAGCAGTCCAGAAATATGCTTGGAGGGACTGAACTGTATTATTATTAGGTTTGCCTGAAATTTTAGATTTAGACCTTCAGCTAAATTTTGGTGGCCTGAGAAGTTACCATGTTGGCAGAACACAGTGTGCCCCTACCCATGGCAAACAAGATATATTAGTCTAACCTGTCCTTGTTTGCACTCATGTTTGCAATGGTCCTGTGTTCTTCTCAGCAATAGCATTAAGTATATCATTGTATTCGCAAATAAAAACGCTTGGGTTCATGTCCTGGGAGGTATATGGAAAAAGAGTTTCACTTGCCTATATTTACTGCAGAGTGCAGACTGGAAGGCGCTAGCAACAATAAACAGTGTGAAGTGCTCTGCAAGATACAATAATACTTTCAAAATTCCGCTTTAGGCTGACTTTCCTGTCACCAAAAGTGCACCCTTTAAAAAACAAAACAAAACAAACAAACAAACAAAAAAGGCCCATACTTGTATTAGAGTTTTAATGGCTTTGTAGATATTAGAGAGATAAGAAGGAACCTTTTCCTAATGAACAATTTTTTTTTTTTCTTTTAGTAAGCTCTATGTTTCTCACTTGACTAAGAGAAATACATAAACTATACTTGTGAGAAAATGGTCTGGGGACTTGTGAATTTAAACTTTACTCCTGTAAACCTTATCTGACCCTGTATGTTCAGGGCAAATTTTGGCTTAAGAATTGGATATTCTGGGCTGGATATCACACTGCAGTAGCTGTTGACCATAAATTAAATTAATCTGAACATAGTTGCAGCAAATAAATTTATTCTCCATACCTCCTTCAGATTCCTAAAAATAATGTGGCAAATAACATTATTGCATTAAAAGAAGATCTGAGAGTCATGTGAAGCAGAGTCCAGCATTGACTTGTATCATCAGGGGTGGATCTGCTGCAGATCAATACCAGAGATCAGAAGGCCAGAGACAGGGATTCTAACTCCTTGGAAGTTACAGATGTACTCAAGGTGATTTTGTTGCAATTCTATATAGAGTTTTTGATTTTACGTTAGTCAGTAATTTGAGTGCAACTTCTTAGCCTTAACACTACACTGTTCAAACAAACATAATTTACACAAACATAGCACAGTAAACTGCATTCACAACATTTGCAGTATAAACAGTGTGTCAAACCAAAGAAAATGAGACAAATATGACTATGATTTTTTTTTGATCCCATGCCTCTTCTTTTGCCCACAAATGAATCATATATTTTGCATAACCACAAAATAATTTTTACTGTTTTCAGTGATGGCTCTTTGTGGAGTTCTGGAACAAAACCTCACTTAAAACATGCATTTGCTCCTTGTGGTTTATTTGCTCAATCTATATATAGAGCAAATTCTGAAATTCCCAGAATAGCCTATTTTTTGAAAAAGAGCACAAAACTGTACCTCCAGCTTAATTTTTTTTGAGTTAATTTCATAGCAAATGTTTAAAAACTAAAAGCTGTGTAGAAACTTAAAAAAAAAAAAAACCAAAACCAAAAAACAATGCTAACCCAGCATCTCATCTCCTTTATCTTAATGCCCTATTTTTTTTAGGGTTTGAGATGAGTATGACACACAACATCATAAAGCAGTGAATGTGAACACTAGAGGCTCTCATGTTAAGGGAGTGTTGATAGGGAGATAAGGCTTTTGTCATTTGCTTTTCCCTTTTTGCCACAGTAGGAGCACAAAAATAATGAACCAGACCAAAATGGATCATTGTGTTGAAAGTCTTTCAAAGGATACCAGGAAACTGAGGGTTAGTGCCAGGGAATGGGTTCCTCTCACCTTAAATTGACACTGAAATTACACACAACATGTGTGATTTATGGTCCAGACCATGGTGCTGAGGCTTAAAAAGTTACAGTACATTAGCTCACACATGTATGTGTTCATTCATAGCATTCTGCAAGCTCAGCCTTGCTTACCATATAGGCTACAGGCTTTGAGTTCCATTACCTTACCTGTGTGCCAGCTAGAACAGTCCAGATGCACAGTGAACTTTAGCCGCTGTTCAGGAATTTGATCATATCTTTGAGTATCTAGGCAGGCAGTGTAATGCTGGTATGAACTAAAATCCCAGTGTGGAAATCAGCACAAAGGAATTCCAACCACTCCAGCCAGTAAATCATGAGCCCAACATAAATGCCTCTATGCAAAATAGCATGAGGAGTAAAGATGTGCACATCTGCAGTGCTGTGATCTTACTGACACCACAGTGGCATGGTGGGATGGCTCCTATGACAGGAGTCTTGGAATGGAAGGATGCAGTCTATTTAGAATCACAGGCAGGGGAGACAAGGATGGGTCTGTTTCCCTCTATATCAATGACCAGATGGAGTGCATGGAGCTCTGCCTGGGGATGGATGAGAAGCAGACCAAGAGCTTATGGTCAGGATCAAAGGGAGGGCAGGGATAGATGACATTATAGTGGGGATCTGGTGCAGCCAACCAACAGAAGACTGAGCTGATTAAGCCCTCTACAGACAGGTGCGAGAGACTTAATGTTCACAAGCCTTGGTCCTCATGTGTTGGGGAACATGTACAATTTCAAGCTAGTGAACCAAGGACAGATTCACAGGTGCCAGCTCCTAAGATAAGAATGAAATCTATTTGGAGACCTTGGGCTCATGCAGAAACGAGAAAAGAAACTTGCTAAACTCCGTGGAGAAATACATCTAAAGAGCTCTTTTTCAAAGTTAAAGTAAGTTACATAAAGACTGCTTGGATCCAGCAATTTTATGAAATATATATTACTTAATATTTAGCTATAGCTGTGTGATATTAGATAGTTTGGATGGTGAATGTAGGTTTTAGAATTGTGTGTAACTGTGTGGAAATATAGTCCTGTGTAAAGCTCTTCTTGTAGTTAGTAAATCCCTGTGCAGAAGTAGATAAAAAGTGTTAATGTAAACATAGTTTGCCCCTTTTTCCATGATTCCTCAAGCAGTTGTAACGCATGACAAAAGGACTTTGAATAAACTACCAGAAAAAGTAAAATTAAATCCAGTCAGAGTATTTTATTCAACAACTGGAGGTTGTAGCCTCTCAGGCCTACTGAGAACTGTGTCTGTGGAGAAACAGGGATCACAACACTCATGGAGGACTTCAGCCCACCTGATACCTGTTGGAGGCACAAGAGACCAGGGCATAATCAATACAGAAGGTTTCTGGAATATATTGGGGATAACATCCTTCTCCAAATGACAGAGAAGCCAGCGAAGACAGGTGCTGCACTGGACCTTGTTCTTGCCAACAAGCAGGAGTTGGAGGGGAATGTGAAGCTTGAGGGCAGCCTGAGCTGCAGTGACTATGTAATTCTTAGGAGTTGGAAATTCTTAAGTCAGTGAGGAGAGTGCATAGCAAGCTCATTACCCTGGACTGAGGAAAGCAGACTTTCAGGGATCTGATTGGTAGAATACCATGGGATAAAGCTCTGCAGGGAAAACAGACCCAAGAAATCAAATCAGTGTTCAAGGCTCACCTATCCCAGGTTCAGGAGTGTTGCATCCCAGCAAAAAAAGCAGAGAGGCAGTGAGGGAGGTGATTTTGTCCCTTTACTCTGCTCTTTGAAACTCCACCTGGAGTAGTGCGTTCAGTTCTGGGGCCCCCAACTTAAAAAGGACATGGCCTTTTGGAGCAATTCCACAGGATGTCCACAAAGATGATCAGAGCGCTTGGGACACCTTTCCTATGAAGACAGGCTGAGGGAGTTGACCTTTTCAGCTCAGGGAAGAGAAGGCTCCAGGGAGACCTTCTAGCAGCCTTATGGTACCTAGTAGTGGCCTACAAGAACAATGGAGGACTTTTGACAAGGGCATATAGTGTTAGGACAAGGGGGAATGATTTTAAACTGAAAGAGAGTAGATTTAGATGATATTAAGCCATCTTTCCTGTGCAGGTGGTGAGATTGCCCAGAGAAGCTGTGGATACCCCATTGCTGGGAGTGTTCACAGCCAGGTTAGATGGGGCTTTGAAGACCTGGCTCAGTGGAAGGTGTCCCTGTCCATGGCACCAGGGGTTGGAACTAGATGGTCTTTACAGTCCCTTCCAACCTAAGCCATTTTATGATTCTATGATTCCACAGTCTACTGATTAATCATTGAAGAACTTGTTTATTCTTATTAAAAAATATTCAAAATACATGATGTCTATAGGGCCTTTATTCATCTTGGAGAAAAACAGTATTTAATTTAAAATTGCTTTCTTGGTTAGAAACTATTTTTCCAATCACTACTTGTCAAACAACTAGTTAATGATGAAAAATTGTGTTTCAAAGACTATCTTCACATTAAGGTAGTGAGGGTGAACAGAAAGACATAAAAGACATGAAAATTATCAAGCAGAGAACGTAAATGATAGAGTAGGTATTTCAGACCACTACGAAGACCTCATTATTTAGCAAATTAAAAACTATAAAAACTTAAGGAAAAATGCATGTAATCATGAACCAGTGAAGTCTACATTCAGTTTTCAAAGCTGTTCACCCAGTACACTGACTTTTATTCCACAAACAAATGAGGATGATACACACACATGTGTGTACATAGCTTTGAAACTGGATTCTCAGTGGCACATTACTGCAGCAGGGATGTGATCTGGGAGACCTTGTACCTCTCGCTACTCATGCCCACCAGAAAGCAGCAGTTAAATGGACTCAGCAGAAGGGTACTTTCTGCTTGCACAGCCCAGGACTCCAGCAAGGGAATGGCAGAGCTGCACAAATGTGTACATACTGTAAACAGGAAAAATACCTGCATCTAGCATTTACCTTGTTTAAAAATAAATAAAATTTCCTAATTTAATAACAATATTTGAGTTAGCTTAGGGAAGCAATAATTATTTCTTACTTCATTAGCTAAATGCTAACTACAGTTAGGGATTACTTCTTTCTGATTAGTTCCTAAGGCATTTTCAGAGAATAGAAGTGCCAAAAGAATGTTTATGGTCTGGGCCGAGATGAAGATCATGAGTTTTGAAACATTGATCAAAATAAATTTCAGAAAGTGCTACAACATTAAATGAAAGATAACTACTGCTCTGGTACAAAGTGTGCAAGTATTTTGCATTTTAAATGCCTGAAGTATATTAAATATATATATATAATCATAATAATTTCAAAACCTAAAACAAAAATCCGTCAAGTCCATTAAATTTTCAACTTGACAACAGTTTTAATGCCTTCAATAACACACAGCTAGAAGCATAATGATGTATTTGGTGAGTATGTCTTACTTTTTGACATAAAATTACTTTATTTGAATTTTATTTTTTTGGAGCTGGTAAGAGAGAAGACACTTTGCATGATAAATACCATTAAATGGCTAGACAAAAAGTATGTAAATATAAATTTGAGCACATATCTTTGTAGCTAGCCTAAAAGAATGTAATTGTATTTTTAGCAGCACTTCTTGTCTCATCAATAATGGGCATATTCTGAAGACAGTCTCACTGATCTGCAATTGGAGGATGAAAATGATTGCTAAATGCCACTGTAAATGCTCATCCTTTGGTTTTGGCCAGTGCAGCACCAGGCTTCTAAAGAAATTAACACAGAATTTTACATCAGTCAGACAAACCACACACACACACACATATATATATATGTATATGTGTGTATATGTATGTATATATTTCTAAATACTATCTGCTAACATAGGACTTTATAATCACCCTAATATAAAGCAAAATCCCATCTCTTTGGCTAATAAACAAAGATAAATTTCCAAGGAAAAGTGTACGGGTTGTTCTGATTTGATTTTATTGTGTTTTGTTTTGTTGTTTGTTTGGGTTTTTTTCCTGTGATACATATATAATGAGGTTTTCTGAGTTCATTTCCCTAAAAATATCCCTAGGGCAGAAATACTTAGTAATTTATAGAAACATAAGAACCCTAAGGAGTCATCACTTCAGTTACAGTTTTCCTACTTGGCATTCAGCAAAAAACTTCTGTGTTCCTTGTTGCTGATCTGACAAATTCCCAGATCCTAGAGAAAATTCAGAGTTGCTGTATTGCAGCATATTAGCTTCCTCAGGATCATGATTTCGCACCTGTATGAGTTCATGGAAATGTAACAAGTCTATACAATGTACACACAGTCAAATGGAGCAGGCCATGAACTGTGTTGCATGGTTGCAATTACTGTGGGGAGGTTTTTCCACTGAGTGTTTTCTTTCCTTGATGAATGAGCCTTTTCTCATCCTTCTGGGTTCCTTCACCACTTTTCTGGGGGTGTAAGCTCTGCATACTAATACTGATGTTTTGCTAGCTGTCTTGGTGACCTTTAGCATTGAGAGGAATGGCATGTCTTGTCTGCTAAGGACATGAAGCTAGCTACATAGCAATGGCTGGCATAGCAAAGAAAAAACAACAGACGGATCTTTTCTTAACAACTGAGAATGAGTCAAGAAGAAGGCATGGTCAGCTGCAAAATATCTTCATGGTTTTTCATCAGCCTAAAGAGGCCACCAATGAGGAGGTGAGTGGATATTCTGGGAAGTCCCTGGGCACACTGTGAACTGGGGAAAGACAGGTGAAAGGGACATTAAGTCTGTGTTGTCTTAAGATAATATCAGGGGCTGAAAGGTGAAAATAACACCATTACTCCTGTAGTTCTCTTCCTATAAAATACAGTGGTTTCTGATACAATGTGTTCTTTCCAGTTTTGCCTTATATTTATAAAAGTGGCCTTGCATAGTATTTGTATTGTGCTTTTGACAGAGCTGGATCACATCTTACAGTTCTCCTGTCTTGGTTGTCCAGAACAAAGACTTTTCTTGAAGATTGAGACTTACAACTGGCATGGGTGCACAGCCTTCTACAGGGAATGCAAACCACAAGGAAGATGCTGTATGTCTCAGGCTCATCCAGACATGAGGCTGGAGATCTCTTTTATGTGTGTTGTTCAGATATAGCATTAGCATCCAGACAGGAGTTTATAGGACAGCTGAACTCTTAATACTTTTGGAATCTAAGGGAAGGCTCTTTGTCTCCTAAATTGTTCTCAACAAAAGAACATTTAGAAACTTATTTAAAAAGAGTTTATGCACACTATTAATGCTGTGGGGAGCACAGAATGAAGACATACAGACTTTGTAAAACCTATATATATATATACATATATATGTAGATATAGTTATAACTGTAAACAGACCAGAGCAAACTACTCCCCCAGCACCAAAAGTAAAAACAAAAGAGAACAACCCCCAGTTCCTCCTGGAGCAGTTATATTTATGGACAGTGCCAGTGTCACACCTTGGCTAGCTGTGAGCTGAATTCTCAGTCTTTTCCCAGCAAGGCAGAGGCAGAGACAAGCAGTGAGCACTCACATAAACTTTCTCTCTCTCTTTCTCTCTTGGGTTGCGATCACGGCGGGGTGGGCAGCCGCAACACTGTGGGCGACGGTGAAGCTGGGGCGATGACCGGGGGGGCCCCATTGCTGAACCAGGAGAAACAGCAGTGGCAGGAAAAAAAACTAGCTTACTCCACAGAAGCAGCGAGGAGCAGGAGAATGGTTTCTCTCCGACAGCAGCACACACAGCTGCAGCCTTCCACCACAGCTGTGTGATGTCCCCAAAAACAAAAGAGACAGTGCAAATCTGTTCCTGCCACACCTTCCCCCAGTCTGCTCTCTGACCAAAACGATTAAGCAGGAATTCGTAGCAGTTGACTGTTTCTTTTGTTAACTAATGGCATGGGGAATTAGTGGTAGGGAGAGAATTTTCCCTTTAACATCCCAAAACTACAAGTCCACTTGTGGTTTGTTCTCTTTCACTAAACCCTAAGATTTCCGTATTTCTGCATGATTTTCCCTGGTTTTGGAGGACATTCCAAATTCCTGTGCAACTCAAAACTAGTTTATCCCTATCAGTCTCAGTCTCGCTCTTGACACAGACTTTTATGCATCTCCACTGCTCCCATTCCAGTGGTCCCTGTTGTCTTCTCATGGCAAGAAAGTCACTTTCTATCAGCGGATTGTAGTTTTCCACTGATACAGTGGAGGGGTGTTTTCACTCCCAGGAGCAAGGCCAGAAAAGCGGCGAGCAGCACGCAGCAAGTGGCACGCACGCGGCGCTTTCCCAGGATCAGGCTCCTTAGAAGCTGGGATCGGCTCCTCCCACCCCCGGTCCGGCGATCGCCCCAAACAGCGTAAATCCACAGCAGCCAGGGGTCCACGAGGAAAAGGCAAGTTTTAATGACGCACGCTCGTTTATAAGGGGCGCGTGAGAAATGCCCGGATTGGGCGGGGAAGAGGGGCGGAGACGGGGAGGAGTAACGCACCTCATTGGGTGCATGCAAACAAAGGGAAGGAGGGAGGGGAGGAACGGGAAAAGGACCAATAGGAGGATAAGGTTGGTGGGAAAATTCCAGGGGTTTGTGGGGAGAAGAAACTTGGAAAAGGGACAACTAAGGGAAAATAACCCGGGAAGCCATTTCAGGGGTATCACATTTAAACTGGGCAAATGTCCGCCTGAAAACCCTCCCGGTCCCGATCCAGCCACGGCGCGCGCTGCCTGGGGTCCCGGGTCTCCGCAATATATCTGCCAGTTGCTGAATTCTTCCTCGGTCTGGTCTCCTCCAACAACTTTCTTCCTTTCCTTCCATCTCTTTTTCATTCCCACATCATATGCCTGTTCTACTGATGCCTTAAATATTTAAATAAAAAAGATTTAAATATTTTGTATATTTGTACATTTTTTTTATAGCTGTATAGTTGCTCACAGTTGAGATAACAGGTAACAGCTTCTAACAGTTTGTGTCACATTCCTGAATTTCTGTTTAATGATCTTTTCAACTGACAAGATTGCAGCAAGAACATCATATTTGAAGCACAGGCACCTGGACCAGGATAACAGGACATATTACAGTCAAAACAAGATATAAGGCTGGAACTCTTGGAAATACTCCAATGAGGCAGTTCTGAGAGTGGTGCCAGGGGCAAAAGTTCTCAGGTTGGATGCGCCCATTAGATATAATAATTAAGTAGTGTTATAAATTTGTAAGAACTCTATACTGGACACAGGCCTTTATACTTTGTGAACCTGAAAGCTTTCAATTAATAACTGCTCTCTACTTCACCTATACTAATAGCCTCAAAAGTTTTTTTCCTCTATTTTAGGCAACACTACAGATTCTTGACCTCCTTCACAGCTACACTCTGTATTAAGGGTTCTTGTCATTCCACTACCTACCATTGTGCCTAAAGCTCTGTGACATTCTTATTATGTGCCCATTTCCCCTGAAAAAGACCTCTCTCTGCTGCTTCTCCCTTCTGTCAGCACTGCTATGGAACAGTCCTTTACCAGTTACTGTTCTTGGCCTGGGATCCCACCCTTCAGGCTGTCCTTGTGCCAGCCTGTTAAAGTCTGTTTGGAGGATGCAAAGAGGATCAGAAAAGCATAGAAGCATAATGTCACTTGCCTGTTCTACACACAGTTCCAAAGATGATTGAAACTATTATGTTCAATAGATAAGGACCCTCTGCCATCTCAGTGGGGTTTTTTTGTTTTCTTTCTGCATTTACAGTTTTTCATCAAATTAATTGATTCATATATTGAATACTCCTTAAAACTGATGAGATGTGATGTGCCAAAATTGAAGTCATTTTACAGACATACAGAAAAATGTGCAAAGGCCTCTGAGTTTAGCACAAGACCTGAGAGGGCTAAATAATTAAACTTTCAATGACTGAAACATGCTCTAGCAGCAATAAACCACACTGGATGCATTTGCTTGGCTACTGTCAAGTTCTTGGGTGACTGAAGGCACTCAGTCCCTGGCCTCATACCTCAAAGTACAGCTTAAACAGATACCAGTAAGCCCCATGGTAGCTTACTGCTCTATTGTTAGTTGTCTCAGGTACATGCTATGTATTTCTTTATGAATATTTGAAATATTTCCTCCCTAACTAACAGAACATAACAGTCACCAAAGAGGGGTGTTACATGGTTTTATACTCTGTGAAATTTCTTGGAAATTTTTCTTGCAAAGGGTTCATTCTAGTTTTGAAGTTGTTCGAAAGAATAAGCTTTGGGTCCTTATGTGCATGCATCTAACGTGCGTGATTCAAGGTTCTTTAACTGAAACTTGTAGAAATGGTGAAACTATGTTTACAAAGTTTTATTTCAATGGCAGAGATAAAAATTTAGTACAGCTACTCCTAGAGTGTTTTGAGTGGGGAAAAAAGAAATAAACTCACAAAATTGTTGAAAACACCCCTCCTTCCCTTTCTTTGGTTCACAGAAAGTGTTTTTTGAAGGACAACAAAGATGAAACAGGGCTGAAAAGGAAGAAAAACATTAAAAAGCTACATAGCTGTGTTTGGGATATGTAAGAAGACATTTGGGAAGGCATAGAGTAAAAAGCCCTACAGCCAAATTTGAGAGTCTATAGTTTTATATGAAAAAAAAAAAAAAAAGGAAGCCACCAAACAGGCCATGCAGCTGGTCTGGGAACCCTCAGGAGTTCTGAAAGCTCAAACACATATACAAAAGTGAAAAAAGTCACAAAGTCAGGGAATGCAGTCAGGCGTGATTTGCTCCCAGTGACTGGGATCAGTACAAGGACAGTGTTGAGGATTGGTTCCTATATTAGTTACAGCATGTAATGCATAGCCACAAGGTTCTCAGCCATGAGCTCCAGTGACTTTCTCTGCTAGAGTCCTTCTGCTCCAATACAGAGCCATAACTGTAAAACAGAACCTGTTGCTCCCTCCTTAGCAATGAGGCTTGGTTTCCTCTGCCAGTGCAGCTGTGATAAGCTCTTCAAAGAGTGCCTCATGCAGACTCTCAAGTTCAGTGCAGGGTCATGAGGCTTTTACCTGTGTTTTGAGAAAAAGAGGGCAGAGCACTGAAATATTGGTCATTTAGGGAGTGAGTTTTGAAATGAACGGAAGATGAGTTAGAAACCCCACTTTACACACTGTAAGCTCCAACTCCTGCATTCGAGTTAAAATCCGGTATACTACCTGTGAAGATTTGTCCATAACACAAAGCCAGAGCCCCAGGCCTGGTCTACACCAAAAAGAGGTTGTTATTTGAATTGCACTAGAAGATTCTTTGAAATGAGAGATACTCTATATAATCAAAAGATTCCTTTTTAACAGTTACTTCTATACCAGTTTCCAAAAAGAATAAGAGGTAATATTGCAAGGAAAACATCATAGCTGAATCAGTTAGGGAAATTATTTTTTTTTTCACACTCTGTCAGAGTTGTGTCAGTAGCCCTTTTAAGTTTAGATTGGCACCAAAAGAGGCAAAGCCCTGTGTCAGAGTATGAGAACTGCCAGTGCTGGTACCCCATCCCTGAAAGCCTCTGTTTTTTTTCTCTTAATAAAGGACTGGAAACTGAAAAGTCTGTTACACAGGTTTAGAACCAGCTTTCAATTAAACTGTTGTGTCTTCGTTCTCTATGAATATAATTTGTAAAAAAACAATTTTTAAGTGCTAAGAACTAGTTAAGCTTGAGGATGTGACAGACTTCAACTTGTAAAAAGGAATTCGACAAATCAGGAAACCTTGCTTACTTAGGTTTAAATTAAAGCTGAAATGCACCTGATGCATGGTTGCACTAATTATAAATTATATTAGTTTTAATGTAAATTTTAAGCTTACTAATTTGTTACTTATCGATAAAGTTAAGCTTCAAATACATGCTAAAAATTGTCTAGTAAAGAGAAATTCAGTATTATTGCTTTCCATTTGCAAATGAATGCTTAGTCTTTAAGAATGTCATTGAATTTCAATATGTATGAGATATTCTGCTGTTTTTATTGGAAAAGCTTACAAAGAATGGCTTACAATGGAAAGCAAAATGTTTGATCTTTCATATGAAAGCTCACTTACTGCTACAAATTTGGTCTTATAAAACATGACTTAAAACAGACCTGGTTTAATATAATCACATTTATTAATACTTATTACTTATGTAGCATTTTGTATGTAAGGATTTGGCATATTTTATAAATATCAGTTAAACTTCACAACCAGGCTGCAATGCATGCAATACTGTGTCACTAAGCCCATTCTCTACAGGGATAAACTGCGATCCCTAGCCTACATCTATTCTGTGGGCTCAATTACTGAGACATGATTGCCCATACAATTAAAATGCTAACACAGTTCCTGGAATGGTTTTTGGGCTCAGCAAACCATCTCATTTCCACTTAATTCCAGGGCAAGAGACTATTTCAAATAGGTCATTTGGACATAGACATCTTTTTTCTGGGGACAAGAAGGCTTGGCTTTGTGGATTTAAGCTCCAAGTTTTGTCTGAGAATGATCTCTGCCCAAGTCTGTCTACCAGCGTAGGTGTAACCATGAGGTTTCTAGGCACATAGCACAATGCCATTCATGGACTCCTGATCTAAAGTCACTACACTGAGATTTACATGGTAAGGGCAGGTAGAATGCATCAGGTTTTGCTAAAAGACCAGGATGGGACAAAAAGGTATAGAAACATATAAATGGGAGTGAATCGTTGACTAATTAGAGCAGTTACTTTGGCTGTTCCATGCACAGAGATGGGAAACCAGACACTACACAGGTACTAAGGGGCTCTAGAACCTAGAGTTCAGTAACTTTGAATCGATGTGGCCAAAGTTGTGGGGTGCCCAGCAGAGTCAGTTTCTCAGCATCTTGGAAAATACTGTAAATTATCATTCCAATAGAAAATTATCTTATTGCAGAAAATGGAAGAGATAAGATAAGAACTTAAATAGGAAGCTGTTCCATAACAGTTTTTTAAGAACTCAAAATCTGTGTGAAAGAGATGAAAAAGTGGAAAGTAAAGAAAGGACAGGTGATGATGACTCCTGATGGGAAGACTGGAGAAAGTTTACTGCAGCACTATTTTGGTTTCTCTCTACAAAATAATTGCTTTTCTCACTCCACATTCTTTCCTCCTCTGGAATCAACAGAAGCACAGTAACAATAAAACAGACTCCTGAATTTTCAGAGGTATTGCCTAGCAGTTGGGTCTTCTCAAGCAACCACGTCTTTGACAATATACTGGTTTTAGACAGGGTTACTTTTATTCCTAGTAGCTGGTACAGTTTTTGAGTTTTAGTATGAGAGTAATGTTGATAACACACTGATGTTTTAGTTGCTGCTGACCAGTGCTTACTCTAAAGGCAAGGTCTTCTGAGTTTCCCATGATCTTCCAGTGAGTAGGTGCACAAGAAGTCACAGAATCACAGAATTTGTTGTGTTGGAAGAGACCCACATGCATCATCACATTCAACTCCTGGCCCTGCACAGAACCCTCCCCAAAAGACACACCATGTGCCTGAGAGTATCATCCAGATGCTTCTTAAACTCTGTCAGGCTTAGTGCTGTGACCACTTCCCTGGGGAGCCTGTTCCAATGCCCAACCACTCTCTGTGTGAAGAACCTTTTTCTAATATCCAACCTAAACCTTCCCTGGCACAACTTCAGACCATTTCCTCAGGTCCTGTCACTGCCTCTCCTCTTCCCCTCACAAGGAAGTTGTAACTGCAATGAGGTCTCCCCTCAGTCTCCTCTTCTCCTGCTGAATAGACCAAGTGACCTCAGCCACTCCTCATACAGCTTCTCCTCAAGGCCTTTCACCATCTTCATTGCCCTCCTTTGGATGGTCTTTAATAGCTTAATATCTTTCTTGTGTTGTGGTGCCCAAAACTGCACACAATAGTCAAGGTTAGGCTGCACCAGTGCAGAGCAAAGTGGGACAACCACCTCCTTGAACCAGCTGGCGATGCTTTGCCTGATGCCTCCCAGGACATGGTGGGCTCTCCTGGCTACCAGTGCACACCCCAGTCTGTACGTACTTCTGGGGTTGCTCCATCCCAGCTGCAGAATTCAGCACTTTCCCTTGCTGAACTTCATATGGTTGGTGATTGCCCAGTCCTCTACTTTGTCGAGGTCTCTCTGCAGGGCCTCCCTGCCTTTGAGGGAGTCAACAGCTCCTCCCAGTGTTGTATCACCTGAAAAACTGCTTAATATCCCTTCCAGTCCTGCATCCTAGTCATTTATGAAGATGTTGAAGAGCACAGAGCCTAAGATAGAGCCCTGTGGAACCCCACCAGTCTGATGTCACCCCATTCACTATTACCCTCTGTGCTTGACCTGAGAGCCAATTGCTCATCCACTGCATCATGTGTTTCTCCAGCTTGTGAGGGAACACAGCCAGGACGGCTGAGCTGAACTTGCCAAAGGGGTATTCCCTACCACAGACCATCACACCCAGTATATTAAACTGATGGGGATTGCCTGAGAGGCTCCAGTTGCTACTTGGGAATGGACTGGGCATCAGTCAGAGGGTGGTGGGAAATTGTATTATGCATTGCTCGTCTGTCTTAGGTTTTATTTCTCACTCTCTTCTCATTGACTCCCTTTTAATTGCAATTATATTATGATTGTTACTGTTATTATTTTTATTCAATTATTAAACTGTTATTATCTAAACCCATGGGGTTTACCTTTTTGCCCAATTCTCCCTCTCATCCCACTGGAGACATAGGGCCGAGGGGTCAGGTGAGCAAGTGGCTGTGTGGTACTTAGTTGTTCTGCTGGGGTTAAGCCATGACAGGCAATTGACCACTATCCCCTGAGGTCCAAGCTAATTGGTTGTGTAGCAGGACTTAGTGCAAGTCACACTGCAACACTAATGTAGCTACTTCACTCTTGGGGCTCAACCTAGTCTCTCTGTAAAGCACCAAGGAGAACTGGAACCACACTCCTGGCCCTATGAATGCTTTCATGTGTCATGTAAACTTGCTAAACTCCATTTCATAATTTTACTGTCTATTATTATAGAAACTAATTATTTTATGGATTATTATATAGATAAAATATTCAACTATAAATATTATCTTATGGCTTTTTGAATTTTGTAAAGTAGAGCAATTCTTTAGAAGAGACTGAAAAATCTCCACTCAGAATGCACAACTGAGAGACTTACTTGCAATGAAATCACTGCATCTACCAGAATATGAAAATTTCGGAGCCAGTTTCCAGTGCCTTAGCTGTGAGCCTGATGATGCCCATCACATGACACCCATGGCTTTTTGTGGGGCTGCATTATGGATAGTTATGTGTAAAATCAGGCTTTAGTTGCAAAGGATATTCTCAAATGAAATATTTGTGTTTGGAGACTCCTGGACTTTATCTTACTAGGTTTCAAGCCAGCTAGTGGGAACTTTGGAACACCTCTAAGTAGACAACCAGTCACCTAAATAACTTTGAAGACCTTGTAACCTGATCATGATGGATAAAAATCAAGCTTGGTTTGAAAACCAGTGGCTCAGTTAAATTCCTGTCTTTGTAATTTTCTCAGTTTCTCTCCAATTCCTATTTATGCTATTACTTTTTCATGAAATTTTGTTTCTTTTGATAAATTTGTCATACAGATACCTGTTTTGTCCATGTAAAAAACAAACTAATAACAGATGTAGAGAATTGAACATGCTATTACTTACTGTGTGGCAGTATAATTTTATATCTAGAGAATGAGAACTGACTTCCAAATTCTCATGTTTTGTTTATACATCCACTCAGCTAAACAGAACAAACACAGCTGCAAAGCTTGAGATGCAAATACTGTATCTGGCAGATGCTGCAGCACCATCAGAAAGGATAGGATAATCTTCTGGAGCAGTGAAAAAAACTACAGTACCTGCGACCACTGCTCAAATCCTGATTTCCCTCCACCTCCATCCATGATCCATCTGCCTTCTCTTCAGTCGACATATTTTCTTGAGAAAATACAGCTTCCACTGGGCAAATCTTGATGGCATGAACAACTTTAGTTTGTAATTGAAAATCTGCAGTGAGAGATGAGGACAAGCTGAATTAATGCACTTTGGGTGTCTACTGGCTACATCACCTTTGAAGTCAGGGCCATCACTGTGCAAGCCCAGCCAGCGAAGCTGTGTCTCCACATTCAGTATGAAGCCTGAGGTGCAGAACAACAGGTGGCTCTGGTTTTTATTGGCTGAAGCTAGCAGATAAACCAACTGATTTCAATGCAGCGTTGCCAAGACTAGGTGCCTGCAAAGAAAGAGTTCAGAGTTCCTTGCCTTCAATACTTTGAAACCAGGATAGACTAAAACACACCAAAAAAGTACTTCCTTGGAATTTAATGAGCTAGAAAGAGGCCAGTTGAGAGGTAAGTTTTGAATTATGGGGATCAAGTGGGCAATTTTGCTTTTGATAGTCAGCATCTCAGTAGGTCTAAGTAAACTAGAAAATATGGAAGCCTGGTGTATATGAGCCAAAACACTGGCCAAGCCTGTGAACAGACAAGTTCTATATAAATTTCTATTACTGAAAAGAAAACACATTATCACTTCATACTGTGATAATCACAAAGCAACATTGACAAAGTGTTAGTGAACTGGCTCCTTCTTGACTTATTCATACACAAACATGAAGCTGGAGACAACCCCTCAGCAGGAGTTTTCATGTTTCTCCTACCACTACATCTAGCTGCTCTGTGAAGAATTTAAGGTAAAGTCTGAAAATGTAAGTGAAAGGAAGTCAAGGTTGTTCCAGTTCTGGAAGTGAGGCATTTTTTTAAGAAAAAAATCATTCTGCAAAACCAATTGAGCAATCACATTAGAGAAGTTTGTATATACTGATGAACGTATTTTAAGTTTTGTCACTAATCCACCCTATATTGAATCAATAAAAATCAAAGAATCATGTGAACGGATAAAGGTGAGATGACAAAAGTAACATAAAGTCAGTATTAAGACAGAGGACAGTCTTGCCAAGACCATATTTAACCATGGAATATTAATTATATTATGCTCTCAACCAAAGGGTAATTTGCAATTTTATTTTATTTTTTTAAAAATTACCTAAACTAAGATTCTTTCTGGACTATTAACTTTTTTTAGTATTTAGATCACAACTCCTAAAGACTTAGCTATATTTTGACAGGTACTGACAAAGAGTGCCATGGAATTGTGACTCAATTGTCACCTTCTGCGTTTTCAAGCTGAAAAACTCAGGATGAGTGCTAGGTACTAATTAGAACTGTTATATTAGGAAAGCAAATACAATGGTGTCTAACATTAAACAAAGCACAGTTCTCATCACAAATGGTTTCTTTTGTGTGCGGGTTAGTCTAAAAACCCATTTT
Source organism: Myrmophylax atrothorax (assembly GCA_026770055.1). Taxonomy (NCBI): domain Eukaryota; kingdom Metazoa; phylum Chordata; class Aves; order Passeriformes; family Thamnophilidae; genus Myrmophylax; species Myrmophylax atrothorax. The sequence continues at coordinate 122,969,373 of JAOXXN010000395.1, forward strand.
GCATGCTAATGAGACACAAACAATAATTGCTAAAGTAACTAGTTTCATGCAATTACAAAAACCACATAAAAAGCTCTATTGTTTGTTGTCTTATGATTTTTAATGCTAATTTTGCACTTGATAATTTGGGGATTTCATTTGTACTGTAATGTGCAATTTGGGTTTTGTGTGTGTGTGAAGGTGAAGACTTCTAATGGGGAGTAAAGGGTAGAAGGAAACAAGTTGAAATGTGCAAAAGTAAAAGAAGTAGTCACTCTCAGGGAAGAGCTCAGACAACCAGAAAAGAGAGAGAGAAAAAAAGCAGAGGAGAAAAGGGGACATTTCCTCTATGGGGAAGAGGTAAATGCAGCCAAGAAGAGGGAGGCTGTAGGAGGTGGGAGGTGCAGAGACCAGCTAATGAATATCACCAAGCTGACACATCCTGTGGCTCGGAATGCATGACAAACTGGGGAGTCACACAAAGATCTGAGGGAGCATGGAAAATTAGAGAGTAAAAAGTCAGATGGTTAAGTAGTTAAAAATAAAAAGTTTGGGGCCCTGCTCTTCCTTTGGAGGGTCTCTCATTACAGCCCATACAAACCACTTATAATCCTGTGAAAGAAAGATTGGACCCCTTCTATTTTAGTGTAGACACAAACTGCTCTGGCAGAAATTTTGCCTGTTTCTGTGATTTGTCCTTTTATCTTAGAGTCACTTGTCTGTAAAGTTAAGTGGAAAAAAACATACCATATGAATTTTTTTTCCCTCTGATTCACCCCAGCCTTTAATTTGTTATTTACTAATTGAATAAAATATCATAAGCTTGAACTGTGATTTTGCACTAGCTTAGAGAAAATGTGCATTGTTTGGAAACTTTATAGTTTCTCTGAACTTAATGGAACCATACCATTGGAAGTAGAAATACTATTTTAAGTCATGATTCAAAGCATTTTGCTCTGGAGTGTATTTTATCCATTGTTATTAGGGGATACTAAATTTCATGTTCTTGTTTTTATTAGAAAAATATGATATTTTTGTTCGGCCTATACTACTCTGAAATCATATCTACAACAAGATCAAATGTACAGATCCCAAAACTTGAACGATGGTCAGAATTCATTTTCCTTTTGTGACAGCCTCTCTCCTTCCACTTACCATGAGGTTAAGCATTTCTGCACAGCTCTGTCTGTCTTCTTTTTTTCCTGTGTGTTATGCTACCAGTGTCAGTACAGGAAATAAATTTGAAATCAATACATGCTGGTATTGTTAGATATTGTAATATGTTGTGGTTTGATTTTTTTTTAAATGACATTAATCTCACGATAACTAGCTGAGCCCAGCACTTTCCCCCTTTCATCCTGTATACTCTTTCTTTTTCCTTCGCCAGCTTTCTGAATGCATTTTCCATAATGATATATCCCTTTAGTATTGTTGATCTCTTATGCATATTCTCACACACACACCCCTTTTTGCCCCATTCAGTTTTTGTTTATGATTTTTACTTGGAAAAATCATTATGTCTCCAGGAAAATGCTTTTTACTTCTTCTTGCCAGTCTGCAGCATTTCAGAAATACTACTAATTGCTACGTGAATAATTGATTCATGACTGTCACAGCATGGAGGTGACATTGTACCTTCTTACTCTTCTTCCCCACCCCCTAGTGCTCGTTTAACCTTTTCTTCTTTTTGTATTCTTCATTGACAAAAGAACAATTGAGATTTGGTCAGCACTGGGCTCTACTTGTGCAAAGTCACTGGCAAACAAAGACACAAGAAACCCTATCAGGAATCTTTACTTTAGGTAGTGTAGAAATTGTTGATCAATTTAGTATAAATGCTGTAATAATTAAGACATAAATGATCAGTATTATATTTAATTGATACTGTATATTTGCTATATAAAACCTCTTTAGTTCTCTGGTCAATTAAGTCTGTTTATATGAAAACACATTTGAAGGAAAAGCAAAAAGTTTATGTTACAGCTTTTCATGAAAAAGTCCCCGCATTTTCTTCTTATTTGAAAGACACTTAATATAATACTCCAAGTATAATTGGTCCACTAACATTGGAGCACTAAATGCTAATTATGATTTGCCTTTGCACTGCTGTTTTATGATGACATTGAAATATGGTTTTTTCCTTTTCTCCTTTTGCTTTCTTTACTAGCTTGTTCTAAGCATGCATGCATCTAGATAATAGCTTTATTCAGTCAAAATAGAGGGAAATTGCGTGTAATACTTCATGTTTCTGTTGATAGCATATGTAGATAAGAATTAGACTACTTGATAGCAAGTCTAGGAAAAATGCTGCTTGAAATGAGGATAATATTTTGGAAAACTCAAGGACATTGGGCATAATGTCTTGCTAAACTGGACATTTATATGCAATTATGATCAATCTTAATAAATGTAGGTGATACAAGGAACCTCAGTTTTTTTAAAAAGAGGCTCTAAGACAAATTAAAACAGATTTAATGCATTCTTTCTACTAGGTTGTAGAATTGGTCCTTATAAATAAAAAGAGTTACCGCTACAGCATTCTGAGGAAGATTATTCTGTGAATAATCTATAAAAGTGGATTTTAACAAACAGGCAGAGTGAGAAATAGAAAGTGATACTAGAGATAAATTACATAAGATCAAATAAAGTGTTAAATTACAGTTAACACATGTATTTCTGGGGTAGAATAGTTAGAAGAGAGTAGCTTATTGGGCAATTCACTTTGTAGCTCCATACCCTGGTCAGGCAGGTTGAAGGAAAACCAGACATGCGTGTTATGACAAAGCATGTTAGGTATTCAAGACTTATTCTTGCATTTGGAAGCGCCAAATGTGGCATCTGGGGGTTGCAGTCAGCATGTCCCACAGACAGAGACATTTCTTAGAATCCATGCAGCAGCCCATGCACAAATGAGCTCTGTTCTGAAGTTACCACGCATAGATTATCAGGTGTTCAGATTACCTGGTTTAGACTAAGTGCTTTCCACCAGCTCCCACTAGACCCATGGAGGTGACTGCAGGAGTGACCTACCTCCCCTTGGCAGTTCTGGGAAGTGAGAGTGATGGAATCATTCATCCCAGTCTCAGCAAAGAGTCTGCAGCTGTGCCAGACACCAGTATGACAGCAGGTGAAGAGAGACATAAAGGCCAGGAAGTCTGTGACTTTACCAAGCTTGGAAGCTGGAAGAGGAGCCTTTGGCCTCTTAGGATTTTCAAAAGATTTAAAACCTTTGTTTGAGAGGTGTTAGAATTGTAGGGTAGCCAGGGAATTTCCACATGCCTGATGGATGCCAAATGCAGATGCAGATATAAACCCTAAATAAACAAAAATTAATTTGGAGGAAATTCTGAACTCCATACCCAATAGGGCAACACAAGCACCTTGACAGGTGTCAGGTGGCAGCATACGACCCAATACTCAGCTGATCAGGCATCACAGTGAAGCCCCAAGAGGTATAGTTTTATTGCTTTAAATCTGAACAACCTCAGAAAAACAATGTGGGGACTGGCATTCCCAGGGGACACAGTTTTCTGGTCTATGTTGAAGCTATGGTTAACACTATTCTACAAATTGCTAGCAATCCTGTTAACTATTTTAAAATTCTAGACTCATGTCTAAAAGATATGTCAGAGGACATATCCCCACATACATGAATCATTGCAGACCCACTGATAATACTTGTACCCCTCTTCACTCCATTCTCACATATCATTTCTATTACCCACCATCACCATATAGATCTTTCTCTTGATTTGAGGTGGAATCAGGTTTCCTGGCCCAAAGGCTGCAGCCAACTGAAGTTCATCAAGCTATCTTAGATTTCAGTATCTTTCTGTGTCTTTTTTTTTTTCTTTATTCTGCCCAAACTAATCATCCCAGGACAAGAAAGACAAGAAAACTCCTCAAAACATGAATGGTTTCTGCAGCATGCTTTGGCCAGAAGATGCCATAAAACTGCTGCACATTTTCCTTTCCTCTTCAATAAATGAGCATATCACTTCATTCTGTATCCAGCCATCACCAGCCTAAGGGTCTTCCACCATAATTTTAACTTCCTAGCTAGCCTACCAATGAGTATCTCAATACATCCTATGTCCAAGATGGTTCACAATACTGTTTTATTTATGATGTACTCAAAGCTTGTAGGAGAATGAGCAGTAACTGCTTTCCCAATGCATAAAATACCCTTCTTTCTTTTAGCTTATATTATAAGCACTTGAAAGTGTCTTCTTTTTCCCCTCTTCCTCTTTTTCCTCACAGAAAAAGCAGCAGGGGCTAGATAGACTATGCTGAATGCAAGTCTCTAATTCATCTACCTTTAGAGTATGTTTTGCAATATCTCTTAGCTGAAAACGTACTAGTAGACCTAAAACAAAATGGTTTTCTTCAAATCTTCCTTGTTTGCTAGCTCTGGCAACAAAGACTACTTCTTATAGCAGAGCAAATATGCCTCCACCTGCAGCCTTCGCTAGGGTAAAAAGTGAGAAAGATGACTTATTATTTCAGCAGTCTCACTGACTCACAGTGATACCAGAAACTTTATCTTTCACAGGAAAAGGACAGTTTCAGCAGCTATGAAATCTCTGATGAAAAGCTATCAAGTCATCACCCAAAACAGGATGCAGATCTTTCCATTATTCTTAATATTTTCTTACGGGAAATTCCAGGAAGCGAGAAATTATTTCCAATCATTCATAAAATGTAAGTTCCAGGTTTAAGATTCTTGCATTTTAAAAACAGAAAAATACACCAAGAGGAAGAGAAAAGAAACAATAACCTACATTTTATACATAGTTCATAAAGAGCAGCTCAGCAGAAAATAAAGAGGGAAGTAAATAGAGATAAGAGAATGCTTGTTCATTTTTTGGAATAATTTTCAACTGCTGTCACAAATTTTGTAGTCTGAAGCAGTAGAAACAGTGGCAAGACATTGGATTTAGCATCAAAATTACCTACCTGGTACCAGAAATGCATCTCCCAACCTGCAGTGCATTAGCTGACTTCATACTGTAATTGTAATGAATCTCTTATTGGACCCTTGCTTCCCTGGACAATGCCATATTGTAAGGACTAAATACATCATCAGTGAGCCTCATTCTCGTGTATTACACTAATATATCATTGGAATGACAACTGCTTCTGATGATATATTAATGCAATACATCAGTAGTGTGGGGCTCCTATGGGGTATTACTCAGGAACAGGGGCCATCTAAAGAAAACAGACACAGAGTGAAATTCAGTTTAATTACTGAATGAAAGGGCTATCAGGATCAAGGTTACATGTAATGCTAACATTCTTACATCATCCATGAGAGTAATTTGCAACCTCATTACATATTAAACTAGCAATTTTAACTAGCAATTGTAGGGTTTGGATTTGCCTGCTGATGTAATTCACAAACCATAACCTCCCCAATATTTTATAGTGACATATGAATAATGCAGTTATTTTTATTCTGTCCATCTTGCATTCCTGATAGTTAAGCAACACATCAAATGTGTAGCTATAAAACCAGATTTAGAAATAACTACACTCTACTTGAAACTATTTGTAGTCGCTGGGCATCATATAAATATTTGCACTTTCACAGTGCATTCAAAATGGACTGGTATTTGCTTTTTCAGTCAATTATGCAGCACATTTTCGTGTATCATTTGTCTTAAACCTATGATAAAGCATTTACAATTCTTCTGTTTATGGGATGGATTTTTTTTTTGGAGTGGTGGTGGATTTGGTTTGGCTTTTTCTTTGTAGTGTTTTTTGTTTGTTTTGGATTTTGTTTGGGGTTTTTTGTGGGTTTTTTGCTGTTCTTTTTTGTAGGAGACTTTTTTCAAAATTTGTGAGGGACTAAAATGGTACATTCTACTGTTTCTTAAGATAAATTATGAGTTGGATTCTGAAATACTTTTTAAAAGGGACTTTCATAACAATATCGCAGTGTCGACAGACATAATATATATCCAGAGTCCCTCTTCCCTTGGCCCTAATTCTCCCTAATTTTACTGCTACTATATTATAAGTTATCCAAAGAATCCACCTATATATTGCGAATCAAACTGGCACTAGAGGTGATAGCATTTAAACTAGAGCTTCTGGTGTTCTTTTATTTCATGTTTATTAAGATTATAACCAAATGCTGAAAAAATTTCATAGAACAGACAAAAGCATCAAGCCAAAAGACATAATGTATATTTGATTTTATAAACATCTTGCTGTGTCTAATCCAGACACTATACTTATTCTTGAATAGACTGTTTTGTTTAATAAGCATTTATCTATTGTTAATGTCTTTGGAGAATTCATCTTGGGGTTTGTACTGAAGATAAATGCAAGCATGTGAGGGTTTATGAAAAATGTCTCAGCAAGTGACAGGAAGCCTGATATGAGTTACCACAGTCCGCTTCACATGTGGGGCAATCTACTACTTGTCTTGCATTTATTGTGTTTTCTTGCTAGGAATTTTCTCTTTCTTTTCCTGAGACCCTTTGATACTATATGCTTTTAAATACCAAATGTCGACAGTAAATCTGAAAAGAATCTGTAATATAGAAAAAAGAGACAAAACTACAGATGTAAAATGTAAGTAAAATAAAGTGAAAATCACAAAGATTTTTTTTAATGATGTGTGCACAAGGGAAAGGAATCAGAATTTAAAAGGAATTAACTGAACATCAACTGCATGTTCCAATGATACATGTCATTTTAGCTCACTAGGGTGATGTACTTTTTGTTTAGAGAGTTATCCAAGGCTGCAGTTAGAAATTCTCCCAAAAATAAATGGAATTCTCAGAAAACAAAATGTCATTTTTTTGTGAGGAAAGTAAATTCTGTGCATATCTGTCTATATGGAATCTTACCTATACCTGGGATGATAATAAATAATGTATTGCGGGTGTGAGAGAGCTTATGGAAGTATAGTAAATTAGTGAAAAGCCCCATGTGACTTATCAGCCAAGTTCCCAAGATAGGTTTCTTTCAGTTATTTTCTAATTAGTAGCAACATCTCCTTTCCTCTCTTGCATATTTCCCTTAGCCCACAGTCTGAACTCAAGGCAGATCTGTTACAAACTCTATTGTAGAATCTTCAGGATGTCAGTAGTACCTGGAATTAAATTAGATTTAAACTCCTGCAAATTAATGAGTAACCTTGAGGTATTTGAATGTATCTGGTGTGTCAATAACATAACGTGCAACACAAAAAGGATGAACTTTGCTCATACACCATGTGGAGGCTTTCCCCTGTGAGTTTTATATAGTGAATTATTTACTAGTTATTGAATTAATCAGACAATTTTTACTTTTTGGCACTTTTAAAATCTGATATTTAAAATCTGCTTATGTGCTTAATTGAATGGACGTCGCATGTAAACCTGCTCCTCGGTGAGCCAGTCCTACTTGTTTAATGCAAGAATTCAAAAATAAAATAAAAGAGCATTTTCCCCTCAGCATCAGCAGGATAGCCTGGTGAGAAAGCGCGCTGTGCTGCAGACACCTTGTGCAACTAAAGAGTGCCAGAAGGAGGGGAGAGATGGACTGGAGTGCATCTGCCTGGCTGTACTCAGGAGCAGGATGAATTTGAAACACGACCAAGTCTGAATGGAATAGTGGTCAGAAAGCCAGGAACAATTACTTCAGATTACAAAATGCTTGGACAATTTACTTCACAAGACAACTGCACGGTCTCCTTATGTTAAAGGACTATCAATACTATGTTTGGACAAAATATAATGGGAGGAGGTGAAGGAGTGGTGACAGCATGGGGGGAGCAAGATTCACAATATGTAAGATGAAAGCAGCCAAGTGTTTAAATAGAAATGTATTCCAGTAACCAAAATCCCTGCCCAACATCATCTTTGTTTCAGAAGGTCTGATTACTTAACATATTCCATCACCTTGGGAAGAAAGCTGAGGTAAGCGGCTTAATTTATAAATGGATGGAACAAACTTATTTAAAAATTCTCACTACGTTATCATGAATCATGTAGGCCTATTAAACTAATTGCTAAGTAAATTTAAGCAGTATTACAGTAGATTTCAGTGAATTTATCATCAATCTAAAGAGATCTTTGGTGGTCTCATGCTGCCCCCCACAGATATGTCTCAGAACATTCATTATGCCATAATTACAAAGTCTCTTTGAAGAGGCTAAAAATCCCAAGACTCCTCTCATCAATTATTTTCACCTGTTAATTCATTTTGTGTGAGGTAATAACCTCAGCATAGTAACAAATGTGCGAGTACTCCGATTTTGCAATTAAAAGCAGCAGGGCTCCTATTTTGATCATACAGACTGTGACATCCATCATAGAAAACAATTTGGGCCTAGCGGGATGACAGATGCCACACTGATGGCTCTACTAACTAACTGCCTGTCCTGGAAAAAAATGGTCCCGTTTCAGGCTGCAGCTGCAAGCTATCTGATAGCTCCTGGCCAGGCAGCCAGGAAAGCCTGCAGTGACTAAATTACTGAAAGGTAATTTTACTTCACAAAATGAGGATTTTGGAGCCATATATGTATGCATTCCAGTGGCTGGTGTAATTTGGAAACAAATAGTCCTTTTCATTTGAAAATGACTGGAATCACTGCCAGTGTTCAGAGAGTATTGTTTCTCAGCCTTTTACATGAGAATACAGTGTAATACTCATTATTTTTCCCCTTTCACATCTTATTAGACACAGAAGGCAAGGTGGTTATCTCTGCTTTCTTTAGCTAGATCCGCAGAAGTAGGATTTCTTCCAACCTCTGGACAGGTGCCTAAATAATAGAAGAGTGCTCATTTTAGCCTTTCAGTTTGTATCAAGGCTGAGTGAGCCCTGTCTGGGGAATGATCCCGCTATCACTGCGGAGCGTTAAAGTGATATGTCCTCATCTGAAACTCCACTAAAAACAATGAGGCAAACTGCAAGCACAGGCAGCTCATTAGCCTCGGAACTGATTCACCAAGGAAATAATTTGATGTTGAATTAATGACAGAAATGCTGTTGTCCTGACTGGAGGAGGAGGTGGGGGGCTAGAGGAAGCAGGGGGTACATAGACCCAGAAAAAAACCCTGGAAAATGCAGCCAATTTATTTTCCTCACTAAAGTGCATAATGTGATGCCCCAGTATTGGACCAATTAGCTTAAAACATTTAGTGCTGAAACACTGCATACTCTGAGTAAGCAAGACAATTGATGGAACCTACAACTTTCTAATGGGAAACACATAATATTGCTCTCAACTAATATGAAATATGTCATGGTCTGGAATTTTGGGGTTTGCTCTTATTTGTCTTTTTTTTTCTCTCTTTGGTTTGCCTTTATCTAATAAGTTTAAATTCTGGTGACTGGGCAGAAGCAGCTGGACAAAGGTCTACTAAAACCAGCTGATGCAAATTATGAAGGAAAACTAGACTGCTGAAAGAAAGGTGGTAGGTATTGTAAGGATTATGTTTTCAGATTTCGGCACACTAATGCAGAGCAACAAAGGATCAGCAGAGGGTCAAAGGTTAAGTATAGCATGAACTTTCTCAGTGGCTGTGCACCTTAAGATGAAAAGATAGCCCTGTTTATGATATCTGCAGACTACAATGCTTACCATTTTATACCACCCTCCTACATTCTCTGCAGACAAAGAGCTGTGCTTGGCTTCTTGGGAAAAATCTACTGTTTTTTACTCCATTGTATTACACTCATAAACCCTGTCAACAATAAAAGATATATGGGTAGGCAGAGTCAGAGATGTGCAGCTAGTAAACTCCATAATCATACCAGAAAAGATATCAGAACTTGAGTCTTTCAGTTGGTTCTCTATTCAGGAATCCACATCTCATGGAGATGAATTTAATTCCCAGGCCCAGGGGCTGCTCCAGGTTTAGGCAGACAGCATGGTGGGGCATTTTGTCCAGCATTTCCAAATATAGAAAGCAGTCTTTCCTAACCAGCCGCAGGATTTACAATGTAGAATATGTTAGATTTTTTTTGTAAGATTATACTATGATAAGAGCAAACAAAAGAGATTAATCAAAACAAGCAAATTAGTATTACCCATCTTAGATGTTCTTTAATGCAAAGCCAATAGTTCTTGCCCTTTATGTGGGTGCTCCTACAGTAACTAATGTACAGTAGCCATCAACAAATTATGACTTGTGACACTTTTGCTGCTGCAATATTAAGCCCAAAGTCCTATGGAGAAAATATATGGTTTTTATTACCAAATTGTTCTTGTTTACAATTCTAATATCCTCTTCATTATCTACTTTTCCAGACATTTTAGGCAGTTCTGAAGACCTGGGGCAGCACTAGTCCTGTCATAAAGAGAAATTAATGTTGTTAAAGATGGCCCAGCTGCCCTCTGGGACAGCTGAAGATGTGAAAATATAAGGTTCTGTTTTAAAGATGAAAATGATTAAAGGCACAGGCACCTTGCTCTTAGTGCAGCCACTAAAACTTTTAATAAAATACCTCAGCAGAAAAAAAAAAGCTGCTTTACTTCTTCCACTATAAGTCTTAAGAAAAAAAAATGAGAGAGAGGGGAAGGAAGAAGGGGGGAGAGAGAGAGAGAGAGAGAGAGACAGAGAACTTTGTTCTATAAGAAGAGGCTTGCTTTAAGGACTAATAAGCGTAAAAAGGACCTCATCATTATAAAGAACCTATTCGTCTCAGCAACAGCTCACTTAATAAAGACTGGATGATAGAAAAACCAGTAGAGCTGTCTCCAAATAGCCAGTAAGCTAATTAGGTGCATTGTTACAGGTAGCCCTTACAAAAACTGACAGGCTTAAGCCAGCATGCCGCAAATACTTAAGAACATTGTAGCAGATGTACAGCGGTTATTGTATCCTCTTCAAGGCTGTTGCTGCTGCCACAGTTTTATGAGCTTACGCACCTCAAGCCCTCAAAGAAGCTCAAAATGTGTTTCAGTGGGAAAAACGAAAAGGGAAATTAAAAAAAAAAAGGAGAAAAAGAGAGACAAGAAATACAAACCTACTGAAGATATTATATGAGCTTTTAGGGGTCCCAGACCAAAGAGACCTTTCAGAAGGAATAGTTCAGCTGCCTGGAAGAAAATGGCAGGAAACACAAAAGACAAGAGCATAACCTTTGTCCTTAGCAGGGATGGAAGAATATCTGTCAGAACTTCACCTTCATAATCTTGCCCACCTCAGTCATTTTTTACTGGTTAAATGAAGGTTACAGGATTTACTCTGAAGCCAAAACGTCCTTTTCTCCTTAAAAATATTGTTGAACTTAAAAGGCAAGTTTACATCCTCATTTCCCAAAGAGTCATATTCATTGCTTTCTTTTCTGTTTGGTTTCTCTACTTCAGGAAGAGGTCAGATATTATGATTGCGTTAAAGTGATATGCTTCTGATTTTCTAGCAATAACATCATGTAATTGATGATATACAGAAGCTGTTTGATGACTTCTAGGCCCCTTAATGACAGTAGTAGTGCTGCAAAGAAAACTGCTGCTGGTCTTGACACTCTGGGAAGCCTTCATTCCCATCATTGGAGCTAGGATCACATTTCTAACTTGCTTTGGGTAAAAGCTCATGGCAACAAGATGTCCAGAAGCAACCAAAACCTTACTTTCAAGCATCAGTGCCTCTTCAGCAAGCAATGACTTCCACTGAAAACCATAAGGAACCAGAGGCCTCAGTATTAGAGAAGGAGAACTATGCGAATATTCCCTCACTCCCACTGCATTCATGTGGAAGAAGTGATGGAAAAAATCTCTGCCAGGATACCTTCTTTCTGATCTGCAAAGCTAATTTTATCATGACACCAAATGTAAATTAATATCTGCTAGCATGTATGTGAAAAAGATATTTTTTAATACACTGTGTTATGAGCAGATGCTTTAAAATGCTTCCCCTCCCCTGGGGTGAATACACTGAATAACACTGTATTTCTTCAAGAGAAATGTAGTACTATATTCAAGACAGGAGAAAAATACTCTGAGCTTTGTAAATCTGTAGACAGTTAGAGAAGTAGCTTTCCATTAGGAAAAATATCAGTGTCAAAATATGATCTACAGGTTCTAGAGCTCCAAACAAGAGTTATTACTTCTCAAGAAGTAAAATGCCACACCAAAATAATTCAAACATATTCTTGCTCTGATATAGACTATGAAAGTGTTAAGACTTAGTAAACAGGATTAATTTGTAATTTTCAATGCTCTTTAAGGGGTGATTATATAGTCTAATGATCTCAAGTAAAAGAACATCTCTATTAGGAGCAGCCCATGCTATATTACACATACATATTGCTCACACATAAGCTATAATTAAAAAGGAAAATTCAAAACTGATAAGTCACAAGATGCCAGAATTCAGGTTCCTGGTACAACCTTAATTCATTTATTGAAGCATATATATGGCAATGGAGGGTTTAATTAGATGATCAAATTATTCACCTTTGTGGGAAGTCTGTCTCATTTACTCTGTTGCATCATGTCTTATTTTTAGCAAAACGACACTTTTCAAATTCTTCTTTAAAGCCAGGTATATTAATTTCCTTGTGTAATTTCTGAGGGCATACAATCTCAAAATATCTGAAACACTGGTTTCTTTCCATGTAAACCATTTATGTGAAGAAATTTCACTATCCCCTTTTACAGATTAAGAGTTAAGGATGCAAGAAATAACATCAGAAATGTCTACCAATTTTGAGTTCCCAGGTGAAGAAAACCAGACACTTAAGTTTTGAAAGAATTTGGGGGATTTTATATAACTTAATTTTTGCATGGCTCCTTCAATTTTAACTTTAAATACCCAGCACATGAGCAAATCAGTAGCTTAAGAATGTGCATATAGGACATATATAGGACATGAAATACTGTTAGTAGTGTAGCTTAGGCGGCTTCCCTAGCAACAAATAAGAATGCTGCAGCAGAGACAGATACAAGGCCCAGTTTCCCATGTCAGCACTCAAGTGTTTAAGATACAAGACTTTCCCTTGTCTTCTTCCAATCCCTTGCTTCATTCACTTCATGATCCCCAGTATGCCCAGTACATGAATTTTCTACACAAATTTTATTGCTCTCAAGAGCATCTTACATGCTGTATACTAAAAGTCTGTTGAAAAACTAAAAATGTGGAACACATAATTAAAGTCTGAATCATAGTATATACACACAAAATAAATCAGCAGTACTTTTAACAGTCTTTTATGTTCCCTAAGTATTAAAAAAATAACTAAATCAAACCCAAACAACAAGAAGTTGCTAACAAAGAAGCATTAACATATTGGTCCTGATGAATGGAAGAATGTTCTCTCATGTAATCATCACTGAGGTGATTGTCCCTATCTGTATATATTATTGTGTTTAAGGATGCTGATTTAGTCAGTTCACAAATGACATCAGCTATTTACCTTCATCTGTTAACAGTAAAGAGATAAAGAGAGATGCTCCTGAAATGGAGACAATGGAGATGCCAACCTGAGACAGTAAGTCCTCTTTCGAAGACAAACAGTCACAGATGAATCTTAATGGGACTGCAGCTTTTTTCCATAACCACTAATTTTTTGTGATTTTTCTCAATAAAACTGTTAAGATTTTGAAAAAGTTATTAGAAATTGAGGACAATCCTAGTGGAACAAACAACAACAACAACAACAACAACAACAAAACACAAAACCAAACCAAACAGAAAACAGAAGAAAAACTTGGCATCTTTTTAGGACACCATTACAACTCACATTTCTTAGATACTTATGTAAGAGGGTAGCGTGAAAGATAGGATATTTACTTATTAGAAGCCATTAAAAACATATTGACCCATTAAACTAAAGTGATTAAAGAATAACAATTTTCTAAATGCTCTTTTCATTTTCTTTAAAATATAAATAGGTAAATATGTTTCAGAATGAAGGTGACCTTCATGTCTTCTCAATATGGAAGTGTTGCAAAACATAGTGGCTTTATCTGTTTATTAATTCTTTATAGATCGCATTTTGAACTTTAAAGGAAAATAAAGCCAAAAAAACTCAAAAAAGAGAAGATGATGAGAGAAGAAAACAAAAACATAAACCTTGGTGTAAAAGAGCAGCAATGCCAGATGTTAGTGTCTCAGAAATCAAACAAACAAAAAAGAGGAATCAATTAAATAAATATAATCCACAAAGCTCCACAATCAGTATAAACATCAAGCAAGCAACATCTCTTGTCAGTCCATGAAAGGAGAACCTTGTGACCTCAACAACCACATGCTGAGATTTCTAGATCTCTTGTATTTCTTATAGAAATAGAACACTAAGAGATAACAGTGTGAACTTACTAGCCACTAATATCAGGATGCTATGAAGCACAAAACCACAGAAGCCATTTCAAAATGTAATTTATAATGATGAAAGATGTGCAGACTTTCCAGTACTTTTTCATATTTAAATAATATATTTTAATAGTTCTTAAATCAAGCTTATAAACAGAATATCTATTGGTATTTGTGCCATTAGGAGTAAACTGCAGTCCCATATCAACCATTTGTGAAAAAACATATTTCTGACTTTTTGTGCAAGTTCAATAATGTATAGGAGTAATTTGGCCAGGTTAGATTAATGTTACTTGCTTCTACAATTACTTCTTCTGGAGCATGGTCTACAGGTTGCCATTATGCAAACATATTTTGAGGATATTTTCTTGTGTGTTTTGGTTTTGTTGGGATTTTTTTAAAACAAAGACAGGTGATATGTAGATATGCCTCAGCTTCAAGAAACTGCCAATGTCTTTTGTAAACTGAATAAAATTCTGTTTTGTTATTGTGTCCTTTCCAGTCCCTTTCCACAAACAAGAAATCTGAAATTCTCTTAATTGTGAATAGTGCATAGTGTTCCGCTCTTCCAGAGATTACAACAGCATTTTGACAAACCTCCTTATCTATAATTGTGAAAACACAGTCTGCTCTGCTTGAATGTAGCAGAAGGCAATTTTAATTGCTGGTCGCAACTTCTTTTGAAGAAATTTTTCCAATCTGATAGGCAGGTAGAAGAAGACTTGAGGATGAAAAAAGACAAGGAAGGGACCCATCCCAAAACTTCTAGCCAGCATAGTATTCATCATCTCATATACCAGTGTGTCTGAGCATGCTTCTTCTCAGCTCTCACTGTGCAAGGGGAAAAGGCTAATCTTCAGTTTGTTCCTTTCCATTCTGTCATGCAATAATGGGCAGTGCGGTCATGAGTCCTGACCTATACAAGAAGAGAAGAATGCCTCATTTTTCACTTTCATCCTTGTGTGATAATTTAGCTCCAAATTTAATAATCAAGACAGAAATTAAAAAAACCTGTTCTCTTCCTGACATCTGTTTTGTGGAGGGTTTTTTTGTTAGTATATTTTTTGATTTGGTGGGGTTTGGTTTTCTGTTGTTGTTTTGGGGTTTGTGGGTTTGTTTGTTTGTTTGTGGGGTTTTTTGTATTTTTGGGGCAGGAGTTGTTTTGGTTGGTTGGTTGGTTTTGGGTTTTTTGTTTGTTTGTTTGTTTGGTTGGTTGGTTGGTTGATTGATTGATTGGTTGGGTTTTAAATGGTCCTCTGTTAGAATTGTAGCACAGATCAAGTCTAGTCTATTAATTGCATCATCAGGCTCCTTCATCATACACAGATTCATTTTTTGTGTTGTTGATTGAACAAGTTTCTAATTGATTACCTATAGAATGAAGAAATATCTAAAAAGGAAGAGTGGTGACAGAATTTCTGCACTTCGACGTCATCTTTCAAACTTCTTGGTCTGCTTGTTGGTCTGTCTTCTTTTTCCTTTTTTTTTTTTTAATTTTATACCATGTTTTTGTACACAAATTTGCTACTAATTTAGCTATTCCATTCCCCTTCTATTGCTCCCAGTCAGATTTTTTGCATCTGGACTCTGCATCCCAGGTGTATTAGATCATACTGAAAGCCTTCCTTCTGTTCTTTGTTCTAATATGAGCTCTTTAACTGTAAAATGTACTGCCTAACAGTAGCACTTTGGAGCAAAAGGTCAAAGATCTTCCCAAATTAACAATGGCCACTGCTAGTCTAGATACTGGCTATTTGTTATTTGGATTTACCTGAAGTTTGAGGTTTGCTTGGTGTTTTAGGAATTGTACTCAAAGGATTATTTGAAATGGTTTGTATCATTCAATCTCTTGTTAAAAGACAAAAATCTGAAGGTAAGCCTGCTCTGCAGCTTTCTAACTTGTCTGACTTTAATTGTAAAGACAAACCCTTTGTAAAGGATTGCAGAGGGGCATTCAAACATTGAAAGTTTGGTTCCATTGTATCTGAGGACTTAGGTCTTATTCAAGATGAGAAGGGAAAGGAGGATTAAAAGCTTAGAGCAAAGATAAAAATAAGTTTGAAACAAGCTTACTGGAAGAAAGAGAAACAAGCTTGTTGTGACCTTGCCACAGGGAAGAGAACAGGTTTACCAGGGATTTCCAAGAAGGCTAAGACAAAGGCCATCTTGAAATTGTGAACCATTTGCTGCTTTAACCTGCCCCAGTTTTAAATGAGTCGACTGTGGTTAAAGCATTTAGGAAGGGTGAAGTTTGATCTCTTCTTAAAAGTGCTGTCAGTTCTTCTTTTGTAAAAACAAAAATCTGTAGGTAGATTGATTTAATGTAGTTCCATCTTTGCAAAAGAAGGTGTTTAACCTTGCAGCAGCCACAGTTGCACATATCTGTGACATATTTTAAACAGAAAATGCAACAGTATCGCACTTTTCTTCAATAGCAGAATTCCATGAGAAAGGGAGGAGGTACAGGGCTAAACAACAACAAAATCCTCTTGTTTAATCTACATGACTGGCTGACTTTTCTGTTAACTTGGATTAATCAGCTACAGTTGTTGCATAGAAGCCAAAGAGGGGAAAAATCTCCAGCTAGACTTTCCTCTGTATTTCTGATAACCACAGAAGGCTGCCTTGCCAGCAAGAGAAACATATAAAGTTCAGTTTCTTTCCACAGTGAGATAAGAGGATCTTGACCAGTGACTGTGAGCACTCAGCTTCCTATTTCACACTTAGTGCATAAAACTTTGGTTAACTCTCTTCGTATGTCATGGATTCTTTAACATGAAAGCTGCTACTATTCCTGACTCTGGAAATCTAATTCTATTTGGATATTTCTTTTTCTAGAAGAGTAAAATATTTTAGCAGTAAGGTGGAACACCTTTTTTTTTGGTATGTTAATATCTGCAGATGCACTCATTATACCTGCAGATTCTAGCCCTCTTATCAGCCAGCTTTTCTGGCTTTGAAGTTGCCATCTAGAGCAAGGAAGAAGGACATCTGAAAAAAAATCAGATAAACAAAGAAAAAAATCAAAAAAAAAACACAAAACACCCAAACAAAAATCCCAAACAAAACAACAGTCTGTGGCTGAGAACTTAGTACTGGTTCCATGTGTAATTTGGCATTGGACAGCTTCCCTATCCTTCCAGGTTCTCCATGATTCTGGTACCAATGAGTTTCTATGCTTATGGTATAGAAATTAATTTCATTTTCCTTGGAGGTGATATCTCTTGGTCCCAGGCCATATCCCCAGAATGACAACAACTTTTCTTTCCTTGGGCAAGATTGAATAGGGCCAAATATTTGAATATAAGTGGCATAAGGAAAAACAGTAACTGATTTTGAAAATGCTAATGGGAAAAATAATTAGCCATTATATTGACATGATTCAAGGCTTCTCTTCCACATATTGGTCTGGTCAAACGAAATTCTAGTCCAAATAAATCAGAGACAAAATTGTTTTCTCAGACTTCTGCAGTCTGGCCTTTGCTTACAGCTGTCGCAAGACACAAATAATTGTTCCAGTCAGAATATTTGTACCTTTTCTTATATTACTGCTTTAGAGGTATTACTTCCTTCTCCTCATCTCATTGTGCTTTCTTCAATATCAGATCAATGACTATAATCATATTGTAAACACCTGATCCTAAAAGAAAAGGAGAAAGAGACTATCAAAGCCAATCTACTTAAAGACACTTCATCCATTTTTACCTATAACTATTATACCCTTGTAGCCATATAATCTCAATAGCTATACATCAGCTGTGAATACGAAATAGTTAGATACAAATGAACTGTATTTTGCATGGCTAAGCCACCTGGGTCCTCTGGTCAAGGTTGAACTGGGCTCAATGGTTACACTGTCTCTTGTAATAAATTAGTAGTGGTTTTGTGCTGTGCCTCTAGCTGTAATAAGGATACATGCATTATGGGTGTCACCCTGTCTCTGAGGACAATTTTAATATAGCTTAGACAATAGCCTAGCTAAATAAACAATGAACCAATCATGACATAGAAAACTGTGTAAGCTCCAGGGTACAGAGCTTTGCAAGGGAAAAGAAAGAAGCAAACAAAACATTAAAAAGATTAGCAAGCAACAATAAGACAGACACTTATAATACCCTAGATAACCTAGGACAGTCATTTGGTATCACTGTTTAGGATCTCATTCAGCAAAGGATATAAAGATAAACATAACGTTAAATGCTTGCTTAACCTTTATTAACAAGGTTTGAGCAACAGAAATGTACTCAAATTTAACAGTAACTTTCAGTTGTTTGATGAATCAAAGCCTGGAACTTCAAAATATATGCCTGATAAACAGAGTGATGTTAGCATACTAAAGTAGCACTGTTATCACCATTGCCAATACTCAGTTAAAGTTGTGGTCGACAGTGTGATAAGAGGAAATCTAGAATGGATGAAAATTAGAGTGAAGTTCTTGATCAGCCTATTTAGACCTGTCTAAACTTTGATTCTCATAATGATGATGAAACTTATTGAGATGACTCCTGTCTTTCACTTCCATGTGATTTCAACCTTGTCTCTCATTTAGTCCTAGGACTGCAGTGTGGCCTTCAATTTCTGGCCTGTTTATGGACGGTGCTGGATGCAATGTAGTTTTGCATATCTAGAGGTCCTTTAATGGTCCTTTTCAACACAAACTATTCTATGATCTTCTACTGGTGGGCTAATGAAAAATAAGTCCCAGTAAAAAGTTATAGAATCATAGAATAGTTTGGATTGAATGGGACCCAGATTACTGACTTTCCCTCTCACAAAATGTCTTCTCTGACCAAATGCAAGGGATTTAATGGGCTGGGAGAGGAGAACTTGATAGGTCTGGATGACTGTACAAAGTTTTGTAGCTCACTTTACTAAGTTGCCTCATCAGCTTAATCTTTTGTTCATTTAGGTTTTCTTTGTACCTCTGAGCAGTGTATGATACCCAACCTTATCTGCAGCCTGTCACTGAAACCAGCATTGATTAAAGAATTATGAATTTTGTTACAAAATATTCATTTCATTATGAAATTTATTTCTTATGAAACATTCCTTAAAACATTCACCAAAATGTTCTGCAAGTCTAAAGTAATTAAGCTTTACAAGTACTTGCAAAGAGTGGTATTATTTTTATCCATTTTTGCAAAAAATTAAACTAAACCATAGAAGATTTATGTTAAGGAGCTGAGCATCCATGAATTTTGGGTTCCAGAATGAGGTACTCAGATCTCAGTTTCACAGGACATTTAGTATTTTCGATCACTTTACATACTTTCGTACCATCTTACTTACAGCCTTACAATCAGACACAATTATATTTGAGACCAAATGCTTCTACAAATGTGAAAGCTATCAAGTAGATTACAAGGAAAATGAAGAGTATATTCAGCAGTCATTTGTAAAAGGCTGAAATGACTTCTCTAGCCCCATATGGGCATTCTAGTGGGAAGTAATTTTCCAATGGGACATCTAAGTGCCTTACCAATAAAACAGTCTCTTCCTTTCTTGAAACCCTAGTCTCATTTTTACATACCTTCAAGCTTCTTCAGCAAGTTCATTTTCTTGTCTCACCTCTGCTTGAAAAGAAACAGTTTTTGAGTTGAATTCATGGTATTTACTAAGAACCAAACATGTTCCTGGGATACTGGGGTGGGCAGAACAGACAGCTTGAAATAGCTAAACTGACGGTCTAACACTGTGGGAGCAAATGGCATTTTCTGGCAGAGCTTGTGTTTGTGCTTGTGGAAGGGTGAATGGAGTGGCAAGGGGCAAAACCCAGCGCCTGGGGGTCACATTCAGCTCTTCTGAGGTTAGGCAGGACACTGGCAAGGCCTTGCTGGGTCTGTGGCCTCTTTCCTGCTCCAAGGGCTTGTTGCCTGTGCTCAGGTCAGCTCCCATGCCTTGGTCAAAGCTGCAAGGAAGAACTGCTGTGAGGGGCCTTATCAAGGTCTCCCTGCTCTGCTTGGAGCCCTCATCCTGGGTCCTTGCCTGAGCTGCACCACATCCATGTACCTCCTGATCCCAACTGACTGTGATCCCTGGGCTGAGGCTGACCTCAGATCCAGTCACCAGCTCTCTCAGCTGGGGAGGTGGCATGACACTGACCTGCCAGCCTGGCTGTCACCCATGGCACTCATCTTGG
Source organism: Myrmophylax atrothorax (assembly GCA_026770055.1). Lineage (NCBI taxonomy): Eukaryota > Metazoa > Chordata > Aves > Passeriformes > Thamnophilidae > Myrmophylax > Myrmophylax atrothorax. The sequence continues at coordinate 122,989,749 of JAOXXN010000395.1, forward strand.
CTCCCCTCAGGGAGCAGCCCTCTCTGCCCCAGTAGGCATGACTGACACTGGTCTCACACTTTTTGCTCCCACTCAAAAGGAAACCAAATATGTGAGCCAAACAGGAGCCACATTTCGCTCCAAAGAGATCCCATAGACAGGAAACTGAAAGACCAGATATCCAAGGGACATGCCATGGCATCACCAAATTTGTCTATTTTGCCCAGAATGACCATATTTGGTGTACAATCGGTACTTTTTCCTGATTTTCCATTTCTATATTCACCAGTAGTCAGAGGACATCTTGTTCCAGCGAAAATTCTTGGTGTGCAAAGTGGTAGATTTTTTTTCTTAACTTCTTTCTTGGAAATGACTGTACCTTTCGTATTTGAAATTTTCACAAAACACAAAACCTGAGGCAGCTGTCTAGCATAAGAAACTTCATCCTGAAGAGTTTAAGTCTAACAATATAATAAGCAAGCACTATATTGTAGAGATTGTTAGTCAGTCTTAAGTATAGGCATCATTTACTGCATAACCTATAATAACAGGTTAATAATAAAGGCTGATGAAGAAAAAGATTGCACATGTTAAAAGCGTCACCTGTTCCAAGAACTGTGAAGCAGTCTCTTATATATAAATGTAGTCAAAAATAGCTTATAAATGACAGCATCAGAATACAAACTTAAACCTTTTTCAGGAGACTCTTTTTACTGATTTGGAGAGATCTAGGTTATGACATAAATAACCAAATGCCATTATATTAGGGAAACATTATCAATATTCCCAGAAATTCACCTACTGTTTACCTATTAGAAGTCCTGCCCTACTCCCTGCATAGAAACAGCGTGTCTTCATGGATGTTTTAATACATTACCTAGGCATGACACATAAAATACATGCCTGTCCCAGTCAGTAAGGTGCATGAATATATTATTTAAAAGTAGAATATGAGTCTCACGTGACTTTCAGATTTTATGTGAAAGGTAAGGAGGCTTTTTTTTCCTAGTTCACAGGAAAGAATTAGTTTATAAAATTAAAGGTGTGAGATGTAAGCAATAGCAGTGATGTTAATTTTTTTTTATTATACACACATCTAGGAACATTGCTTACACTTCATGCAAAGAATTTCACTAAGATCATATGTTACAGTCATAAAAAGTTTTGTGGGAGCTTCTGAAAGTGGAGTTGCAATGCTCTCACAACATATTTGGGTTTCATGGAATTACACCTGCTTTTATCTGGCTCCTAAGCAGCATGTGTGAAAAAGAGAATTAGGGACCTGAGGCAGACCAGTGCTGCCTTGTAATGAAGAAGTATCCAGTTTTATGTGTCTGATGTCTTTGCCAATGTCAAAGGAGGCTCACTACTTCAAATTCATTGTACTGCTTAGTATGGAAAGCAGACATGCAATGGGAAAGTATTTGCATTAATAACTAACAAAGTGAGCTGTGGTCAGCACTTCTACACTTCAAGGCCCAGCCTGTCAGAGGACAGAGGGACAGCTTGCTACCCCTAGGACAACCAACCAGTTCAGTAGATCCTTCAGTCCAGTCAGAGTCTACATCTAAAAGCAAGGAGAATGGAGTGACCCAAATGTGCTCAATGTTAGCACTGAGCCAGCTGAACAGCTGGTAGAAAGCACCTACATTACAGTCAGGCACCTAGAAAAATGAGTCATGTAGTTACATTCTGATAAGAGAGAAGGATGCAGCTTCTCTCTTTTCATATTGGGTGAGAGAGAGAGGACTCAGGCACTGTGTCAGAACTTGACAAACAACTGCTGCAACCTGTGAGTCTTTTTCCTGTTATGAAGGGTCTACTACAGATGTGTGAGAGGATGGCAACAATGGTGTTGCATGTTGTCACACCAAGGTACCACTATTCTGTGGAGCACAGAATTGTACTGGGAAACAAATAGATGTAAATCCTGCAAGTGACGTAATTCTATGCCTAGGCTACATAGTCCTGTACTTATTATTGCAGAGTTAGCTTGTTCATCCCTGCATACACCACACTGTAAAACTGAGGAAATTAGTAATTGAGGGAGAACACAGAGAGGGTGGAACGCAATCCTGGGAAAAGCAACTCTAAAGACACAAGCTGTATCATGTACGTGCAAATAACCATCTACCAGCAAGCAGGCACAGATGCATCTATTTGTGGGCCTAAGTACTCCTGGCAAGCCTTTTAGCACTGATCAGTGAATATCCTGGTCCTCTGCAGTATATGGGCAGCAATGACTCATTCATTCCCAGTTCTGAATTGTGAATAAACCCAGTTATTTAGGGAATAAAACTTTTGTGAAATTTTATGATGAACTACTCAGGCAGTTTTCTCTGAATAAACCTCTCGCCTTTCAGGTTGAAGGTAAAAAAGCATTGCTATTTGCAATCTTCTTAAACACCACCTCCCTTGGCCACTATACACCACTAATGGCAGCACTACCAAGCTGAATGATGTAAAAATCATAGTTTGTGCCTTCAAATCCTGAAATTAGTTTATGTATCATTAGATTTCTTTTTAAAGTTTTGGAGTCAAGCTGCTTTGCCTTCCAGGATCTGAGCCATTAGTGCAGCTGAATGAGTAACAGTTTCTGAATATTCTGATAGTATTTTCTGAATAATTTCATAATACATTGTAAAATTGCCAGCTTTTTGATGAATTCATTGTGTTTGAAAAATGAGGAAACTTTGCCAGAGAACCCAAGAGCCATTTTACTGTATAGTGCTTTGGCTGCTAGAAAATAAAATGAAAGGTGGACTGGAACCCAGCTTTGTCCTAGTAGATTAGTGCTTTATTGTCTATCACTTTTATGAAACAACATTTTTTGAAGTCAGATGTCATAAATCATTATTGATTTTCTCAGAGAATATTTTGTTTGGGCCTTTGTCCATGACCTCAGAATGCATTGCAGATGAGAAGAGAAAGCACAGATTTTCCTGGAGTGAAAACTCAACAGCAGGAATCAACTATGATGCTACAGCCCTGAAAGCTGTGCTTTTTGATAGTGTGAATGTTAACTAAGCAAAGACTGTAA
>JAOXXN010000395.1:123006057-123022787 GCA_026770055.1 Myrmophylax atrothorax
GATGGCGATAATATTGCAAACCTATTTGGGGTCTGATATTTCTGCATAATTTTATTATGTGTAAGAATACACCAGTGGACTCTCAAGAGAATTTCTGCTTGGTATTGTACACATGAAGTTGGTTGGAAACTGATTTTCTTTTCTTTTCCATACAACAATTTTACAGAATAAAATTGTTTTAAGATGTCTGATCTCAAACAGAAGCATAAACTCCTTTCCTAGGTCACATGCTAGTATCCAGACAAGTAACTGTGACTTCTATGATACCATCTGTGATCTTTTGCAAACATTTACCTCTCAAGCGTATTCCAAATTTTCAACAATTATAGAAGTTCTGTGTGACATTTTCACTTGTGACCTATATATCTCAGACTAATATAGGTTATTGTTGTAAGATAACTAATTCCCAATAACTGAAAATAATGTATACATTTAATGATCAACATTGGAACTGTGGTAAGAGCTATGTGAGACAGTTCCTGTCGTGAACTTTGTTGAACATAACTGAAGATATCTTTGGTTCTACAATGAGAAAAATGGTCCATAAAGATAATGATTTGGGTTATTTATCAAATAAGTTCATGAGGATGAACACATTTTTTTATTGATCTGCAGGAATCATCAATACTTTCTATCAAAGCTGGTGAATATATTGAATTGCAAGTCCATAGAAATATTTTAAGTTCTCAGAGATTTTTTCTTCTAGTTCAGGACAATCTTTTCACCTTGGAAACACAGTCTGCTGCATGCCTGGCAGTCACATATAGACCTGGAAACCCTAAGATCATGAGGAGTAATGAAGGCGAGCCCATGGCAAGCACTGTTTCCACAGTACCAGTCTTTTAGTTCTATAAAACAGTCTAGCAGTGGGTAAAGGATATGGGTGCTGAGGAAATTACCTGTAATGACACTGAAGAAACAGGCACCTTTAAGGGTGCCTGAGACTAGTAGGGCTTCCTAGGAGCTCAGCTCCTGAAGGTAAGACAGGCCCATGAGCCAGCCAACCAGACACATGGAGGAAAAATCAGCTACGAAACTTTCAAATCAACCTACATACTTCAAAGTGTTTAAAGTGAGCTGGAAACGGAAGAATGTTCTGAATCCTCTCCAACTCACTTTACTAATTCCCTGTTTTGTTGAATCTAAACAAACTGATTGTGATGCTGTCAAAATCATGCAATGAGTTCTAATGCCATCACCATAAAATAGCCACAGACTGTTAAAATTCTGTAGCACTTTCTAGCCATTTCTCAAACAAAGTATAACTGCACAGAATGGTGTGATTTATTTGGGTTAAATTCTACAGTCTGATCCTTCTTTCATCATAATTGATGACTACAGACCTCCTTGGCCCCTTCAAAATGGCTGTAGTAAACCACATTTACATTCTCACAGTAAATAGTTAGCTAATAGTCTAAAGCAAACTTTATTTGGTATGTTGCTTCCACAACTGTGGTCTAGATCTTGTTAAAAACTTTTACTCACAATGGAAATGCAAAGACTAGACTCTGATGACAGACTTCATTTCACATCTGTGGCAATCAACAGAATTTCTAGAGGGAGAAACATTAAGCATAGATACACTCAACCATGCATTACCCTCAAGCCGGTGCAAAAAAGGAATGTTTTAAACAGGTTTTGAAAAACTGTAAATGTCCAAACCAAAAGAAAAAAACCCCTGTAAATGTCCAAACCAAAAGGAAAAAAACCCTCAACCAATCCCTAGAAATCTTTTGCCTCAGCTATCTCACACTACTACCACATATAATGACATGCTCAGTTGTGTCCCAAAACACAGCAGTAAGGTATATATAACTCTGCACACTCATGGTGTGTGTGCAAAGCCTAATTATGATAAAAATATATTAAAAAATCAGGACAGAAGAATTATGTGAGAATGATAGGAAATAATAAATAACAACATTATTATCGGAGTATTTTGTATGGGACTTGTTATCCTTGATGTCTAAAACAGAATAAAGAATGAGACAACAAGGCAATTTTGAAAATAACTGTTACAGGTGAAGAGGCTTGTATTGGACCCTTACATTATTTAGTTTTCATTGGTAAAGACCCAGTGAAACATAGTCCTCATCTAACCTGAGGATCCCATCCCTGCCTCATCCCTTACACCAGGGTGAATGATTCAGCTGGCCTGATGTTGGTCTCCATTTCAGGGTGGGTTCTCATTTGTATAAGATTTATGGAAAGTGACGGTCTCATTTGTGTCTCAAATGGCAGAGTCTGTTCAGATTCACCAACAGTGTAGCAAATAATGGGGCCACTGACTAGCAGGCCAGAGGCATGAGCCAAGGTCAATCAGAGAAGTCCAGGAAGGGGTTGAGGCTGTCCAGGGACAGGACTGAGGGCAGAGCTGGAATGTGGTCTTGGGCCATGGCTAGGAGTGGGGGAGGACCGACAGGAACAGACAGGGCTGTTGTTTGACTCCAAAGCCTTGAAGCAGGACAAATGCTCACAGTTATAGCCCATTACAGCTGAAAGCCAGTTCTGGTGGACACACTTTAATCTTGGTTGTGTTACTGTAAAACATTATCATTAAGCTGTTTGAATGGAATATAATACACTAGATAGAGAATATACCTGGAAGTGTTCAAGGCCAGGCTGGATGAGACTGAGCAACCTGAGCAACCATGGCAGGGGAGTTGGAAATAGATGATCTTTAAGGTTCCTTTCAACCCAAACCATTCTATGATTCCATGAACATTTGACCCTCTGGGTTCTGAGTGAGAACAGATGTGGCAGTCAAAGGAGAGGTGGCTTATTTTAAGGACTTGGCTAAAAGTAGAAATTTGAATATCCAACATAGTACCATAATTCTCATGCAAATTTCTCAAATATTCCTGAATGTATTGGGAGAGAGAACTGTATTTAAACAAGTACCTGGGGACCATAAATTGAGATATTTACAACCAGACTGTGAATCCCCCCCCAATCTACAGGAGGCTTGCACCATTCTGGAACAGCACCTAGAAGCCCCCTACAATGTCCTGAAACCGCAGGGATAGCACTGTATGCCTGTGCTTAAGTAAAGGGATTGAACTCACGAGTGCCTAAAAGAGGTCTTGCTGGCCAATAGGTTTTCTAGAAATAGTCAGAAGGTTTTTGCAATTACACGTCTGTATTACTCTCCAGACTTCCTCAACTGTGTTGACTAGATCTCCATTGCTTCTATGGGGAACTCATATGCACAACTCACAGGCAGACACCACATCTAGATTTCTACAGTTTAGGTCTGACTCTGACCACAAATATCTCCATATGCATATCATAATTTTTCAGGACAGGCCCAGAGTACATTAATGTATCCAAAGTCATAAATGGCAAATAACAACTAAGTAGGAAGAACTGCTTTTTCCCTTCATGTTAGTCAATATTGATTAAGGGTGAATGTTAAAATCTGTCTGACCTTCAAAGATGGATTGCCTTGATCCCCTGAGTTTGTATGTTCCTCCTGTAACAATACTTGCAAAAAAGGGTGTGTGTTACTAGCAAGACCTTGTTTTGCAGTATCTGCCTGCATGTCCACTGAACTGTAAAAGTGTGAAAGAAATGGAGTTAACCTAAGTGCTTGATATGTGAGATTTTTTCTTTAGTTTCATTAAAAAAACAGAACCCTGGGTTCTTGAAGGGTGATGTGAGGGTTTCCAGGAGAGGCACAAGGTAACAAAGTGCATCTCATCTAACCACCATGGACAGGTTTTTACCACAGCAGCTTCTGAGGGAGAAATGCCTCCACATAACCTCTGTTGGTCAGGTCAAACTTTCCTTCTGAAGGTGACGTGAGCAGCTTGTTTGCACACTGTTATGGGTTTAGTCAGGTGGGCCTAAATTTAGGTTTTAAAGTTCAGACTAGGCCTGGAATTGTCAGCTGACTTGAGCTGGGCGGGGCTAGCTGACAGCTGACTTCTTCTAGCTAATAGTATTGTATTCCATACCATACTACGACATCAGCTCAAAATGGGTAAAAGCCAGTGTGTAGGAGTGGCTTAAGCAGTTCCACCATGTCCGAAGTACAAGCAAGACGTGCTAGCCTTGTTTTGCTGTGCTAGGCCTTGCTGCTGCTGTCGCTACTTGCCTTTTGTTTGAGTTCAAGGAAGTAGAAATATTTTGTTGTTACTCTTTCTGTTTCTTGCTGGGTATCTTTTGGGGTGCTTATAGATCCAGAGTAATAGAACCTGGGTTTGGTGGGAAGTAGAAAATTGTTGTTATACTTAACTTGTGTAAGTGTGTGTTATATTGTAATTTTCTCTTAATTTTCTCTTTTCTGTATAAATATATGTAGCTAGTTTAAGCATAAACTTAGTTTGAGAGGGGTTTTTTTCCCTTGCTCTCTTTTCTCAGTGAGGGGAGAGAGGCTCTGACTTGGTATTGAGCAGTTGGCATTTTGTCAGCTCAAACCAAGACACACACCTGTGAGAGGGACATTGTAACACTTGCTTTCAAAAAACCACTTGTTTTCAAATAAATCTAAGTAACTATCCTGTTTGCTTGAATTTGTTTTGGACCAGCATTATTCTAGTATAAACTTCCCAACCCAGGCAGTCCAATCTGATTTCTGACTCAGTTCTAAGGAAAAAAAAAAGAAAAACAAAAAAACCCCAAACAAACAAAAAAACAAACAAGCAAGAAACACTCCCACCAACAAAAAAAAAAAGACAGCAAAAACCCCCACAAACAATAACCAAACCAACCAACCAAACAAATAAACCCCCAAAACATACAAATTTTCCACAAAAAATAGTTTCATATTTCAAGTAAGAAATAGCAATTGTTTAAAAACTCTTTATCCATACTCAGCTCCCTGACTTTTCTTACTGCTGTCAGACTATTGGGAAAGTGATTTTAGTTTTCCCTGAAGGACTGAACACAAGTAGTGAGGTTCTAGACTGCCCTGGAGAAAGAGGACAGCAATTATTATTTCCAACAGCACTCCAGGAGTACATTAGAACTGGACTTTTTTTAGTTTTTTGCCAGTGACAAAATGACATCTGTGCTCAGGCTCTTTTCCTCCCACAACAGATGTATAAGATTCTGCAAGAAATTAAATGATAGGTGAGATGGAGTGTAGGTAACATAAAATTCTTTGTTTCAGATTTCAGCATTTTTTAAAATCTCAAAATTATAGCAGTATTCAAAAGTTACAAACGGTTCTATTAACTTGGATTTTCTCAAATGATCTATGGGGTCAGACAATATTTCATTTCAAAATACTGACTTGTATCTCAGATGAGAATAATCAGATGTGAGTAAGCATAATGCAGATAGAAAAACTTTTCAACTGAGAGATTTACATACTCTTATTTTTTTACCAGTTACAATATGAATTTTTAGGAACTTTGGACACATTGACATGGCATCTGCAAAATGGATATTTGTCCAAAGTTGAAGAGTGTTAGCTTCCCTCTCAGGAAAGCAGGTTCCAGTAATTTTTAATTAACTGTGTTTTCAGAAAACCAGTATCTTTTATTAATGACTGGTTACACATAACTTCAACTTCTCTATGGTTACATACAGTATGAAGATTTTGATGTTATCTATTCATGCTCTGAGAACTCTGTTTTCTGTTATAGATATGGACTGGATAATGTATGGTTACTAACATTCAAATGACTTCTTCAAATACAAAATCAAAGTAAGATGTCTAAAATTTCTGTATTATAAGCGCACTAGGAGGCATTGTGACAGTTAAGCTTGATCAATTTAGAATGTATCTCTATGATCCATGTGATTCTTTTGATACCATTTTCACAAATAATTATTGTTTTACTTTGAAGTTTCTGCTGTATTGACTCTTGGCTGGATCTTCTCTTCTTTTTATAATGCCCAGCAAGACAATTCTAAATAGCAGATACGACTTCTTCCAATTGAACACTGTCATCAGAAGTTCCTGGCTGTTTCTTTTTCCTAGGAATTCAGTAACAAATGTATAAACAATAGAAAATGAAAACTCTGAAACAATGTTGATCCAATGTTTCCACTTGCCTCATCAGAAGCTGCTTTTGACCATCTTTCTTGTTTGCATGTGTAGTGGATTGACCCTGGCTGGATGCCAGGTAACAACTAAAGCAGCTCTCTCCCTCCCTCTGCAACTGGACAGAGGAGAGAGAAAAAAAACAAGAAAGGACTCCTGAGTTAAGAGCTGGGAGAGGTCACTTACTGATCACCATCATGGGCAAAACAGACTCAAAGTGTTTTGAGACTCAAACAGACTCAAATGTATTAATTACATTTACTACTAACAGGATCAGAGATAAATAGTGAAAAGTAAAATAGTCTTAAAAACACCTTCCCTCTACCCCTCCTGAGGGTAACAGTCATTTTTTTCTGCTGCTGTCAGGCAAAGGAGTCCTTCCCCTGCTTCCTGAGGGGTCCCTCCCACAGGAGACAGTCCATGAACCTCTCCAGTGTGACTCCATCCCACAGGCAACAGCTCTCCACAAACCCATGTCACATGGGTAACTTTTCCATGGGATGCAGTCCTTCACAAACAAGCTGCTCCAGCCTGAGCCCCCAAGGGCCCCAAGTCCTACCAGGGAAACCTGCTTCAGCATGGGGTCCTCTCTCCATGAGCTGCAGGTCCCTGCCAGGACTCTGCTCCATCATGGGCCTCTCATGGGGTCACAGCCAACGTCGGGCATCCACCTGCTCCAGTGTGGGCTCCTCCACAGAGTGGATCTCTACACTGCCATGGACCTCCATGTGCTGCAGGGGCACAGCTGCTCCACCATGGCCTGCAGCATGGGCTGCAGGGGAATCTCAGCTCTAGAACCTGAAGAAACTCCTCCCGCTCCTGCGCTGACCTTGGAGTCTACTTTGTTGTTCACATGTTCTCACTCTGCTCTTCCCTTGCTGCAATTTTCAACTGAGCAATAACTTTCTTTCCCTTCCAAAGATGTTATCACAGAGGCATTACTATCATTTCTGATTGGTTTGGCCTTGGCCAGCAGCAGGAAGCCATCCTGGAGACAGCTGGCATTGGCTCCACCAGACACAGGGGAAGCTTGTGGTAGCTTCTAACAGAAGGCACCCTGTAGTGCCCTAGCTACCAAAACCTGGCCACACAAACTCCATACAGCATGGTGTTTAATTTCAGAGTTCATTTGATTTAATAGGTTATGCTTTACCACTACAGGAAACTGCTCTGGGTTTGGGAATTATTCCCAAACATCTTGTCTTGGTTCCGTGATAAAGAAGCTTCCATATACAAGGGTGTTATGGGTTTAGCTAGACAGGCCTAAATTTAGGCTTTAGATTTCAGACTAGGCCTGAGACTATCAGCTGACTTGAGCTGGGCTGGGCCAGCTGACAGCTGACCACTGGCCAGTAGTATTCCATACCATATTCCAACATCATCTCAAAGTGTAGGAGCCAGTGTAGGAGTGGCTTGGTCAGTTCCTTCATGGCTGTGGTCCCAGAAAGACACACTGTGCCATCCCAGCAGGGACGGGAGGCCCAGGGCCAGCACTGGCTCACCACCATGTTTTCTTAGGGAAGTAAAATGTTTGTTCTTAGTCCTTCTCCCTGCTTGGGTCTGTCTCTGGGGAATTGAGTTCTCTAGAGTGATTTTTAGCTAGAATGGTGGGATTTGTGTTCGATGGAGAGTGAGGAGTTATTTCTTGTTATTTTTAACTTGTGTAAGTGTATTATATTGTAGTTTTCTTCTAATTTTCTCTTTTCTGTATAAATATATAGTTAGTTTAAGTTTAAACAAGTTTTTTTCCTTCCTCCCTTTTCTCGGCCAGAGGGAGGGAGGCTTTGACTTTGTACTGGGCAGTTGGCATTTTGCCGGCTCAACCCAAGATGGAGGGTCTGCCTGCGGAGCTGATAAGCAAGCTGCTGATGAGCTACCTTTACTTCACAAATGCAAATTTCCCTTGAATGGTTGTTGATTATGAAGAATATCCTCCCCCTTACATCATTCAGATAAATGTCTTGCAAAAAAATCTGTTTAAAACTAGGTTTCCAGTACTGTGTATTTAGCAAAAAGTTACATTTACCTCATCCTCCTTAACAATACACTTTGCTGCTTCAGCCAGATGCTTTTTTCTTCCTGGAAGTGGCTTATTCATTGGTTCTTTTTTCAAAGAAGTAAACTTAATAAAACCTAAGGAAAAACACCTAGCATTATTTTGTTGCTCAATTAAGTATTAGATATTCACATTGAATATTCTGAAATAATGCTACCCAAAGAATTATTGCAATTTGAATTATGATTTAGTTTTTGAGACTCAGGGCAATGTTTAAAGAAGGATAAAATATTTAATTTTTCTTACAGAGTAATTGAATTCTGAATGAGAGTATTTCTGCATTTGGACACTCAACACTCCTGTAGGTATTTAAGTTGGTATTACATTTAATTGAGTGGGAGTAAACTTTATGTGGCATCTATGTCCTATTAGAACACTCTGAAAATGTCTTGTGAAAGTTGTTTCCTGTAAATAACACTTATTTTTAACACAGAAAGGCATCGAGTCTTGCACTCAATTAATTAAAAATGAAAAAATAGTGATGATCCTTCTCATCATTTGAGCTCTCTAGTTTTCAAAAACTGCATGGTCCTGAATGGAAACATGAAATCAAAATCTTAAATTATATAAATCTGCAAAGAAGTAGGAAACAGTGCAATAGTTCTTGATAATTATGGAAAATATTCTACTTTGATTTGTATAATTTGCTTTTATAATTATATTTAATTGTTTTGATACTTTTCTTTTTCACGATAAAAGCCTGAGTTACTGCTTTTGTTTTGCTAAAACAGAAGCTGCTACCATTCAGGAATGTTTTTGTTTTCTGTCTTTTAATATGTGTTGAGTCCTAACTATCTACCTCTAATCTGCATTTTCTCAGCATTTTTCTACAACTAGCACATATTCAATTGAAAACCTTCTGACCAGAATGAAGAGATATATACATACAGTCATCTGTAAACTGAACAATACTTTCTGATGAAGTTCACAAGTTCAAATTAATCCCTACTTCAAGGTCTTTTCTGGATCACGTGTCTTCTGACCCTGATGCTCCTCCTTCTTTTCTGCCTCCAGCACTGCCCTGACTGGTCTCTTCCCACATCTCGATGTCTCATTTCAGCTCTGATGTGTCATCTTGTCTCCAGCATGCTGTCTCCTGGCCTTCCTCCTTGGCACCTACCCACTGAGACCGCCTGGTTTTTTTGCTGAAGAAAAAGAGCTTGCTTTGAACTTTGCACAATGATGATGTCTGAATGCCACCTCTTAGCAATGCCTTGAAAGCTGGGTGCCACACTCACCCCTCCCTCTATCATTTAACTTTTTCATCTTGCACCACCCATTATCGCCTCCACTGTGGCTTTGCTTCACACTTTTTGTTAGAGGCTCAGGGGATCTGTGTTCAGCATGCAAGGCTGCACAAATTTATCTTGTGTGTGGGTGTGAACTCAGATAAACCAACAATAAAAACAGACATATTTCTGTTTCACTTATGCAGATATATAAAAGGGAGTCTTGAAAATGAGTTGTTAGTTTGTGTACAAAGTAGGGGTCCGTATTACTGTCAGAGTATACCTGAAGTGCCCTTTTGCCACTTTTACAAATATTTCTGCATCTTATTCTGTGTTTTGATTGACAATGCTGCAATTTTTTGATCATTTCAGCAAAATGCTAATCTATATACACATAAAGCTACCAAGGAAACTCATGGCACTGTGTTTCTATTGGAAATTTCTCTTTCCTACAGAGAGTTAAAAAGTAATTTTGATCAGGTGTGTGAAAGGGCTTTTGGGAGGTGCTGGTTTATGTCAGACTGCAGTCCCATACGCCATACCCTTACAACAGTAAAAGGAAGAGCAATGAACACATATAAATCTGGAAGAGGACTGGAACAGACCAACACTCGGAAGCATCTCTGACTATGAGCAAATATCCCATTTTGCACATATCTTTTTGCAAGTGAAAATGTTGGTGGCTTAAGTTATAAAAGCATTTTATATCACATTGGTAGAACTGCAAGAACATGACCTCATAGACAGCTGCAAGTGTTCTGTAGCTTACAGAAATGGAGCTGTGTTATCCTGTTAATGTATCATGTTAGAGTAACATGGGAGAGTTTTTGATAAACTGTAGTACATCCATGGCCTTTGAACTCCAGATGTGTGCTCTTCCTTTTATGGATTGTGAGAAATCTTGGGTTCTTGCCTGAAATAACCACAGGAAAACACATCTTGTTCATTTACAAATGAAATGCAAATTTGTTTCTGTATTAGTATAAAAGTAGTACATGACAATAGCCAGGGTCTTGTGTCAATTAGGGTTCAAGTGAGGGATCCTTTTTCTCCACAAAGCTGATTTTTTTGTAACACAAAAAGGCAATGATATCAAAATGTAAAATATGAATCCTTAAAGTTAGAAAGACAAAACTACTAATGGACAGATTTAAAACAGTCAGAAAAAAAAAGAGAGAAAGTAAGTCACAGTGAGAGAGAAAAAGAGAGAAAGGGGAGGAGGCAGAAAGTGAGATGCCTTTTTTTTTTCTTTTTGCTAAGAAGCAGAAATAAAAAAATCAAAATATTTGATAATTAGTATGAAAGGTATTTTTCTACTGGCAATTTTTTTGTAATGTTTTATGTATGAAAATAGTTTTATAAATAAAATGCTATGGGCTTTCGTTCAAATTGATATTATGTAGATTGTAGTGGTACTGAATGTCCAGCAGCAGGGAAAAAAATAATGATGAACAGAGACATCTTGGTATGAATTGCATGTATATCCTTATTTTTCAGCAAGCAGTTGCTGAAGCTACCATGCAGCAAGCCAAACACAACATATAGGTATCATGAAGAGTATTAAAAATATATAAGAATGGGTTTATTATTTTCCATGAAACATTTGCTGTTTTTATAGACTGGTTCATTTAGACTCTGCTGTGGAATACCTTAAAAGGTAACACAGTATTCTGACTATAGCAGTAATTTATTACACCAGTTAATCTTGTAAAATTGCCCTCTGGATGTAATAATTTGTTATTCTTTTATTAGGCCTTCTTCTGCATACCATGTTTATCATAAAGATGTCACCAGTGTGATGCCTAGCAACCAGTACAATGTTCTGGAGGTGTTTGCATACATTTTCCTGAGGGAGAGACCTGCCTCGTCCCTGCTTGGGAGAGCTGTCAGTGTATTCTGATGTATGAGGGATAAAAGGAGTCCCTGCTGCAGTCTCCAATAAGCTGAAGTCATGGCCTGAAAGCACTGACTTGGCATCACTATGCTGTGTTAGAAAATGTGTCAATTATCAGATGGACTGCCTAAGGGTATCGCCTGGGTCTAGGTCATAAAACCATCAGGACTAAGGGGGAAAAAATTGATGAGGAAGTAAGTTGAATTAATTGATAACTAGGAGGACTGCATGTGAAATGTATTCTGTATAACACACAGACCCAGATATTTTCTCTCTTAAACTTGCTTCCACTATCATCAATGAATATGGAAAGTATAAAATGCCTCCCAATTTTGGCGGAGTACCCCTTCAGTCTGTACAAGCTTGTAATATTTTATTGACTTTCTCATTATTTAAAAAAAAAAAAAAAAACAAAAATAGTCAAGGAAGACAAGGAGCTATAAAAATAAAAGTAAAATCATGCTAATATTTTACAGCTATTTTTCTGTTATTGCAATTCTTAATACACTGCACAACTGTTTGTATGTGAATACAGTAGGGACCACTTAAATGTCTAGCCTGAGGCCTGATTCATGAAAGCTTTATACACCATTTATGGAGGTATCTGTAGTGTTTATTCAGAAAAAGTAAGGAATACATAGTTTTACAATTGTTCCTCTTCACACCTCAATTCCTGTCACCTGGCTATAGCCCTCAATGACAGAAATGGGAAGGTCATCAAGGATCCTTCAAGTACTTGGGTTGTTCAGAAATTTAGGTTTAATAATTAGTGGTTTTACCCTAGAAGCTCAACACTCCGCAAATGAATACTTTGGCCTAATTTTGTTCATTCAGAGCTATGTATGTAAGTATAAACCACTCATCATGAGCTAGTGCCTTGACAGGACAATGGAATTTGAGTCCTTACCAGAGAGCAGGGGTCACTCAAGATGAGGTTATAATATGTACAGATACACCACAATCTAGGAGGTGTTTCTCCTTAACTGAACAACCTAACTAGGCAACTTATTGTTTAAATGCCACTTAGTCCATTGACTTCATTACATGTCTTCCTCTCAGATTTATCAAGATAAAGCATTTCCTAAATAACTATTTACCACCTTTGCCATGTTTGTTTCTCATTAATTCAGTTCTCATAAGAAAGCAAGCTACTCACATGTATGTCTCCAACATTTACAACTACCTTTCACTTGCTGCTGGAATGCCACATTGTGAGATCACTGTCGTGCTTTGGCTTTGACTGTAAAGTCAGTACTTCAATAAGAAGAAAATGCTGCTTCTTATAATATTGGTAGCACAAATTCACCTCTCTGGCCAAGAGAAAATTTTAAGAGGGACAAATAAGTGCCTTTTTGTCACTTCTCTTTGGCTCTGTTTACCCTTTAGAGAACATCTCTCCTCATGCAACAGCGCATGATTTTGTACAAGGTGGATTTCTGGAACAGCCACACACACAAACACAAGACATTCTTTGTAGATGAAAGGAAAAATAGAGGATAACATCATCCTTTTGAAAAGAGTCTGGGAATTGCAGCCAAGAACTTCTGACTTTTGTTTTGCTGGTTTGTCCACACTCAAGACAGGGAGGGAGAAAAGAGACCTGCTGAGGCTTTCACAGCAACTAAACACTAGAGCTGCTTCTTGCTCTGTGTCCTGGGAACGTTCACTCTGCAAGTTCCTGAGACAGTCACATCTGAATCCACAAAAAGTTTGAAAAATCGTAAATAGAAGCAGTGAGGAATTGGAATACTTGCTACATGGAAACTGTAAGTTTTCAGGGGAAATAAATGAACAAACAGCAAACAAACAACCCTCTGAAAACAACTTACTAAACTGGTTTATAACTTCATGTTTTTGAACTTCTCTAGGAGGGACAATTCTGGAATGCATTTCCAAGACATTTTCACTACTAGGTTTCCCAAAATATTTCTAAGTGTTTCCAAATACTCTTGTGATGTCTAGAGCACTCTGCTCTCTTTCCTCCAGGCAAATTACTGAGTACTGCATGGAACAAGAATGTATGTCTCAGCAGCTGTCTATGCATCAGTCTTTTAAGACCCACAGCTGTAGTAGTCTGGCCAGCACTTTACTACCACACAGAGGATCTGGAGATTAATTTCAGAGAAAAACTGAAATTAGCTGGAGAAGGGAAATCATTGCAGGGAGGCTTTTGATTTTGGAGAAAGCCTGCTTTCCACCTGACAATCATTCTAGTAACAAATCACAGAAAACTCTTGAGAATCACAGATGGATTCTGGATATAGTGGGAGCACTGTGCAGGAAGAACAATATGACCCATATTTCTGGACCAACAAGCAGATATCCCTGTGCCAGATGACAGTCTGACAGTGTCTGGGGTAATCTTCAAGGCAGACATAGATGAAAGCAAATGTTTGTTTCACTCATATCTAGCTAAGTGTGACTTCAAGTTTAAGAGGACCCCAGACTATAAATCTAGTAATATTTGCCTTTGTCTTGTTTAGGGAAATACTGACCTGTCAATACAGATCATCTTTACAAGGCTGGGATTTTGGCCCTCAGTCTATAGAAAAGCCCTACATTACAAGAAGTAACATGCAAGACTATTTCCTCACTTTCAAGTGGTAAAAAGTCCATCAAACCTCAGAAGTGTTACTAGAAAGCAACAGATATTAAACAGATATTTCCCATATGATAAAATGAAGGGATGAAGACACTTTCAGCTACAATTGCAAGAGCAGTAATCTGGTGTTGAGTTTCCATATCCTAGCTTCTCTGTCTAACATAAAAAAAAATTCTCATAACAGTAAAAGTTAAACAGAAATTAGGAATTTGGTGATACTTCTGTGTCTTCCAGATTCCAATTGTCTTTAGTGAACAGATTTTTCTTTTTTCCTGTGTTTTGACAGCTAGGTTTCTGCCCCTCATATAATTCAGACATGAGAAAATGTGGGTAAAGAGTGAAAAGAAAATTAAGGAATTTCTTCAAATTTCATATGGAATCTGTTTGAAATTCATTACAGTGTTGATCATGAAGAAAAGGAAAGATGGAAAGATCTTATTTGTCCTGCTTCATCCTTGAGACATAAAGAATAGGGAATACTGTTTTACATCTATAGAATCACTGGAGGTAATAAAAAAACCTCTCACTAATTTCAGTAGTGAAGAAAAAATTCTCAAACTGTCCAAAGACTTCTGACATTTTCCGGTAAACCCAAGAAGGCCAAATGTTACACTGTTGTAACTGACATTCTTTCTGCTCTTTGCAATCTAAAATAATCAAGTGTTATGCTACAAAGGCAGAAATATGAGTTTCAGTTTCCAATATATGTGTCAATATGACAGAATTCTGACAAGTTATGTGGGGCAATTACCTTTTAAATATACAATAATAAAGGACAAATCCTGCCTCCTCACTCTGAGGAAGAATCTTACGAGCCTGTGTCAGTACTGGTTTCAGCACCTGGAATCACAGATATTTTCCAAAGCATGACGAAACCCAGTTTGAATAAACAGACTGCTGGATATGAAGCCAAATTGTTCAGAAGATGCATTTGTGTTTGCACAAGTACATTAATTTTTTTCTTCTGTTTGCCTTTTTAACATTAAAAAAAAAAGAAAAGAATTTGGGTTGAATAAAGCTAAGTTGCCATCTTAGTGTAACTACTTGTAAATATAGCAGCTATTTTTTAAGTATTGCTGTCATTTCCTTTGACTAAAGTTACAGAAATTCTTTGAATTTTATATAGGGGACTAAATTTGTAATGGAAAGTGATGTTTGATGGTGTTTAAATGCAGAGTATGTCACTGTATAAAGCATAGGGCTCTTTTAAGTTATTTTTTTTAACTTCTTGACATGTGTCACAATTTGGAATTCTGCTCTCATGGGATAAATGCCAGATTACATGGTGTAGTATTTTTATCCTCTGTACTTTCACTGTAGAAGCATACAACATCAAAGAAGAGGCAGATCACTCACATCAGCAGAAAATGGAATAGGACTATAATATGCTTGCTTTGATCTCTCCTTCTAATAATTATCTTGGCTACATGCATACATTGAAAGTAAGATTTGAATTAATAAGGCCAAGAGACCCTGGAAAATGTAAGAAGGATATCTGAATACTAACTTTGACTCTTTAACAAGATAAACTGCAATTGAGCCTACAAAGTTGTGAATTGTTAATTTAAGGCAATAATCCTTAAGTGTTATTCTTTCTTTAACTTGTCACCCCTGCATTCAGCAGATGCAATCAGTCCAATTAAGACAGTATCTTTTCAAAATCACACTCACTGAGATTTGGTGTGGAGAGGGTGTTATTTAGCTAGCATCCATTTGATTTCATATAGGTTTTCAAACAGGAGGGCCTACGGTAAAAATCATTAAATTTATATAAAAAAGTCATCATTACACAGTCTGTTATCATTAAAAACTATTCTAATATTGCCTTAGGAAAGATATTGCTTTTGATATGGAAAGTAAATCAAATCATCCACATCCACATAGGATTTATACAGAGGCAAGAAGCATATTGCATGCCTGGTCAGTCATTTTTTCAATTTTTTAACCAGTGTTTATTGCTATATTGTGTTTTGGGAATCCTCTTTCTGCCCGATGTGAATAGAAATTATAATATAATCAGGGTGGTTATGTGTGAAAGCCTCATATGGTTAATACAGTATGGAAGAGCGGAAACCTATTGCAGTTCAACAGTCCTAGAGAACGAGTTTGTCATTCTTCTGCTTCATTTCTGATATGTGTGAGTTACATCAGAGCACATTGCTCCCAAAGCCAGATGTTGCAACTTCAAATTATTGTTTGATAAATCTTGGCTGAGCTAGTAACCATCATGCTAATACAATGCCCTGCAGTGTACAAAGGGATGCATAATGTGCTAGCCAGACTGACTTAAGCACAGTATGAATTAGACAAATGAGAATGAGCACATCTATGGTTAATATACCAAACACAAGTTCCAAAAAGCCACTTGAACAAAGACAGTCTGTCAAAACAGCAGAAGCTGCTGTTGTCCTCAAAATCCCAGTCAAAGGTTAAGAATGTCCTTTTAAAATGGGGTTAGCTGGGCATACATGTAATAGATCAACATGCAGAAATAAGTGCTTTGAAGAAATGCTCTCTCCGCTGAAAAAGGCACGCTTTTCTCATCTGCTGAACTTACCTGACAGTGGATGGGAGTTGCAAGAGAAAAGGTTTTATTCAGTGAGCATGTTAGGAACAGCTTTGTTAAGTTCTGAGACCAGCACTTCTAATTGAAGTACAAGCACTACTAAATACTCATCACCTGGTGGTCCCATGTCAGACAGAGAAACAAAAGAAAGTGTTTGTGACCGTGTTTAATTATCATCAGGGAAAATTTCTCTACAAACACTTGCCATAGACAGTATGATATTTACAGAAAAACACTGTGCATCAGGAGTCATTTCTAGTCTCCTGCCCTGAGGTTCTTATACTCTCAATAGCTACTGAGCTCCCGCACTTGCCAACAAAAATTCAGAAACCTATTTTTTGGTTTTGTTTTTTTTTCCTGTCTTGCCAAGTTCTTTGCTAGTTTCTTCAAT
>JAOXXN010000395.1:123027246-123039275 GCA_026770055.1 Myrmophylax atrothorax
AAGGAAGGAAGGAAGGAAGGAAGGAAGGAAGGAAGGAAGGAAGGAAGGAAGGAAGGAAGGAAGGAAGGAAGGAAAGATTCCAAATTATTTTCTGGTCTCATGAAATGCTCCTAGCTTAGATACACTTATAAACATTATCCATTCAGCAATAATAGACAATAAAATGATGCTTGTAATGCAAGAATTTTTGAACCAAAGGAAATGCTAGCAATGCTTTAAAATAGTTTGATACATGTTTTAACTATGCCTAATTTAAAGCATTTAAAGCCCAAGTAATAAAAATGTCATACACAAAATTTATTTACTATCTTCCTGAGTCCAGGCTGAAAGGTGGAGTAAAGGCAGTTTTCCTCTGTCCACAGCATACCAAGAATCTTCAGAAAAATTAAAAAATAAAGTACAAAAACTTAATGTAATGATATTTAATTTGGGAGAGTTTTCTTCTTTGTCAGTGGTTTTCATATGATTTCATACCAGTTACTTTCTCAAACAAAGGATGATATCCAACTTCTGTACTGCTTGTTCATGCCTCTTGCCACCCAGTAACCTGGTATAAATGGCAAACCTTTTCTCCATGTTATCTAGTATTAGGAAGTCAGTAGCGATGGAGTGTGAGATTACGAAAAATTTATCCAGTGTTCGGTCAACTCTGTGGGCCCAATTCCCATTTACCTAGTGATTCTTTAGGACATTGTGTAAGGTAAGAGGCTTTAAATTACATACATTTGCAACCACATTAAGGTCTTTTGTGTAAATGAGAATCATCTGATCTGAGCCTCTCCAGTAACTACAATGGAGCATTGGATCAGGCTAATATTGCTATTATTAACCAGAAGTATTAAATGTCCACCTCATATGAGCATTAAAATTCCATGAATCATGATCTTCTTCCCAAGAAAATATGAAAAATAAAAAGAAGTGTGTGTGCTGTGCCATTTGCACATTGTTCATATCTGATTTTATAGTGGCAATTTCTCATGGCTTTCATGAATGAGCAGGACAGCACAGATATTCTGTTCCCTTACATGGCTGACTAGCAGACTGTAACTTGCTTATTGCTTACTCACTCACAGTCACTTTTTAGAAGGGAAAAAATCTTTATTCCTTACAGTTTTTGCAATCCTAGTGAAAAACCAAAATGTGTAGCAACATGATGTATTTGGCCTGCTCCTGCTAAAGTTAAATACAGCCTTTTCAATTTACGCTTCCGACAGAAGATGTGACAAATGACATAGTAATTTTCTTATTCCTTCATGTTCATAAAACATTGATAATATGATTTTTACCTTCCCTTTGTTCTCAATTAAATGAAATGTTCCAATACAATTAATGTGTTCTTGCAATTTAGTTTTTCTTTAGAGGTTTCTCTTGTCTCTGATTAACAGCATTTTCTATCCATTCTGAGAACCCCCAACTGCTATTCAGAATGTTTCATTATGCCTGGCAGCTATCAATACAATTGTGAACCAATATCATTTTAATTGTTTCACTAATAACTTGTTTTAAATGATTCAACAGTCATCAGGAAAGATAAGTGCTCTTGTACCCTGCAGGCTTGTAGGGATGATGGTATGAGGCAATGTAACAGAGTGCTGTATCAGAATAATGAAACCGTATGCACAAGATAATGATAAAGCACTTGCATTGCTGTAAAGATAAATGAAAACAGTAGATCTTCTTTTCATTGTAATATAACATCCATTTCTATCTCCCATTTCAATCATTAGACTTTCCAAACAGATTACTACACAAATACACATATGCAACATGTCCCACAATAATAACTGCATGCTTCCATCTATCCAGGCAGATGGAGAATGATGGAGTTAACGAGCTTTACAAATGCTCTTGTTAATTAACAAAAATTGTTACTTTCTCATTTGAGGGGGGCTTATAAATTAGACTTAATTACACTAGATAATTGCAACTGCCAGCTACTGTGCAACTCGCTCATGTTCTGTTCTTTCAATGGCAAATCAACAATTGCAACCCTTGCCTATCTGTGTAGATGAATTTAATAAGCAAACAGCCCTTTTATGTAAATGGTTTACTGGCATTCATGGGTTTGGCAGGAGAAATGTGCTGGGGGAGGGTTTGCTAATGGCAGCACATAATCATATTAATTAAAATATAACTGCCATTTAAAGATTTGTAGTGTAGAATTAGAGCATGTTGGGAACTGAGAAAATCAAGCTAGAGTGCATATTAGCACCATTACTCTGTGCTCCCTGCACAGCAGTCAGCAACCTCATGTGTCATAAATGTAATTTATGAGTGCTGTTTTCTTTGAAATATATGTTTTTAGTTCACTCATTAGAATGTAAAAATTTGCAATGTCTGCTTCAGAAGGTTCAAAATAAATTCGCTTAGAGCTGAGACTCATGATCTGGTTTAACAAATACCTCAACAATGAATTTTTTTATTACTTGTATAATTTCTCATTGTAAAACCAAGCATTCAGTTCTTTGAAGATGGATTCCATGTTTTATTGCAAATGTAAGTCACACTACCACTATAAATTCTTTATTATTAGACATTTTATAATTCACTATCATTTTTATGGGGTCTTTAATAAATACAGCCCTTTTTTTGGTCAGGCTTTGGAAAAATTAGAGCAAAAAGTGTTACCACTTTATATTTAGTCATGTAGAAATCAGTGTCAAAAAATGCTTTTGAAAGCTTTGGGGTTTTCTTTCTTCTTTCCTGGATTCCCATATCAATTTACAAGCATATTTTTATCTAAATCAATTCCACTTATGCAACTTTCACAAAAAAGCTGAGATGCATTTTCTGTACAGTGTAGTTACCTATTTGTTGGCATCCCTGGGAATGCAACTTCCCACAAAGTCCCTCTGAGAGAAAATGATCCCTGGAATTAGAGGCATTTGAGTGACAGGAGGCAAGAAATTGGAACCAAAGTAATTCTCTAATTTCTGGCAGTACAGAGTCAGCATGTTATACTATTTATACATATATATGGGTGTGTACATATATTACAGCATGTAATACAGATGTTTTGTGTGTGCGTGCATGTATGTCAAACATTTGTATCACATTATCTTCAGCAATACATCGCAGTTTAAAAGTCATTACTATATTGTGTCATCTGGGATTATCACATTGTCTTTCCATTCTGAAATATCAAACAGAGCTGAAATCCCAAAAATGACAAGATATGTTGTAATTTGTTTTAATTTTTTTCTGTTTGGTTGTTTGTTTTATTTTTATCTTTAAAATTTAGATCTGAAAAGCAGTGCACCAATGAGGATATCTCAGTCCCTCTGGAGCCAAATACAAAATCCCATCACCTGGTGAAGGGTGCCTTAACTCTCAAGTTAAGGAAATTCTAGGAAAAATGGAAGTGTTATGGTACCCACAGGATTTTCAGCCTTACAGGCTGACAGTGCAGAATTGGAAGTGGCACTTCTGTCTCTCATTATTCCAAAATGAATTGTCACTGGGGAATATTTTGGCATCTAGCAATCAGGGACTTCTGATTCTTCAGCTGTTATGAGAGATATTGCTGTCTTTTCACGGATGACATTAGGTGTAATAATTTCATTTTCAACCCCACCCGCTCCCAAATATGCACCCTAATATCTGTATATTATCTGATGCAATTGACATGACTGTAATGGTTGTTTATAAGACTGACTCTAGATCTGACAATATATTCCAATGTTTTGATACTATCACTGCATATTATCATACAGGCATGATGGACAATCACTGACAGATATTTGAGCAATTACAGCATATTTTATTGACAATTCTACACTGTGAGTATACATTAATTATAGCAGAGACTATATCACACCTGTGGCAATAATACTACACAGAACACAGCTGAAATAAAATCTTCATAAGCTAATGTACTAAAGTGGAATAGTTATGAATAAAAACTGGAGGTCTGCATTTCTTTGTTCTAAGTTAGTCATCTGTGGTGGTGAACATAAAAAAGATCGCAATTTTTATCAAATCTGCTAAAAATTTCTCTATAAACTGAGGCACTATTTTGCACACTGCCTAACCATCAACAGGGCTGTTGCAAATGAATCTCAAGCATTACATTGATTATTTCAGAAGTTGTCTGCTGAAAAGAGGACGTTCCATGTCTGGATGTGGTGCCTTGGTAATAGGCATGTCCCAGTTCAATGTCTGGTGAATATAACACAGGTGAGAGGAATCACACAAAATCAGAAAAAGATTTGATTAGATGACAGAATTGGTTCCTAAAATTTTGACAAAGACTTCCCTACTTTAAGAATTACAAATAAGCCACCTCATTTTTATTTTCTTATTTTATGTTCTTTTGCCCAAAATAATAACTAGCCAAATTGAGTTTATAAACAGGAGGTCTTCACTGAGGAGCTAGGGCATTGCAGAGGAGAAAAATGCAGAACATGGTGGGGAAAAGGTATGTCCTCATGCACACATGTGTACATGTGCTGTCTAGTCATAATCCCATGGAGATGGATCAGTGGTCCGCAGAAGAGGTCCCTGAAGAGTTGGGGCTGTGAAAGAGGCAGTCAGGGAGAAAGACAGGGGACTGGGAGTCACAGGACTCTTAGAAGCACAGGAAAAAGCAGGGAGCAGGGCCTGGAATCCTTGAGACAGGCAGGGGAAGCAGGCTGGGCTTGCAGACTCACCCACCATACAACAGCTCTGTGACAGCAATCACCACCATGACGATCCCTCCCAGATCTGATATCTTGCTCTTTGACATTAGAATTTGCAGGCTGTCCATAGCCCTTGGCCACTAGCCTTGAACCAGGTGCTGCATCAGGATGAAGGGTGTCTCTTTCTGTCGTGCTCCAAGCAGTCTTTTCCCAGCTTTCAAGGCTGTGTTTCTCCAATGGCCAGTGGCCAGTGAGGTGTTTATAGCTCTGGGCCTCTGTGTTCAGCCTGCACCAGTATTTTCAAGGCCTTCACTGTTATCCCACATGTTAACACCAGGAGACACCTGGTGCCAAACTTTGGATCACACAGAATGTTCTTCTCATAACTAGCTGATAACAAACCTGTAAGGCCAGCAGGAGGGTGTTCCACAATTAGTACAAGGTATGTTTAGCACAAAGTCTGTGGCCCATTGCTGGTAAAGATAATACAGCTTTTACTAGGCCATAGGGCAAGAAATTTAGGGTTTGGGGTTTATTTACTTAAAAAATTAACAGACACCAGCTGGGAATTTACTCATGCTGGAAAAATAGAAAACTCCTGGAGACTGAATACTCTTTGACTGATGAGAGTTACAACAACACTGAAATCCTGTAACTCAAGACAAGAGGGGCAGTTGTGCTTTCTTTCCATGTGGTTTGTGTCAGTTTTCATATTAATGAAGCACAAAATTATTTAGTCAGCTTGGTTAATTTTTCTCGCCTAAACATCAGTGAAATCTGAATAGATAAAGCTGTGTCATTGCATGCCTTTACCAAGCTAAATTCCAGGCTAGTGACGTGGGAAGATGGACTGTAAAAGACCAACATTCCCCAATAGTGCCACTTTCTTTATGAGTGTTATCAGAAATAGTGAGGTGCAGTTATTCAGAAGAGAAGATATAAATCCATTATCATGGCACTCATACTAAGTAAGAACAGCCTTCTTCTTCTGTTGCCACTTCTTCCTTCACTAGACAGACAGCACAGCTGGCTGAATAAACTTGCTGATTCTTGGAAATCTGCTGGTCAGTATCATGTGCCTACCTCTGCAGTATGGATACTGAAACAACAGCAGTCAAAGCCACATCATGCATATAAACAAGCTGTCCAGAAAAATCCTTTTTTGTGACTTCAGATCAGTGCTTGTTCAGACTTGAGTAACGGATAAGCAGGCAATTTCCTCCTCACAGCAGCGAGATTTCACCTGAGTGGGAGACGTGACTCAGAGAACCACAGAATCATAGACCAGCCCAAGCTTGAAGGCACCTTGAGAGATCATCTGGTCTAACCTTTCCTGAGAAGGAGAGCATAGATGAGATCTAGTCCCTGTCCAGTCATGCCTTGAAAACCTCCAGTGACGGGGACTCTACCATGTCTCTGGGGAAGTTGATCCAATGAATGATTTTTCTCACTGTAAAAAATTTCTTCCTTATGTTGAGATAAAGCACCTCCCTCTGCACCTTGTACCCATTGCCTCTTCTCCTCTCCATGTGACTCCTTGTGAAGAGAGGCCTCTGTCCTCTTTGTATCTGCCCTTTATGTATTGTAATATTGTAATGAGGTCTGCCCTGAGCTTTCTCTCATCCAAGCTGCAAAGGCCTACCTCCTTCAGTCTTTTCTCATGGGGCAGTTTTTCCAGCCCTTTGGTCCTCTTTATGGCCCTTCTTTGAACTTTTTCTTTGCTTGTATCTTTCTTGCATTGTAAGTCCCAGCCTGATAAGTGGTGAGGAGAGTGGAATGAACATGTCCCTCTCTCTTCCAGTAATGCTACTGTGGCTGCCGCCCAGGGTCCGATTCACCTTTGTTGCTGCAGTGCTGTTCTACTGACTCATGTTCAGCTTATTGTTGTCCATCAGGACCCCCAAGTCCCCAGGTGGTCCCCCAGATCTTTCAGAAAGGTTATTCCCTGGCCATGTAGGGTCTAGCCTATACTGATATTTTTTAGTTATTCCATCCCAGGTGCAGGACTTGGCACGTGACATTATTAAACTTCATGCTGTTCTTCCTTGCCCACTTTTCCAGCCCATCCAGGTCTATCTGTAAGATGATTCTCCCTTCTGATGTGTTCACATTATCACCCAGTTTGGTGTCACCAGCAAAACTGATGAGGGTGATTTCAATTCAGTCATCCAGGTCATTTATGAAGATGTTGAACACCTTTGGGCCCAATATCGACCCCAACTGTGGCAGTCTCCCAGCCTGAGTGAAAACCATTGATTACTACTCTCTGAGTGCAACCTGTTAGATAATTTTCTACCAATCTTTCAGATCACCCATCCAAGCTGTACTTTGCCATTTTATCCAAGAGAATGCTGTGGGAAACAGTGTTGAATGCTTTGCTGAGGCAAAAAAACAGCCACTGCTCTCCCCATATCAACAGAAGATGTTTTCTGTTGTAGAAGGTGATCAGATTAGTTTGGATTATTCTCTGTTGATAAATCTGGATTGCTTATACTTTAACTAATTTGTCCATGCAAATCCTTTGCACCAACATGCACAAAAACCTCAGGTAACAACTACCACTAACTTCCATGACAGTTGGAACATAATCTAGAATATAGCAGCTTTTTTCCTGGTCATCTTTGACTTCCTAAATCTCTAATACAATGCCAAGAGAATCAGATTTTTTATTATTATTATTATTATTATTACTATTATTATTTTTACTTTTTTCCCCCATTTAAAAACAAAGGCCAGTGATTGCAAAAGAATAACCAGATTTGCAAGTGTACTTCTTCCTTGCTACATGTTTCTCATTTGGAGAGGTCGACTTTCTTTGACTGCCTTTAAGGAAAGGACATTAGCATTGTACTTTCCAATAACAACTGTAAAAAGCTCCCACTAAAGAAACCAAAACCCTATTATCCACTCCATGAATCAACAGCAAAAAATATGCAGAAATCCTTTAATCAACAGATATCCAGGCAGAAAAGGTTTCCTAGACAACCTTACAATGATGTTGATAGTTATAGTGGCAACATTCCTAAAGATCGTCTTGGAATAATCAACTGCCGGCAAGACAGCAAGAACAACACCTAACATAATTTCCCTAAATCCCTCCTCAGCTATAGGTCTTGTGTAGATGATTTCCAGACAAGCATATGTAACTGAACCCCGCCTAGGTTACATGGTGGACAAGGAGAACACTATGAATATATAACAATAAATATATTAAGGTTAAGTTAAAGGATCTTGCAGTCAAATAACAGTAAAACAAATCCACAAACAAGAAAATCATTTGCCAATAAAGACTTCTGGTCAGAGGGTAATTAATACTGCTAAATTGCAGAGCATACTTAGTGCAAATAAGAATTCATGGGGATGGAAGGAATATTATCCAAAAATTTTTACCCTGATGCAACACTATATGTGTATACGCAATTGTGTCTAACACTCAATCACTTTTTGTGCAGGTCACAAAGGTTTTCTTCTGCCCCACATTGATGAAATGTGAGAAATAATTCTGGAGTAAAGGTTTCTTGTAGCTGCACATTTTTTCCAGAAAGCTGTGTAAATACTTATGCTGTGGTTACTGCAGTTAAAAGCTTCCTCTTATATTAGATTTTCTTGAAGGTGAATAAAACTAATGATTTGGTTGAACCTTATTTTTTTTTTTTTTTTAGTTAATCAGGAAAAAAACTGCTTTGTTCTTAAAATTTTGCTTTATGTTCCTATTTTCAAGAATAAAACATTGCTATATTGACAAAAGTGATCTTCCAAAAAATCGAGACAGATGCAATTACACATTATTAATTGATTATAGGCAGCTACTGTACTTATCAAGAAATTATTTGGCATACATAATGAATAAATTAATGTCAGTATTGAGTATGTTTTCTATCCATTTGCCCAATACATCCTATTGTATATTTTTCTTTCCCTTTTTCACAAATTATGTTGTAGGTGAATCTGGCAGAGGACCAAGAATGCTGGTAGCAGCTGTATATATTTTTGCTTGTCTTCTCTCTTGCCTTGTGGTGCATCTTAGAGTTCTGTCCACATCCAACAGGTCGAGGTAACCAGTGGTGCAATGCTTTCTGGTTACTCAGTTTATAGGTTTTGTTCTTAAATGAGTGCATCCCATTTCAGACCCTAAATCATTACAAGACAGATTCATAAATATCAATAGGTCAACTCTTGATTTTGTATAGAACATATGGCTACTGTACAGAGTTTAGCTAGTGATGACACCGTGTACCCAGCTGTAAGGACTGTTGGGTTTGGACACCCTCCTTCACATCCCCAATCCCACTAACCTGATAAGTGATTTCCAGTTTGATCATGCATTGCCCACCTCTCTCATAAGCCAGAAATTTCATAAAGCTGTCACATAAATTAACAAACTACTGTATCTCCCTAGTGACCCATATTTACTTCCACACAAGGGCATTTGGTAGAAAAGAGTACAAACCTGATATGATGCACAGAGACACTCTGTCCTGTGTTTGCCATTTATATGAAGCTAAAACAAGCAGCTGTAGAACATCTCAAGCATTCGCATTTGCACAGCTGTAAATGATAGGCAGTATTTATGCATGTGAATTATTTTGCTAAGTTTCAGCAGTCTTTTCATGAAAACCTACTGAAATCGCCCACTAAAGAAATATGATAGGTGTTTTAAAAGCCTTTTTCTCTGGGACACTGCAGTGTCTAGCATCTCTGTTAACTAGTGACAATTGATATACTGAATGGTTCTTTCATATTTCCTATTCTTTCACAGTGTATCAACATCTATCAGCAATGTGAACTGAGTGAAACAGAGTAGCTGTATCTCCATGACTGGCCCCTGGTGTTCTGACTGAAATGCTTCGAAAGTTTTCTCAAAGGAATTTCATCCTAGTCTTTGGTTTCCTGGCATTTTGCCCATTATACAATTGGGTACTGCAGAAAATTAAAATCAAAGCTAAAAGCTGGCATCGTGACTAAAAGTTTGAGATTAAGTCAAAGATGTTAAGCTGTTTATAATACATAAATGATGGTTTACTGCTTTGTAACGGGCTATAGGGAAAAACCAGAATTCCCCTTTCATTGACATCAGTGAATGCAGTTCACAACAGGAATGACATTTCCTTATTATAAAGTTATAGTGACAAGAATGAACATAAAATTTTGTTTTCCAAGAACAGCTAAAACAGAGTTAAATTATGAAATCACAAATGCTTTCCTTTTCATGTTATTTATGTTTTTTATGAACAGCAACTAAAATGATGCAGATAAGAGCAATTCAATAATGGGGAAAAGAATGGATTATACTTTCTTATGACATCTGTAAAACTCATCAGCTGTTAAAGCTTTCTATTCATTGCAGAACCATCTACTATCTATAGCCACACATTCATAAACATTTATGAAGAAACAAAATCAATTATAGAGCTTTGCAGAACACTGCTCTGTACTTTGCATTTGCTACTCTTTAAAGTGTTTGAAAGAACTTTCCTTTTTTAAGAGTGAACACATTTTTCAATCATTTAATTATAAATAATACATAAGGCATTTCTTCTGATTCACCTCTTTCCTAATCTAATAGATGTCTTACAAAAAGGAGGTATTCCATGTTTTTATTTGCTACCCTAATTTCTTCTTTACATTTTTATTTTCAAATTTTGGTGCTCCTTGTGAACTCTAATTTGAACAAAAATTTAAAAGACTGGAATTTGAGAAAGAAGAAAATGGAAATGAACAAAACAAAGGCCTATGAAGGTCTGTATCTAAGGAATGATACAGGGGATATATTGAATATTTTTATTGTCTCTGTCTCAACAAAAGAAAAAGGGAATATTCAGGGATATTAAAAGACAGCAAATTCAAAATTAAGATAGGAAAATAGTTTTCTAAACTATGCATGAAAGATGGTACTGAGTCCACGTTTAAATAGAGATTTGATTTTATGTGGATGGTAAAACTAACCATAGTTATAACAGTGAATATGTTTGGGGGTTTTAGGGTTTTTTGGTGGTTTTATTTTTTAAACAAATTAACATAATGATTTCAAAAAAGCTCTGTAGTTTAGACATTACACCTAAGAAAAAATCCTTCACTTTCCTTAGATGCATCTAGGACTGATGTCAGGCACAAAGTTACACTAGATTAACTCTGTGTGTTACCCAAAACATTCTTGCAAGTGTTTCTGCAAGACAGAAAATCAATTTCCTTACAACAGCAATTATCTTAATTGTTCCTACGAATTAGAAACTCCATGTAAAATATCATATGGCTTTCTAGTGTGAAAGTGGATGAACACACAAACATATTTTATTTCATTGCTGGTCTTAAGTGTTGAATATTAATCACTCCTACATATATGCTTTGCTTTATGGAAAACCATCCCACATCCTGCTCTTCCTTACTGCCAAGAAAGACTCACAATACTTACACTAAGAAGACAAACTTCTATCATTCCTTCTAAGAGGTCAGGCAGAAAGAGAGGTTGGTGAACAACTTCAGGTAGTCAAATTTGTTGAAGGATATCAGGATAAAAACTTTTCTCACCAAACCAAGCCTAGAACATCTGTGGCCCTTTAACAGTTTTGTAAGCTAATTTTTGCAGGTTGGAGACAAAAACTAGATTAGATACCTTTGAGGGTAAAAACTCACATTGAGTGGTACTGTCTCTAAGCAGTGGGGCACCAACTTCTCTGGTCATAGAAGACAAAATTGGGTCTTATGACAGAATATTCATGATCTCATGAACTACATACTTGTTCTATTTTAAATTTTTTGTATTTAATCCACTTTAATCCACAGAATTCAGGATTTGGTGTAACCTATCAATAAATTTTCTACATAGGCAAATAAACCACAGGAAAATAACTCAACGTGTGAAATGTTTGCCATTCAAACTGTTCACAGAATGAGTTGCCTTGCATATGTTTTAGCAGATAACACTAATGCTGACACAACCCTCTCACTACATTTCTAAAACTGAGTAACTGTGTTTCACTTCGAAAGAGGTTTGCTGCTTTCATGTCAAGGCAAGTCTGAAGGTAACAAACAATCAGACAAAAAAAACCATTATTGACGGCATTGAAAATATCATTATTTATGGAGAAAAAAATTAAAAAGTGCACACCTATTAAGCATTTCAGTCTTTTTCACTAAGGAAAAAATTTAAAAATTGAGGGTTAGAGTTTTTCATGTTTACTGCTCTTGTTTGTGCTGTTAGTTTTTTAGGCACTGCATAGAACTAGTAAAAATGCCCAAGTCAAATAACTTGAGATATGAAAGTCTAGTAGAGACAAATCTAAGGTTGAAGAAGACCTTGGCTTCTGCAATAACCCACAGACCAGAAGTTAGCTATCATCATCATGGCTAGGCTTCGCGAACGAAGATTTGGGAAGGGCACTACCCACGCTTGCTGCAAGCGTGCTGGTG
>JAOXXN010000395.1:123039375-123055190 GCA_026770055.1 Myrmophylax atrothorax
CCCGTGGACACACTTTGTCTGACCCTTCAGCTGAGACCTGTCTGGCATGGGAGACCCTACCGGCAGCACAAACCACCCCCAGCTTAGCTCTCAACCTCATGAGGGCATGCAAGCTTCTCCCCTGCGACAAGGGGGTGTCCCTGGAGAAGAGAGGTTAGCTATAATGAGTAGATATCTACCTCAACATAAAGGCAAAGTCAATGGATTAGAAAAAAAGATGTGTTATCCTTTCAAGCACAAACCCCACTGACTTACTGAAACATTAAAAGCTGAAAAAATTAAGTGTCTTGGCAGACATAACTTTAACAAATGAGTTTACATTTGGGATTACACAACTAAATTGTATGCTTTTATGGAAACATACTGGCTAAGATAACAGCTGCCCCATCACATGGGATTTATGCTGTCAAGAAACTCTTATAAAAGTAACTCAAATTAACAATATGTCCAAGAGTATTTTTTATTTCAACTGACCCATATTCTCATTACATTTTAAAAGGTACATTGCAGCAATTATGTTCTGATTGACTTCAAATTAATTCTTGTGAAAAAGATGAAGAAGGTTAAAAGGCTTGCCTTTGAGATCAGAGCTAAAGGACACTGATGAATATATTTGATGATGGGAAATAGAACAAAATGCTACAGAAAACATTGGAAATATGATAAAGTCTGAGGAAGCTAGTGAGAAGATAGTAATTTCAGTTGGAATAAAGAAAGATATGTGGACGCTTTGGAACAGGCTCCAGTTCACAATGATATTGATGACTATAAGGAAGTGATTTGATGACATCTTTCTCTTTTCATGTTATGTGCAACATTTAGTGAGATTATCCTTGGCTGAAGAAACTGAAGAGTTCTAAGACACTTCATTACTGCACATTCCTGGCCACATTTAGATTTCTTAGAAGCCAGCCCATTTCCATTGCCTTCCATGCCTTCAATTTTGCCAGATTTCATCAAGGAATAAGAAATTAAAGTCTGACAGATAATTCTTTAGTAATGTAATAAATTCTGTTCCTCTAACTTAAAAAAAAAAAAAAGAACAAAACAAAACAACAGACAAACAAAACTAATTGAAGACTCCCACACATTTGCATCAAAACATGCCCTATATCCTGAACACTGACAATATAGGGTATGTTTTGATGAAAAAGTATATTTTGGCAAATTCTTTCTTCACTTAAAAACTCATCTTTAGAACAGTCAAAACTGTTTATTACTTCTTCCTAGAATGAAGGACCAGTTTTAAATGAGACAACTCTGACAAAACATTTCAGAAATGTTGAAACAATTGCTTATAACATGTTCAAAATGAAATGCTGTGAATTTTCTGAGGCACTTGATTTCTGAACACATTTAATGAAAAAAGAAAGATTTGGCTCCAAACTCATTTATTCTCATCTCTGCTCTGTCTCCCCTTCTTTTATGGCTTCAGCACTCTAGTGGCCTAAACCATAACCAGATTCAAATGTCTCATGCATGTCTGAGGATCTAAAAATACAATTTTTGTGGCTTTCTCACAACAAATTCTTCTCAAATAGGGCATGTGCGTTTTTAAATGAAGTTATTCTCTATTATTTATTGATATTACTCCATCTTGAATGATCTACCTGACTACTGAGTTGAGCCATTTGCTTACCTGTCTTTTTTAAATCATACCTAGAAATAGAACATTAATTTCTTTATTTTCGTTGCTGTTAGGAAAATATACTTCAGATTCTCTCATTTCAGTCAGGTTCTCAAATCAAAAACTCTTACCAAGAGTTTCACAAAAGTTATGAAGTGGTAACAAGTCAAAAGCAATATATCCTTTACAGATTTCTTTCTAACAGGTTGAGCATTGTACCGGTAACTGAATTCTCTAAAACCCTTGAGTCGACAGAGTAAGAAATAACCACTACATAGGACTGAAGGGTAGGCAGCAGAATTGTACAAGATGAGGAAACACTCAGAAAACTGATTATATATGATGTCAAAACATATGTGTCACAGTTCTACATGTTACCTCATATCTATTTCTCTAAACAAAAAAATATTTCTCACTTCCTTGTTTTTGTGCCTTTTGGCCTCTTTTGTTTTATATATATTTGTATCTATATCATATTTTTCTAGACTGTTGACAAGGTTTTTATGTATTTTTTTTACAGTTTTAGCATTTCAGCACATGAGCCTCACCAGTTACAGTTTTGCCTGTTAACAGGTGTTTTATCTTCTCTGACTAATAATGTCTTTCTGGTGTGTCTGAAGTACATTTTGCTACAGAGACAAGGAATTTCATTTACTCCTGAGAGTCCTGATGACTCATTAACAGGGATATATCCTTGGGTCTCATTAATGTAGTTCTTAATACAATTTTCAGACTATTAAGTATGTGTCTTTCTACTTCTCCACCTTCCTTTACAGCACATGTAGTCTCACAGTGCCTGGAATTATTATAGCAGATTGGTATTTTAAATAATTTTTCCTGTCTTTCGATTAGTCTCTTTTATGTGCATCCATTCTCCCTTTCTTTTACTTTTCCTTTTTTTTTTTTAATTGTACATGGCTGGTTTTAAAGTGCGTAATCATTTCTTACTGTGGTGCCTCTAACTACTTTAGAAGGCTTTCTCTAATTCCTTTAATACTCAGAGAATCACAAACACTGCAGGATCCACTAAGGTTTTAACAGTACAGTAAGTCTACATACAGAAATAGCTCAGAAACAATGAATTTTCTGTGCACCAAATAAAAATATGCATACCGCTCTACTATCCCTGATTTTGAGAGCTGTTTCTGATTACTGATTGAAAATTCCCTCTGTTCTTCATTAAAGACTGAGATTCTTTTAAAATGCTTATTTACGGTGGCAGTCCTAAGGGGCATCTATGTATTTAACTGCCTACAGCTTCAATTCTCTTTCAACATGAGGCCAACTCTATGTTAGGTAACTTGTTAGGTGAGTGGTGCCACATTCCTGCTCTGCCTGTGGGATAGAGTAGCCATGGTACAACATGGCTCATTTGTTCCCAGACTATCATTAACACTAATGAACTTTGCATGTATACTTCAAGGAGAGGAAAGGAGAATCATATCTTCTCAGGTTTAATGCTGTGTTTTCAGGGATCCTTTCTGTGGCTTAACTTTATTCTTTTTGAGCCAAATCTGGCATGTCTGTGAAAATCTTGAGCAAATGGGCCATTTGCAGGGGATATGTGATGGACTGAGAGATGGAAAGCACACACATACCCGCTCCAGACTCAAATGTGTCACTGCTGCTTATGTGATGCAGCAGCAGTTTCCTCCTGGGGTAAGAGGATATCTATTATTTTTTATCTTGACCCTGTCCCTTTGTAAAACTCAAACCCTTTCTTTGCAAACCCTATAAATCTGCTGTGAAGACAAATGTCACTAAGTAGGGTGAAAGAGCAGCAGGGACCCTCCTTCACAACCTTTCTGTTGCATAACTCCTCCTTCCCCAACTAGCTAAACCATTGTATTCAGGCCTCTCTACCCTCAGAGGGAAGGGTGTGATTGTTTTGGAAGGAAAAAGCAAAAATCAATGCATAAATAAGAGACATTTGCTCAGAAGGCTATCTGATAAACTATTAGGTAAAAAATATAAACCACCAGGGCATAATACCTAAAGTAACTAAGATTTTTGTTCATAGCATGACTTTCAAAGAGCACAGAGTTAGAAACAGAGCCTGCATACTGCATTTTGTCCTGCCAAGGATATTTGACACCTTCTATTATTTTGACCACACCGTTTTATCATTATGTGTTCCTTTTGTCCACACTGAATATAGAACAAAAAGACTTTTCAGTATCATTATCAGAGGAGAGCACTGGAAGTGTTAATAAATATGAAGCTCAATCTGACTTCAAGTTCCTGACCCCTGTCCAAAGGATCATTTAGACCCTGCTCAAACTCAAAATATTATTCTATCCTGCAACATGAGGTATGGCCACTTCTGTACCTACATCAAGGCCCCTTTTCCTAGGGGCAATAGTCTCAACTGTTCCTATTTCTTTGCAAACACGGGAGGTGCAGGTAGGTGCAAACAGCTGTAGATCTGTACCTGCATGACAATATAGGATGGAGTACATTCTTTCCTGTGAACCTGTAGTACAAGGGTTATCTTTTACTGAACATGAAATTAAAAAAATAAATATTTTACCATCTATAATTAGAATTACATGAGGTTGAAAATACCTTGCAATTTAAAACTAGCTACTTGTAATAGGCAAGTAGACAGGTGCTTGATTGAACTCTTTGAGGAATGTATATAGAAATAATTGGGAAAGGACACAGGGAATAAATTCAGTAGATGACAGGCATTGCTAACTCAATGGAGGACAGCATCACAGATAAATACAAACAGCTCCACAGTGCCTGGGGACCCTCAATATTTTCCAAGTGATTTTGGAATTGCCATTAAAGAACATACCTGTTCACTTTAGCAAATATTTGGAACTGGTGTATGAGAAACCAAGTTTCAAATTTTTGTTCAGTCTCATTTAGATTAAGCACTTGTTTACACATCTCTGACAGGTCTAGTAAGAGCCCCATCTGTCCAGTAGCAGAATGGATGACTGGAGAAATTCTACTTTTATTAATAATTAAGCATGCACTGCCTCAAGGACATTGGCAAGAATCACCTACATCTTTGTCCTAACAGTGAAGTTACACACTCTGTCAGAGCTTCAAGTTCCTTCTTCAGGACATTTTCCAGTTTGTAGTAACAATTCAATGAGGCAGAGAAAAACTAGCTGCACAGCCTGAGACACCAGGGCAGTCAAAAGGATTAACGAAAGAGCCATGTTTAAGCTGTGCTCTAAATAATATTACAGAATAAAAAATTAAGCTTAACTTCCCCAAACCCTGTGCAAGTAGTACCCACCTATGGGCCTCTGTCTTCCTAGCTTTGAGAAGAAATTCAGCAGAGACCCAGAAAACTCTTTGCAACACAATAACATTTGGATCAGGTAGTTTTCTGCCAAAGCAACTCTGACGAGTCAGCATATTCACTGGGGAAAAAAAATCATGTTGACAAAAAATTCTTGATCACCCTAATTGGAAACTCTGGCCTGGGTTGTGAATCTCTCCCCTGGTATGCAATTATAATGGGTAGCAGTCAACACAAAATCTAAACCAAAACCAAAACCACTCTGCATCTTCTCAAGTTCTACTGCTTGAATTAAATTATTACAGCCTGCTGTAAAACAATAATGATTTCTACTGTCAGAAACAATGTTTCAAACAGATGTGAATCACACAAAGCATATGTGAAAAACGTGTGATCTGCACACAAAGGTCACAGGAGCCATTTAGACACCACATGTAAAATATGTGAAACACATGTGGAGGCATGATGCAAATTCACTTTTAGTTTGTCCTTTGGCAAGTATCGAGATCATAGGCTAAAAGAACTAAATCTCTCTGAGGCAAACCTTGTGCTTGTGAAACTTTCAATCTTTATAAAAGATTAACTTTTTAAAGAAATTCCCACAGGGCAGGCTTCTTAACCCCTCAAATTATCCATTGCTAATGCTGCCTGATATGTCTTTAGTGATGGAATATTCTTGTTACCCTCTTTCTTAATACCTACCAAAGCAAAAGGTTAACAGCTCCCAACATCTGCTGTTGCAAAGCTAATCCTCGGGTGGTAATGCTGTCCTCACCCAGTGGGCTTGTCCTGCTTTATCCAAGCATGTGGCAGTGTAGCACAGGGCACCAGGCAATAGAAAAATCTTGTTGGAAGGAGCCTGTGGTGTTACAAGTTCCTCACAGATTATGTTCAGTTAATGGTGGTACTAATGTTGAGGATTTGGCTTAGGATGCCATTCATCTCACCTAAATTCACTCTCAAAAGCATTAGTCCTAAGCCAGCTCCCTAGATCATCCTGCCAATGTAGAGAGAGGCCTTTCCAAACTCCTCTTACTCTTGGAAACAATGAACTCCTTCTGGAGGTGCTTCATTAGCTATATAAGATGGCCAAACAGCTAACTGAGAGCAAAAACTGAATTCTAGATGGTCAAAAGCAGACAACATAAGCTGTTGTATGTATCCCGTACATGGGGAGCCCCAGCCTATGAGCTGACACTACCCATTTCCTCCACAGAAATGCAGAGATACAGGCTTTGTTTCAAAGCATAAATCTCAGCGGTGGACAGGTGTCTCCACTGCACAGGATCTACTCACATCATCCTCAGAAGCAGTTTCTGACACACCCCGTGCCTGCAGCAGTGAGGGACTTGTCAATGGGCTTAGAGCAATCAGACCCCAAGGACAGCCTTGTGTGGAGTAAGGTTAGGATTTTCATACTCATTTTCCCTGCTCTATGTTCCTAGAAACCCTGTGCTGTGGGAAACTGAAAGGTCTCTACCCTCCTCATCTTCTAGCCACTTTTTTCATCGACTCAGTTGCACCACATGTGAGCTTCACAAAGTCAGAATTCACATAGCTGAGAAAAGTAGGCTCTGTCTTCTACCTCCTCTTTATGTAATGACCCCAGTGGAATGATTCATGAGAATAAAGGTTTTTACATGGGAGAAAGTGTTACGGATTCTGGACCATTTCTTTCATTGACACTTTTCAAATGAATAACAAAGGTAACTCTAACAGAAAAATGCTAAGGCCATAATATATCTGGTCCTCTTCTAACTGAAAACAATGGCAAATTCCCTTTTGATTTTAAGACAAGAAAGATAAAGCACTTAATAGAAAAATGTAACATATTATCAAAGCATTTAAATTTAAAGATAACATTGATTTCCTGTAGACCCACATGCATCCATTGCCATCTGTCTCTCTCAGTTGCAGATCTTATAATGCTATACTTTAGGAAAAAATTGTTTATGAAAAAATTAATGGCAAAACAAATAACATCCATAAAAAATCAATTATGAAGTCAATTTGATTTTTATAATTTTTAATACACATATCTGAGGTGCAGAGGAAAAAAAATAACTAAGCCCTCAGTTGACCATTATAAGCTAGATAAGGGTTTACATTACAAATTGTAGCACTTGCAATGCTCGAAGGATGATGTCATGTCTTAATTATGTTAGCATTTAGTGGATATACATCAGCTCCTCATCTTCAGATATTCAGAATTTACTGTGCCCTTTCTTTGACCCTGAGAGGTTTTTTTAGACAACTGAATTTGGAAGAACTTATTCAAAGCATATTTTCCTCCAATATTCATGAAATTACCTCAACAACAAAGGTTCAAGTGAGCTCTTGTTTTGGCTATTTTTTCCACCACTGCTGCTGACTAAGAGTTTAGAATCACAAGAGACTGACAACTCTGACTTCCCCTGAAGGGTCTGATCCCACACTATGAAAAGCCACATTGTCATTGTTTTCTGCAGGTGCTGAGGGTGCTCAACACATCAAAAATTGGAAGACTGGAAACTGAAGCTTTTGTTAATCCCAGGTCAATGGCAAGAGGCTATGACTCTGCAGGACCATTTGAAGATTAAAAAATGTAGCACATACAGAGGTACAGGTTTGCTATTTTCTAAAAACAACTTTGTTTCTTCTTCCTGCATTAGTCTGTAAATGCACATAAGCACTTCCCAAAATGCAGCCACTATAAAAAGAGTCTTTTTCATGTAAAGTAGGAATTTACATATGTAGCCACTTTTTCCAAGCATAAAAATAAAAAAGTATTCTTTAGGATCACATCACCTCGTATTTAAAAAGTCTGTTTTTCTTTTGCCTAGGGTTACTAGGGGAACAAGCATAGGAAAGACCTTTGCAACAATCAACAATATTTGCTCTTAACTTTTATTTTTTAAGACCTTGGCTAAAAGCCCATAGAATTAGATAACTTTTGTGTTCAAGGAGATTAATGAAGTTTGGACAAGGAACAAATGTGTCTGAACCTCTTCCAGTGATGACATTTTTTGAATTTTGTTTAATAGAGACCACTTTTCTGCCAGAAAGACTGCAAGATTACATATATGAAATGAAACCACAGTAATCCATTGTTTCAAAATGGCTTTTCCCAAAGCATTATAAGGACTTGTCTATCAGACACATTCTTTGCCTTTGGATGCAATGACACTTAACATACATACCAAGATACATAGCTGCAGAAACCATGCCTTTTAATTCCTGTGAGTCCTAGCACCCCTTCCCTCCAGATTAGTCCCAGAAGAGTTTTTCCATAGCAAATCTCCACTTCAGTCTATTGCAAGGATTTGTATCCACCTTCCACAAAGGAAAACTGGTGCAGGGAGGGAAGTGTTTGTGCAGTTCTGACTTCAGATGCCATATTTGCCACAAGATGGTGGAAGGTCAGAGGTTGTTTTCTTGCAGACATTCTGTCTCCCAGCACGTTCCCACTCCATCCACTTCCCATTACATTCAATTTGGCAACAGCATATGCTTTGGATCTATGTCATCCATTCCGTTAGTCAACAGTGCTGCATAGGTGTGGAAAAGGAATATATGCATACAAAACAAATGGAGGTGAAGAAGGGGTGGCAAAAAAAAGAATGCATCCATCTAGCCATCTGCTTTACAGACTCACCTCTGAGCTTGGATGTGACAGGCAAGAGTGCAAAAATCATGCTTCCGTTTTTATTTTTTTATTTATTTTTCAACCACACGGTGCTCCAAATGCAATTTTAATATGGGTACCCACCCTATATTCAAAAATAGCTTTGTTTTTTGTCCATAGACAAGGGGAGGGGGATGTGACAGGGGAGGAGGAGGTGTGGGTAACAATCTGAAAAAAAGACTCCAAAGTGATTAACTCTGAGATAATGAAGTCCAGTTTTCTATGAAGCACACGTCACGGAGTGAATTGCTGCTTGCTTTGATTTGTGCTTGAAATGTGAGACATACTGATTCCCAGATGGCTGTTTCATTGTGCAGAAAGGCAGAGAACACATACATTTCAGTTAACTTGCATATCTTTTCATTTATTCATATAATTGTGATATATATTCCATATTCCAGAATGAACCAGATGGTGAAGGGAAGGCTTACAGTGCAGCCACATTCCCATTCAATAACCTTGGCTGTCTGCACCAAACTGTTTACTGTGCCAGGTGTCAACATTTGGCTGCTAAAACTTTACTCTCTGGAACACACTGGGTGAAAGAATTCACGATCTCACATATTCTCTTCTTGATATGCATAGTAAATGCCCTGTCATGCTAATAAGAGTTGCAGG
Organism: Myrmophylax atrothorax; assembly: GCA_026770055.1. Lineage (NCBI taxonomy): Eukaryota > Metazoa > Chordata > Aves > Passeriformes > Thamnophilidae > Myrmophylax > Myrmophylax atrothorax. Next base: position 123,048,544 of record JAOXXN010000395.1, read on the forward strand.
TATACATCAAGGGTGAAATGTGCACCCCTTAATAGAAGCCATATCTGATGTTACCATGATAAGATTTCACCATGACATGTTAAAAAGCATTTCTAATAAATAAAGCTTTGCGTAGGGAAGACTGCAAGTTACATTTTCTGCAAAGTTCATGGGAATTCAGCCTGCACTCCTGTCTAACAATAACAGGAGTGGTGTGTGTAATTCCACCCACAGAGCTGGATTAACTAAAAGGATTTATTTTCAAGCAGTGAAACTGCTAAATTCTGGTACCAGCAGCAGGACTGTCAGCCAGTATCCTGTAAGCCTTTATTTCCCTAAGGCCCATACCATATGACATGTTTGGATGATGTTTAAACCATCCCTTTGTGTATGTTCTTCTTGTGTATTTTTATTATTCTTTTAATTATCTGCACAAATATATTAATTCCAGAAAGTACAAACAGGCTTCACTGTCATTTCTCCACCACACTTTATATTATAACATCACTCATGAATGCTGGTTACAAGTTTCCAGGCAGACATGCGGTTGATCTAAATTTGTGGGACGACAACATTCAGATATCTGCTTTCAATTTGTGTGCATGTTTCACCCTGTTATTTTCTTTTTATGGTAGTATTAATTGTTACCAGAAGTCTGTATGAAATGTCTGAGGAACCAAAAGCTGGAATGCAGGAGATCAGAAATGGCTGTTTCGCTTGCTGTTAAGTGAAATGTGTTCAGTTAGTTTATTAGCTAACTTGAGCATTCCCATGAACAGCTAAAGATCTGAGTTTTGGAAAACGGAGAAGAGCCATGAATCTTACCCAGCTGGCAAATTCAGATGCCCAATGCTGATATATTCACTTAAATGCTCAGAACTGCATGTAAATGTATAATTTCAAGAAGTACAGTCTCTGAAGGACCATTTTGGGGGTGGGGGTGGGGTGCCTTTTTGAATCACTGTGCCCAGATTACCGAGGACTAAACACTGTATTAACAGAAAGAATGAGTGGCTTTATCCACTTGTTTGGATATCAAAATGGCACTGTTCATAAATGCTCTGACCCAGTACCCAATGAAGTCAGTAAGAATCTTTAGATTTTCAACAGTCACTTGTTTAAGTACTAATTGATGTTGCAACATCAGAGAGACAAGTAATTCCAAGAGCTGATTACCCAACACTGCCCAACTCTCTCTGCAGAATCAATGGAAAAATTTGGGTGTACCCTGGGAGGCAACACTTTTTCATATATTAATCTATGCATGATCTACTTGAAAATAGATTGTGATTAGGCAGTGAGGCAGACTAGCACACAAGTGTGGCTGTCATAAGGAAAAGTTTATCCTGAAATTTCTGCTTCTCTGATGCTGTTGTTCCTCATTCCACAAAGGTGCAGGTTATCTAAGGATTTAATTTCAAGCAATTTTAAACAGGTGCAGGTTATCCAAGATATTGATTATACAGTCTGAATTTCTTACTGGTCCCTGGAACATATGCCTGAATCTCCCTTGGAGGTAGTTGAAGGAAATCTGCTGAAGGCCCAGAGCTGCAAAAGCCAAGAACAGGTTGTGGCCAGCATGTCAAGCAGCAGCCTTGTGATGTGAATCTGTCACTGGGGATCTGTGGGAAGAACTGGACCCAGTGTAGGGAAACCAAAGCTAGGGCTTCCCACAGCAGCCTTTTTTGCTTTTCATCCTTTTTGCCTGTTTGGATTACACACCGGTCCTCTTTGCCTCATTTAAGGTGTATTAATTGGTCAGGGCTACAACAGGATCTAAGCATCAAGATTTATCTTTGCAGTGTGTCATAAGTTAGCTGCTGTACCAAGACTGTCTCCATGGGAAAGAAACAGAACACGTGACTGAAAAGTCACTTAGTGTTACATACCTCAGGATAGGCAAGTCTATGTTGCCTGTATAGTCACTTCAGAAGGCTTCTAGATATAGGTCTTAAATCCTACCTCTTTTCATGGACTGTAAGGGGCAGCTAAAGTATAAAAAACACAAATGTCTAACATCAGATGTTAGAAATATCTCCTACTAAATATATTCCATCAATTGCATCACTCCAGAAACAGTCACTGGCCATTTGGCAATTGCAGCCTAGGGGTCAAACTCATGTTGCTCTTACTTGTGACAGACTTGCAAATGCAAGTATCCAATGTGCAGGTTGCATGTTTGTGCTTTACCACTATAGGTACTGAAGATCGGATATGAATTTTGTCAGTACACGCTCCTGATCTGATTTGGAGTGAATGAAGATGCTGATGTGCCAGGAAACCAGTTAATGACACCGCTTACACAGTTTCATTGTAAACTTTAGCTTTAAAAGGAATGCAGAATTTTCCTATTTGGTAAGTACGACAGTTGTAAATCAGTACCACATATAAAGAAGAGGTAGAAAGGATTATTCCCAAAGGACAAAAATTCAAAAACACCTCTTCTGTTTTACTTAGAACAATGTTCATTAAGTGAGGTTTTACTCTGAGACTGTTTAAAACCCACATTGCTTCATATCTCCTCCTCATCATACCTATGCAGAGTTAAAATGCTGCAAATATATGCATCCAGGACAGAGCTCAATCACTTTCTCTCATAAATGACTGACAGGCTGATTGCATACAGGCAGCAGTCAGCCAAAGCTCGGGTAAGGGGCCATATGTTGCTAGGAGACAAGGCCTAATGGCATGGGGAGGTTTATGCAGGGGAGGTGTTGGAGCTGGGGATCAGGGCAGGGAATATAAAAAGAGGAAGTCCATTTTGTTTTTATCTCTGTAGCATAACCAGTGCAAAAAAGCCTCCTTTCTGTCACGTTCATACAGCAGGAAGCTCCATCTTTCTCTTCAAGTGTTGCTGTTCACCATATAGTTGAGGGAAAACTCATAGCACCAAAAGTTCACACTCTACATTTAAGTATGCAAATAAATGTAGACCAAGGGAAACTTAAAAAAACCTCCACTATTTTGTGTATTTATTTTTTAATATACATAAAGTAACTGTAGGTAGAAATTGTGTTTTATGCTCAACTTAGCTTGTAACAAGTAGAAGCCTTACAAAGGAGCTGAGGGTGGTAGTCTGATGCATAAAAAGGGAAGACGGCTGCCGCTGTAAACAATCATATTAGTGCTCTGGTTGACAGATGGACCAGCTGACTGAAAAAAGAAAAGAAAGAAAAAATGAACTGTGATGGATGCAGCAGCTAATTATCAGTGAGTCAAAAGACTCTCATGATTGAGGTGGAAGAGTATTTGTGAGATGCAGATGTACAGTCATTGTTCTTTAATTATTGCTATTACCACTTTAGAGAAGAGCAACTAAGTCCTGTGTAGGAAGTAACACAAACCAAAAAGATACATGATACAGAAAAACAGGTGAAATGGAGCAATCTGAGAATGAAATATATACTGTACTTGTTTCTCTTTTTCTCTTTGAGATAGGGATGGAGAATACAATAGTCATCTCTTCTGGTTATATCTTTAAAAGCCTTTTCACTTTTTTTCCTTTCTCATTCCTATTAGAAATGTATGGGTGGGAACCCTTTTAAAAAAACAAATGTACACTGTTCACCCTATTTAAAATTCAGTATTCCATTTGTGGCACTTTTTATTCTAAATGGAAAAAAATCACCAAAAATAATAAGCTGCAATGCAGCAAAACTTACTAAAAACCCAGCACATACATGTGGGTTTGACCGTGAGCCTGCTTTGTGGATCACCTTATATAGGGATGATGCAGTGATTCTTTAAAAATATAGATAACAAAACTTAGGAGAGCAAGAAAATTGCATTCATCTAGATAATAAATCAGGATCATATTACATGCCATGTGGAAGACAACTGCCTACTTTCTGACCTAAGCATCTGAAAGGAAAAAGACCTTTTATTTTGCAAAAATATGTTTGATAGAAGTATGGAAAAGCAAACATCAACAGAGGATCTTGTGGCTTGAAAAGAAGAATCATGAATATTAATTCAGGAAATCAACAGAAGAGATGCACAGAGCGCACCATTCATTAAAAATAAATAAATAAATAAAAGGAAAAGGTGATAAGCCACTGAAGTGCCAGAAAGAGTCAAGAGCAAAGGGAACAATAATGACATGATTCAGGAATGTAAATGAAAACACTCCTGGCAAGAAAAAGTAAAGGGAACTGTTAAAAGTAGCCTCTTTTAGTACTTTCTACTAGTCCTGTGCCTTTTGCAATGTGCCACTTTAGAAAAGCTGAGATCATAGCAGATCTCTGAATGTAGATCAGGTTTTATCAAAGCCTTTTGCTTTGTCTGTGTGTTGAACAGAGAGATATATTTTAACAAATGCAGAAACAATGAGGGTTTCAGATATCCAACATAAGCACAAAAAGATACACTCCACTCTAATATTTCAAAGCATCCAAGCTCACAACTGAAAGTGCACTGAGGATACACAAAATTACAATGTTTAGTCATCAGGATTTCTGAAAGTAAGAAATCTCAGTCACATATCTTTCCTCTCTCCCATCCAAAGGAAAAGGTAAAATTCTGCAAGTTTAGAAGTGGTGTGTAGGTATTATGCACTCTTCCTTATATACTGTACAAATGAACTGACACTTCAAAACAGTTTCGATAGACTCTCAGTCTATTTTAAATTAAAATAAATTCTTACTTCCCTGCATGACTATACATTATTTCACTTTACTAAAGGCCAGTACATCTGGTCTAAAGCAATATTTAGATATGTTTGCATTCTATTTCAGTACAAAGTCTAGTATTGTGCTAGCTCAAGTAAGTTGTTCCTTTGGGTTTTTTCTCTCCTTATATTCTCCTTCCTGCGGATGCCAAGTCACAAGTTAAGCATGGACAAATTGAACGTCTTTAGTTTTCATTAAAGCCTCTTGGTCTGTTATGGCAATATTACTTTTATAACTTTATATTTCTATAATAAGCAATGGTGTAATTGGTCCGTCAGCTGGCCCCTGAAGAAAGGTGTTTATAATCCCAGAGGATATCTTGCCTGAATTAAGCAATTTCAGCATCAGGGAAATACCACAGAAAAATACATATTTCAAATATTCTTGCAGTCCCATGGAATTTCTTTTCCCTCATTCTGCCTTACCTTTTCTGCTAATAGTCTTCTAGTAACCTTGTCTTTCACTGGGAGATTTCAAACTGGTGTGCTTCCTGAAGTCAGTTTATTTCCAATGAAAAGCTCTCCTTACTGAAATATTCACCCAGGATATGTAAAATAAGATCTTTACATCTGCATAAAAATGCGTTTGTGTCTATATATAGAAAAAATGCTATGTCTGCCTAAAAATGCAAAGTCTACATCTACATAAAAATTAAATTGACTGCTCATGGTGACCCAGATCTTATCAACTATAGTTATTGCTCTTTTTGATGTAATTTTTCAATTAGAATCATAAAGGATGTGCTCTATTGAATCTAGAAATCAAGCATATTTTGCAAAGCCATGAACATGCTCTATAGTAATTTTTCATTATTATTATTTATTTTTTATTGTTTGGAAAGTGAACATTAAAGAAATTGTTCCACAGCTGGTACTGAAAAAAAAAAAATCAATTCTGAGCAATATTTCAATAATACTACCTCTCTTTCTAAAGGTTAACATTCTTTTTGCTGAGGTCCTTTGTACCTTCTGAGGACATCTGGGGCATGTTTGAAGTCTAAAAGTCAAAAATAGTTGGCCATGAGATGACCCAAACCAGTGAATTGGTACTGGTGGTCAGGCCAGGAAATGTGACATACAAACAAGTGATTTCTTGCTGGCAGTACCTCAGGTATTGACTTTTAAGAAGAGGCTTTGGAATAAGATTCTTTCATGTTCCAGCCATGGAATTTGGGATAGAAAATAGATTCAAAGGTTTTAGAAAGGTATTTTTCTGCTATCTTTTTTCTTGCAATTTGCACCATTGTGCCCTGTCTAGACTGTCTTGCAATATTACATTATCAGAGGTTCCATCACACCATAAGCCATGGAATGATGCAGCCATGAAGAAAGACACCCAGAACACCAGAGAAAGCCATAAAAGGGCCAGATGCTGTCTGTGAAAGCAAGCAGATGTTTAAGATGCTAGGGTGTATTTCTAATCAAAACAAGGAAACATTCTTAATATTGTTTAAGTAATTGTATCTCCTCATGTAGAATACAGTGCATGGTTCTAATAATCCATGTTAAGAAAACATTAATTTAAATTGTAACAGCTACACATAGCAAGAGCTGAACTGATTAGGGAAATAGGGATCCTACTTTATAAGCTAGGCTTACTTGGGGATACAGAGTTTTTTTCCACAGTATTAACAGAAACATCTATATCAACAAAATTTCTGTACAGCAGATTGGGCTTTGGGAGTTGAGCTTATAAGAATGAACTAGAAGGAAACCTACTAGTGGAAGGGAGAAATGGGAAACAGCTATAAGGGACAAGAGGAAGAGATATGCATGTCTTCTGTAAACAGACCAAGAGGATAAATGTCAAGGAATAAAATAAGCTATTTAAGATAAAGGAAAATGTTGGTGTTAGAAGATACACGCATAAATTTCCTTCAAATGAAACTAAACCATCAAAATGACTAGCATAACAAAGCACTGGTCTCACTGATCAATGGGAACCTTTGCAATCTTAGATCCTGTGTTTTATGTCATACCAAAGAGATGTGGCAACATTTCA
>JAOXXN010000395.1:123060934-123099281 GCA_026770055.1 Myrmophylax atrothorax
AAAGCCCTTGTAGACACAGTTTCAGGTTTAAAAAACTGTATTGTATTTTCATTCAGTTAACTGACTTTTTTTTTTCATCCATGATTGACTATGATACAGTAATTTAAAATGAAACTGCAAACCTTAAATCCTGATATTCCTTTCACAGGCACTGAATAGCCAAGACTACCTAATGGGACAAGAAAAGGTACTTACGAAACTAACAAAGGATTATCTATGTCGTTTTAACTTCCCATCTATTGCTCTCTGTCCTTGTAAAACATTTTATCCCACCAGTTTATATACATACAAGATATTCAGTGTTGTTTAGCATGTAAATGCTAAAGCACACACTTAGGAACAGGTCAAAGCTATTCTCACCCCATTGACTTTCTCTGTTGTTTTCTTTTGTGATACATGACTTTGAGAATAGGGAAAATATTACTCTTCTGGTTTACTTGTATGTGTTTTTTCATCAGTGTCTCATACACCCAGTCACATACAGGCAGCAGATACACCTCCCCATGTGTCACTCTGTCTACAGCTACACATAGATACACATATATATATATATATGCATATGCAGCTTTTCTAGTTAAAAAACATATTGGTAGGTCATAAAACTAGGTATCCTATGAAGTATGACAGGACATTGTGTCAATTGTCACACCACTTTTGATGCAATGGAAAGCATTACACATAAATAGCTGTATTACAAGCATTAGAGAATCTACCTTCTTGATATGCTATTGAATTAAAGTAGCTTCTTTTATAGTCGATGCTTCTGCAGCATAAGTGAGTTAGTGACAAAACAAAACAAGAGATAGAGCAATTGAAGCAGATGTTCCATGAAACTCTTACTATACAGAACACACGGGTCTGGCATATAGCTCATCAGTAAAACATGAGAATGTACTTGAGTAGAAAAATCACAATCTGGTACCCACAGGCTATTGCCTGCATCTCATGTAAACTGATAAATTAAAGATGCTGCACCATTTTTCCTTGTCTTTCCTTTGTCAAATGCAATCATTTAAACACGCATTTTGGTACTGGAAAACTTAAAAAATAAGCAAACACACCAACATATACCTAGCTTGTTGAAGAACAGCCTTCCACAGACATTAGATTTTTTTTTTCTTATCATCTCTGTGTGTACTTTTTTTAATCTCAAATAATATTGTTTATTTTGCCTGAGGATTTGGACTTGTAAAAGCAAATTTCAAAGTCTACCCACTCCACCCCCTCTATCACTATTGACGGTAGTAAGAGATGTGTTTATTGGAGATTCTGCAGAGTAAAAAATCCACTTATAGTCACTTTGTAGGGAACCATTTTAAAATTATGTAGGTTTTAAATAAATCCACCTAGAACCATTAATAAAAAAATATTGTTATGCTATGTAAAATAAAAAGTGTTCTCAAAGTCAAAATAATCACATAAAAAATAAAACTGTCCCCAGACATTTTCATAGACTGGCAAAAAAAAAATGTAGTGAAAATATTAGAATGTTCAACAGTGATGTATAAACACAATATATGGTTTCTGAGAATTTGATTATGTTTATATCCATGGAATCTCACCAGATCTAGGACAGTTTTAGTGTTATGTGCTGACAGAGGTCAGATACAACAATCACAGAGCAGAAACGTGCATCCATAATTTGGGAAATGTTGATTTTTTAGTATAATACAAGTAATAATAAATATAAAAGATGAACAGGGTTTTCTTTTTAAAAAATTATCTTTTTATTATTATTCTTATCTGTTCCTTATTCCTTGGAATTTTAGCTTTTTTGAAAGTGTTTTATGAATGCTTAATAGTCTTTCATTACTTGTCTTTGGCAATCTGATGCTAAGTGGGAAAAAACAGAGCATTACGCATTAAAATTTTAATACCACATCACAATTTTCCAATGGTGCAATCAGAATAGCAAAACAGTGTAACTTCATTGAAACTAATAATAAATCAGGTGCTAAGAGCAGCAACTCCTGCAAATAGTGCACTACAGCCAAACAATGCAAAATTTGCAAGGACAATTGGTTTCTTTCATTTAAAAACTTTGTGCTGTCTTCTCAAAATGCTCAAAAATTAACAGATAACAATATCTCTTCACAGTCTATGGCAGGATTTTAATTTGGGTACATCTGAAATCATAAACATATTAAAAGCCAGAAGAGAAATGTAATTTGAAATAAATACTTAGGGTTTAGTTTCAGTACAGGCCAGGATTACAATGAAATAATTTTAACACATATACACTATGTAGTGTCCTAGTATTCATTTAGTCCTTCCATTCTTTTGTTCTTATTCCTGACATAACTAAGGAGGACATTGAAATGTCTTCCTGCAGATACTTAGCCCTGAGCAATGCAGACTAACATGTATCTATTTCCTTAACAATCAGGTTGTTGGAGGTATTCCAGGTAAATGACTTTCTCTTTTGCCAGTTTGGTGGACACTGTAATTAAGCTGTGTGCTCATCACTGCAGAAGAAGTAATCATGTCCTAAGAATTCACAACTGGACGTGAAGCAGGGGTCAGAAGAAAACTTTCTCAACCTTCCTAAGATTACAAAAATACTATAAAGGCACTAGAATCCTTTTAAAGGGCACTTATATCTGCATGAAGAGTGAAATAAACTCTTCTTAAAATCTTATTCTCAATATCATTCTCAACTCTATACCCTCGATGTCAAGATGGCTTTGAGAGTTTATTTTTGATGGAGCTATGTCATTTAGATTTGTTGTAGCCTTTGGCTCTCACAGTAAAAGCAATGATATTTTCACTCCCTGCTTGCTTAAATGGATTAGACTCTGCACTAAAACACACAAAGTATGAGCCAGAGCCTCTCTGTTGCAGGGTCTTAGAGCTTGCTCTTCCAGGATGAAAGCAACAGCAGCAGTGATCCCCCAGCTGAGACTTCTTCAGGGACAATCTCATGCCTGCTGCCTGCAATGCCACCCACACATCTGCTCAACACTTTCTCTCATAAGGTACTGGGATCTGGTGTTCGCTTGAAGGAGAGAACTGATGATGCTAATCCTTGCTTAACTGCAGTCCATTTTCCTCATGGTCACGGGGCAGACTGAACTCATAAAGCTGAGACTTGCCAGGAGCACTTACAACCATTTCCCAAGATTGTCTGCAGGGGCTGGAGCCGCCTGTGCCCACATTATGCAGCCGCCGGCCCCTCTTGCTCCTCATTCCTCTTGAATAACACTTGTTCACTTAGAAGAAGAAACTGAGTCTACTTGGATAATAAAGTGCTCTTAGGATTCATGTTTGGAAGATAACATTTTGTAAAAAGATGTTTCCATAGCGTGCAGAGACACAGCTTCCTAGACAGCTGCTTCAGGACAATTGTTCCAATTAATAAATCCCTAGAATATCAACTCACAGAAATAACCTACCAGAATGAGAGTTAAAAAGTTCCATGAATGGAAGTAAAACACCTTCACCACATAATGGTGCAATTTTTATTTTAATTGCAAGGGCATATAGTGTGATACATGCTTAACTTGTTATTGTTTATCATCTTTGAGGGCCTAGGCTTAAGTCATGGCTGGGTCACAAATATGAATATGTTCAATGGCCTCAACTAAGTCTTCAGATATCCATTTCACTAACCTATCACAATCTGACATAGTGAACAATCTCTGTTCAAGGCCCATAACTAGAATAACAAGGGTGCTGCAGGTCAGAACTGAGATTTATTGAAAGGGATGTACAGAGAATCTTAGTCCCTCACTTTCATGAGCACTAAATTTACTCAATATTTTAATAATAAAAAATGCAGGGTTGTCTGACAACATTCATTGTTTTTTCATGAGCCTGTCTTCTCAAATTCTCAGGCTAATGCTGCACATAGTGACACAGTCAATGTCACTCATGACAGTATTTACCTGCATTGCAACAACATGACTTGCCTGTCAACCTTAAATGTTTGACAAAGTTCCCATTTTTTCCCCAAAATAAATGCATAAATATATAACATGAAATATGTGAAACTGTTTTCTTCTTTTTTTTCTTTTTTTTTTTAAAGGACAGGCATTATGGTGGGCCATTTTGCAGTTCTGGCTGCATTGCTGGTGACAACACTCTGGATCAAAACACGCAAAAGGCTCTGAAGTTATTTTTGTTACTAGCTGACTGTCTTAGCTTTCACTACCCACTTCTCCTGCACCTAAAATGCCTGTAGATGCTTAGCCTTTAAAATGTAAACACATACTATGTATGCAATAAAAATGAGGAAAAAAAATGCTACCTACTGAAAAAAATAAAATAATGCTGCAAATAACAAAATGAATGTATCTTCAGGTGAGACCTGACAGAACTGTGAAAAGTAGGCGTTTCCCTTTAAGAACTATATGTCATCAAAACCAACACAACTTTGACTAACAATGAAGTTGCTGCATTAACAAGAAATGGAGTTGGTTCGTCATTCAGCCCCTTTTGTAATAAAAGCATGCAAAGTGTTAGCCATCAGGTGAAATGTGCTGATTTTAACAGCATCAAATATGTTGATTGGAATCACAATATACTTTCTGAATACATTTCTTTATTAATTGGAATGGTAAGAGTTCTCCTCCTGTTTTAGTCTCCTATAACTACCAAGAAGATATGTGCTCGGCGCAAAAGAATTTGTGGTGATCTCATGACTTCCTTTGGAGGTGATGCTGGGCTCTTCAGGTAGCTTGCTGTTGAACAAGATTTCACATCTTTACTCTAGGAGACAGACATTCGCACTTTCATGTTATCTCCTGCATCCTACAGCTTTCATGCGCTTTCTTAAAGACAACCACCCACAGAAACAGTTATGTTTATTTAATCAGCCTGCGTGTAAAACTGGATTGGTAAAGAACGCAAATGGGCACTGCCTTGTCTCAAAGAAAGGCTGGACAAGCTGAAGACATGCTGGACTAAGGAGGACTGTTCAGTTTGGGCTGGGAATGGCTGGAACAGGACTGCCATTAACATTAACCTAATTTGCCTGCAGCAAAACTACCCTGTAGCAGTTCAGACCTAAGACTGAAAGACAGGGAAGGGTGACCCAATAACATTGACATGTTAATCATGAGTAACTTCCACTGAATAATACTATATGCCCCGTTTGCTTCAGGCAGCAAGGGAGCAGAATCACTGGCTCAACAGTTTCTTGTGGTTCTATAAATACTATGCGTCTTGTATGTCACTCAATCATCAAAATGCTTTGGTCAAATAATGAAAAAGTGGGTTTTATAGCTATTCTCTAACTCCACATTTATCTGCAATGAAGGCTTTAGCCAGCTTTACAACCACATGTACATTTCTATCATAAATCAACACAGCACAAATATACACATAAGCCTGGAAAACACAATGCCAGTGGGCACTACTTAATATGTAATCTCTGTTATCTGTTCCTTCCCTTGTAAGCAGGCTTGTGGGAATATAATTTTAAGTGAAAGTCTAGGATTATTTCATGAGCTTTTCTATAGCTTCTGCTTTGGATATGCATACATCAGTGGTGTTTTTTGTAATAGAAATGCTTTAAAAAATCTGATTTTCTAAACTACAGAGCAGGCAGAGAAGAAAGAATAGGTTTGACCTGTAAAAATAGAAACTGCAGCAGAGTTCTGCTTTTCCCCAAGTTAAGCTGTGCTTCAGAAGATCTGTACTGTGTACCTTCTACCAGGCCAAGAACATATCCATAATTTAAGAAAGAAGCAACACCAGAACAGCAGACATTGGAGGAGACATGAGACTGTCAAATCAATAGCCCTGGATTTGGCTTTTGTCCTTGCCAAATTCCTAGTAATTATGTATGTGCTTTCACAAAGTGTTTAACTTTCTTTTACTGGAACATTGGAGTTCATTTCAGACTCCATAACAGGATGTCACAAATGGTGCTATACCAGATAAAAATTCCTCCTTTCAGTTGTCAGTGCTGGCATCACTCAAAAGCAGCTGTAATGCCTGATTAATCACATCATGGACCCTCAGATGTGGTTCCATAGAAGCAAACACTAATAATAGATCTATATTATCAAAAAAGGTGCTGCTTAGTCTATTGCCTTAATTGCATGGACTACTTGATAGCTACCACCAAGTGTAGATCATGGCATCTGGAGCATTCACAGTTGAAACCACATTAAGCTCATGATGACACCTTGAGAGGTTGACTGCAAAATGTTATCTTCCATTTTAGTTGCTCATTCTGTTCAGGTCAGCCAGAATGGGATCTGTCTAGTTACACAGCTGAAAGTATTCTTTGGAAGCAGTCATTCAGTGCAGTGGGGAAGAGATGTTTAGTAATTTAAAGCTTACTCTAATTTAAATTCCAATGAGTTCTTGGACCTGCTTAGCTACATGTCTACGGGGTGAATAATTTTACTTTGAATATTTATACTTTGCTTTTACTCATAACTAATAGAGTTCTTCCTTTTCCTTTCAAAACTAATGTCAGTTCAGCATATTTCTGTTTCTCCACTATACCCCTATTTTTTCTTACCTTTCAAATGCATACGTTTGCTGAGCAAAATAAGAGGACAGGAAAAGTGGTTAACACTACAGTAAGTTTCAGTAGTGCTTTTGTCAGCTAGAAAGCACATGTTTCTTTGGAGTAGACTTCAAAGAACGACACAAATGCAAGTACAAATGCAGACAGCTAGGATTTCTGCTATTTTAACTTCCCATACTCAGACCTGAAGAGCAGAAAATCTCTGGCAAAGTCACGCTATAGCTTCTAAATCTCCTTATGGAGTGTTCCTGTGTCCACCAGTCTAGAAGTATCAATAAAGGTCCAAGATGTGTATTATATAAATAAAAAGTAAAAAACAAAACACATCAAAAAAGGTAGGGAGAACAGAACACTGCAGTTCTATCCAGAAATTTCTGCCCATCTGAAGGTGTCGCTATGTCCTCTTTTGATTCAGAATATACAGGCTATACCATAAGTTATGTGTCAGAAATACTGCAATATCAGGTATTATCATGTTCAGCACCAGTGCAAACATAATCATTAAAAAAAAATTAAAAATGAAAATAAAAAAGTTTAAAAATGCTTTTGTGCTGACCCTCTGCCTCTGCTGCCGGTCTCTCCAGTTTTCTGTTTCTGTAGAGGAACACAATAAATTCTCCCTGTAGACAATCCTGCTAGAAATAACAGAAGCATTGGTTGTTAAACCATTGCTACCTCCAGGACAGTCATTCAGGAGCCCCACAAAGTTGATCTGCCAATCCAAAAAGTACTGTCTTCAATAATAGTTGCAGAACTTTCTTTCTGGAAAGCTGACTGAATGTGTTCCCTTACACGTGCGGGTTCTGTTGAAAGCTAATTCTTTCTCATGCTGTCTGGCTGAGAGCACAGCAAACACTAGGGCATGCTAAGGCGTGTGCCACAGTCTGTCTTACAGACAGATACCTTCATCATTCAAAGAGCCTTTCTGTTTCCTTTGCTTATTATGTATCATTTGCAGTGATCAAAACCCTTTAAGTATTTCTTTTTTAGACAAGACATTTCAGACCACAGCAGAACAGGCATAGTTCAGCAACTTTTCATTGACAAGGCTACCAAATACCTCTCCCTCTCAAAAGGAATGCTAACAAACTCCAGTGCAGGCAACAACAAACCTCCCAAAAGGAGAGTGTCTTTCTAAAGCCCTGGAGCTGAACCAGGACTCCCTTCTGGAGTCACACAAATTTGCTTGGCACAGAGCCACAAGGTTTTGAATCCTGATCATCTTTACACTGGACAGTGGGATGGTCTCATGTACCTCATTACTTGTTACTCATGAAATACACCTGAGCATTCTCTTTATCACACGATACCTTGTGTAATAAACTGTGTATATTAGTCCATGTTCTGCTCAAAGGCAATAAATTCAAAACTGATTTAAGTAGAAATTTTTACTGACTGAGGTGTTGGGGGTGTGTGTGTTCCTTTGGTTGTTGGGGGGGGGTGTTTGTTTGTTTGTTTTTGTCATTGAAATAATAAATTCGAGGGCCCGATCTTAATTCTACGCACAGCCCATTATTTGATATATAACCATCACGTTTCCTCATATTTTTTTCTCTCCCTAAATATAACTGCATTCATCATTTCACTCTGCACATTCAGATCTTTCCAAGACTGGTAATTCCTACCTGCTTCAATTTATTTTTGGTTTGGTTTGGTTTTTTTCAAATAGGACAGCCAGAACTGAAAAACAGGCTGAAGGAGGAACAGACCATTGCCACACACAAACACACAGTATTCTCTGTGCAGCCACACATAAAGAAAAATTTCTAATTTTAAAATTAATTAAAATGAGCTAAACCAAAACAACCTTAAAGGGCCATGAATGGAGTAAGGAAATAAAATGAGGGTTGGAGGTAAAGCAATGAAAGCTAAAAACATCTACACAAAACCTCCAAGATCACCTAATCTGGCTAAGCAGAAAAAAAATTATGAAAACCAACTGGTCTGTGGATTAGCTAAACCTAAGTTTCCTGTGAAAGACAAAACTGGGAAGTCAAAGCCCACAAGATGAAAAGATTTCTCAGGAGATAATTTTCACAAATATGAAGGACAAGAAAATTTCATTCATACAGAAAGTCTCTGTACATTCAACTATGGATCAGTCTTGCACCTTGGTATAAACAGAGGTATTCTAAGTAAAGGAGAAAACATGTAATTTCATTATTGTTGTTTTCTGTGGGTGTTTGTGAACCTATCATCCGATATTTATTTACAAAAGAGATTTCTGAGATGGGCCACCAGAGAGAAAATCATATTTTAGTACATTGACAAAGAGAGACAAAGGTGCACAGTTAAACTCACTTAGCTGTAGTAAAATATAATGGTGAAACAGTTGAATTTTTGCTGTATAAGTATTTTTTTTCCCAGTTAAGTACCTCCAAGAGACTCAGAAAAAGGCAAAGATCCACTTATAGGTCTGAAACAAAACTGATCATGTAGCTGAATTAAGTCAAAATAAAAGGGTTTTCCCAACAATTGCAGGTCAGGTGCCAAAATCCCTCACATTATGGGGAGAATGCAAGTTGTCTCTTTGTTCTTCCTGGAAGCCTACCTAAGTTAGGGTTTATCTCCCATTTCTGCCAGCAGACCTTTTGGCATAATCTAGAAGTGATGCCCAATCATCATATCTCTGCCAGCAGAAACTCCTAGTATGTCTGCAATTGCACTAACAAAATGGTGTTATTACTGTCAGTGTTTGTTCTGAAAAACAAAAAAATCGAAGCACTTTTCATATAATACATAATTAAATTGGGAAACTTACTGCCTACAGGAACAGGCAGAGGACAAAACTTTATCTGGATTTTAAAAATCATTAGGCAAATTCATAGAGGAGATATATATCATTGGTTATTAAACATGAAAGCTCAGATGTAACCTCTGGCTCAGAAAAAAAAAATCACTAAAATGCTGATTGCTGGAAGCTGGGAAATTATACCATGGGAAGGATCATTCTGTAGCTGCCTTATTTCTTCTGTTCTTTCCCTAAGGGTCAATGTTAGAGCTAGGAAACTTTGGTCCTTTGATCTAAGTGCCCAAGCAGGTTACTGAAGCAATAATTCCTATAAACCCTCAGTGAAAATAAACAAGAATACTCCAAGTTGAAAAGGAGTCTTACCTTAATCAAATATTAGTTGGTCCTTGTGGCCTTTCAAATATTGCAGCCTACTAATAGTCATGAAAATTTCCATGTACCTCACATGCTATAAGCTTTGGAGAGACATTTAATTTCCAGATCCCCATGTTCAACCACAGAAAGAAAAGGGAATAGGGGTTTAATCAAATGCATAAATTTTTAGCAGGTCTTCCCCTTGTCTTGGTAATTCACTCTAGCTAAGATCACTCCCTTTCTGTAAGAAGAGAATATAAGAAATACTCTGCTGGGTCAGACCAAAGTCTGGGTTCATCTAACCTAAATGTCTGTCTTCCAAGACTCAGCCATCTCGTGGTCATTTGGCCATACCGTCCCCTTGACAAGTACATAAGAAATATTGTCTAAGGTGGAAGCCTGACCATTTTCTTGCTGCCGGAAGAAAAAGTCATGTATAACAAAGGACTCCGCACTTACCATCCTCTCCCCAACCCATCCTATCATTATATAAAACTACCTCAACTGGTTCCCATAACAACAGCATTAGAAACAATACATAAAAGTGAAATAATAAACAAAGAAGCAGCAATCAATTCATAATCCTGCCCTTTCCAAACTCTGACATTATCATGCTGTGGCATATACGTCCTAGAGAAATGCAAATACTTCAGCTTTCCCTGAAACAGTATGTTTATAGCAATGAACAAAGTGGATGGCACCTAAATCTCTGACATGGCACTGCCCTCAAGGCTATGATCTGTGTTACATGTTAGAATAACCTGATATATGAAAGACTTTTGGCCTTGATACTATTACTTAATTATTGAATCCATACAATACCTTTTTAGTAATGTTTAGAGGGTTCTGTAGCACAGTATTTTCCTATAAACCAAACCAAATAGTAAGCACAATAGACAAGCAACAGGAGCTGTTCCCATGAACCAGTTTATGAAATATTTATACAAAATTTTGTAACCTTCAACAGAGACCAGGTTTGTTGTCAGAACCAACAGGATATTTTCAGGCAAATAATCCCTTTCATCAGTTTTCTTTAGAAATAGAAAGGAAACTTTAAGAATGATACTTTGAAAAATGTAGTATAAGACCAGGCAACATACTGTAAAGGTCTTCCCATTACATTTCTGCTTCATTTCTTTGCAAAGAAAAGACAGGTGCTGATAACATACCTTGCCTTTCTCAAAAATGATTTATACCAGAAATTCCACTAAAACAGGGAGTCCTTCCTGGTGTTATTGATAACAACAGAAGTTACTTCTATTTAAATTTACCTGATGAATGAATCATTCTCTTGCTCCTTCCATGTACTTTAAAATTTCCTCAGTATCTTTGTTTCTGCATTGCCATATTCCTCCTATACTGTTTGATCTAAAATGTTATTAATGAAATACATATAATATGGTGAAACACATCAGATATAGAGATCACACCTATGTATGCAGTGATATACTCTCTTTTTCTCTCCTTTCTCCAATTAGCCTACAATAATGTGAGCAAGCTAAAATGATTACAGGTAATGAACCAATTACTATTTCTACAGTCATGCTGAACTGTTTTTCCTTTGACTTAATTATGTTTAAAAATAACAAGCTTTCATTATGCTTTGTATTGATGATCACATTTACATCCCAAGTCAGCTAATCAGCCATGAGCACATAACAATGTGATTTGAATGCTTATTGCTTGTAACACTACATTTTAAAACTTAGCAAACCAACATGAAGAAATATCTGTAGTTACAATTTAGAGATGGAGTCCAACCCTGGAAAGACACGAATCCTCTAGTACTCCTCAAAGTGCACATGGATATGCAGATATGCATTGCTTATGCCTTTGTGCATCACTAAACCTTTGCATCAAAAGAGGCAGTAAAAAGGAAGAGAGAAATGAGAAAGAAGTAACAGTCACGGCAAAATTGAGTTGGCTTGGTAACACTGTTGCTCTAATTTAATCTGCAGAAATTTATTCCACCTCACAGTGAGGGGGTTGGTTGAATCATAAAATTGTAGAATGGTTTGAGTTTGGTCTCTCTTGGAAAGAATTCTGAAGCAACTAAGCATATATTTTTTATTTACTTATTCATTCATTTATTTAATTAATTAATTGATTGATTGATTGATTGATTGGTTGGTTGTCTTGCAGCCTGTCCTGGGGCAAGAAGGCAACATGAATCCTCCTGAGCTAAGCTGGAGGCAATACAGCCTCAACAACACTTGAAGTCACCTGGTCAGGGATGCTCCCCGATAGGTAAATCAGCTCCATGTGGACACATTTTTTTCCATAACTCTCAAGAAGCTATATCCTTGCATATCTTAAAGCAAAAGTAACTCTGGTTTGCTCCAGGCTTGGAAATCATGGCTCCTGTTTGCACTTCTCTCCTCACTTTGAAAAATCACCAAAAATGCTCAGGCTCTTTTCTGTTGCTGGAGTCCTGGTGTGAAAGCTGAACAGTGCAGAGAGGATTTTGGACACTAGTTTTAACTAAATGCAACAAATAGGTTTTGAGTAAAACATAAGGATTAGGGCCTGAAGCAAATTAAGGAATTTAGATAGTCAGGTAGAACTTTTGTAAATAAAAATTTCATTTTGCTAGCATAGACAGACAAGGTAAATTTATGTCAAACTGCAGAACTCACAGTTGTCTCTTTTAAATCCAACTAGGCCAGGTCGTGTCCATTTTCTATGGAGGCCAAAAAGGCTAAACCAGTTCTCAGTGTACTAAAATGTGTTTCCTACCTTCCAGGTGCCTGGGCTGACTTCCCACAAGCTGGTGGAAATGCATGCCATTATTCCCAGTATGGTTTCACAAATAGATAAAAAACTTGGGTTCCTAGCAGACATACAGAAAGCTCACGGTGTGCCAGCAAAGAATCCTAATTTTCAGTCTTTATTCCAAAGATTATTTCTAATAGGGGGTTTGGGGTTGTTTGGTTTTAGTGGGGTTTTTTTCCCCTAGTGACTGATCCTTTTAAGGAGGAAAGAGTAACACAACTATTTTAAAGAAATTGAGCTATCTTTGGGAGAGACTTAAATCTTCCTTTAATTTACTTTCCTTTGGCCAAAGAAGCCCCTGTAGGAGCTTTTAAAACTTTCCTAGAAGTCCCTCTTCCAGCTTGTTGGATATTTTGGACTCTTTTGTAGGATGTTTAAATCTTCCCTCAAGCACAGAAGTTTGCTTGGTAGCTTCAGATGTTGGACTACATTTGAGAAGCCAGATACCCTTGAGTTCGGTACTAAAGCACTCTACTTTTAGGCACTTATGTTCCTTACTTGATTCAGCCTCTTTAACTCTCAACATCACAGAAAAGTCTCTCTGCATTAAAATGAATTTATATTAAGCCATAGAAAAATGTTAAATTTCAATGTGGTAGAGCACTCAATCAATGCCACCTTGACATCTAACCCTGTCAGATCTTGAAAGCTAAGCAGGGTCAGCCCCGCTTGGATGGGAGACCTCCTGGCTATACCAGTGGCTGTAGGTTCTAGTCCTGAGGACTTCATTGTCACCATCCAAGCTCGCTCGGCCGTAGTAGATGAACCTGAGGAGTTAAAGGGTGGGGCCAGTTCAGTACATGCTGTGCCTCACCTAAAAAATCCATTGCGCGGGCTCGAAGGACTCACCCACGTGGGGAGACCCCTTCCCAAATCTTCATTCACAAAGCCTGGCCATCATCATTATCAGAGCATTCAAACTGGGTTCTTACTAGTGAGAATCTCATTTACAAAATGGCTGCTAATGAAATCTCAGAGAAACTATGTTTGCTTCAAAGCAAAATTAAAATACAGACAATTGAGGAATTATTGTTTACAATAAGGGGTTTTTTTCATGTGCTAATGACAGAATAAGGAAGTGATTCAAGTATCGTGTTATCTATCTTTACTTTTTCAGCCAGGAGTTTATAAAGGGTGTGAAAATGGAGAGGGATAGGAATAATTTCATTTATGTTTTAAAGAAAATAATCAGAATAGTCAGCATTTAATACCTAGACCCTGAGTATTCCATTACCTGCCTTTGAAGGACAAATACAATATTATCAGTTCTGTCAATGAAAGGAAAGAGGGGGTTATAACCAGATGTACTTGTTTATATATTCACAAAAAATCATCTCATCTGAGAAAGAATTTACACAGGAGAGAAAGCCTTTTGGATACAGACAGAGATATTAATTTTGTTATGACTAGTGCAGTTACTCAGATTTGACAAAAGCTGTTTTACTGCAATGAGATTTAACATTATTTTGCCTAAAAACTTTTGGAGTGCAGTCCTTCAAAAACTAGATCAACAGTTTCTAAAAACATTCCAGTATCCTAGGTAAAATCAACTGAAATAATTATTTCTGTGGTTTGAATGTTTGTAAGTTGCAAACTTGGAACATACTTTAAGGGAACATAAACGCGTCTTCTGTGCGCAGAGATTAAAACCACAAAGAACAAAAATATCCATTGTGGTAAATACTACTAAAAAGATTCAAGTGCTCAGTACACTATAAAGCAGGAGATAAATCCTGCTTGTTTTAAATGGCTGTGGACACTGAGGACTGGTGCTATGTGATGTTTCTGCATTCAGCTAGAGCACACGTATCCGCGGGAGTGCAGTTTTTCTGTGACTGCTCTAGAGTGATTTTATAATTCCATGATTCTCTGATAGTCTCTGGAAACCTCAGCCCTCCCCAGGGTATGCTGCAGCCTGAGCATCAGTACTGAGTTTTCTCAGCACATCACACTTGCACTTTGGGCTCTGCCATGGATGCCCATTAAATCCTAGTATTATCTACAAAATAGCATTTGCGACATTCAAAGTGATACATCAATTTAGTCCTGCTTACCTCACAGACCTACTATCTAAGTATTTGCTTAGTCATTCCCTGAGGTCCTACTCTTCTGGTTTCCTGCCAAATCCTACATTTAAAGAGAAAGTCTTTGGCTCTTGCCCTTTCAGCAGCTCTGCTCCTCCAATACAGAAGTTGTTGCTGGTGAAGGTTCATGAATCAGAAGGCTTTTTCCTGCCTATTCTACAAACACATGTTAACTCTTCAGTTTCTGCTCAGTGTTCTTTCTTAAAAATCCTGCAGGTTCTCAGTCTCTGTTTTGAACAACAATTGTTGGGTTTTATTCTTAAATAAAAAGAGCCAGAAGGAGTCTGGAGGTGCTAAACAGTCAGAGAGCCTGATGAATGATGTGTGTTATTCCCAGCTAAACCCAAAAGCATCCACTTGTGGGCCACTTGTCTAAGCCTCAGGAAAGCGCAAGTCAGCAAGTGCAAGCCAAGGCTCCCTGAGAGACAGCAGTGCACCCAGTCCCCCAGACATCTCTGCCATGTCACTCAGCAGCCCCTGCCACCTCTCACCAGTGTCCTGGGTGGCAAGATGGGCCTCAGCTGTCACTGGGAGCCAGGCAGGACTATGGCAGTCATCCTGCCATGGCTGTGCTCTCTAGGACCTAATTAAGCCATCTGAAGAGCATTGTTTATCAGGAAGGAATGTGATGCTATGAGTCAAAGAGTGACATAGTTATAAAATTGTTACTGCTCAGTCCAAAACAGTTGGAGAAATGTTTTAGAAAAATATGTGGATTCAAATATCAGTCTGCTGAGAAGCAAATAGAAAAAAAGCACCTTTAAGGTAGTAGTTCCTTAATGTTTTACAGCTATTTCACAAGCAAATGTCCTGGGTCAGTATTTCCTAGGGAACTTCTTTTCCTCAAGTGACAGACCAGTTTTTAAGTAGTTGAGAAGTTTCCTGGAAATGGCTTCATCCCTCTCTAAATCTTCCCTCACTCTGGATAGGAATAGTTTTCACCTCTCCTCCAGGGTCCTCCTTATCCCCATTTTTTCCCACCAGACCCTGACTGAAAGGACTGACTTCAAAGAACTCAGATATACATCCTGAATATGGTAAGTGGGTTTATCTGAGATCACTGTCTGCAGCTCTTACCTATGGGCAGCTGTAGCTCAGATTTAAGGCTCTGAGTGTAGAAAGGCAGTACACAGGTAGCAAGAATCACATGGAGTTTGTGGTCATAGAAACAATGCCACTACCTGCCACATTCTCCCTCACACCACTTGCTCACTCCTCCTCTGGTCACTCACTGGAGGCACAGGGAAAACTAGTGGAGTAATGTCCATCATGCAAGACATACATCATGCCCTCTAAGAAATTTAACACAAAGTGATTTCTATATGAAAATTAGGATGTCAACAACACAGAAACTTTGGGCATCACTTGTCCTAGGAGTTAAGAGGAGAGGGATAGCACATGCACGGATTTGAGCTGTAATTCAGCACAATAAGGTACTTGGCCTCAGTGCTGGTATACAGTCTGTTCTTACACTATTGTTTTTATCATGTACACCAGCCTTAACTCTGCCAATATACAGACTTTCAGGTTTATTTTAAAGTTTTTCTTGGTTCATTTTGACTTTCTGATTTTGTTTTTGTTTTTCTCTGAGGTTGTTTTTTATCAAGGAGCCACAAACTCCTGTATCTGAAGAGAGGTCATACTGAGTAGCAGCTCTTAGAAAGGCCAGGCTGAGGCAGAAAAGACAGGGGCTGCTTAAATCACCCTGGCTATGACAGGCCTCATGTTCTGGAGCCCTAGCTTCAGACTGGCTCTCCTGGAATGGAGATACTAGTCTAGGGAGTGGCCTGGGACCTATCCCACAGGGGATTCATCCCAAAACCCATAGAGAGGGGTTTTTACACCAGGGAATATATCAGAGATTTCTTCCTCCTTTGACTTTCCAATCTCTCTTGCCACAGACTTTCAAAGAGAAGAGGATTTCTCCAGCCTTCTAATTTAACTACATTTGCAGTGAGTAACTTGAAGAATTCCATCTCTTCTCTCATTCACAATTTGGCCAGAGCAGCTAACAATGTTCCTGAATCTGTCAAACATTCAGATGTATAACACCGATTACTTTCAGGTCTACAGATTGTATAAACTTTTTATTGCAAGTATAGGAGCAAATGTTAATTTTGAGCTGAAATAGATATTTTTTAGATTGTGTGCAGATATCACATTATATACATATGTATTTAATATTGAAAGGCATTAATTTCTGTCAACATATAAAGGTGATACAATATGACACTTTTATTTGGCTTCACCTGCCTTCAGTTCAGCCTCAAAAAGGTCAGACAAAACACCACCAAAGTTAAAAACAGCTTCAACAGCACAAAATTTGTCCAGATTTGAACGAATCAGTATATTTTCTTGAATCTGACTCAAATTAACATTAGTAGAATATACATACTGATACATTTCAATACTGAAGAGACAATAGCAACAGCCTAACGGCTGGTATTTCTTTTTTTTTTTTTTTCCAATGCAAATACCAGATCTTGTAGGGTCTCTTAATTGTCCTGCCTGTTGCATCAGGATCCACATTCAAGTATACCCTGTGATATTCTGCTATGCTGGCATTACCTGACCACAATGGCACAAGCTGTGCGCAGAGCAGAACCTCAGTTTGGAACTTGCACATGCATTAGATTTCCACTAGCATTTCATCTTAGTATGTCATTAATAAATAAATGTTTATGAATAAACAAATACTAAGGTACATGGGTATTATTTACTATATTTGTGATTCAAGATGAAAAATGTCCCCAATTTATGTTGACATGTAGAGGGGAAGGGTTTTAGAAAACCTGTCTCTTTATGTGGAGAATACAGGCACTGGGAAAAACCTTTTTGTATATACAAGGCTTGGTCACGTGGATAACATCTGGAATATATTAATTTCTTCTATAAACTACATATGACTCCCTTTCTACTGCATTCCTCAAGCAGCGAGCAACATAGATGTATTAATATTAACATGCCTTTGATGCACTTCTTCCCATTTTGCAGTCTACTACCATATGCCAACAGCATGTCATTGGGCATGATGTAACCAAGTCTGACCCAGGAAATTCAGAGAGATTATTTTACTAAAAATTGGCCTAAAAAGACCACAATTTAATTTTATACCATTAGTTAGGCTGAAAAATATGAAAAGAACTTTGGCTCTGCACTATCTTTCTACCTCTTCAGTGGTAGAAAAGGCAAAAAGCTCACTCAAGCCTACAGCTGAGATTTCCCAAGGGAAAAATAAAAAGCCAGTTGTAGTAAACTAAAGGCAGAAAGCCTTACAGCTACCAGTTCCTCCTCTTGGACAGGGGTAGACAGTAGGATAGCACACAGATGAAGGAAGCACTGCTCCAGATGCCTTGCCCTGTCCACCACTACTGGAGTGACAACGCTGTTTTACAGCCATCCCTGTTGCTTAGGTTTTGGTAATACCCTTGGTGTGTTTTGGACTCTACTGACTAGTATATTCCTAGAAAAAGCTATTCGGGGCAAAACCATGGGATGATCATCCTGGTTTATTCAGAAGGGTGGAGGAAAAGGCAGCCTTGGCTTTTGCCAGGAAGGCCAGGGAGAGCTCCAACACCCTGTACTGGTACAGCTGTACCTTCAGATAGCTGCAGCAGTTTACATGGTGGATATTTTAGCTTGAGTTTAGTCCAGAAAAGGGAAACACACCCTCACCATCTGCAAACTGCAATCTTATCACAACTGTAGCTCTGGCCTTTGTTTTCAGGTTGGTCCTCTCCGTCATGACCTGTTATCCACTGCTTAATAATTGCTGTATATCTTTATCTATAGCCCAGTAGAAGTTTGAACTCAGAGTTTGAAATCATGTGCCCATTATGGCCATGTGTAGTGGTTTGAAATCATGTGCCCATTATGGCCACGTGTAGTGGTTTGAAATCATGTGCCCATTATGGCCATGTGTAGTGGTTTCAGTTAGGCCTCAAATTAGCAGGCTCAGAGAATCTATGTAGATTGGGAGACAGCTATCACCTGACGGGGTAACCAAGGAAATATTTCATACCAGATGACGCAAACCTAAGATATCTGTGTAGCAGTGGGAGGTGTCTTATTCAGTTCCATCATGGCTGAACTAAGAAGAGAACGTCTTGCAGCTCTTCTACTGTGCTAGGCCCTGCTCCGGCTGCTGCTACTTGCATTTTGTTTGAGTTTCAGGGAAGTAGAAACATTTTGCTGTTATACTTTGTCTCTTACAGAGTGTCTTTTAGAGGTTTATAAATCTAGAGTAATAGAATTTATATTAACTGGGAAGTGAGAAGTTATTTCTTGTTATACATAACTTGTGTGTGTACTATATTGTAGTTTTAATTTTCTCTTTTCTGTATAAATACATGTAGTTAGTTTCAGCATAAACCAAGTTTGGATTTTTTTTTTCCTCTCCCTCTTCTTCCCTTTTCACTCTGTCTTGGACAGTTGGCATTTTGCCAGCTCAACCCAAGACACCATGTATGCTCAATACAGAGAATACCATGAATGTCTTATTAGTATTCATTAAGGAAAGTAAAAATTTCCAAGATTTTATTGGTGTTAAATGCTGAAACTTTGAAAACTGTGTAAAAGGCTGGGTACATTGAGGTTTCAGTAATAGGGTCAACAGATCTTTCCAACTGCTGAGACTGAACAAAAACAGATATTGCATGATTGTTCTTAATGTTTAATGGAGTAACAATGTGTTGTTTCCCCTGGTAATGTGCTTTCTTTTAAAACATACTTTCAAGATGCGTGGCACAGATTGAAACCGATTTTAGGTAGCTCTAACAAAAAGTCAGGTTTTGGCAGGACATTGAATCTCTCTTGTTTGCCTCTTCTAGAATGGAGTCATCTGGAATACTATGCTGATTCTGGGGTAGTACAATGCTAAGAAGATTGGAATAAACCTGAAAGAAAGTTCAGAAGGCTAGGAAATATGCTGGAAAAAAAGAAAGAATACATAAGTTGGAGTTATTTTTCTCAGAAAAAAAAACGCAGACTGTGACGTCTTCATCATTAAAGGCTTTTAAGAGTAGGCTGGGAAAAAAAAATCTGTCAGAAGTGACATGGCTGTAGATAATCCTGTCATGTGTAGGGGAATAGATTGGATGACTTCCCAGGAGTTTTTGCAGCTTTAAGGTTCTATTATAGACCAGATTCACTGTCTGTTGTCAAGTGATACCTTGGGCTTGGGGACAACCTGACAATATGCAGAAGCTTGCCAAGCCTCAAGTATTTTTCCATTGCATAATGGGCCCTGAAACTGTCCTACTCTACATGACTGTCCCTTCTGATAAAGGAAGGACAGTACAGCCAGGAGGAGGCTTTTCATGCACAGTAATTTATTTCAAAGTACAAAGAAACATAGGAATGTAAAAATAACATTAAGAGACATTTCTGGGAAAGTCAGCAAAATACTTGAGGATCACTTTATAAGATAGTGGAGAACACTCAGAAGCTCTTTCTTACTTCCTGTCTTTATAAAATTTCTCTTGATTAGACAACAGAATTTTGAACTGACACCTGTGATCTGAACTATAATGGAGCATTTAATTATGTGAACACTTAACATAGCCCATATAAGGATATTACACCATTTTTTCCATCATTTCATAACAAACAGATAGTAAAAAAAAAGAAAAAAAAAGTTTTGCATAATTTTAATTTCTGTAATGGTATAGTACAGCTTTACTGACTTATCTTATTTTACAAGCTTCGCTTTTTTTTAAGCCATATATTTTAATCATCTAAACAGTTTAGATCTTTTATTTTCAAACAGCACCCCTGTTTTCCCTAAATTCTTTCAGCGATTACACAGGCAAACAAAAGAAATTGCAAACTTACCTGTTAATTTTTAACACTATCTATTACAAACAATGACCTTGATTACTGAATGTTTTTCATTTAGGACATAGCTATGGATACTGTTATTTTCTCTCTCTCTCTCACAGACACAAGTACTACCATACGGAGCACATTGCCATGTGTGTATTCAAAGCTCTCAGCCTTTATTATGTCCATGTGCAACCTTGTGTGAGTTCTAATCAAGCCACAACAAGAACATTGCCTGGTGCAGACATCACAGAGTTAAAACTCCTCCATATGGAGGTAGTGCAGGTGCTTCCAAAGCAGTGTGTTTGTGTCACCTGCACTTCAGATTAATTTTCAACCTGTCATTTTTTTCTCAGAGCTTCCTTTCTCTGTGCAATACCTTGTTTATCTGTTATTTCATCTATTACTATTTTGAATTTTTGAAGCAAAACAAAAAAACAAAATGTGAGATCAGTGTCTTTCTTATTCTTTACATTTGATTGAGAAGCAGAGAGAACAAAGCAAATTTTTAGCCAACTCGCCATCCTTCTAGCATTGTGCCAACCTTACACAAGGCAGAGTTCCAAAAATGATGAGTAAGAGTAAGAGATTTTTCTGGTAAAAGTAAATCTTCTAGGCACAGTCACATTCTGGTTGCACTCCCAGTTCCCAGGCAGTGGAAGGAGAGGGCATACAAGCCAGAACATCTGCCCTTAGTCACTGGAGATTTATCAGATAATCTTCAGAGATCAGAAGTGTTTGTTGCTCAGCTGCTTTTTGCCACCAGAACTCCTGGAACTGAGTCCTGGTCTAATAAAAACAGGGGGAGGGGATTACTTTAAATTTGAAATAAACTAAAACCAGGCTTTCTGCAACATGTAATTTGTAAGAATGCAGCAAAGACTCCAAGAAGGCCAAGCTGCATCACCACCCCCACCACAAAATTAAAGCATTGTCATTGACTGTGCATAGAACCCACTGAACTCAAAGAAGCTTTCCAAAACCAAACCATTCCTTTCTTAAGCAATCACTGCAAATTGCAAAAGCAACAAATGTTTTAGCCTCAAATGAAGGAGCCACTGCCTGTACACAAAGCCTCTTATGAAATTTCCCACTTCCTAAGGAAACATATGAAGACATTTGCTAGTGTTAAATCGGTGAAAGATCTGTGCTTTCTAGGAGGTGCTGAAATTCCCTTTTTCTGGACACAGCCATAGATTGAAGATAATGAGGGAAAACCACACTTTTGAGCTGTCAGAAAGTTTGGGGGTTTTTCTCCATAATGAAATTGGTGAGAGTCAATGTCCTTGGAAAAGTAGAATTAAAAAGAAGATTAAAATACCAAACCAAACCAAACAAACAAACCTGCAGCTGCATTCGTTTTGGTTATTGATTAGGGAAGACACACAGAGCATAAAAAAGAAGTAGCACCACAGAGAGAAGCCTGAAACACACAAAATAAAGAGAGATTATGATGAAAAATCCTTACTACAACATAGGATTTATTTTCTGAAGCAAGAGATTTCTTCAGTTCTCATTAGTGTGTTGAGGGCCTTTCTAAGATAGATTGTGAAGAAGGATTTGTTCTCTCACTAAGTCAAAAAGTTACCATTCTGTCTTTTCTGGATTATCCTTCTTCTGGTGTCAGGTTAAAGGAGCAAGAACACTGCAAACTCCCTGCTGAGTAAGTGGACTTTTTATGATTAGCTGCATTTTGGTAAAAACACATGACCTACCACCTCACAGGTGACCAGGGTTCCTGGGACTGAAGTCAGCTCACAGGAGCTCTGCAAGGCATGAGGGCATGCTGGAGTGCCTTCTCCATTTCCAGATAGGAAACACCCAGAGCAGCGGGGTCCTGATCACTGCAGCACATGCAAAAGAACTTTATCAGTCTCTAATTGCTTTCCTAAGGGAAGTTTGTTACCAGTGACTCTCCTTCATGAGAAGTCTGGAGATTTGAGTACAGAAGAACATTTGGTCATTCCTTGTGCTTAACTAAAGAATGAAGTTCAAGCTATTAAAGCTCAGACATGAATGCAAAGCAGCTGAATGGGCATTTAAGGATCTGAGCACACAGTGTCTATCAATCTCTGCAAGGGTGCTGGGGAGCAGCATCTCATGGCTATAAAACACTTTCAAAAGATAAAAGTCCCCACAAAGACATTTATTTGAACACTGTTTTAGTTTAATTTTGGAAAATAGCAAATTCAGAAATGGGAAAGAAGTGAGAAAATGGAGAAAATTAGAAATAAAAGCAAAGATGTTGTGAAAAAAAAGACATTAGAAGGAGATAGAGAAGCAAAAAGATGATAAGACAAAGGGCAAAAATTAATCTGAAAAACCTTTCCAAAACAAAGGAGGAGTAAAACCAGAATCTAATGTGGAACAGATGAAGAGCAAAAAGGGAATAAAAGATTGGAAAAGGCAAAGAAAAAACCCAAATTGTGGAATAAAAATAGAGTTACAATATGGAGATGGAAAAGAAATAAACATGCAATGAAAATAAGGAAAATGTTAGTGAGGTATTTTTTCATGATTTATTCTCCACAAAAGGGTAAAGTGTGAATTCAGGAATGCATGAATGATATACTCTGTATTTAGAGCAACAGTGGCCAAGATTCTGATTCAATACATAGCAGAGCTGTTAAATCACTTCGGTTTAGGGCATCAAATGAATAACATTTTCTTCAGCATAGTTACTGGTAGCAGCAGCACTGCTTCTCTCTCTAAAATGCAGAATTTGAGCACACAGGCTCCCTAGTTTGGACTTGGAAGGCCTGGTTGTCTGTCTGGTGCCTTGCTAAAAGTATACTCTGGTCTCTCTAAAGTCCTGGTATGAGTGAACCGGATATATGTGCTCAAGAGAAGGAGCATTATCCTTTTAAACCTAGGTTGCCAATTTCTTTCCATCTTTCTACATAATACTGTGTTCTCCACTCCCACTATAAAGAGGCAGCCCATTGAAACAGGTCCAAGCAGCACTGTCAGGGTTATGGCTCTGCAAAGGGCTCTGAAATCAAGTCCTGCTCAAGAAGTATTAGATCCTTCCTGCCTGTGGGATTTTAAATCTGTTCCAGGATATTCTGGAGAGAACACAGCTCAGAGATTGATTACACACCCAAAGAGATCTGGCAAGCCTGCTTTGGGCCTTCAGCAAACCCTTCTGACTGCCTTGTGGAAGCTCTAATGGATTTTTAATCTTTTCCTCTGTCAGCACTAAAATCACACCCACAGATTAAAAATAAAAATCTCAACCAGATAAATTATATAGGTCTTTTGTTCAAATATACTTTTAAGATTTGCATAATTTAGTGCTGTGGTTGGTAATAAACATAGAGAAACAGAACTCCCTTTCAGAAACACCAAATCTTAATAAGGTTATCCAAATGACTACTTTTGTTTATGGAAATATAGCATTTTAAAAATAGAAAGTGGTTTGGTGTTTTGATCTTCTGTTTAAAAGAAAAAAAAAGTGATTCAATAGAATTAGTAACACTTGCAGCATATCAACCCACTCTCTCATAGAAATGCAATTTAGCAAAATGGATGTGGTTGGAAAGTCAGGCCAGAATAACAGCAGCTAACTTCAGATCCACCCAAGGCTTGTATGGTGGCCACACCAATTAGCATAATAGCTGTATTTGTTGGGAAGTGAAGCCTTTGTGCTTGGAATGCTTCCCAATTAGAGAATTGTATTTGAAGTGGGATTTAATTTCAATGTTTCAGTGCCAGAACATTCACTTTCTGTGTCTGCTTTCATGTCAAATGATGCTGAGGTTACGTTTTCTACTTGGTACTGCTGTCATCAAGACTCTCCAGTGTTTTTATTTACTGCAAGGGAGTGACAGTGAAAGGGGAGTATGGTTTCCCAAAGTTTAACTGAAAATGAATGACCTAAATTATGTAAGGCCCAAGTCATGAAGAATTTAGTACATAAAAAATCAAGATTAGTGGGAGAACTGCGAGGAATGAAGAACTGAGTTTCTTCTTAAAAAATTTTACATTTGAGCTATGCTATTAAAATCTTTCAAAAGAATACATATCAGCTAAAAAACAGTAGATACTAGATCTGAGTGGAAAAAATCCATGAATATAATAGCCACTTAATTTAATCTTCTATTCTGTTTGCAGATCATCAGCGGGGCAAACACAGTTCTCCTGCATGTAAGGATTTATCAAATCTACTGGATGAATATCTTTCTTAGAATCTATGGTATTTAAAATTTAGTTTTTCTTGCTTATTCTTGACTGATACCTAAACCATAGGCTGTTTTATTTTATTCTTCCAGAAGCATGCTAGCCCGAAATCCCATGCAAACTTAAAATGTTATTTCCATGAAAACATTCCTTTGACAAAGAAGACTTTGTTCACTAAGATATTTGACAGAAAAACACAACAGCTTGAATTATCAGAAAAATAAACCAAACTACAGAAGAAGTAAATTCATGGAAATCCAGATCCACTGAGATCTAAAATTAATCCTAATAATGTTGAAAAAAAAGGATCACTACTGATATGCAAACAAGTGAAGCAGAACAAAAGCTATCAGTAGTTCCCAAAGTCACTTGAGATCAGGATATGGACAGCCTGAAGTTTGAAAGTGGTGTTTAAAAATCAATATGATATTTTATGGATAGATAATATGATTCCAGGAAAATGAATGGATCAAGTTTTTCTACGCTGACAAAATGCATGAAATAATTCAGTACATTTTAAAGCTGCTAAAGAATTCATTAGAAGACAATTGTCAGTTTTCCAGGCATACCTTAACACTCGTGTGTCCAAAATCCTCTCTTGCACTTTTCAGATCTGTTCTAACATTTAACTATTCTCAACAACTACTACTGATTTAAGGTTTGGTATATCTCTGAGTTAAACATGACAGTTTAATATTTATATTTACATGGTCCAGAAGAGAGAGAATCAAGGCAAACACAAACCCAAGGTTTCCACCCCTGGGAATGACGCTATCTGAGAACTGCCAACTTTGAAAGTAATACAAATGTGTTGATGGACCAGGGATAAGGTCCAATTAAAGGAATTTTGTCTTATATGGATTCAGTTTTAGAAATTCTCTGGCTTTCCAATACTGTAAATCAGCCAAACAGACACATTGGAAAGATATCATAAAATAGCTCTTTAAAGTTCAGAAAAAGGTCTGTATGTTATCTAAATATATGTCGTGGGGTAGATCATGGGCTTGATTGTCTGCTTATTTACATCACTGTAACTTTGCTAATGTCACTACAATTACTTCTAATACTCACTTGTAATGGAGAGTGGAATGCAGCTCTAAATCTGTTTGTGATATAAGCTCAGTAAAATATACAAATCTAAACAGTTAGTGTGCCTAGCCCCTGAGGTACCTGATTACACAGCAAGACAAAATTGATTTATGAACGCTGAAATTAAACATGGAATGAAACCAGTCTGAAATAATGTCAGAAAGACCTTTCTTTCAGTATATTTCATCAAAAGTATTTGGAGAAAGAAATGCTCAGCAACTGATTAGTTCACAAGTAACTTAAAAAAATGAGTGCCATTCAACACATTCAAATCAATTTCTACGTTTTTGAAGAACCATTCAGATGTAATATTTACTCCCTGCTTATTTCCTGAATTGCCCATGATATAACAGACACTGTCTGGATATGGGGAGCACCAAACCATTCACTAGTGATCAAAAATACAAAATTCTTATCTGAAATCCATTCTTAATCTAATTCTACAACTATATTTAAGAAACTGAATAATATTTACTTAAAAAAATAAACTGATATACATGAATTTTTAATTATAGCACTCCATCACAAACCAGAGAAACTTAACTATGAACAGCTAAACTGAACTAGGAAATAGAGCATAGTCTATCTCCAGTGAGGAAGGCCAAGGACTAGTAACTAGAAAAATAGGTGCTTCAGGCTCCAGGATAAGCATAATTTGATTCTCAACAGAAAGCAAGTAAATATTAGAATAATATTGACTATCAGATACACAGTTATATATGCACATGTATGTAAACTCATATTCATGCACATATACACATACATGTATTAATTCTCATACATGTGTGCGTAGATATGTATCTGGACCGAGGAATACAAAAATAGATTCAAAGTTATGAAGAACTTCAGACTAAGACAATCCAAAATGTCAAAGTGAACAGCAAAATCTTCAGAATAAAAAATTTTCTAATACTTTATAGCAGCAGATGCAAAACTAGTTGAAAATACACTAGTTCCTGGGTAAACTTGCAAAAGAATTAAAGCTGAAAGACATAGTTCTGTATTTTCCACTTGTAGTGGTTTCAGTTAGGCCTCAAATTAGCAGGCTCAGAGAATCTGTGTGGATTGGGAGACAGCTATCCCCTGACTGGGTAACCAAGGAAATATCTCATACCAGATGACATAAACCTAAAGTATGTGTGCAGCAGTGGGAGGTGTCTTGGTCAGTTCCACCATGGCCAGGGTACAAGCCAAAGGTAGTGCAGCTCCTGTCTTGAAGTAGGCCTTGTTGCTCTTGCTGCTGCTGCTTGCCTTTGTTTGAGTTCAGGGAAGTAGAAACATTTTGTTGTTACTCTTTCTGTTTCTTGCTAAGTGTCTTTTAGAGTACTTATAGATCTGGGGTAACAGACTTTGTATTAACTGGGGAGTGGGAGGTTATTTCTTGATATATATATATATATATAAAACTTGTGTAAGTGAGTGCTATATTGTAGTTTTCTCTTAATTTTCTCTTTTCTGTATAAATACATATAGTTAGTTTCAGCATAAAGCTAGTTTGGAGGGGTTTTTACCCTTTCCCTCTTCTTCCATTTTCACTCTGTCTTGAACAGTTGGCGTTTTGCCAGCTCAACCCAAGACACCACTGCTCTTCTATCTCAATGAATAAAATCTATTTCAGCAATCTTTTCTTATTTAATATTACTTTTTCTCGTCTTCTTGCTAAGGAATATGCACCCTATGTCAGCTTTGGTTCCTATTCCCACTGAACACTAACCTCTATCTTCTGAGTAAATACAGAAGAGAGAGAAAGAAATCACTTCTTTCAGAATCTTCCCTCCTCTTGCAGAATGTCAAATGTACAGAGTCAGAAATTCACCTGTTTTTGAGGGTTTGGTTGAATGATTGATCTTGTTTGCTTTTAAATGTTCCATGTAAGGAAAAGTATTTCTGGAAACACTGAACATTGCCTGGGCCCACATTTGCTTTTTCATGAATCTTCCAGTAACGGCAGAACCGACTCTAAAAGAAGTGTTCTAAGGTAGGCAACTTTCTGATAGTTCCCTGCTAGGGAGTCAAAAGAGCCTAAATTCAAATGAAAATAAAATACATAGATAGCTATGAGTTTGCAATTGCTCACTTTGGAACCCTATTGTTACAGATTCTGGAAGAGTGGAGCCAAAAAAGTAGGGTTTGCCAAAATATTACTTTTCACTTTTCTTCATTTTCTGCACAGTATTTTTGTCAAGATATCATTATTTATAGTGTAGAAATCAAGGAATTGTGCTGGTTTGTGATTGGTACAACACAGGTAGAAAAATATCTCTATTCCTGAGGATTCAAAGCCTAGATGTTCGATAAGATACTGCAGGTGCACGAGGCAGACAATGAAGTTCATGTTGTCTGGAAAAAGGAGAGAAATAAAAATAAAATAGGTTGGGCTGAAAAGCTGACTGTTTTCTAAGCATGTCATTGCCAAATAGTTGTGACTTGTAGGCATGGCAGATGAAAGGAGAGCTTTAAGAAAGGATTAAACAACACAGCAGACATTCCATCAAACTATACGATTTTCTTACTTTAGTTTGGTTTTGGGACTAAATTCCTTGACAGTTTTTCATGAGTGAAAAATGGGTCAGTTCCTCAGAAAAGAACAATAAGACCTAATAGAAATGACCAATTTCTAGATTGGAACAAAGGGTAACTGTCATCTTGTCACCTTTCCCAGAATTTCCAATGAAAAATTTGTACATTCTTAGGACAAACTTCAGCTAAGCTAAATATGTCACCTATCTGACTTGTGAGAATCCCTGTAAGTTAGGAATTTATGTGTACTAACAGAGCTGTGTTAGATACTTGGAATTAACACAACCTAGAAATTCTACCACCAGAGTATTTCTAGATGGCAATTAGCTCAAACCACTCAGACATCAGAGCAGGTATAAGAAAATTAGAGAGATAAGGCATATTGTGGATCTCTGATAAGGCTCACATTAGCAATATTTCAGACAAAGACTCAGTCTTCATCATCACTTGTAGAGAGGGTCAAAAAGGATTCAGGTTAGAGGCTATGCATCAGGAATACTGTTTCCTATTATTCACAAGGAGCAATAAGTCTATTAAAAGTTAATGCAATGGGAAATTGGAAATTGTACAGCAACTTCTATGTGGTGAAACTCATCTTTTTAAAGTTCTGAAGGCAAAGAGGAATAAATTTTTATCAGACTTGTGATGTCAGAAAACCAAGATCTGTGGCTTGTACAGTAGCCCACAGTTGTTACACGGATGGGCATTTGTTTGCAGAAGTGACACAAACGTCAGAATCAAATGAATGTCCGTGGTCACATTTCAGTTTGTTTACAGGAATGTAGCATGGGAATGACCCTTTCTCCTACAGAGTCTCTCACTGTGTAATTTTTTGCATGAAGTGATGCAGCACTATCTCAAAACCTGTGAAGGTTTCACTCCCCTGCTATTCTCATGGCTCCAGTAGTGCAAAAGAGAATATAAACACAGAGCTTTCCTCTCCCCAAATTCTACTACAGAAGGGCAGATTCCCTTTTGAAATCTATAAAAATTGACACTCTGGGGCCTTGAGACCGGAGGTGGGCGTACAGTTACACCAGTAAACCTGCTTGAGGTTGTTAGACTACTAAAGCCTTACATTTTTGCGGTGAAACATTTTCAGATACAGCCAGGATGAAATAGTCTCATGAGACAAGATTTAATATCGATGGTTCACAAAAAAATACCTAAATGAAGCCAAACTTCTGTACAAAACAGGCCCCAACTGATGTTTTGCCAAACCAGGAAATGCCTGTAAGGAAACACACATACACTAAAACCAGCATCCCCAGGGACCTCAGTAAGAGCCGAGGCAGAGGCAGGATAGCACAGCCAGCTAAAAGCACACCCGAGAGCTGCCCCACACCCTAAAATACTGCTCCAGAGGAAGCTGGCAAGACAAGGGTTAAACACACTCCAAACAGCTAAAATGAAATCAAGCCAAGAGAAAAATATTACTCATTTCGTGACCCTGTTACTCTCTGGTCAAATATACAGAACTGTCTATAATTTAAAAGAAAGCTCACAACTGCTACCCTGGGTTACCAATGTCTTGACTTAATCAGCTGAAGATCTGACCCTAACATGGGGTTGCAGTTTGTACTGAAGAAATTACAAAAGCTCATGAGATAGTCCTGGGGAGGATCTTATGAAGACCTTGGGCTGAGCCACACAACAACATGCTTGCTAACACCCCTCAATCACCTGCCCCATGCTGCCACACACATTCTATGCATGGTATATGGAGCCGTGGTGACCTCCCCATGGCTGCTCAGCAGGCTATCCGTGAGGCTGAACTTTCTTATTCTTTTGGCCCCAGCTGCATATTAATACTTCCAAAATCTTTGATGTACCTTCCTATTTGTTACAGTGGCATCTGCTGGTAAGGGCACAGGCAAAAGGAGATTCTTACTGTTGGGCTAAGCAGGTAAGTTTAATTATGACCCAAGGTGTGCAGTATTTCATTCCTCTCTTTTGCTCCCTCTCATTTTCTCACCCTCTCTTTGGGTCTAATATAACACATTATACAGAACACAAGGAGGCTTGTTAGATTACTGTTGGAAGATGCAAGAATTGGTTAATTTTGCACCGTTTCTCCCTGTCATTATAATCTTGCCACAAGAATGGCTACATTCTGTGAAATGTTCTGTTCTCAGTGCAGTCATTGTCATGTGAATGAGCTATCACAGAATCCTAATGCTTGAGATGTTTTATTCTTACATTCATGACATTTGTATTTCAGTGACAAAAGCTTCAGCAAGAAAAGGGAATGGAAGAAATTTAATCCAGTCTCTTGATCATTTTTAAATTCTAATTTTATGGTCTTTTCTTTTCTAGACGCTGCAGCACAGTTTCCTTCATATGTAAGAAGTCTGTATTTAGAGTAAGAATGAACTGATGAAATCAAACCTCTGGGATGTTTGTATTTTAATGGTCTCTGCATTAAAGACACTGTATCAGTGCAAATTGCTGATAGTTAGAAAAGGTGAAAACCAAGGAATACTTGCTAGTCATTTTTTGCCACTTAAGAGTGTATGTGTTCAGTGAAAACTCTGATGAGCTGGAGCTTCTATTACACCAGTATATAATAAAAGATCAATCATTTTCAGACATTGATATCAGCCAATGGGATAGTTGAAAATAATATCAGAGGTAATCAGGACAGGAAGAACATCACGAATCATTCTAAATGTGCAGCAATGCGATATTTAGGATGCTCTTCTGCTTTGCTGATTTCAATGGAAAAATTATGTAGATTTTAATGGGACCAGGTTCAGTAACTCAGTCCAAAATCTCCTACCCAGTTTAAGTCCTTTTGTCAAGCTGCTCTGAAATGGCTTTCACAAGAAACAGTTTAGACAATACAGCTCTATTTTCCCTCTCCATCTCAAATATTTTTAAGCTTACCTTACCAATTCTGCTGTTCCTTTAGAATGCAACATTTATCTGGCAATTTTTTAGGGCTTTCCTAGTACACATATCAACGGGTAAATTATTATGGCAGAGCAAACAAGACATTCAGATCAGCAGGAGGAGGAAGGGATTCTGGTTTGGGTTTTTTTTCCAGCCATGGGTACAAAATAATTGCTCTTCAATGATCTTTCCTATGGTGTGACCGTAAAAAGGTGCCTGAACTGTCAAAATGGTATTCAGATGGCTGACTATCAAAGACCTGAAACAGCATCACAACTGGAGATTTTAATTGCATTCAGACATCACACTGGAAAGCCACAAGAATATTTTCTCCCTTCTCCCTCTTACATACACATGTTCTTTCAAAGTGTAATCTTATATATTTATATATATTTTCACTGTTTTAAAATTGCATAATATTTTAATCTGTCTGCATATCATGTAATAATATCCGTCTCTCACTCTCTCTCTTTTTAAATAAATGTTTGCAGACTCCACTTTTGATATCAGAAATGCGAGGCCTCATTATTTCTTATTTCCAGAGGTTACAACGTTTTAATGTTAAAATGTAATCTTTTAGATAGTTTCATTTGCCTAGCCTAACCTCTATGATCAAATAAATACCTTTTTTACTTTTCAAAATACTAGGATCTCAGGACCCATGCATTCTCTTAATCATTGCTCAATTTCTTTTATCCATTTTCCTTTTTTCCCTACACTCATAACAAGACTGCAGCTCAGACCTGCAAGATCTGAACTCTAGTCCACATTTTTAAAGTCATGGTTCTGTAGATAATATATTTTTTTGATTTTTAGTTCACAGGTAACCTGCTTAAAGACATCTAGATAAGTATTTTAAATTCTTAGATAAAATGTTCAAGTAGTTGATTTTAAGTTGCAATAACAAAGAATTCAGAAAAGAAAATCCATAGGGAACAACCTAACAAGTACATGGTTATACGTTTCTACCTATTTTAAAGGGATTTATTTTACTAGGAAGCTCCCTGTTTCCATGCCTTGCCTTTTTGGTTTCTGTCTTCATTTGATATTTTTCTTATAATGAAAAAAATAAAACAGAGACTTATTTTAACTAGTTAAAAGCCATTGTTTTTTTTTTTTTTATTCTGAATATTAAACCTTTCTATCAAGAATGTACCCTGGGGAAAATGGCTGAGTATTCCCATTGTCAATGCCTATAATCTGTGCTGGCAACCTTCATGCTCCTCATTACTAAAATGAAGTTTTAAAGAGAAAAAATAACTGAACAAGGTCCTTTGCTTTTTTTTCATGGCCTTACACAGGGCAACTTTCAAAACAGTGATAAGATTTGATCATATTTAATTGATTTATTTGATCTGTGTTTAACTGCTTTGGTACCGCATTGCCAACTCTAGCATTTGTGATGGAGTAACATTCTGTGGAGGTCCACAGATCCCAAATCTACCTCGATGTGCTACAGTGATGAGATAACAGAGAAAACAAGTCTTCTATCATATGGTACCTTACAAAGCCAAAAAAAAAAAAAAGCTTTCAATTTGAATTGAACACTTTCTGTTTCAGGTTTAGGAAGAACAGCAGGAAAAGGTTCTCCTCTGCTTCCACCTTCCCCTGTTCAGCAGCCTCATGTAAGAAATACATTACAAAACCCAAGCACCATGCAAATTTACTTCCAGTTACGGGCTATTCTGAGGTCCACTAGAAAAGTGAGGAGGTAAACTGACTGCTCATAGAGAAGCTTGAAATTGTGTGCCAGTCTCTGGTTTTTGTTCTCTTTCAGCTTGGCATTAATCACTGGATGCTACTCCACATAGGAGTACAGGACAGATCATGAACTTGGGATAAAGAACCTATAAATTCTTTGCCCATTTCTTGTGGCTCATTCAACCATTTTTAAATTTCATCTCACTATTAACTTAGTCTTATTTAACTTAGGAAAGACCTGTAGAATTGCACAGTAGCTGCCATTAAACTATATTATAATTTTCTAGGTGTATGTGTATTTTTTTCCTAGACAAATTAACCCTAATGTGACTACTCCACATAACCTACCTGACATAAGAAAATATCCTGCTAAAAATAAGTGTACATGATAGAGAAATCTGAATATCTTTTGCATTACAAGAGTATTCATCTGGATTCCTTTCATAGCTCTTTTTTTCTCTGTCCCGTCAGACAATTTTACTCATTACCTATATGGGTGCCAGCCTTTTCTAAACTTAAGAGTCAGTACACACTACAAGATAAACAAAATTGCAAGCCAGCTGCCTTCAGATGATACAGCTATTTTAGAACATATTTTTTGAAAAAAAATACACTTGGATTATTTCACTTACTATCTCTGAGCCTTTCATATGCATTCAATCCATGTTTTCAGTTTTCTTCTATATTCATGATGACCAGAAACTCAATTTTAGTTTCAAATGAAATCTAAGATTATCAGATGATAATTGATTCCAAGACTAGACTTCAAGTAAAATACCAGTATCATGAGACTTCTGACAAAATCACTGAAATCAGCAACACTGAAGAGTGAGGCAGCGAGTATCACTTTTTTAATCTCCTTATGATATATATTAAAAAAACCAGCACCACAACTAATAACAAATATTTCTCCAGGATCTTCCTGTGTATTCAGTTAAACTTACAGTACCTCCATCTGGAGACTACCTCCATCTGTGTCTCCCAACCTATTAGCACCTCAACAATATGCAAGAAGGCAGATGTCCTTGATTTATAGGTATAGTACACATAACACAGGCTTCAGCTATGTACACATCAGTGAAATTCAAATGATCATAAGAATACTCCTACCAAAAGACTGAGAGGCTAAATTAATCTTTTTTTTCTTCAAAACACATGGAGATCTTTGCATAAAAAGCAGTAAAATTGGAATTTAATATACTATCTATGTATATCAAAATAATGGTGGTGGGAGGGGGGGGAGAGCTGTCTTTTCATTCTTTTCAGTGAAATACCAGCACAGAGATGATGCAATATGGTTCTAATTTTTGGTCCAACTTCTCTCAAATGTTCATCCCTCTATTGCCTTCTGAAGAACTTCAAATATCCAAAAAGATTCTTTCATGCATCAGCTTCTTTAGGTTTAGAAAACAAATTTTCTGCAAGGATATAAGCAACTAGAGGACAGTGTTTTGTATCCTCAGCTTAACTGGGAACTGGGAGCACTTCTCACTCTACTATACCTGAAAAATGGAGGCCAGAGGAATGGAAAGAGATAGAAGGTAACAACAGAGCAATTAGAGGTTTAAAGGAAGGAAAAAAAAAGACAGAAACATTGAAGTCAGTAAAAACATAAAATAGGGGGGAAAATTAGAAATAAAAAAGAGCTTAGAATAAAGCAAAGGATACAAGCAAAAAGCAACAGTAAGGAAGAGGTCTCAGGATTCCCTAGGGGAGAAAAAAGGAACAAAAAAGTCTGAAAATAAAACAAAAATTAAAAATAGGGAAAATAAGAGAAGAGGGCAACAGAGGAGAGTTTGGACAAAACCATGAAGACTAGAATAAGGATGGTGCTTAATAACTTTTTTTTTCCATTTTTAATTTCTCTCAGAGAAGTTATTATGAACAACGTATTGCACAATGATGTAGTGATAAATACCAAAGGTTAAACCACTTTTGGAAGAAAACTAAAATGTGAGTCAATTCCTTTGTTCAGGACCAGATGGTAAGAGCAAGTATATACTACGTTTTCCAAGAAAGAACTGTATAAGGTCTTTATCTTACCACAGCTACCATAAGAGTTCAGAACTTGAATTCAAAGTAGTACATACCATGCAGTATATGTTTTAGTGGAGACTGGTTTAACTCACAATAGCAATTTTTGGGTTCCTGGCGGGACATGTACTATTTCTATTATTTTCATTTACTTGCTTTTCTTTCACACCAGCAAAATCTAGGTCTCCCTGACTAATTTGGAAAGCTTTCACATTCCTAATCCTGTCAGGAAAGCTTGTCCCAGAAAAGCACTGTCCCAGAAAAGCAGGTAAGCAAGACACAAACCACATCAGTGGTAGTGAGACACTAAGGCAGCAAATCTTGCTAAAGCAATGGCCCAGCTGGAAGGGGCATGGGTTTTCTCACAGGGCCTGAGAGAGCTCTATCTTCATTTTATCAGAGAATTAACATGTGCTTCTCTTCCTTTTTCTTGCTTGAATGTTGTGTACATTGCCTAGTTCACTCTCTAGAACCACTGCTTTGCCAGTAAGGCCAGACTCCAAGAAGAACTCATGTAAATGATTTCATGCTTGAGCAACTTGATTAACTTCTATGGTGAAACGATGGGCTTGGTAGATTAGGAGAGAGCAATAGATACTGTCTTCCTGGACTTCAGTAAGGCTTTCAAAACCATCTGCTTCAGAGGCAAGCTGATGAAGTACATGCTGGATGAGCAGACAGTATGGTAGATTGAAAACTGTCTAATTATCCAGGCCCAGTGACCAGCAGCACAAAGTTCAGTTGGAAGCCAGTAAATATGGGATCAATACTGTGTTCAATCCTGTTCAACATCCTCATTAATGACTAGGATGATGGGGCAGTGTACCCTCAGCAAGTTGATTGCTGATGCAAACTTGTGAGGAGTGGCTGTTATGCCAGAGCATCATACTGCCATCCAGAAGGACCTAAAAAGTCTGGAGAAATGGGCTGACAGGAACCTCATGAAGTGCATGAAGTTCAAGGGAAAATGCGAGTCCTGAACTTGTTGTGAAGGAATAAACCCAGGCATCAGTACATGCTGGGGGCCACACAGCTGGAAAGCAGTTTGGAAAAAAAAGACCCTGAGTGTCCTAGTAGACACCAAGTTGAGCATGAGCCAATATTGTGCTCTTGTGACAAAGAAGATGAGTGTTACCCTGGAATGCATTAGACAAAGCATTGCCAGAAGCTCAAGAGAGGGGACCCTTCCCCCTCTCTAGTCCCCAGTGAGACCACATCTGGAGTATTGGGTTTCGTTCTGGGCTGCTCAGCACAAGAGACACATGGACATATTGGACATGCTGGATATACTGACCCTTCCAGCTAAGGGCCATGAAGATGATTATGTGACAGAAGCATCTCTCCACTGAGGGAAGGCTAAGAGAGCTGAAACTCTTCTGCCTGGAGAAGAGAAGGATTGTGGGCAATCTTAGCCAAAATATATAAATCCTGAAGGGAGGATACAAAGAGGACAGATCAGGGCTCTTCTCAGAGGTGACCTGTGATGGGACCAGAGGCACACACTGAAATAGACAATGTTCCTTCTGAACAGCAGGAAATAGTTTTTTACTGCAAGAGTAACAACACTTGCACAAAACCTCCAGAGAGGTTGGGGAGTCTCAGTCCTTTGAGATACTCAAAACCCATCTGGACATGGTCCTGGGCAATGTAGGTGACCCTGTTTGAGCACAGTACTTGGACCAGATGACCTACAGAGGTCCCTTCTTACTTCAACCATTCAGTGATTGCGTGATTCTGTGAAAATATGTTTTCCGTGTTACACTTTTTCACCCAATTTTCTTCCTTAGTGGTGAGAAATGCTCTCTTTACCTTACTTGTACTGACCATTGCTATGTACTCAAAATCACTATGCAAGTTCACACTTCCAAGTGAAAAAAAAAATCCAAAGGAAACAGCTATTTACAAAAGTTAGCTCTCAGAGACAAATTATTAACTCTGATTCTCATTTATTCTTTTATTCCAAAGGATCTGGGACCCCTCAAAGGAAAGCTACTTCACAAGCCAATCAGCTTTCTCATCTTCCTTCTCTTTGCCTATCTTTTGCCTCAAGAAAGGTCTCCATCTAGGCTGTTGCAGTCCCAAATGGCTTCAGTGAGATTCTACTCTAGTCCTGTTTCATATATATGAATCAGATTGCAGGACAGTAAACATCCCAGGTGTGGGCCCTGTGGTTGACAGTACTTAGGACAATGGGTCCTCAATCCAGGTTAATTAAAATAATATGTAACATTATAAACAGTCATATTGGTATGTTTTTCTCTAAATTAATGCTGTTCAAACAGCAAAATACTGTAAAATTACTATTTTCTGAAGAAGGCACATAGCTAGTGATCTTGTATGCTGACAGCATAGAGGTTATATAGGCCCTCTGTTTCATGCTAAAATTATGTTTTAAATACAAGTTCTCTCTCTTACATATGTTTTAATTTAAACCCAGAAGGTATGGCATATGATCTTGTGTGCATTCCAACAGTTAGATGTTCCTAAACCAAAAAGCCAGGCAATTAACAAATTGCTTAATGAAAATACTTTCAGGGACACTAAGTCAACCATGGAGACAGGATGCAAAAAACTTGCCTGTCAGACTACAAAGACTAAAA
The DNA here is from genome assembly GCA_026770055.1 of Myrmophylax atrothorax. Classification (NCBI taxonomy): domain Eukaryota; kingdom Metazoa; phylum Chordata; class Aves; order Passeriformes; family Thamnophilidae; genus Myrmophylax; species Myrmophylax atrothorax. The sequence goes on from JAOXXN010000395.1 coordinate 123,098,213, forward strand.
GCAGTACTTGAAAAACCATAATAAGAATTAAAAAAAAAAAAGAAAAAAAATGTTGGTTAATTTTGAAGCTTCAGCTTCCCTTGTCACAAAACACAGAACCTATTTTATCCCAATTTCTACTACCTTCTGTCTAACTTGGACAATTGCTGTTGTCCTCAAAATTTCATATTTCAATGTTTCAAAGACTGACTGCTGCTGGCTTGGCCCCTCCCCCATCCTTTAATAGGGAGCTTTGAAAGGTTGTCTGCTTTGACACATCATTAGGCAGAAGAGGAGAAGCAAGGTATCAATACCAGAAATGAGCAATAGCAGGAAAAGAGTGTGGCAAGAAAAGAAAATATTAGAAAAGTTTGGTGTCCTGAAATTAAAAAAAAAAAAAAAGAAGAAGAAGAAGATAATAGTAATAACTGCCAAGTTGGGCTGACAGAATCCTTTCTAGATAAACAGAGAAGAAAATTACAATACATTAACTCATTGGCCAGTTTTATAAAAGAAATAACATGAGAAAGACTACTTATACAGACTTTGATGAGAGTGCCTAATGTAAGAATTCTGGGTCTGAGGGTTAATGATCTTGCCTAACTTTTGGCTATTACTGTAAAAATAAAGTGCAGTTCAGAGACAGGTAGAATTATAGTAAAAAACCCCCCATAGATCCAGTTTTTATCCAGCTTCTCATAAAAGTCTTCCTCAGAACAGAAAGTAGCATTTCTATTTTTAAAAGAAATGGTGACTTTCAGGAAGTAAATAAAAAGTTACCATCATACTCATATTTAGGGTAGAAACCTAAGGCCTATCCTCAGCTACAAAGCAACCATACTTGCTTCAGGCAGAAGTTCTCTACAGACTACTTCATTTAGGATCCCACTACCTTTGTTTAGTAGTCAAGGGATTTCTACAATTGTCCATACTGCTTCTAGAGACATCAATAATACAACTCCCAATAATTTTAAAGACAGACAAGCTAAATCAATGCTAAGAGCTTTCGAAAATCTTCTCCTAAAAGTTTTATATGACATTCTCCTGCCACTTAAATTATACCAGGAATCACAAGACTCTCAGGTTGCAT
>JAOXXN010000395.1:123123365-123146865 GCA_026770055.1 Myrmophylax atrothorax
TCTATATTTTTTTTTTTTTGGCCCCCCTGTCATACGAAAAACCTCGCAGAAAGACTGTTTATCAATTCCTACCTATGAGTTCCACACATGTATATGTGTGTGTGCACATGTTTACATGTATACATTTATATTTATAGGATAGCATAACATAGCACAGAATGATGCTTGATGGTGTCTGACTTCTGTGCAACCTTCAGAGAGATCTGAGAGGGGAAGTACAGCCTTTGCCACAGAATGGAGTCAGTCTTGGTGACTCCCTGCTGCACATTGACATCTGACTCTAAGGAAAACAGAAGTGTGATTTGATGTATAAGCCCATGAAATTAGCAGAACACAAAAGTGTAGGAATCATTTTTCTCTTTTTGGGAAGGGGTTGTTTCTGTGTGTGTTTGGTTTTTTGCTTGCTTGCTTTAGTACTAAAAATTAATTTACACCAGACTATAAGTTCTGGCACAAGGTCATGGCAAATACATGGTTAGTATTCTGTTCAGTGTTCTGTTGTTTCAAGTTACGTGTAAGTTTACCCTGCATCACCCCATCTCACATGCAGAGTGAAGCTGTGCTAAAAGGTGAGTACAGAGAATCCCCTTACATTCCCAGGACTCTGGCCATTCTGCTGTGTGTATGTCTGTCAATTTCCTAATTAATATTTTTTTTTCAAATCATTTGCTGATTTCAGTTATCTAGACTTAGCAGGGATTTAGAAATTTCCAAGTTGTGAAGTTTGCAGTTTTGTCAAAAACAGTATATGTGCTTGGGGAGACTTAGAGAGTTCAGCATGAGAAAATCATTTTGAAAACCATTTTAAAAGTCAGTATGAACTAAAGGGTTATCTTGTCTCTGATGCATCAGCACAACTGGGCCACCAATACAGATGTTCAAAATCATCTTGGCATTTTTCTCCCTCTTGTGTAGGCAGAAACATTGCAGGGAGATGAGGCTACTTTGATAGACTATTTGAGACATGGAGGAAAACTGGAAGTTCACATAAGAATGAGAACTGAGGTAAAAACTGAGACAAGTATTGTAAAAGTATGGGTAAATAGAACACAAATCCACTTAATTACATCCATAATTCATGGAAAAAATATGGTAAATTAAACTCATTAATTCTAGATGAGGCAAATAAAAGTTTTCTATGTGCTACTGTTGTTTAGGAAAGTGAACTTTAAAACAGTTGAAAGAATTTTTATAGTTAGTTTTATTATGACATTGACTTGCATCATTTAATGAGCAGACACATTAAAGCCTATAGGAAACCAATTGTGTAATTACAAATTTCTTGGTGTAGTCAATGACATTAAAACCTGATCTATACCATAAAAAGGACAGTAATTAGGAGACGTCAACCCACTGGAAAACTTGGATAATCACTGCAAACATCAAAATGAAAACTTTCCTTTGAGTCCTTCAAGTTTTGACATTCCTCTAATAGCTATGAAACATATGTTCCTATGGCACACTAATTCAGGGAGCTGATACACAAGTGCAAGTACAGAAAAAAACTCTGGTCTGGACAATAAATACCATTTTCAGCACAGTGCCAGGGCTCCCAGCTGGGAACAAGCCTAACCAAGGCAGGACTGAAATGATCTTGGCAGACAACGAGCTAAGACTTTTTTCAGGGCTGCCTGCATTTATTCAGTTGAATTGGTGTCATTGAGAGGTTTGTTTGGGTTTTTTTTTTCAAAACTTTCCCATGTGTAAACAAGACTTGAGATAGAGTGATATGGGAAACATTAATTTCACACTGTAGTGACGCTGTAAAAGAAAATAAAAAAGAAAACAATCTAACAGGAATGGTTTCTTCTAATTGGACTGTGCAAAAAACAATTACAGGAAAATAATTGCCTGATTGTTTAAAAGGATTGCTAATGGGCAGAGTTAAGGTTATCGAGTGCATTAGCTGTGTCCTTCTGAGGTTTAGGTATCTATTAAGATTCGTCTTGAATCTAAACTTCCAGAATTTATTCTTTCTCTTTCTAGAGAAATTGTAGCATTCCTGTAATGCTTTTCACTCGGACTTACTGATACATGCTCTCAACTCTGATACCATTTCAATGTAGATTTAATTTAGAAACAGAAACAAGAGATCTGTTTTCTTTCTATTTGTATTTGAAAGATTTGTATCTGTGGTTCTATTAAATACACAGTTCCACATGTATGTTTTTCACACACATCCTGCTGTGGATCAATGGATGAATACAACTATGTTTTACAGTTCAGAGATACCTTAATATGTATTAACTTTAGTAGTCTGGACTTCAGGCTGAGATCTGGAACTCAAGTTTTATCTTGGAAATCTGGAATAATGATTTTGCAAGGTTTCTTTGCAAAATTCTTTGCAATTTCTTTGCAATTGCAAGATCAGGCCATGGAAAAGAGATTGTATTTTAGATTGTGTGTGTAATTGCATTTGCTCTTTTTTTGGTTTGGGTTGGGTTGGGGTTTTTTTTGTTTGTTTTTTTATTTTGGAGGGGTTTGGGGGATTTTGGTTTGTTTGTTTATTTGTTTTGAGGAGGTAGAAAGGAAATACCAGTGCATATTTCATATTACTGATAATAAAAATACAAAATGAAATATTACTGATTTTATTTCTATCCTTTATATTACATATATATTACATATCTATTTCTAGTCTATTCTGGAAACTTTTTATAGAGAAGTATATTAGATAAAAACATTTGCAATAATAAACTTGATGCAGAAATCTTTTTAAAAATGTTACTTTTTATTCTCTTAAATACCTGCTTGTCCAAAAATGCAGATGTTCAGACATCAATGCCTTTTAGAGCAGGTGATTAAAAAAAAAAAAAAGTTGCCCCTTGCAATTTATGATCAGCTAGTTAAGTTACATCACATGTGGAAACAACAATCTTTGAGAGCATGGTAGCAAAAGAATGCCCTCTTAAAGGAAAACACATTTTTACAGATCAAATGTCAGCATCAGTTTGGATAGTGTTTAGGTTTCATCATCTAACTTTTCACAAAAGATCTAAGAGTAGTTGTCCAATAAATTAATGTTACAAAATTATATTGGATCAAAGTCTTTTTCTCTGCTTGTGTGACTAGCACTACATTTCTAAGAACAGATTTTAGTTCCAAAACATGATGCATTTTCATGGTTCCAGAAATTTGTTTTCTAGATAGGAAAAAGAATATATATTCTCCATTCAGCTAATTGATTTTTAATTATCCTTGACTATTTTTCAAAGATCTCCAAGAGATGCTTCCTGACAAGCTATAAAATAACAGCAATAAATTCAGTAGTAAATAAATATCTTTGGTATTCAATTAACATACTGAGCCACTTAAATGGCATAACAACATAAAAACATCAAATCTGTTTTTCTTTTTTCAAATCCTAATTTGCTTCCAATTTCATAATTATTTATTTAGATCTGTAATTTACAGCCCACATTTTTACTGATTAATATGAATGTGAATATATACAGAATACATTTATGCAACACATATACACTAAACAGGTACAGTTATAAGTGTTTATTAGAGTGCACTACTTAAAAATAATGTATTTATGAATGCATATGATACTTATGCTGTGACAGGTTTAGCCATGTACTCGATTGTTAAATTGAGCATATGCAGCTGAAAAGAAAAAAAGCTGGTTTGGCTTAAATCTTTAGATCCAGGACATACTTGAAGGATTTTCTGAAACTCTAGTGGCAACTTTGGATTTTTTTATTATAATTATTTTATTTAACTTATTCAAATTTACAGAAGGTATGTATCATTCAACAGGTGACCAGCCTCTGCCCTTACAGTTCTTTAAGTAACGTCATCAACATAATACTTATAATACTAATTTCTCATCCTTTCAATGAAATTTCATTCCTCCATAGTTCCAGGTATCAAAAAAAGTCTCAAAATTCAGCAGTACTCATTATGCACTAGCAGCACAGTTTCTTATCTATCTGGGGAAACATGAAAAAGGCTTTAGAGTATGTCCAGAAAATCAGTACATTTGGTTGTGGTATATCGAGAAAGGAGAAGTAAATTTAACAGGCAAAAAGCCTCTTCCAAAAGAAAAGGACTTCAATTCAAGCATTACTTTTGGTTTCAAATAAATTAATATATACAAACAGAAGTTTTCAGTCATGCTCTCTATCTTTGTAATGGGAAAAAAGGAAAAAACCCAAACATTAACACACACACCCCCAAAAACAAAGCTATAAATCTGAAAGATTGCTTCTGTTCTGGCTGAAAGAATGTTTATGTTCTGGGAATGCAAAGCTAGTGATAGTCTTCTGGTACAGGACTGTACAATCTGAGCAATTACTGTGCTTTCTGACTTTGTCAAAGAATTTAAGGACAGATGGACAATTCTCTGAAGTCTTAGTATTTCCTCTTTTCACCTGTGTCCTATACATTAGGTTAGGAAAGGCTGAACATGGACATGAACTGAGTATGGAACTTGTTCTGAATGGACTTTCTTGAACAGAGCTCTGTTTCTCATGCACTATAAGGCTTCTTTACAGCATGCTGGCCATGTTATAAATTTAAGTTCCAGTTACAGAAACAGCCCAATACATCCGAAAATACACGAGATGTCTTGCTCTGAAGCATACATATGAAAATGATCCTGACAAAACATCTAATTTCTTCTGTTATTTGTTTATACAAAATTAACCTTGTCTCCCTGGATACAGTTACAGTTTTTAAAACATTTTGAGTGTAGTTTGACTGTGGTATGCATCCTGTTATACAGCCTAAAGGTTAGCAAGAAAAGCAAGAAAACTTCATTGTAAATTATTACATCTAGATTATACATACCAATGTTGTAAGAATCACAAAAGGCCTAAAAGTAATTAAATTTTCATTCAAGTAACATGAACTCGGATTAGTGGAGTTCAGACATCAGAAGGAAGAGACATAGTTAATGTGTTAGAGTTACAGTTTGGTCATGTAAAGGATTTTAATAGAAATATTAAAATTAGTATGAATGGACAATGACTGAGAAAACACATCTGTGGAAAAACCAGTAAAATAAGGGCAGGAAAGGGCTATATGATAAACAGGCACAGATACATGCACATTAGCAGATCATTAAAATCCTAGTGCACATTTAGGTTGGACTTCACAGGGCACCTAGATGGGAACGTAAGGGACAGTGAGTAAATCCTGGTGCTCACAGAGGTGGGACAGGGTGAAGAGAGTTATTTGTGTCATTTTCTAAAGGGACAAAAAGCCCCATCCAAGGAAAAAACATGGTTATTTACCTAAGAAGAATCCAAGAATCCAAAGAGGAGAATCCAAGAGGAGAATTTAAAAACTAGTGTCTCTTGTCTCCCATCTTCTCCTAGACAGATAATCTGGATACCAGGAACTTGCTGTTTGTGAGCATGTGAGTAGGAGAGCACATGCTGGGAGGAGCACAATGCTTTTTAAGTTTCATTTCATTTAAAAAGACAATTCTCTGTCACTTCTACATGGTTTCTCATTGAGATTTCATGCATTGTAATTACAATGTTGCAACATTTTCTCTTAGGATTACTTTTCCTTGGTTTAATTGAAGTTTTTATTTTTGTCTAACTCCATCAACTTCATGTACATCCCAGCAAACGACAGCAGAATAAGTCCTCCTGTATAATAGATCAGAACTGCTTTCTGGACACATATAAAATAATTTAGTGCATTTTTTTCTAATAAAAGCCACTTAAAATATTAATAGATCTGGAGATTGCTTTCAATTTAAAATAAACCAATACCTTTTGATAGTCATCCATAATGGAATACCAGGTCTTTTGCTTTCTCTAACAGAAAGATGTTTTCTTTGGTACAGAAATGTTTTCTCTGGTAAGGAAAGAAAGATATTTTCAACAGCAGAGCTACCTGGATGTAAATTAGAGCTTGAATCAATGATGTATGTGTTTATTTTCAAAGTGCACATACTTTTAGTGTAGAATGTCTGAGTAGGCAAATTTAAAAGGTACCTTTTGGTTCGGTTGTTTGGGGGCGGTTAATACTTCTCACCTATCAATATATTTGTACACTGTACAGTGACAATATGGAAGGCATGTTTTTCACTTCCCAAGAGTACATCCCTACCAGTAAATGTATTAGCCAATGCATATATTCTTTATAGGTCTCATCCTTCAAATTATATCTGAGAAGATTAGAGAGATCACATGGAAACTTTGAGATTTGTCTCAAAATATTTGCAATCTAGATGCATTTTAATCTGACAAAACTGTTACTCTATGCATAACTCTGCATCACATAAGGAAAAGAGATTAGAAATTAGACCTTATTTTTTCAGTTTCTCCACACCAACATTGCCAGCTGAATCTTTCCTACCAAATCATCTTGGATGGCTAAGATTCATCAGTTGTCACATCATATCTGTTGAAACATGCAGTTTCATACAAAAACTCTGCATTTGCTGTCTCGTTTTGTATGAAATGTTCTGAAAGATGAAACCATACATATTGTTTTGGCCTCACTATTACCAGTTTTATTTATGAGATGTATTTGTTTTGAAGATAAGCGCCACTGCAGTGGGATCTTAGTTCTGAACCTCTAACTCTGAAAATAAGAGATACATGCTATGAGTAGTACTGCAGTGTTGAAAAGACTTAGACTTGTAAACAACTCTCTCTCATGCTTGAAAACTGTTTTTCCACCTCATGCCTACTTTAGTTGAAGCTGAAAAAGTTATTGTTTTCAAAGCCGAGGAAAAATATCTAGTTATGGTCAGCATTCATTCTGCCAATAAACTACTCAAATAATAAATAATGCAATATTAATATATAACTACTCATTTTTTGTATTATTGGGAATAACATTTGCTGAATATCCATGCATAGACACTACAGAAAAATGGCAAATTATCCTTACATGTAATATATGAAGAAATAAAAATCATTCAAGAGATAGTAAGATAGTCTCTTTTCCTTTTTTGTGATGAAAGGATGAGGTAAAATAAAAATATGAAAAATTGTCCTGGGATGAAGGGCTGCCTTCTCAAATCAGATGCTAAAATCTTCTATGCAAAGACGTTTCCCCCATGCAAGTAAATAGCAAAATAGAAACTCACTAACACACTACTAAAATATTAGGAAGGAGTTCTACAAAAAAACCCCTAGATATTTATTTAAAAAATATAAAGAGATGCCAGGCAGGGCCATTAAAATTGCTCATAAGCAACTCACTGCTGAATAAAACTCCAGCATATTTTATTTTTCCCTTTTAACCCACTCCCGAAGTTATTTTCAAACTTTTTGTTCTCAATCTCGTATTTCAATACGATATCTTCCAGATGATAAGGTACATAAATAACACAAAAATAAACCACATCAGTCTGTATTAGAGGGTGAGACTGAATTGTGGCACTGAGATAGGATGCCTCTGTGTATCAGTTAAGGCACTTCTGCATAATGTTCTCTATTATTTCAATCTTTTGACAAACAAATAGCTAAATTGCCTTAGAGGAATAGTTTCGCTTGGATGTTTTTTCTGCACTTACCTCTCCACCAGTAGTCAAAAGATTTTGGGGTCTGAAGCTAGTATTCCTTCCAGCAGAGTCTATAGGGCAAAATGAAAAACTGTATCCTCTCTGTTGCCTCTCTGATGCTTCAGTGACAGGGCAATTCATTATCTGGAAGCTAGAAAAGCTACAGTTCTATTTGACTGAAACAGAAGTGAAAACAGAGGCTTTTTGTATTATGAATTGGATTTAATTAACAGTTTAATGAACTTTTAGAGAGTAGCTAAAGTGCTTGCAAAAAGCCTTCTTTTTGCAGGAGTTATGTCTCTCATATATGTAAGCTTAAACGTCGATTCAGAGAAGACAATCATAAAAATTGTAGGAAAGCTCTGTGGAAAACCTCCCATCTTACGATTTGCATCTCATTGTATAGCTCCTTTTTATTTTCTAAAAAATCGTCCTGTCCACAATCCTGATTATGATATGGAACATAGCTAATTAAAAAGGTTAATTACAACTGAAAAGGGGACACTGAAAATGTATTACAGTGGTCAGTACAACTCTTTCTTATAATAGAGACATGACTTGTTTGGCCCACCAGAACCAGGAGCGAGGGGAAGTATGATTTCTGCCTATGAATATGCAATGACAATAAACATCAAATAAAGTTGGATTGATGTTTTCAACAATTAAAAAAAAAAAGACAACAACAAAAAAAGATGTTTCCAAAACAGAAGGGCAATCCGCCCTCTCATTGACATAGGCCCTCTCATTTTCCTGTGAGCTAATTTTATGTGGCTTCTCCTTTGGTTTGCTTGCATTTTGGTGCTTTTGTTCAATACATTGCCTGCTACATCACCTAATCTTTCACACATTTGTAAACATGACACAACAAGGCCAATACCGAGGTATGGTAATTCTCTATGCTGTAGCATCTACATCCTTTTGGATTCTAACCATTACGTTTACAGTTCAAGTCCTACCAACGAACTCTTCACATAGTGTGTGGTGGTCACAATAAGGCAAGTTACACTGGTTTCAGTCCACGGCTCACATGTACAGACAGGATCTCACATACATCTTTATAAAATAAACCCCTTCCAAACAGGAGGTTTACATCAACTTACATAAAACTGCTCTACTTGAGAAAGCAAGAATTTCATCTCTTCTGTCATTTGGAAAACCTCTTTAGTTTTTCTTAACTCTTCATTAGTTCTTTATTGTATTCCAAGTGTTGTATAAAGTGTCATCATTCACCTAATACCTGAATTAATCTTCTTTTCTTGGTATCTGTTGTTGAGAAGAGAGTTCACTAACATTGTATCTGTTCTCCGTGGCAGTGTAGAGCCAACATTAAAAAGTGTGAACTTCTCCCCACAGATTGAAGATCTGGTCTGGGATATAACTGTCCCATGCAATTCCTTTGCTATAAGCAACGCCTTTCTGCCCTTGCTAACAGTGTATACTGGATAGAAAAGGAGGCTTCTGCTATCACTGTTTCTTCATCCTTATGCCAACCAACATAATCTGGTTTGCTTTCCTATCAGAAAATGCAAATTTTTTAAATTTTGGCAAAGAGGAAAATTATGGGGTAACATTCTTTCCTAACTGTTAGTGCAAAAGGAAAGTGGTTTCTTCTTAATTACAGGCAGATTTAAAAAAATATATTAAGCATTATGAATAGATCAAGGTATATCAATGTCATAATAATGTGTTCTTTAAAACACCATTTAGGATATCCTAGCTTTTTCTTCAATCAATATTTCGGTATAGGATCTGATAAATATATTGCCTGCAGCAGGATTTTTCTATACCCTAGAGTACCCTAAAATGAGGCAAATGACATTTTATTTACTTTCAGCTCAATGCTAAAGTCAAAAATTACTTTGATGAAGAAAGAAATTAGGTTTTGTTCCAATGTTTTCAAAGTGAATCATTTAATCTTTGCCTGTTTGAAAGCATTAAAATAACGCAACTTCTGTTTCTGGCACAAAGTGTTTGTTCATTTGAGTTCCTAAATATTTGTGGTCCTTCTGAAATTCATTTGAATTAATACTCATGAAAAAATTCATTTAGCTCTAAATTTTTTAAGTAACAGATACAGTCAAGAACAAACTCTCCATCAAACACATCATCTTTTCTTACTGCCCCAAAATGGGCTGTAATCTCCTTGGAAACAGTTGATATTCAGATTTATTTGATGAATAGGTCTTGCTCAGGAATTCAATTTGCTAACTTATAACCTTACTCTTGATGGGGACTATGTAATCAAAGTTGCTCATTTTGCAGCCACTACAGCATGAGTTTTTTCACAGCTTGGCTTGAGTAGAAAGCTTTTTATAAAAAGGGTCTGGTAGACAGCAGTGTACCGGATATTAGACTTGTCCCAGAGGGTCCATTCTCCTATAGCTCTGCATGCATAATGGCGGAAGAAGGATATAGCCCCTTGATCTTTAGCACAGGAAAAAATGAGAAATCAATTATGTCTGACTTTCTAGCAATGTTCTGCTATTAATTACATTTAATGGTTACAAAACTCACATGTAGGCATCCTTAAGAAGAAATAAAGAAGCCAAGAGCAAAGGAGCCAACACATGACTAAACAGGGCACCAGCTTTTGAATTAGTATGTGTAAAGCTGCCAGAGCTGTCTTGCGTACACAAAAAGTTCAGCTCAACTCCTCTCAGCATTTGAGGAAAGATTCTCCTGTTCTGATTTTCCTTTTCTTATTGAGGCTGTGCATAACTAGTGACCAATCTGAGTTTTAGAAAGTAGATTTGATTAATCAACTTAGTGCTTTCAGTATCTACTGTTTAAAGCACTGAATACTGGCTTAAGTAAAAGCTTAACAGTATTTCATTTCTGGAAATTTTGATTTTTAATGCCATATTTTAGTCTAGCTGCATGAGTAGTACATCTGTTTGTGTCATGTTCATTCTCAGATAAATTGATAAATAAGTGTTTAAAAATGGAGGTCCCAAATTGTGTTTAGCTTTTTAGCACAAAGCATTCAACTGCTTAAGCTCCCAAATACCTGGGGTCTTCTGAAAGCAATTTATTTTTGTATTCAAATAGTATTCAAATTATTTACTCCAAATTTTTAATGACTGTAACTGTTACTCTATATTGTGATGGTTAGCAGTATCAGTGAGTAGGACTAAGCCAATAATTTTCAGACAATAATGTATTTGTTGAAATATGTGAGGTTAAACACTCTGACACTAACTGTGAAGTTAAATGTGCTTGAACAGGGTGGGAAATTGAAAACATCAACAATATATTTTCCCAATATATTTCCTCAATATATTTTTGATTTTTTATGACAATTTCACAAGGGCACATAAACATAATATTCAACAAAAGAAGGAGGTTGATTGTCAATTGAACTTCGAATTTCTTTTGCTTTGTTTACAAATCTCATTAAACATAGCATTCCTTGTAAAGATGAACTTTTTAACAGAGAAAAATCCTCAAAATATTTAGTATTGATAGGAAACCAGAAAAAAATAATACATAGTAAATTTATCCAGCATTTCTCCCTTTTTTACTATCTTTAAGTGAACAGCAACCAAACAGACACAGCAGCCTACTCTGTTCTTTGATCACTTAGTGCCCCTGAATTTTATGATTGAGTCCTCAATGATACTCATATAGGAGCTACTAGTTTTTAATCCAAAAACTCTTCTAAAGCTCTGTTTCCAACAGCAGTTCTGACTAAATTTATGAAGGACATTTCTAGTGTAGGCAGTGAGCAATGTGTAATGAAGTACAGCATCTGTGTTAACATTATCATCAAATTTCACTGATTTTAGAGGTGCTTTAATTACAGGGACTCAGAACTGAAGGGGACTTCCCAGGTCATGGAGAATGGTCTCCTGACATCACAAGCAACCATATGACATAATATCCCTGCTAAACTGATCATATTCTTTTCATTTCATCTGTTTCACACACAGTCTCACAGGATTACAAAGGGAGTTAAACCAAAAGTGCCTGATGGGCCAGGATTATATCATATGTCTTTGAATAATGTAAAATGGCTTTAGGTAATTTGAAGGACAGGATTACCTTTTAGTGAATCCTTAGTGATGCTGATTCCTCACAACCAGCATTTATCTAACCAGCATATATCAAATAAACAACGTATTTCAAGTAGAATAAAAAAGTCATAATTCTCATAAGACCGTAGGAAAACAAAATCATCTCCATTTTCTGTTTCTCTTTCTTGGATTTTGGATTTTTGCCTCGTAGTGACTGAATGGTCTCTCACACTGGCTTTTCTCTTCCTTAACCAGTGCCTCTTACATCATCTGCAAATGCTGCTTGTGAACCAGAAGAGCATAAACGAGCTGTGCACTCTGATGGGAAGAAATTGCAGCTTTTCTCTGTCACTGCAGCGCTCCTGGCTAAATGCTGTGGTTCCTGCATTCTAGATGCATATAACCTAGCTCATTCCTCATATAAGCCTTGGGATACTGCACAGTCCAGTCTAACAATTACAGCTGGACTGTAAAATTCACTGTTGCAACCATACACCAGACCTGGCAGACAAACATCGTCCTTTGGCTTGGAGAGGTAGCCAGGGCACCCACAGCATTTGGGTCATCTCTTACAGCCCACCATGGAGACATTCCTTTCACAACTGGAAAGCTAAAAATCTGCAATTTCAGCTGGGCATAACTGTTCCTGCCTGGAAAAGTTATTCTCTAGGAAAAGGCACACAGCACAATAATGAGACCTTCTACAGAAGAAGAAATCCAGAGACCTTCTTGTTGGCACATTTAAGTGCCATCCGAAACATAAGCACTTGCTTGGCCCACCTTTAGAATAAAATGAAATACTGCTAACAATAAAATGAGCACACTTTCATTTCTGAATAAGATCTTTCATATAATTGTTGAGTTATTAGTATTATCATTATTATCATTACTACTACTACTACTACTACTACTATACTACTACTACTACTACTACTATTTCAGATGCCCTGTTGAGGTGTTCTATGTGTTTGAAAATAAAAAGGAACAAGGACCCCATTTGGACCTCATCCCACAGCTTCCTGAGTGAGGACAGAGCACCAGCTTTGTATTTTGACATTACTTTGGCACTCAGAGCATGAAGGCAGTCTGTCAGGAAGCGCCTTACTTTGGGTAGTATATATAAAATCTCTTTCTGTTTTTGTTTTCACAACTGTACAATTTGCACCTTTAAAAGCATTGTTTCTTGAAGATCATCAGGAAATCTATACTCTTTGAAAAACCACAAAAAACATTATTAAGGAAATAAGGATAGTGTGATGTTGGGGTTCATATTACAGGAAGAAGCAAATTGTGAAATGAAAATTAGACTTGAGGGCAGTGGCAGGTGAAGAATGAGAGAAGCTCTGGGTTAAAAGGCCACTTATATTTACCCCTGGACAAATATAACCTGTACTGATCCTGAATGACATTTTTTATAACCAAGCTCTGATTATACACAGGAAAATATGGTAATCTTTTTATTATTGTTATTATTTTTAATTTGGACACTGAGTCTGACAATCCCAAGAAACAGCTAAAATTCTCTGCATGTAAATTTCTACCCTCAGCTAAATACCTAGGGATGTTCAGGGAAGAATTAATTGGAAGCAACCAAAAAAAAAGAAAGAAAAAAGAAAAGAGTTTCAGTGCCCCAGTGAATAATTTATAGCTGTTTCCTTTTCAACAAAGGGAATGTTGAATGTTTTTGACAATAGCAGGTACATAATTGTTTTATGCTAGGGGCATTTATTGTAACTCATTCATTATATCATCTTGCTAGTTTTCATGGCATGCATTTATTTGTTCTCTTAGTGGAACAATTTGAATGACAACTAGGAGAAATAGTGGGGGACTGAGAGTAAGAAATAGCATGTTAAAAGACTTAAACCAGTTTGATAGATAGCTTGAAAGTACCATCAACACCATCAGCACAGGGAGAGCAAAAGGTCTATATCCAGTGACCATTTTTTAAATAAATGTCTTCTTTTTATTTTTTTCAGAACTGTCTTTTTTCATTCATTTCATTTGGTTTGGGTCAGAAAGGAGACTATTATACAATGAAAAGCTTAAGACCATGAAAGAGGAAAAAAAGACAGCACAGAACTACATGTGAGAAAATCTTGAGGGAAAGTCAAGTCCATGAGCTTCCTCCAAAGAAATAACTAACCCTAGAAGTTTGACACAGACAGAGGGACCATATATCTGACAGAAGTCTGAGGTTTTTGTAATCCTTATCATTGGGAAAATATTTTAATTACACTGAGTCATTTCCCCTCAATTTTTTTAAGTTGTTAAAACTCAGAGTTCTCTGCATTCTTTTCTCTCTGGTCTTCCCATCAAAATAAGAGCAATTGTAAGGAATGGTGAAAAGATAGTGAATACTCATATAAAACATATCAGAGGCTTCCTCTAATGGTCAGGTTCCGCCAATAGATCAGTTAGAGACAAAAGCAAATGTTTCTGTGATGTCTATGATGCTACCATAATTTTCAGTGTCTGATCCACAAAGGTCATTGTACATTTTTTTAATAATATTATTAACATTTAACAGTAAATTGTACACCTAATTTTGCTCTCATTTGTGTAGATGTAGCCATATATATATACATATAAAGATATTTATGTTTTACCAACCATACCACAGTCAAATATTCTTCCTCCTAGGTTTCATTAATTTCTAAATGGGCCTTTTAAGATTTGACCATGGCAAAACTGTAGCATGAGTTCCTAATAAACAAATATGAACACAGGTTTTAACATGGCAGGCACACTGCTCCTCTACCTGTGCTTCACTAACCATCTTCTCTTGCTTTTGCATCCTTATCCAGTCCTTTTTTATCAAAAGGGACTTTCATATCTTATGCAATTTCACTCATTATTATATTTGACATCATATTTCCTATTTAGTTAATAGTCAGAACTACTCAAAAATTCACAGATTTCAATTATCTTCCATTTCCTTCAATTACAAGGTCCTGTGCTTTGCACTCTGAGGAGTTTGCAGAAGATTGCTGCAACTTTTAATTTGATTCCAGCTAAGTTTTCTATATAAGATTTGGTTTAATTTTGGTAACTTACACGTTGTAAATAAAACAGAAAAATTGGACTTCAAGAAAGCTATATATAGCATGGAAAAATAGAAAAGTGTGCTGGTTACATGTGAACATACACCGTGCACAAACTCACTTCCTCTGGAGACATTTCCCCATTTGAAAGACAATGGATGTCTCTGAAATAATGTCAAAATCAGTGGAGATTTTTGACACCATCAGAGTTCAAATCAGTAGAGAATGTTTTCACAGGTACACTTGTCATTTTTTCTCCAAAATATTTCTATGTGGCACCCTCAAAAAAAAAAATCACTACAGTTCTCTGTGGGTCACCTGTTTTAGTGAGCATCACTGCAGTACTGAACAGCAAAGTGCTCTGAATGCATCCCATGTTATGAATCATGACCATTTGTATTGTGGGAGAGTATCATAAATTATTCTCCCTTCATGTTCACTGCTGAGCTATTTCTGCCAACAACATCTTAGGGTGATATGAGCCTAATCCAAAACCCACTGAAGTCACAGCCACACCATGGACTTCAATGGGATTTGCACAGTTGAGGCAAAATCAGGGCAATTATTGTTGAGTTAAAGGGCCTTTTTTGACTAATATAAAACTCTCACTGAACTAAAGGGTGTTGTTATATGGGGGACAGCAGGAAAAAAGTAATAATAGGTAAAAAAATCACAGAATAACAATGGTTAGAGTTGGAAGGGACCTCTGGAGAATATCTAGTGCAACCCTCTGCCAAGGCAGGGTCACCTGGAGCAGGTTACACAGGAGTGTGTCCAGATGGGTTTTGAATATCTCCAGAGAGGGAGACTCCATGACCTCCCTGGGCAGCCTGTTCCAGTGCTCTGCCACTCTCAATGTAAAGAAGTTCATCCTCATGTTAAGGTGAAATCTCTTGTGGTTTAGTTTATGGCCATTATTCCTTGTTCTGTCACTGGGCACCACTGAA
Source organism: Myrmophylax atrothorax (assembly GCA_026770055.1). NCBI lineage: Eukaryota > Metazoa > Chordata > Aves > Passeriformes > Thamnophilidae > Myrmophylax > Myrmophylax atrothorax. Next base: position 123,138,844 of record JAOXXN010000395.1, read on the forward strand.
AAGAGTTTGGCACCATGAGATATTTATTTTTATTGATGAGATCCCTCTCAGTCTTCTCTCCTCTAGAATGAACAGGCCCAGATCCCACAGTTTCTACTCATAAGAGATACTCCAGAACCCTCATCATCTCTGTGGGCCTTCACTAGTCCCTCCCTAGTAGCTCCTTGTCATTCTTAACTGTGGAGACCAGAATTGAACACAATGCTCCACACATAGCCTCACTAGGGGCAAGTAGAGAGGGAGGATTGTGGGAAATGGCTTAATTCTATACAGAAAGATCACAAGGAAATATGGGAAATGTAGTTGCATCATGTCCCCAGGGAAAAGGCTTGACCTGTGTATGCCCTCAGAGACAGGCTCGAGAAGAACCCATGGGGATTGGCAAACTCTCCCTCTGAGGAATGTTTAACTGACTTGAGTGCACTCCCCCTAATTACAAAGTGTTAAGGTTCTCATCAGAGTGCTGTATTAACTGAAGAGGCAAGAAATTCACATTACTGTAGAAGAGCAAAATCCAGTCATCTCTTGCCTGTAAAACAGAAAGTTTGCACCATCCCTGCAGGTGCCTGAATCATCAAGATTGTATGAGAGCCTGGCACGTGCCAAGTTGTTAGCACAGGTTAAGATCTTGCCCTTCTTGAAATCTGCAAACTCTGATGAAGTTGTCATTTTGCTTGTCCCTGAATACTGACAATGTGAATGATAAACTTCATCTTGAGGAGCAAGATGGCACTATGTTTATCTGCATATTTAGAAATATCACAGAATCATAGAATGGTTTGGGTTCGAAGGGACCTTAAAGATGATCTAAGTCCATTCCTGTCCCATGGGCATGGATGCTGCTCAATATCTATACGTCTAGAATCTTAACAGAAAATCCTTGTTCCCTTAAAATGAATTAGAGTCTTGCCTCTGACTTCAGTGTGGCCAGATTTTCATTGATAGATTTTAATAGTACTGACTACTCAAATAAATAGAGTAAGGGAGATTTGGCTGTCAGTGACCTATGCAAGATTTCACAGTCAGCAATAAAATCCATATCAACTAACTCGGAACACTATCCTGAAACAAAAAACTTCTTCCCCCAAACCCAAATATACAGGAATTTTTGATAACAGAAGAGCAGTAAGTAGAGGGACAACAAAGGAAATGGTGAGAAACCAAATATATTTAGTTAGCTATCATCAGAGTTATAATATTTTTAATTTCAATATTTGTGATTTTTTTAATCTCTCTCCTATATTACCTTGATTGCATTTAATTTTCTTGGACTAGGGTTATGGGGTCTGGAGTTTTTTTACTGTTTTGGATGGGGTTTTTTGTTTCCTTTACTTTTGAAGTAGCAGCTAGAAAAGGATAAAATAGTTTTGACGATAATTCCAGTTTTAAAATGGCTAAAACTCTTTAATATCAAAAGCAATTCTTATATCATTGAAGGATGTTTAATGTTTACTGTGTCAGATGGTAATTCTTTTTGCTGAAACCAAGTTTTGTGCTTTTACTGTGATTTTTTTTTCTAGCTAGTTGAACTGTAGGAAAGCTGAATGTTTGGTCAGAGTACCTGAAGGAAAAAAAAACACCTTAAATTTAGGTTTATCAGCTCAGGAGGAAATATATTAAGTGAAGATAGAGGAAAAAAAAATGACATGTTTTTACAAACAAAATTATAGACAGTGCTACCATCTTCTTGTAATAAATGCATTACGTATGCATACACATGCACACATATACATGTGCATGTATGTATGCAGATTTCTAAAAACAGAATGCATTTTTGGAAGAAGAAATCAAAGCATTCTTTTTTTAAAGACTATATGATTTTCTTACTCTATAGGCTACAGTTAGTACACTAAAATTTAGTTAGATGCCTAGCAGTCCTGCTTATGGATCTAATGCAGTATATTTTGATATCCATTCAAATCATCTGTTTGTTTTATTCTAATGTATCATGCTATAATTCCATGTAATTATGGGCATCCACTCTTCCAAGACAAACAGCTGACACCTGGAGACATGTAAAGAATAACTCATAAGTTAGGGTTAGCTGCCCAACTCTCATTACATTGACATTTAAAATATATTCTATGAAGTTCAAGTTAAATCAAAAATGTTATTCAGTGGTTCTTGGATTCAGAAATAAACATACAATAGGCTAGACAGAGATTGTCAGCCTGTCATTATAATACTGGCTGTTAACAACCACAATTAAGGAAGACTACATATCAATTATTATTTGTCTGGAACATGAACTTCTCTAAGCATGAAAGGAAGTGATGCAGCCTGTATTACTGTCTCCACTCTTCAGCTAATTAGTACTGTTTTTAATGGCTTCATCTGCCCAGGATCAATTGTCTAATGGGGAACAGTTCTCTGTCAGTTAATAAGGTGAGGAACTGTATAATATGATTATGTCTGGCTCCAAAATAGTGCTTCAAACAACACTAAAACAATCATGTGATGGAATAAATAGATGGAGGCAGGACTGCCAGATAATTCTGGAGCAAGCAAATTGCTCCAGTAAGGGTACAAAAGTCTGATACAAGAATGTGTGGCACACAGTGAGGGAAGACTAGGACATTGTCTAGAAGTGCTGGAAGTTTAATTAAAAGAAAGAGCCAGTGGCAATGTGCATTTAAACTGGTATTTAAAGAACATTAGCATAAGGAATGTGAAAGGGAAGAGCTCTATTTCCAAAAATACTTGCTGCAGAAATAAACTGCTTTGTGGTTGTCCTGCTTGGAAGAGGACATATTTTAAAATTTCCATTCAGAAATGCCAGCCAGTACTGAAAAGGCTAGAAAACAGCTTGATTATATATGCTGTATGTCTCCAGGCTGCAAAATGTGGGCCATATATGTGCATGCATACATCATTCCTCTTATTTTACAAGACAATTGGATGTTCTCCTATTAGTCAGTTATAGGGAGTTTGGTAGATTATTGCACATCAGGATGGCAGCAGTGGACAACTCAGCACCTATCTGCACAGGGCAGAGCAGGAGGTGCACAATGACTTCAGATATGACTTCTTTCTTCTACAATTGAGCACTATCCCCCACAGGCTAATCGGCATTGTTCTTGGCATTTACAAAAAAGGATTACGGGCCAAGCCTTTATAAAAACAAAAAGCAGGCTTTGCGGTATAGGAAATAATGAAGCTTTATAATTAAGCAAGAACAGACGTCACTGGATTGCCTGAATTCAGGAGGGAGGGAAGAGTAACTGGTAAAAGCACTAGAGTAATGGCCAAAACATGCATATTTTTTTATTCCAGATGTAATTACCTCATCTGGCTTCTTCAGTGGCATCCAGTTTTTCCTTTTCTATCCTTTACAAGACTGTTTCCGTAATAGATACAGACTATACTCCTTTGGATAGAACAGTGAAAAGTAATGACTAAAAGAAGGAGGGGTATATTTCATAGGACTTGCTTGAATGAAAGAGCTTCTCTCAAACACCTGAGGTATGCACATTTGCAATTACATTCAAATATATTAAAGGAAAATAGCTGTAAAGATTTACCCCTTCCACAGTTGACTTGAGCTGTTTGAAAACAAATCACGCCCCTCAACATACAATCATTTACAAAGTCTCAACAGAGGAAGAAACTAGAACTGCAAATCTTCAGATCTCAACAACCCCAGACTTTCCTAGAAAAACTATACAGCAAACCTGTTTGAAAACAATGTCTCTGAAAAGATCATCAGCTATACCACAGCATATCTAGACCTTGCTACCCTTCTGAATAAGCTGAAAGTCCTATATCTCACAAAAGACCATTTCAATATTTGGACAGTTGAAATCCTACCAGCATATCAGGGCTCCCTAGCTAAAAATTCCTGCTTTTCACTGCACTGTGTGAACAAAGCAGAGCCCTGGAGGAGTGAACTGTTCAAACACACATGAAGACTAGTTCATCATCACAACCTGGAGACCATTTATGTCACAGCACTAGGGGGGGAAAAAGCTTCATTTTTTCAGGTGTGGTATGTGTATTTTATATTTGTGCTGGGAAAAAGATAGCTCATTCCATTTTTTTTTTAAATGCTCGGTCACAATACATCAACAAAAATTGTTGCTCTTACAGGTAGAGTATTGCAGGGATATAGATTAAGTTTTAACCTGTGGTAGTCAGAACACATCAAATATAAAAGCATTGCACAAAAGGCTACAATAATTTGAAAAAAAAAGCATCATAATGATTTCTGTGGGATAGCACTGTGAAGCCCATATTTCCAGAAAGAAGAAGGTATTTGCATTCCTTGAGCAGACTTGAATGTGAAATGCAACAAAACAGAACAACATAGTCAAAAGCTAAATGTGTATGAGAAAAATAAGAATCAAATTCTTCCATCTGAATTACATCACTTAAGTGTGGATATAATTTGCAGCAGATACACTACCTCACTCCTACTTTGTCTTTCTATTTATGTTTCAGCTCTCTTCCACCTGAGATTATTGTGGACAAAGGAATTTGCATCCAAGGAGAGATTTTAGCTACAGTACATGGAAGCAATGGCAGTGATCTGTCTACTTCTCTTTTGCTAACTGTCACATCTTAGAAAAGAGGAAGGTCTGGATAGTACTGCCTTAGGTCCTTCTTTCAACTCACTACTAAAGATCATTTTCTCTAGTCCATTACTGCAAAGAGCTACAGCATTATGTAGTGTGGACAGACCATGACTCAGTCAGGGCAGAATCGTAGTTACTGGGACCATAATAATGTACTAGTTCTCAGAGGGACATTGAGATCCATTGCTTCTGCATGAAAATGTAGTTATGTTCAATGGACAATGAGGTAGATTTGAGAAAGAGTTACACTTTTGGAGTGGAAAACAAAGAAGCAGTTTTGAATGGGACACAGAGTGAAAGAGAAGAACCAGTTCTGTCTCCCTTCTCCAAATGTGTCTTTCTATCATCACTGAATAAATTTCCTTAAGTAACAGGTAAACTGGGAGGCATCTGCAATACACATGATTTTTAACTGACAGTTGGAAAAAGAATGTTGGGGTTTTTGGAAAAATTATGGAAGTTTAGAAATGTTGAGATTCCGGTAACTTTAAAAGTAAAATAAAAAATATATTCAGAGGTATAAACAAACCATCTACTCTTTTAAACAGGAATTATTTTTCATTGTGGAAGAACTGTTTTTAACCTGATACCCTCTCTCACACACTCTCTTCCAATGTTTTAAAGAGTTGGTTGAAAAAAAGAGTAAAATTTAAGATTGACATGCTATATGGCACTATCAATTAACAATTACATTTTCTTGATGATTTGGCTTAGGTAGTTTGTATTTCAAATAGAACATGCAAAGGCATTTTGTAAACCAAAAAGATTCATCAACTACACGTGTGGCAAAAGGACTTGTGCTTTTACTATGGAATAAACAACAACATGCTAAGTAATAGCATGAAGGTATCTGAGCTGTAGACATCTCTGCTTTAGAAACAGATGTTATATTACTGAATGGCTGAACTCAAATTTTGCCTTTCAGTATCACAGGACTTCACAAATGCTCAGGGGGAAAATCTTTTCAGTGGGTCAGCAAGTAGCACAAGGTGTTAAAACAGAAAAATGTGTCAGATATTCTTGTAGAGGACATAATGAACAGTGGCATATGTCCAGCTTTGAGAGAGGTGAAGCAGTGATCATTTCAGTCTAATCTTTTAGTGGCACTAATGTCCACGGTCTTTTTAAGTGGGGGAAAAAAAAAAAAAAAAGTTGCAGTTGAAATGCACACAGGTTTTTTGTCCAATAGTGAACACAAGAATAAGACCTTGCTTATGTAGGCCACTATTTGGAAGGAGAAGCTGAAGAATTCCCCCATCTGAGGTGAATTCACAGTCCTGAGAACCAGAATGACTCCAGTCTATAACCTGATGGTAATACAGAGTCTCACAACAACTCTATTAATATCTCTGTGAAAAGCATTGCCCTCTGTGTAGCTGAGACCATAAGGAATTCAGCATATGGCAAAAGTCCCAGCTTTGAGAGGAGAAACACAGGGCCTCAAAATTTTGTTTATAAATTCACTGCAGTGTTAAAAAGTACTTTGGATGCTGTCACCCTGATAGCTTTCCTCTTTCAATAGCTCAGTGAAAAGCTTTCCATCAAGGACAGTTCATGAGTTAAAACAGTTTTCTACAAATATTTTAGACTAGCTACTCAATGTGATTTTAAAATCATGACTACAGACAATCTATTTGGTTAATAATTATGGTCCAGAAAGGTCTTTAGAAGCTGAAGTACAAAAATTCTGATGTAAGTACCTACTTTCTAATAAGGTGATTAGGTGCATTTTTCCCTCTCTGTGTTTCTTTGATATAGTACTTGGTCAGAGCTCAGGCTTTTGTTGAAGCGTTTTTCTATGCCAGACAGCATTTAAACATAATGAATTACATACCAAAAAAAATACATATTAAACATTAAAACATTAAAAGGACTTGATAGTGAATAACTCAGAACATCACCTGGAGAAGCTGAAGTGAATCCAGTACTAAAAAATTTAGGAACAGATAGAAATGTCTCAAGACTGGAACTGTTGCTGCTGCTGTCCAGAGGATTGACAAATAACTTTCTCTTCCATGCCTACCATCCTAATCTCCTGTTCCAGAACTTCCCACTGCAAATTGCCAGTGATTTGCATGTAACTGTCAGAACAATAGAATTACACAAGCCGAAGTGCTAATGGCATATTGTTTACTTTCTACCAGTAGCCTCAGCTGGGTTATTATCTTGGTCAGTTAGAGAAAACAAGTTTCTCATGCAAAAGCAAAAGTGATGAACTGTAGATATAGGATGGCTTCAAGAAAATCTTGAGATTCACTATTTTACTAATACTAACCCTCTGTCTAGATAGTAGTGATTAACTTGTCTTGGCAAGATGGAAGAATGGTATTTGCCTAAGAAATAAGTGAGAATATTGATTATTGCCCTGACAGGGGAAGGGAAGAAGGATGTCTCACAATTGTCATAGTATGATTGCAGGTTAACAATACCTGAGCCCTAGTTCTTTTAATGTTGGTTGGCTGCTCCCCCTTTCTCATCTCAAATGGGTAAGTTGAAAGCCTGCCTCTCTCCCATCCTTCACTCCTTTGTGTCTGAATGTGCATGGAATAAAGTGGAGGTGAGGAAGGCTTTCAGCTGTAGCAGTGCATGCAAGAGGAATGGAACAGCTTGTTGCCAGCAGGAGGTCACCATGTCCTTCCCAGCCCTTCGCAAGGTGCCAAACACCTCTCAGGATGTACACATGATCCTTCTTGCTTCTGTCTCCTCCTCAAATCACACTGACCTTTTCTTCCAGCCCTTTACTCCACCACGGGTTGATTTCCAAATGGGATAAACTGCAAACTTTTTAAATGATGCTAAAGAAAATCAATGATGAGGAACGAAAGAAGCTTAGGCCTGTTTAGGCCTTATTGATATAAAACTGTTAGGTGAAACAGCCAGACTCAACAAGAAGCAAGCTGTGAGGTACCTACACATAGGAACAGCTTCACAAATCTTTCCATGGGCCACTAGCAGCTTAACAACTACATGCAATTATTTAGATGTATAGTTTATTTCTGCATAATTTATGTAGATCCATTTTCAGCTATTTTGCCCAAATACAAAATAATAGTTTCATGATTATGGCATCATCTGGGGACATCAAAGCACTCCACCATTATGATTCACATCCCCATTAACGATAATGCACAAGACAAATGTGAATCTTTATTAGGTTAATTCTATTTTGCCCATTTTGCAGATGAGTAAGTGGGAGCACAGGGAGGTTAAGTGATTTGCCCAAGGTCACAGAGGGAAATCTGGAAGCAAAAACAATGTGTGAGTATGGCCTAAAAGCCATATATATTACAATTAAATAACAAGGTATTTAGTAGCAAAACAATTCTCAGAACTAGGCTTCATACCCCACCTTAGTATGGATTTAACAGGTAATCTTGCATTCCCCATAAATCACTTCCTCTGATCACTAAATAACTCAAAGCGGGGGGAGTGGAGGGGTGGGGTGGTGGTG
>JAOXXN010000395.1:123148954-123161970 GCA_026770055.1 Myrmophylax atrothorax
CCTGTTACCTTCACTGATAATTTCCTTGGGAAAAAAGTTGCTAAGTGTAGTGCCAATATCAGTTCTAGAAACACTTCTGTTTGAATTATAAAAGTTCCACTCAGTTAAAAGTAGGGAACTGATCAAAACTGAAATATGAAGTAATTAAATTCTATTAACATGATATATACAATAAAGTAATTTTATTTAAGGTTCAAAGATAATTTTTAAAAGCAGAAAGCAATTATTCATTGCACATGAAAAGATAGAGGCATACAGACTAAAGTGTATTCCTAGTTGTTAGGTGATATAGTCTCACTTCTTGCTACATGATGAACTGCAAAGGAAAATGTATTAGTTATTTTTATAATAGGTTCTCATGGATCCCTCCAATTGAAGAATTTTTACAAGTATGTAACATCTACAGGAACACTAATGTAATGGGTCACACTTTTGCAAAGCATTTAGCCAGAAGCAATAACACATTTAATTTCCCTCATAAGTATATCACTGCCTTATGCATTTTAGTATGGAGCTACAATTGATAACAACTACTGCATCCACTAAGAAAGCTACAAATAAATACAAATCATAACAAAACTAAAATTATACATGCTAGGGTCAACACATTCTGATCATTTGCAGCCAATAATTTAATTCATTTCATGATATAAATAGGAGAGAATAAGGCAGCCTATACACATTACTTGAATTAATCTGCATGTTTTTTCAACTTAACTTTACAAATAACTGGAATTATTTCTCATCGTAGAAAGAACTGTAGTATTTTGCTGGGTTTTAACCATAAATTATTTCAAATTATGTTCTTTTTAAAACATGAAGAATTGTTGTTTTTCAAAAAATAGCTTTCACAAAACATTGTTCACTCCAATTTGGATCTGCAGTAGCCCAAAACATTTGTTATCATAGTTCAGAAAAAAACATGGACTTATAAATGACATGCAGTGTTGTTCAGAATTGCCTATCCTACTGTAAATCATGTATATTTCCATACATTCCTTTCTAGCTGTGCTGGGTTTACACTAATATAACAAACAATAAAGATTTTTACATTTGAATGTTAAAAAGCATGAATCATACTTTTCGCAAACAGAAGTTCTTTCAAAATTTCATTTCCTCACCAAAAGCCATGGAAGAACTTGTTACTTTCACAAGTGGAATCTGGAAATACCCACATTTCTTCCCTTCTCTCCTTTGCCTGTAGCGATTGACTGGACAAGGAATTTGGACAAGTTCTTACACTCTTGTTTTCATATTTAGTTGTTTTTCACTTTGATGCACATCAGAGTGCTAAGATACAACCAGAAGAACAAGATACTGACTTTCATTAGGCCTTTTAGGGTCAGGTTTTATGACAAACACAGAACACTTTACTGAAGTTGAAGATGATTGCATCTACACCAGTGGAGAATCTGCAAATGGTTTACAATAACAATATTTACAACTTTTTCCAGAATTTAATGCATCTTTGGCAACTTTTCATTTGCAACAAGCTTGCTAGAGAGTTTAATGGAAGTAAAAAAAGCTGAACATAGATTAAAGAGGGAAAATTAACTATGAATATAAAGAAGAAAATGCAAATTATTCTCTGTTTTCTCCAACAGCATAAACTGGCTAACAGGGGTTGTTAACAATTATTAGGCACTTTGGTAGATATTTGCAAGATCTCTCACCCTGAGATTATATACACATACAAAAGAAAACACGATATAGAGTACAGCATTCTGGGTGAAACAGTTGCATGTGGGGTTTTTGTTATACATATGTTGGAAATGTTTTTGTATTTTGGCATATTTAAACCTCTTTAAAAGCTTGCTATTTTCAAAGAAAGGCAGGCAGATATTCAACTCAAGGAAAACAAAAAAAAAGCATTAGTTACATAGGCATAACTGAATCTGAATTCCTTATATTAATGTCAACATGTATTTCATGGAAGAAATTAAATCTTAAAATGAACTTACATTAATGTATCCCTCTTGCACTGAAAAAGAATATTAAAACACTATCCTACTTTTCATTATAACATTGTATATCTAATAACAATACAAGTAACGTGCAACTATCAAAGGACCTTTTGATAAGGTCTTCCTCACCACAGTTATTTATGCTTGCAACAAGTTAGGAGACCACATTGTTATATGCTGGTAAAAGTACCCTATGGTCCCTGTTTAATTCCTGGAGAAACCTGTCAGAGGTAAAAGATGTGCTACAAAAGGGATAAAAAGTAAAGAACATGTCTATTATCAATTTAATGACAGGATAGATGTTCCCTTCAAAGTTTTTCCTGTTACGAAGCCTCACCAGTGAATAAAAGTATCTAATGTATTATTCAGATAAAGGCCTCTGAACCTTAGACAGAAGGAAATCCATATCCCCTTACATTGCTTTATTAAGTCTATATTAAGGGCTCCATTACTTTAAAGAAACTGTTTAAGTAACATTAAGGGTATGACCCAAACTGACAAAAGTAAGGAAATACAGATAGCTGAATTTCCATCTTTAAAATATGCTGCTGTGGGGAAGAAAAAGGAACAATGGAGCATGAGACTTTGCTTCTCATCTTGGGCTGAGAGAAATATTTGGGACAAAAAAAAAAAAAGCTTGAATCTTCACCTGGCGTTCAACTGAATCCAAATAAAAACTGTTTAAAGTTCATCTCTCTTTCCATTACCTCACACCACGGGTCACTTGCATATAGAAAGGCAAGTTTTCAAGCTGCTATATGAATGCAGAAAAGTCCTTTCTCCTCTGCAACAGCAACTGTCAGAATAAAGGACCCAATTATTGCTGCTAGAGCTATATGTAAAACACTGGTGCTCAAGGGTTTTCACGTGTTCTCTGCCCATAAAATATACTGCAAAATCTCCAGAGAGTAAAAAAATGTATATCTCTACCTTATTTTTCCCTTTATACAGGAGAAAGAGAGGAAAGAGGATATAAGGGGAGAATTAGATCACCAGCAACAAGACTGATGGGTTGCAAAGAGGTCATCACTGTACTGGAAAGGAAAACACCATTAGACAACTAATTCTAACCTGTAGCTTTTAGCTAAGAGTTAAAATCAATTTGCCTTTATAACATGACACTATGATATCAGATGAACTCTAACATAATTCTACCAATTAATAAGTAAACTAGAAAAATCTGTTGTCTAAATATTGTCTTCTAAGGTTGATACTAAGTGAAATTGTATCACTCAGGAGAATAGTGTACATCTTTTCATCTCACCTGAAGGCCTGAAGTACATTTACATACTCTATCTCTGTTGCTGAAAGCATTGATAAAACCCTAATATAGAATTTCAGCATGCATTTAAAACCTTTGCTAATAGAAATATATGAGTGGCTTGGGGCTAGGAGTGTCTCCCACCAGCTGGAAGATAGTTTTAGTCATAAACTTTGAATGTATTCTCATCTCTGCATTGGTCTAACATGCTGCCTTCAACTTGTTTAACTCTCATAGTAAGATTCCCCATATTACTATGACAAGTAAGATGGACAATAAAAGCAGAAAAGCTCTATAGTTTAACCACAGAAAATAAGACAGTCTGCCTTAGATGGGATCCTCCAAAAGGTCATACACACAAAGTCACTGTCCTTTCTATAAAAAGATTGTATTGCAACATTTTGTCTTACAATGGACTTACAAGACACTTTCCTATTTTCCCGTTGTTATACACCTAACTGAAATAAAACTATAATATTGTGTGCCCTCAGCATACTAACACATAGCATTTTTTATAACAAATCCAGAGATCAGTGTTACAAAAACTGAACAGAATTGATCTACTTCATCAAATTCCTAGCTCTGCAACAGGGTCTCAGCAAAGCTGAATCAAAAATGAATATCATTAGGCACCAGCGTTTAACTGGAGGAGTTAGTTACATAAAGCTTGGAAACAAAGGCATTGGTAACTTCTTCAGTTCCCCAGATCACAATTAAATGGCTCTCTGAAATGTAATTTAGGCCAAATCTATATTTAAACTGCAGACAGGGGTAAATTTGAAAGTGAGCAAGCTGAAGTTTTTAATGTAAGATTAGATTCAATGATCTATGACCTTTTTTGTCCTTACACACAATGACATTATGATATTCAAACTATAGGAGCAATAATTTGTGTAATTTCCATGTAAAACCCAGTGAAAATACAACAGATCCATTTTGACAAGACAATCATTTAAAAGAACAAATCATTAAACAGGTAACAGGATCAATTTAAAATATGCAAAATGAGCAAACAGTCTCAAACAAAATAAAAATTAAACACCCATGATGAGGCAAGCAGCTATCTTCTCATTTTTACCATTTCCATTGTGATGGAAATAATACACATTGAACTATTGTTCCAGACTGTGGTGCTCCTCTTATACATATGTATAAATTACATCCCAAGCCTTCCATAGGAAAAGAAAATCCCAGAGAGCTACCTTGTACAGATCCTGTCTCCATAGTTCCATCACAATTGGTTGAAATGGCCTTTATTATCTCACCTTTGGGTCAATCTCCTTTTGGTCCTACATTTGCAAATCCCTTGGCAGTAAGTTTCTAGGGTGGTTCCTGCTTGCCTCAGCTCTCACTGTGGGTAGTCTGGTTATGGATAGTAGTCCTGTCCCTTTCCTGCTTCATAGATACTGTTTTCTGGCAAGTATCTGCATCATTACTCCCCAGAAAATCTTTTATCTTGAGGAAACACATTGGCCCTACTTTTGCTTCCATTCCCACAGAGTTTTCTTCAGAGCCACATGGTCTCAGATACGTGTACTATCTTGATATTGCTAATGACAGTAATGAGTGATAAGACAAATTCTTAAATTATACTTTATTAATCTTTCATTTCAATTCTTTCTTGCCACGCAAAGCAAAAGTAATGAGCAACTGCAAAGAAAACAAATGACATGGCAAAGATCCAGAGAGCACTGAATACCATTCTTCCTTGACAGTGATCAGCCACACCAAACAAGCAGAAAATCTTGGTTTCTGTAAGATGTCTGATGCACTTATTTGCATTTTCTATAATTTTTGAAGAAATAAAAACAGTAGATGGGGTGGGACACCTGTCATAAAGGATCTTGCTCCTGGAAAGCTGGTGACAGATCTCTATAACCATGGAAGGCATGTCTTTCTCCTAATGCAATAGGAACACTCTCCACTATTTCATGAATTTACATCATTAACAGCATAGTTTAACTTTTCAAGGTCAACAGAATTCTCACAGTAAGTATGGAAGAACATAAGATGATAAATAACAAAATTAGAATCACAGAATTGATTGGATTGGAAAAGACCTCTGAGATCATCAAGTCCAACCCTTTGTTCAACTCCAGTCCGTTTACTAGATCATGGTACTCAGTGCCATGTCCAATCTCAGTTTAAAAACTCCAGGGATGGTCTTTTTTTGACACAATGTTTTCTTTACTATGTCTCAATATTTTCTTTCCTAGAATGGGAAAAACAGCTTTCTACATATCTAAGCATAATGTTTAGTAAATGAATAATCAGTAAATTTTACATTAGTCTGCAAAAATTGCAAACAGTTCCAAGTGTTCTCCCCTGTCATTTCCTGCACCCAAGAATTTAAGGATTGATTCTCTTCTTCTTGAAGGAATATTGCTCCTATTGGTATGATACCAATGCATAGTTTTCATGAAAATATTCTCGCTGTCTCTACCTGCATAGTGCATTTTATACCACAAAAGACAAAACTTAATCTTAAGACTGGTATTTCTGTGCAAAACATGAACTGTTTGCTTGACCTGGCAAGAGAACAGCTGGAACTCCATCCTGTTGATTGAGCAGGTGTAAAGACTTCATCCTGGAAGATGCTGTTAAACCGTGGAAAGTTCAGGCCTATATTAACATTTAGAGCATAAGGGTAGCCCTCTTGCAGTTTGAGAGACAATAGATACTCACACATATACATACAAACACACTGTCATAGAACTCTATGTATGAATACACATGCAAATAAATGGCTGACAGCTGGATACAAATGCAAAAATACCTCTCAGGCTGGGACACTTTGAATTATTTCTAACACATACAATGCAAACCATCTATTTGAAATGTCACAAAGGGAATTTTCTCCCAGGATGCATTTTTGTATGCTAAAATTCAACTAACACTGGACTCTCCTTTGGAAAAATAAACGTTAAAAAGACTGGGTTTCAAATGGAAGCGCTGACAGGCCTTTGACTATCGCAGCTTGAATAGTATCACCACTGTATATTAACAACTGTAGTCATAAGATCTCAACATTTTCCCCCTCCCCATCTTTCCCCAGAGCTGCTCAAAAAGCTAAGCCCCTTTTCACAATCTTAATGACCAAAAGTTTAAAAAAAAAAAAAAAAGAGAGAGAAAAAAAAAGAAAAAAGTAAAAAAAGACTTGAAAGTTCGGCTGGATTTTCTTCTGGTTTCCTAATGAGCTTAACATCTCCTAAGACTCTTTGGTAAAGGAGAAAATCTTTTCAAAAAGACCCATTTTCCTGCTGACAGTACAATCTTTCTGAAGTAACATCAGAAGACCAGAAGGGTGACATCCAAGCCACCTGAGCTGGTGATACACGATCTTTAACCAATAGATTTCTATCCCCTCTTTACTCAACATTTTCTAGCAATGTAGATCTTTAGAATAGGGTCAAAAGAAAAATTTCTGTTTGGTTGTTTAAACAAAACAAATAACTTTTTCATCAGATCTCTGCAAGCTCTTGACTAAAGTCAAAGTATACTGCAATTTAATTTGTCATAAAAGGCCTGAAGTTGGTGGCTCTTAATAAAACAGGAGATCAAAAAGTTATGTAGCTTCACACCACCTTGCGCATGCATGAACAATGGTACCTGACCTATTTCATGATTTTTTTTTTCTGTTAGATAGTAGAGAATAGTCTGATAATAAACTTGAAACCTGAACAGTGGAAGAAAAAGTAAGAAGGAGCAACTGCTACATGTGTAACATCTGTGAAAAGAAATTCTGTCCTGAGGAAAATGACGGCCTGTACATCTGGGATTCAAACATGTAAAAAATTTATTAACATAACTACTATTGCTCATATTAGTTGCCTGATGGAAAAAGAGTGGGACTACCTCAGTCTTTGGATTATTTATTTATCAGAGCAGCTTCCAAGTTAGGTCTTACTGTATATTGTATCAGGTAAAAATATACGGGTTTATCACTTCTGTTATGATTTGATGGCACCACAATACAGCAAGAGGCACAATTCTGTAGTTACATAAGTGTAACGTCATGTTATTACATGAAAAATCTGCATTATTGGGTCAGAAATCATCAAATTCTGCAATTTGTTTTTGTGACAGAAATGTATAAGTGGTGTGTAGACTTTCAGGGGGTTAATCACAGATTACACCTGAACAAAAACGTGAAGAAGTTCAACAATGCTCAGTTTTGAAAGCTGATGAAAGAAAGCTTCTTATTTTCTATCTCTTTACAAGTTCTATAATTTTTGCTTTAGTTGCTCTAAATTCTTTAATTTCAGAAATCATGGAGCATCTGTTGTGAAATAAGCCATTAACAATAATTTCAATGTACCTGAGAGCCTATTTAAGATTGATTTCTTTTTTTCAGAAACAGAACACCAAACTGAATAGCATGAAAAAGGCAATTTTCCTAAGACCTTGAGTTCCCATGTGTGCAAGTCCTCCTTCTTGGCATGATTCAACACTGAGTGAAGTTGGGATGCCTATCCAGAATAGGGCAAAGTCCAGCAGGATGCACTTCCAGAAAAAGGACTTTCCAAAGACCTTCATCTGGCAGTTGATTTGAGGTGGGAATTAATTCTGCCCCCAGGTCAGTGAAATCCCCTTATGAAAAGAACCCTTCAATTATGATACACTCTGTTAAATTATTTATGATATGTCTGTGATCTACTGAAGCTTTATTCAACAAGACCCTAGTCTCAGGCTCACACAGGGAAAGAAATGCAGCAGCGTATCATGAAACTCAAGTAAATGTAGACTTCAGAGCAGAAGCACTAAATGGGCTGATTCAAATTTATTCTTAAAAAAGTTAGGCTGATTTCAGTGAAGTTAACATAAGATGGAATGTAGCCCATAAAACCCAATTCTGCCCTGTTTCACACTGAGTATGGTCTCAAGAGGCAACTGAATCCGCCAGGGCAACATTTCAGTTCCTGAGGTAGACTGCAGGAAGTCCTATAGTCCTGCAATTTTCACATAACCTTTATTGTCTTATTTACAACTGGCTGCTGTAGGCTGTTAAAACGAATTTGTAAAAAAAAAAAGTAAAAAAAAAAGGCAAACCCACAAGACTTGTGCTTTGGGGTATCCAGTCTTAGAACCTGACCCAATAAAATATATACATGTACATTCAACTTCCACACTATTAAAGCTAAACATTTTCTTTTAACAAAACCTGGCCCTCAGTTGTAGTCAATACCATACAGAGGCATTTAGAGAGGAAAAAAAATCTCACAGGAAATTCTTTATATAAAGAGATTCAGAAATAAAAATACCATGCAAGTTGTAGTTGTTGGCACACAATGATACAGTTAAGCTGTTCATTTTTAATTAGGTCTGTGATCAGAAAATAGCCAATTTTTCTTTCTGCTTCTTGGTGTGTTCAACAATTTTTTCAGTCAAGAACCGTTAGCTGCTGAATTTTTAACAATCCTTTATTGGATAATAAGGTTTTGTTTTCATTTCTCTCAAACGGCTGGAGCCTCCGTTAACAATTATATTGGGGGAAAGGTTTCCACAGTAGGTGGGCCCACAGTCTGTCTAAGCCTTGGATCAGCACTACAGGGAAAACAAAAACAAAAACAAAAACCAACAACAACAAAAAAACCCCAACAACCAGAGGGAAAAGTGAAGAACACTTAAAAAGGGCAGGTTTAGTCTTGGGTGTGCACAGAACTAGGTTACTTCATTACATAAATTAGGCAAAGAAAATGAATTCTTTCAATACAGTGAAACTTATATGAATCTGCTGGTCTCTGGGTTGGCTAGATCCAGCCATCTAGTTGAAGTGTATTTTAATTAATGGTCAAATAAAGCTATACTTGTCACTACAGGAATAACATGAGGTTTTGAAGGTTAAAGTTGGGCAGGTGCTTGCCTGGCTCAAAAGCTTCCTCTGTCCTACAGTGACGTTTTAGCAACCTGTTTCAAGGACAAGGTCCTTTTGGTTTACAGAGGCACTTTTTCACTTGCAGCTCAAAAGAAACTGCTGCTTTTATCACTTCAGAATATCTTCAGACCAAACAAATGTTTTCCTCTTCTTTTTCATTTCTAAGGCAAAAGGGAGGTTTCTTATTGGTTCATCAAGACTCATTTCTTTATTTGTTATGTGCTTTGTTTCAGAACACAGTTTTGAGGCTTGTGCATAATCTTTACTTTTGGTTTCTAACTTCATATATCAGCCAGCATCTTTGGGATATTTGAGATGGCACGTCAAGAAAGAGAGTCTGTTTTGGACATTGGCCTGAGTCCTAATATTTGAGCATAAATGAGTCCCCAAATGGCTCACAAACTGGAGAGACAAAATCAGTGACTGCAGAAGGAAACAGAACAAAAAGAAGAAATTTGAAGGGAAAAAATGAAGAAAGTTCAAATGTACTGAAAATATGGACAGTGCAAGCAACAGAACAAAGGAGAATTTTTTTAAGAGTATCCATTTTGGGTTTTTTAAATGTGTTTGCAGAAGAATTGTACCACAAAAACCTCTAAATCTGCACAGATAGGAATGTATAGGTAGTATATATAGGGTTCATTGCATCACCTTTCCCAAGGAGACTGCTTGGAACTTTGCATTAAAACTCATTGTTGCTTTTAACTTTGCCAGACTTTAACAATTTCCCATAGAGAAATGAAAATGAATGATTAATTGAAAATTATCCAGCCATACTAAACCCACTATTTTCATGCATAAGGTAAAAGAATTATTTGATTCACCAATATAAAAAAAATCTAGTGACTTTTTCTTTATTTCAAAGGCTTTTCAATGATGTAAGATTCAGTATCGTGACTGACTATTTTGACAAGGATATGATTTCTTTTGCAGGACCTGGATGAACACAAAGAAACCTCTGAAAAAAAATCTCTATTTATGTACATTCATTTCTCCTTTTCATCAGCCAAAATTTCTAGAGATTTCAATGCCACAAAGCATTGCCAGACTCTCACACTTTCTAGAGATAAAGTGAGTATTCTGCTACTCCAAGGAGGTGATCTCCTATTTGATACTGGACTGCATGTTACAAAGATAAATCATTTTTTTCTAAATCTTGCAAATATTATTACAGTCTTGATAATATGAAGAAAGTGTATGAGGAAAAATTCTGCCAAGGGGGGCAAGGTCTGAAAAAGGTTTGTTGAATGCAGCACTGTGTCACAGTCTGAATAATTAGAAAGGCACCCATAAAGAAAAATCATTATACATGAATAATTATTTAAAGGATGGTATTACAAAGCACATGGACAAGAAAGGAGTGTGGGATTCTGCACAGTTTTAAATCTTCAACTCTTAATCTATGATTTTTTTTACCTTACTAAACATCTGTAAAATACAGCAGAACATACCTAATACAAGTAAATGTAGTTGGGTATGCACATACAGTTTACATAAGAGCACACACAGACACACAAATTAAATGAATTAGAAAAGGTGATGTGATATAGGAAAAATTGTGTCTGCCTCATTTGTAATTACATGATTCATCCTAACCATATGGTGAAGAACTATATAACCCACTCTATTCAGTGTATAATGACTAGGTCACATTCAGTTTAACTTCGCAATCTAAGCAAAAGCATTTCCTTTTTTGGTGGAGCCCATCAACTTGACTCCAAACTGACAGATGAAAAGAAATTGTGCTGTCTTGACACAGTTAGTAGAGTAGTTTCACTCAAATAGCTGCAGAATATGGTAACAAATGCTTAAAAGCTTAAAGCTAAAAGATGTGATTATAAGCTGTTTGCTATGAAATATATGAATCGTGCATTTTGATTCTCATATTTGAATTGACTCAATATTATAGTCAACTGAGTGTCTCCCCAAGGAATCAAATAACATAGAGCCCACCTGCTGAAGAGGTGTTTTTAACCTTCTGTGCAGTCAGGAAATTGAGATCACCCAGGATCTCCTGCCCAGTGGCCTACGGTTTTTTCACCTTTTGATTGTACTGATCCAGATTCTTTCAAGCTGTTCAGTTTCTGCTTCATCTGGTTTACCAGGGTAAACTTTTCTATCTGTGCTTTGCACTCTCCATGCTACTTTAATAGGCTACTAAGCCTGAAGCTCCAGATGCAATGAGCTCAGTGAAATCAATGGGAAATATCTGTGCGCACCAAAGGCCAGATTTTGATCCATTGTGTTCAAGCAGAATGATCCTCATTAACCTAACAGATAAAGGCAGCAATGAGCGACATTTCTGTAATATCCATGAAATCACTATTTCATGATACCAGTGAGAGCCAAGGGAGGAGGTTTCTTGGTTGCAATAATTAATAATTTACAAAAAGCTTTAACTAAGCAAGACATTGCCCACCTGGAAATTGGAATGAAATGATATTAATGAAGCTGCAATGCAGATGGTCATGTTGAAGGTGATGAAGAATTTATTAGGGAGACTGCCATCAGAGGCTGTGTAGTATATGAAGCATAAAACTGCTATAACTAATGACAGCAAGTAGTTTAGGCAAGTAATGGACAGCACAGCTACAAAAGGGAACATGGAGATATATTATTTAGTAATAAAGTTCTCATAAAAATGTGAAATATGAAGTAGAAAGATTAATATGATTGCACAAGCCATCTTAAATATCCATACTGAACTTCTGCCTTTTAAAAGAAGTAGACTGAATTTATGCTGAAGCAACAACACGTAAGTTACGGCACTTATTTACATAGTTTATGCAAACTACTACAGAGCTATGCATTTAATTTATTGAAATAATGTTTGAAAGTGGTGTAATTTATTGCATTAAGAATACAGCAGATGCTATATTTCTACCTGCCAAGTGATCCAAGAAGTGTAGGTCAGGTTATCAATCATCATATCGTAGTCCAGAAGATCCAAAGACCTGCAGGTTAGCGGCTGCTCTGCTTTAATAATTGCAGTCTTCCCTGAGTCTGAGCAGTAATCCTTTCTTTACATCTCCACTTTTGGATTTAGTCTTTGCACAAAACCTCTGTGAAAGAGTTGGCTACAGAAGACAATATGAATATAAGCATTGCTTAACAAAATTCTTTTCCTAGAATTTTGTATGCAATTGGAGCTAGAAATTTTTTTTTTCGTTAAACCACCTCTTCTATGGTTTTCATTTAGTAGTAGTAGAAAACTGAAAAATTTTAGATTATGCTAACACTACCATGCAGAGGTGGTGAGTAGGGGGAAATTACAGAGGATTCTGGGCTATTTTTAAAAGCTGTTTAAGCCTGCTTTTCTCTCACACATCTCGATTCATAATACATTAGGAAATGTGTCTTTAATGCATACATTGATCAAGCTGCCTAATTAGAGAAAGCCATTCTTTTTTCCAGTTCATTTTAAAATGTATGAATGCTTATCCAAGACCAAAGTCACTTACTTGAATGAGAATTGTCTGTCCAAAATAAAAGATTGCTCTAGTGCAGATATCCTGTGGTATAAAAAGCATTGCAAATTTCTACACTTCAGTACACAATAAAGGTTATCCTTCTTCCCAGATTAAAAAGAAAAAATTACCTAAAATATTCTTGATGTTATCAAAAAAGGGGATTTTAATGCATTTGCCCAAATTTAGCCACAATACTTCACTTTAGTGAAATTACAATAATGTGAGATTGACACAAAGTAAAACAAAAAGGCTTTTCTTGAGAACATTGACTTTATCATTATTCTAGAAAGACAGCTATTTTCTCAGCCACTCTTTTACTTACTGAGTTTTTACTTATTTTTTGGTGCAATATAATTTTTCTTCTATCAATTGAAAATAGATAAAGACACCCAGGATTCTCCATAATTCTTCTGCTTTCCAAAGATGATGGAACTTCTGAATTGTGC
>JAOXXN010000395.1:123168658-123180087 GCA_026770055.1 Myrmophylax atrothorax
AACCCATCTTACCATTTTTAAAACCGATACACATGGCAATAAGCAGGTCACAGCGATATCAGTACAGCAGCTGCCCTTTCAACCTATCTGATCAGTCATAGGCCAAATTCTAGCACAGAGCTTAAGAACTAGTGGCATATCCAAAGCATAATCTTCATTCAAACACAAGAAAAAATAAAATTCTATTTGCCTTAAAATATCTAACAGAAAAAGTAGTAGGAACTACCTTGTTAACTTCTTTTGGAAACTGCATTACTATCTTCTGTGTTAAAAGACACCTGTAGAGACACCACCTTCCTTGTTATATGCCTTCTGGAGAGAAATACTGACGTTAAGGACTTGAAACACAATGAAAGTACCAGCATCCATATCTCCATTCTGAAGTTATGCCCCACCTAGATTGTCAAAATCATAGATACCTAGTATTAAAAATATGTCAACCAATATAAAAACACACCAAAACTATTCCCTTAGAAAGAAATAGTCCATTTTATGCCCCAGGGTGGAGGTTGGAAGGTGATTTGAATAACAGCTTTCCAGTAATCTTAACTCTCTCACTTCTCTGGTCAGGTTTATGACTGCCATTTGCATCTAGCAGTACATGGGTTTGTCCTCCTGGTTTCAGAGCTGGCCAGTGCCTGCATTACAGTGCATAATCTTTCCCTGGGAAAAGTGTGTTAAATTACTATCCCAGACAGTTGCTGGCTACAGAGCAGAAAAGTCCTTATTACTACGTAAGAGTTAATTTCACCCATAAGTAAAAACAACAAAGGAGTGGTAAGGCATAAGCACTGTGGATACTGTGTACATAAAAGCCCCACTACAGACCAATAGTCTCTGCAAGATTCCATAACTGGACTGCATCTTCTCAGTTGCTCTGCCTTCCCCTTAGAGGACCACAAGGGAATCTCTGAATGTGTAAAAGGTCTCTTCTCTCTCAGGCACGAGCTACACCAAAAACCCTATGACTCTACAGGTAATGTTATTCCTCACCCTGAATGCTCTCTGCCAGCCTGTCAGTACTGTGTTCTGACTAGCAACTATTAATTTTTAAGACCTACGCTATTCAAACCGATTGTGACTCCAATACTATTAAAACTATAAACTAATGTGACAACTGACAACATGGCTTTGACAAAGCTAAACAGACAAGCGGACTTTCAGAGGCATCAAAATGTAGAGAATTATATAGAGAAACATAGAGGAAAAAAATTGATATTGCACATCTCAAGGAAAGCAGAACAGGGTAACAAGAGGCAAAGATATTCTTAAATAAGGCCCAGAATGGGGTTCATCAGCACAAGCCCAAGAACATGTTGGCTCACCCTTGGAATGATTAACATATTGCAAGACCTTCCAACTTGAAAATAAATGGTTTGATATCGAGGCATTAAAACCAACTGGTTTTAAAATGAGCTTCAACTAGCCTCCCACTTCTGGAGGCAAAAACACCAGGCTCTTCCAGCACACACAAGTACAGCTGTTTGGGATTGGACTAGTCAAACACTGCAAGCCTGCAGATGTACTGTTCTCTCTTACCCAAGTTAGCTCACTCAGGGCTCTTGAGTTTGCAATGTTTACATCCCCCAAGTCTTTGACATTTTATATGACTTCCATTTAAACACTTATTTTATCTGCTTTTCCTGTATCAAAGTACTTCTTACAGAGTTTTTGACAGACTAATGATTGAAGAACTTCTTCTTGGATTAGGAAATATGGATTAGGAAAAAAGGGCATGATGAAAGCTAGTTGGAATTATCCATTTCATTATTTCCTCCAGTTACTCACCCATGTCCTCTTCTAGAAATGTTTGTTTACAATAATCATGGATTACTGCTGATACAGTATTATCTTTAGAATTTTAGATCATTACCCTGGGACCTCAAATGACTTTACATTCTCTCATTTTAATTATGTATACACAGTATAACATAGGGATTTGGAGATAAGAAAACATGAGGCCTTGGGACGATTTATTACATAAGAAATAACAAACATTGATTTATTTATTACCTAAACAAGACTATGGAAAATAAACAACATAGTAAAAATCTTTGGCCAAATATGACTTTGGATCTGTTCACACTCTCTTGACTGTTCACATCCTTTTCACACACAGCACCTCAGGCTTTCCCAGCTGTTGGCCCTTGCAGGACTCTGACCTCTGAAGAACAGTGAAGACAGGCACAGAACATAAGTATCTGTGCTTTCCAGAGTCAAGTGGGACAGTCTATCTGTATATGCTGTAGACTGAATGACTTCTGCAGTTAAAACTTCCTTCATAGCAATTTTGAACCTTTGCATGCCATGCCAGCAGAATAATCTTGACCATCTTAGGGAACTCTAGAATAACCCTTTTTTTGCACATGGTTCCAGGCGCATAGCAAAAGAAAACCTCTCACCATCAAGCTATCATGCTTTCTGGAAAAACAACGGGAATTAACAAAAAATATTTGAAAAAAAGAAAATTATGATAAAAGGATGCTAACACTAATACCAAAAATGTATGTGTTCAAGGCCTCTACCCTAATCCTGTCAGTCACGAAACAAGCTGCAATGCAGATGCTGATTTAACAAGAAAAGAAACTGAAATCACATTTTACAGGAATGTGTGACAAGGGACAAGGGAGATGTGAAGACCTAGTGTCATGTTGCTATTTTTTAATTAAAAACTAGTGCTTATTACTCTCATTAGACACATTCACTGAATCCAGTTGAATGCTGTTTTCTGAAATTTGTTCTGACTTCACATTGCCTGTAAATGCTAGAGAATCAAATCTAGAAACCCACAGATGTGCCATTCAGGAAAACCTGATATCCTCCACAGACTACGCATGAAGTAGTCAAACCCTCAGACACAGTCACAGCATAGAGGAGCATCACTAAGGCTGAGCACTTATTTCCATGAAAAAAATTAGACAGACCTTTCGAAAATCCATGTTCACTGTTTGTGTTGCAATCTGCTGAGTCTCCAGTACACAGAGGCCAAATCATATGAGAAAAATAAGTTAAATCCTTGCCATTTTCCCATCACATTTTTTAAAAGGCATTGGGAAAATTGCCTAATTAGTTTATCTATTAAAAAGTTTGTCTTTAGTCTTTCTCAAATATTTTCCAACCTGTGCAGCCTCAGTGCCCATGGTGGAAACAGTATTTCCAAAAATATGACAGATCTAAAACCAAGTTAAGCAGATCAGCAGAGAAGCACTGAAGTGCATTATGATTAGGACCTTGTTGACAAGTTGGGTTTCAGGTAGTCTGCTCAAGACAACAATCCCCATGGCCACTGAAGTCAAATTGTGAATTACCACTCTAACACCAGCTGACTTTAGGGAAAACAGTGACCAAGGACTACACAGAATCTCCTTCCACAGTGAGAGGCAGAAATTTTTCCCTCAGAATTTCCTCTTTAGCAATAATATCTCAAAGTGCCTTAACATAAAGAGGCAGGCACTGAATTTATTTCAAAAGCATAACTCTGGAAGCAGTTGTTAATTAAAACAAGAGAAGATGAAAGTAAATAGCTGGAAAGGTACAATGTGACTGACAAAGATTCACAGGTGTCCTTAGCAGTGTAAAGCAACGCAGTGACAGGCAAGCACATGGCATCATCCATTGCCAAAGGCATGCCTGGCCTCTGAACACGCCGTGTGCACACATTTTCAGACTCCTACAGGGTTTTTTCTTTAATATCACAGACAAAGGGATAACTTCAGCCAGTTCATTCTCCATTTTCATTTTCTGAAAATTTCACCTGTTAGACCACAGAGTAAGTCAAAGATTACAGTCCAACATAACCTACCAAAGGCAGGAGAGAAATGAAGAATCAGTAATGTGAGGTGACAACTATTCAGTTTTCTTCCTGCATGCTATGTCTAAATCCTGAATATCTCCATCCAAGTTATACTAGTTGCACAGAAATCAAACCATTTACCCCATAAACACAAAGCTTCATATACTGAATAGATGGTATTTTTTTGCATCAGATATTTCAATTGAAAAGCAGGAAAACCAGTTCTTCTCAACATCTGTAAGTCTCTCTGATGTTTCTAAGGTGCTTCAGTAAAGATTTATTCCTACGAAGCTTTTACAAAGACTGCATTGACAATAATCCACATGAGGGATTAACCACAGGGTAATTAATATTCTGAACCAAAGTGGTACAGCAATGTGACAGAATGTCTTACTATATCTTAATTTCATTATTTAAATGACATCACAAATACCCATCAGATTTATACCCAGTTGAAGAAGCAAAACAGCAGCTCTCACAGACAGTAACAGAAATGCAAAGCGCTGTTTCTGGGACTCAGCTAACTGTATATACAGCTGTGAAGTACAGATGGCTTTTAAGTCAAAGGGTGACAATATTACTTATATATTTTCAAATCATCTTAAACACACACCACAAAAAATGTGGTTGTCAAGTCAACAGAGCAGAGAGAAAAATAGCCAAACAAAAGTCTGTCAAAAAGCCAACTAGCTATCAATATAGATAGTATTGATATCTAGTAGAGGATATTCATAAATATCCTCCGTCACATGCTAATAAATCTTTCTCTTCCAACCTTCTGCTTTATGTGATGAAGAGAATTCTCAGAGGTGAGTTACATTACTATGCTTCATTTATTCATTTCAGGAGCATATCCTATACTTTGTGTAAGAGACACAGGCAGAGACAAAACAAGTCTTCCCAAATAGCAACCCTGGGAAACTATTGAACTGATCAGATATGAAAATGTGTCATATTAATGATGTGTCAAATTATTTCTCCTTTTTAAGGTCTTAATAATACTAGTTTTAACAAAAGACTGTGTCTTAGGTTGAATTGGCAGAATGCCAACTGCCCAATACAGAGTCAGTCTCCCTCCCCCTCCACTGAGAAAAGGAAGAGGGGGAAAAAACCCTCCAAGATTTAAAATTAAAATAGTTATATATATATTTATACAGAAAAGAGAAACTTAAAAGAAGACTACAATATAACACACACCTACACAAGTTAGAAATAACAAAAAATAACTCCCCACTCCCCATCGAACACAAATCCCACCATTCTAGCTACAAATCGCTCAAGAGAACTCAACCCCCGAGGGACTGACCCAAGCAGAGAGAAAGACTAAGAACAAACATTTTACTCTCCTAAGGTACCATAGCAGTAAGGTGGTAGGGCCTCGTCCAGAAAAACAACATGATACGTCTTTCCCAGACAAGCAGCCATCAGGAACCTGCTTTTATATTTTATATTTGAGATGATGGAATATGGTATGGCATACCATTGGGCAGTAGAAGTCAGCTGTCAGCTAGCCTGACCCAACTCAAGTTAGCTGATTATCTCAGGCCTACTCTGAAAACTAAAGCCTAAATTTAGGCCTAGCTTAAACCATAACATCTGTTTTATTAACAAAGTGATTACTAAATTCATTCCCTTCAAGTATATTTAAAGTCAAGTAATTTGAGCTATAGTTATCAAAGGGCTTTTCCTTCTTCCTCCATAATTCTGAGAAACATGTATTCAATGGATATGCTTTTCCTCATTTCTTTTCCAAATCTAATAAATTCCACAATGTTCTCCATTATGCAACTATAATTCACTAACATTATATCTATGGTGTCCTATTAGACTTTTAACTACAAATTTTAATGCACAATATAATACTCCCTTTACAAGAACCACACTTCTAGGCATCAGTTAGTTCCATCAGTACTGATAGCACTATTGATAATACCTAATTGTCTGTACTAATACCTGTAGACAAATTATATCACTTCTGTATCCCCAGACTTTTTTTTTTTTGGTGGTCCTTTTATACCTTTGATTATATTTAAATAAAATAAAATAATTCTCCTCTTAGGCATTACTTCCTATTTCATAACCTGTTCATTCTCTATCTTATTTTAAACTTAAGTACCAGGCCATACCTGAAATTGTAAAATAGATTTACTATAAAGCAGTGGATGAAATACAGAAACTTAAGAACAGAGTGACTGTATGGAGAAGATTCATCTCAGAACAGCTGAAGATAAGAAGAAATATAAAGGCAGTTTTTATACTGCTTATTATGTCTGAAAGGGACCCAATACCAAGAATGTGAATCACATGCTAACAATAGGGAACTCACCCAGTCTTGCCTTCAAGATGGCAAACCACCTTATCACTAGAGAAGGAAATAATCCTAAAGGAAACAAAATAATAATAATAAGGAAAAAATATGAGTAGTATAGCAAAGATATAGTCTTGTTTTTGGTATCAGATGTGGAGTCTATTTGAGTTTCTAAGATGCTGAATTCTCTTTAATAATCATTAAAAGGTAGGCTAACATTGAGCAGGTGATGAAGGCTATATGTGTTACACTGACAATGTTCAGGGCAAAGGATCTCAAAAAATTCCCAAGTTACCATGAAATTCTAAGACCAATTTGGTAAATAAAAGAAAAAACCCAAATAAACAAACAAACAAACAAACAAAACCCCCTTACATCTCTGGAAAAACTCAGTACATAATTACAGTCAGTAGTTTTCTGCCTAAACTGCTTAAGTGAGAGATAAGGGAAATGCTTACAAAAAAGCCCTTAAAAGCTGGAGATTATTTTAAAAGCTATTCATTAAAAGAACAGAAGGAGCTTTTCTATTACTGCTCATCAAACACACAAACAAACAACAACAAAAAAAAACAGGAACAGAAAGTTATATATCAGCCTTAGTAACTTAACATTTAAGGTAAACAGCACAAATTTTTTCTTTCAATAAAATATATAGACATTATTCACAGAATTAGTTCTACTAAGATAAATCAATACTGAAATACTGCACTTTTAAAAAACATCAATCAGTGTGAAGATACATGGAATTTTCTTTTTAAAATGAAATATATATATAGTTGAAAGGTCTAAACATCAGAAAATCCAGAAATAATTTAAATAATTAAAAAGCAACCTATCATAAGACATGCCATATTGGCAGGAAACTGACTGTCCATCACAAGTATATATAGATATAAAATATCTCAGGTTGCATGACATATATATGACTGTGATGTGTCCATCATACTGCTCACATGATCTTAGCAAG
This sequence comes from Myrmophylax atrothorax, assembly GCA_026770055.1. Taxonomy (NCBI): domain Eukaryota; kingdom Metazoa; phylum Chordata; class Aves; order Passeriformes; family Thamnophilidae; genus Myrmophylax; species Myrmophylax atrothorax. The sequence continues at coordinate 123,175,727 of JAOXXN010000395.1, forward strand.
CTTTACAAGGGATGTTAAGATTAGAAAGGATCATCAGTCATCAATCCTGATTTACTGCATGATAAAGGGCTTAGCATTTTCAAAGCGCATACATAATTTAGAAACATATAGACTGTGGGGTTCTCGTTAGATGCCCGACTCCTACTGATTCCACATTTGATAAATGACATTGAGTATCTTAAATCTCCAAGGTCCAGATCCTCAAAGGCACTTTGGAAGCTAATTCCCCCTACAATCAAAGAAAATCAAATGCCTAAATGTCTTTGAGGACCTGGGTCTAACCCATTTTTGAAAAATTTGCCCTTTGTGTCTCTCTTGATAAAGATAGGTGTAGGTAGATGAGGGGCCATTTTCATTTTCCTTCATAAGGAGGTGATAATGCAGGCACTTGTCTTTAAGCATTCATCCTGGAAGTGGATGACTCAGAATCAGCCCTCTCCTCAGTCTGAGGAAATTCTAATTGCACCTTCTGCCTCCCAAGAGGGTGCCCTAAGCAGTACTCTCAGCTAAGCTACATTCTACACTATTCAGGAGAGGGCGCATTATCCCTTGTTTTTTGCAGCAGCTCTCCTACCATGAAAACCAGAGAATTCAAAATTCACTGGGCCAGAGAGAGAAAACAAGCAGAAACACAGCACACATTTGGAGAAAAAGACAACATGGATCCCAGTCCTTCCTTTAGCTCATTCCTTATTTTTTTTAGTGATTTAGTGGGTAAAATATAGCTACGAATGCAGAAGCAGGAGTCCTACCTGCTCCCAGCTATTAGGGTAGTGCCTTAGCCATCGGGCTGCTTATGAAAGAGAACTATCAGAAGCACTAGCAGCAACATAGTCACAGGGAACTTCTCTTCTGTTTTAACATGTGCAGAACCTGCTCCTTCTCTGAAAGTCTGAACATCTGTTTGCAAGAGGGAGTAACATCCCATGAATTCCAAGAAGGAGATTGAGCAATGCTCCTAAACTTTGAGTACAGGTAAAAATGTATTCTTTCAACAGGATGTTTTTCATTGTCTGCTGTCAGCTGTTGCTAACTTCAGGTGTCTCCTTGCTAAATTAGCTGACTTTTTGAATCCCTTCTGAGGAAATGGGAATGTTACCAACAGTGTACACAAGGTGGTCAAAAGCCAAACACAGAACTCTTGGACTCTATTCTACAAGACAGTGTGTGGGCATGGCTGGCATTGCACTTAGCTTTTAAAATACCAAAATCCATTATTGGATATATTTGTAAAACACTAAGTAACATAGTTGCCCTTTTCAAAACTGACCAGACTCAGAGAAATAAACATGGGTATGAAAAAATTCCCAGGATAATCCTGAAAAGAAGCTAAGCTAAGTAGTTGTCACTGCTGGGGTGCAGAAAACACCTTTTCAAACGTACAAGACTATTGGTACCATTTCAAAACCTTTCCTGCAACTGTCCCAAAACATAAATACACTGTTTCTCATGTAATGCATTTCCCTCTGTGAACAAGAGAAACAAGAGAAAAGGCAAACAAGCAACAAAATGCTCTGATTAATAAAAGTCTAAATGGCAAGCTCCTGTACTGTTATCCTTCTGCCAGAATACCATTAACATACTCAGTTTGGAAAAATCAACAGCAGGCTTTAGGCAAGACATATAAGAGGGCCACAATCGGCCTGACCTTACAGTTATCCTATGATTTATAGTCTTCTTACAGAAATGTACTGTATTTGACACTGGCTAAGGGGTTAATCAGTTCTGAGCATTGGCTTTGTAATAGGGTCCTGCCCTCGGGGTCTATTCAATCAATCAGAGTTGCCCAATGCTGTAATGCCTCAGTTCTGTGTGTAGGCAGATGAGTGTGCTGTCATTCAGCATCCTGGAACTATATGGACTTTCAGAAGCTTAGTGGAAATTCCACCTACACCAGGGCTGTCAAGCTCACTCCATGGAGAGCACTGATGATAAGAAGTAAGGTAACTGTTGAAAAAGGGGTCACCATCTTATCTGAGGGCAGCCTGAAGCCTTGGACCAGCTGAGAATAGGAAGCTACAACAGCTATTTTGAAGAAGGAAAGTGCTTGGTCGCATCCTCTCTAGAAAGAATTGTTCTTTGGGCCTTGTTGCCAAGGAAATTCTTCATATTGAAGAATACGAAGGAAAAATGCCATGAATTTGAGAACATTTTTTTCAAAAAATAGTCAAAAATTCCAGAAGGCATATGCTCAGTAGGAAAAGGAATCAGAAATACTGCTGCAGAATATATGGGGGACTAAAAAAATACTCATCCATATAAAGAGACATTAGGTCAGAATCTGAAAGAAACTAACTTGAGTATTTCCATTGTTCTGTTGTACAGTATGGCATCCAATCTGTAAAAAGTAATTCTCCACATATCAGTTCAGTGCTTACATGCAACATTTTAAACAGTTCCTAAAACAACTAGGGCTGTACCGTTGAACATAACTACATTTTGTTGCTTACCTACCTTACTCTTGTGTGCCGTTGCTGCAGAAACTGGTATTCATCAAGCTCTCAAGACTAGTGGTCTACCCACTAGGTATGCCTTTTACCCTGAATATAAGGGGAATTTCAAGCAACATCAGGCACTTGCAGTGTTGGAGGTCCTTCCATCAACTGCCTTCTCCAGGTGACCTTTCGGAATAGCTGGTACTCATGAGTACCCCTAAAAGACACACATGCTTATAAAACTTACTGCATGTATAATACAGTGCATTCAGACAGTGATTATGTTGTCCAAAACAGCCTGGCTCCTGTGGAGAAGCAAGGTGTTTCAGATGTAGCAGTGAGGGTCAGAGCTCCTACAAAGCATGAAGGGAAGGCACTTTACTTAAACCTTTTGTTAATTATCATTCACAAAGAAAATAATAGTTTGCTAAAGACAGCATTCTTTATTTATACTAATTACAGTTCTGTATGAAATTATGCAGAAGTAGGTATCAGAGGAAAACTGAAGGAGCTTTCTTCAGTAATAGTACATATGCACGAGGTCAAGAATTTTCAAAAAGATTCTGAAATACTCTCTGAGGAGGGAAGGAGTGGAAATGTGATCTTTCTCTCTGGGTGGTAAATAGGAGGTGTAGGAAATTGTGTGTGTGCATATGGGGGAAGGAGGGGAATAAACGTTTCTATTTAGACCTCAGCAGAGCTTTCAACAGCCAGTATTTCAAAACATAAACGGGAACACATTTGACACAAGTGCATATGCTCTTTCTTTTCAATGACAAAAGATTATATTATTTGCTTTGGTCAAAGTAGTGTTGATGATAGAAAAGGAAGTCTCAACACAATCAAAGGGGGTTTTACCATTGGTTTCAATGGAGATAGGTAGAAAATCCATTCTTATCAATATTAGTAGTTAACAAAATGTACACATGTGTGAGATGTGCACATTTCATAGAAGGCTCCATATACGTTCAAAAATACAGACCTACAGAAACTGCATTTAATTTCGTCCTGAATAAATTTTAAACAATGTGATTATTGTTTACTATCTAAAATATTTCTGCATATGAATGATTGGACAGAACTAATTTCTTATCTTTTTTTTTTATTTACTTTCATGAGTATAGCAATTTTTTTTCCTGCTCAAATGATGTTTGTATCAATAACATTAATTTACATTTATGGCAATAGAGTTTTGGGTTCCATGAATGGAGACATGATCTTTTCTTTGTTTGGACTCACAAATCTCCCTCATCTGTAAGTAAGAAAAGTAAATTGTAATGTGAAAAGAGTAAAAATTTACCTGTGTTTTGCTGCTATAGGTAATTTCTGCTGAAACTCCCAAATAAAATTAAAAATATTATTAGTTGTGTTGGTATGGCTTGTAGTTGTTTGGTTTTTTCTTTTTTGTTTTTTTGTTTTGTTGGTGCTGATGTGCCATGGAAATGATTGAAAACATCACCATGAGGGAAATATCAGCAATTAATTATCTATGATATGGCATTCAGCAAACCTAAGGAAATTATTCGTTTTCTTTAAACACCTAATTTTGAAATCAGTTACACAGCACAGTTCATTAGGCAAAACAAATTAGGATACATGTTTCAACTCTGCTACAACAACATAGAAATGGTCTATCTTGGCTTCTCTAAGTGTCTCTTTATTCTCACCCCTGCACGTGCATGCACTTCCCCAAATATTTTAAACTCTTCAGTTTGTAGACTGATTCATCTCCAACCATTTCCATAACATGTAGGATAAAACACATCCAGAGGATGTACAGCCATAGTTATAACTATTCTTTTTTAAAATGTTGCTTCAAAATATAGGAATGATCTAACACATTAAAGACGTCTTTCTTTCTTTCTTTCTTTCTTTCTTTCTTTCTTTCTTTCTTTCTTTCTTTCTTTCTTTCTTTCTTTCTTTCTT
>JAOXXN010000395.1:123242476-123259710 GCA_026770055.1 Myrmophylax atrothorax
AGTGGAAGTTAAAAGTGTATTTATCCTTTGAAATCATCCATACATAGGTAGACCAAGAAAAATTCTTGATGTTGTGTCTGTTCACTGAGATGCAAATTTCAAAGTGCAATCAAGATAAACAAGATTGCCACTTTCAACCTACCCAAGGTGCCTGCTTGAGGTACAGAAAGTTCTTGATATCTGCATGTTGCTAGTGAATTCCAAGAAAACACTATTATACACTGAAAAAATACATAGCAGGAAAAAAAAGGAACAAAAGATGTCTCCTTTAAGATTAGGAAAAACTCACAGGAACTGGTAGTATGAGTGGCCTTGGAATCTTTGTGATTTTTTTAATGAAATGTATATGAAAATTTTACTTTTTTTTCCCTGTGGTGCATGACAGATGACATTGATTGTTTGGGCTTAGTATTGCTAATAAATTAAAAAATAGTTGTTCGTACTAGAATAGTGACTGTCAGATGTCTGTTCAAATTGTACAGGATGGGTGAAAACCTCTTCTTATTCAACAGAAAAAGTCTGTAGTATATTATAGATGTAGCCTGTAAGAATATAAATCTGCTGTTAAAATAAGATGGCTGGCAAAATTCCAGTGAAGGATGCTTAGAGAACTAATGAATAAATTAGGTGGAGTAATCATCTTTTGATACAGTCTCCCAGTGTTTGGTGCTCAGCATTGATTAGGAGTTCTGTGAGCATAAAGCAATGTTTGCACTGTTACGTTTAATTGCAGGAGGCATCGTGTCCTCACTGCGTGTGTTTGGTTAGTCTGGTTTCTGTTCACAGGCTTCACAGTGTCCTTTGGCAGTTACATGACTCAGAGCATGTGGAGTGTAAGGAAGTCTATTTATTTTCCCTTAAAATTTGTTGCCTCATGATTTAATTGGGGGCCTTTTTAATTGTCACGATGTAAGTAAGGTTAAACAATTGTTTCCTTTTCTGTTTCTCATGAGTCAAGTTTTCACATACATGTAACATTTTCTTTTTTCTTCAGAACAGAGTCGTCTTCCTCTGTCTACTTGTTTTGCATATATAGACTGTTTCATATTTGATTCATTGTCACTTTTTTGTATACTTCCTGAAAATTTATTTCTGATGTGCAAAGGTCATAATTAGGAACTCTATTTAATAGCATAATAACTTACATTTGTGTCCCATTTCTTTCAGATTTTTTTCACTATGCATATTTTTTCCCGTTACTAATTATGTGTTTTGATTGGGCTGATCTCTTGTGCCCCTGTTAGGCTCATTTTCATTGTAGGATCAATACAATAATATGCATGACTGTAAGGAATTGGTTCCATTAGCAAGAGACATAAAAGTTGATAACTGGATATCAACATTGCATTTTTTAAATATGAGAAAGAACAAAATGTAATGTGTAGCCTTTTAGAGCAACAGAGATTCAGTCATAAACCTTTCCTTTGTTTTGTGTTAGTCTTGTTTTAAAATAGTTGGATGATGGCAGCTTTACTGAGTTGGGCTAATGTTTGTAAGCTCAGGGATAGCAAGCAGAAAATACAAGAACAGGATTTGTTAATGCATATAAGAATTGGAGCATGTGAAAATAATTCATACTCTAAAAGGCAGGCATGATGTGAAACACTTTATTTAAAAAAACCAAACCACAAAACTAAAAATAGACTGCTGCATTTTAAGTAACTGTTATTTGTAAGGTCTCATGGAGTCAAAGCGTGATAAGAGATGTGAATGGAGTCTGCATAAATATAGAAGCTGTATGACTTGAGAAAGAGACATGGCAGATCAAAATTGACTATAGCATGCCTTTAAAGCCTAAGGGAACTACAGCCTTTTGTCAGTGAAATAAGCCCATTTTAGCCTACGTTTGTTTATATACAGAGTACTAATGTTTACAAACACCAAAACCTTCTCTAAGCAAAATATTTGTTCTGAGTAGGGAGTTCTCTAAGTTATCCTGAATAGCTAGAGGCTTTGTGGAGCAATTTTTTATTTTTTTTTTATCTCCCCCCCTCCATGTGTTTATTTGTCTGCAGGGAGTTCAGGTGTTGGTTTGTTGAATGACAGCTATAATATTATATATTAGTAAGAATTGTATAATGCCAGTGTCATTCACTCTAAGTGATAATATGCAGAAATAATGCCCCCACTGCTACATGTCCTTTTAAAGTCTAATCTTTGTGTCTCTACCTAATGTGGGTCTAGGGCCTGACTGGGGCAATAGCAATATTCTCTTCAGTTTTACAAAATCAAAATCAGTGATATATGGTGAAAAACAGGTGCAAAGCCTTCATGCATCCCAAACACGTGCACAAAGCATCTCCAGAACAGATCAAGTTTGAATGGGTATTTATGGAAGATGAACATGATAGCCCTGTGCCCAGGGGAACATAGATGCTGTAAAAGAAATTTAAGCATGTAACATCACTTCCTCACTGATACTTTTGTATTCATTACATGTTCATGTAACAGTAGGCTTTTAATATAAGCTAATAATGGGGAATGATTTCATTAGCATTTAAGGAATTGCATGAAGGTGTTTTGCATGGTATGATGCATTAGCTAATTGTCACTGTAGAAGATACTTTCAGTTGTACATTCTGAACACTTATGCAATCGCTGTACAGACCAAAGAGCAAGGAGAAACAATTTTGTTATTATTTTTTTCTCAGATACTGGAGAAATGTATTATTTATGTAGCATCTTTCATCATGGAACATCTCGAAACGTTTTTCAGCACTTCCATTTTCATTGGCAACATTTGGAAGTAAGGGATGAAAGCTGTTACTTGTTTTCCCACAGTTGTATAGCTGATAAAACTGTGTATCAGGGAGTTATTTATGCAAATCTCCAGAAAAAGGTACTGATTTCTGATGACTGCTGCAGGACGCTGAACCGTGCTGTTTCTTTCCAAGCAGAAAATTCTCGTTCCTTTCACTTTTGTGCCTCATAGAAGCAATTTTTGAAGTCCATTCATCCGTTACAGACTGCTGCTCTGCTTCTTAAGCAGTGTTTCTAGTGGGACAGCACACTATGCAAATATATTTTTGTACGTTTACTAGGTTCTCCAAGTCCACTTTGTTAGCATTTCTCTTCCTTCCTCCTTTGGCATTCTTGGTCTGACTAAGCCAGGGACTGGTACTCCTCTTGCAAATTTTGCAAGGTTTTTTGGGTTTTTTTTGGTTTGGTTTGGTTTTTAAACTGAATTTTGTTGTGTGTAAAATTTCTGAGTTTATATTTTTGTCTTTCTTGGCAGCACAGTATTTCTTAACTACCATCTTGTGTGTTTATTTGGAGACTAATAGGTTGCATCCCTTAAACAACTGCATATGATTTCTTAAGCAAACTGCAAGGCAGAATTCTAGAAAGAAGAGAACATTAGCAGTGTTCTGGGCTCAGTGTCCAAATGACTGCCTATCCTTCTGTGGTGGTATGTTGCTTTAATTTCTTACTGTAGTGGGAGAAAAAAAACAAGTGCCAAAACCATTCCAAGTTATCTCTGCTTTCCAGACTCTGTAATCTGAGTCAGTTGCTGAGCACTTTGTATTCTTCGAGCCTAAGGCAGCACCTGAGCACCTCATTTTGGTGTCCTAGTATGTTTTTCTCAAGTAAGCTCTTCTATCCAGCTGCTTTTGAGAGGAGCAGTTGTCTGTGTCTCTGTGCTTAGTAGTGATTCATTACACTCTCTTCTCAGGGCTGCTCTTCAGTATCAGCTTTCATAATTCTATTCTTGTATGAATTTTGGTGACAAGTATGGGGTTTCTGGGTTTGGGTTTTATTTTATAGAATGGGTATTAGCAGGATCAGAGTGGCAATCTTTGGTTTAGGTTAAACAATGTCTATTAAAACTGCTGAGGACTGGAACAGTCTGATATATGACTGTTAAACTATTGCCAAGGATTTTTGTACGTCATTGACTTATGTCAACTTGTTCTTCTGAGCAAGTCAAAACTTGGTCTGGGAATTGGTGTGGGTTAGATGCCATTTCCCAGTAGGTGTTTTGAATGTTGTTTAGAAAATAAATTCTCCTATTAGAAGCCTCCTAGTTTACTTCTCCTTTGATGTGGTTGCTGATGAGGCAGGGCAGATTTTTAGCTAATTGGACTGGCTTTTCTCTGTTCAAACTGCTAAAAACAGTGGAAGCTTTCTACACATCCTGTGATATCTGTCTTTCACCTGATGTTTCTTCTGTGACACTCTTCTTGAGCACTCAATCGTATCTGCCATTTGTTCTGTTGAAGAAATTTCAGCTTCCCATCCCCCTTTCTGAATTATTCCTGTTCTGCTCATAGAACCGTAATTTCAGTCAAGTGTTCTAATTTATTTCTATTCTCTGAGTGCGTTTGAAAGCCTTGTCAAGGAAAGCAGCAATATTTTGGAGTATCATTGTTTTCATAGTAACAGTTGTAGATACTGTCAATAGTTTAACTTTCTACATGTGGGGTTTTTTGTGTGTGATGTGAAATCCAAGATAAGTAATAATTAATTTGGTGGATTCTCCCTATATAGTGCTAATTTATAAAGTAATTTACATTCTGATAACAGTGGCCAAAATACTAACTTTTATATTTTCATCAATTTCTTAAGAGATTCTTGTGTAAGGAAGGACATAGATGTGGACAGGTTAGAAAGAAGTTAAATAGGAGTTAAATGTCACCAGAAGAGAGGGAAGGTGGATCTTGTGCTTGTCTTTGTGGATAAGTCAAATACAAGACGTAAAAACTTAATTGTATACTCATACATGGTATGTCAGTTGTTTGTTCAGGAGCTGAATTTTTCCCTCCTCCTCCATACAAAGTGCCATCTCTGTGGAACTAACAAGTGTGAGGCCAACATGAGAGAGGAAGTAGTTCCTTTTCCGAAAATCAGTAATGGCAACATTTGAGTAATCTGAATAAAGATAGCAGTGATCTATACTCTGAACTTTTCATCTTCTGCATGTGTATGTATGTTGGTATTAATTACCTGATTCTGTCTTATAGTTTCTGCATAAAGACTTCTTACAAACTGAGGAACAAAGGGGGTTTTGTTTTGTCTTTCTCATAAGTTCGTGTTCTTCGCTCCAACTAGCCAGCTCACTGAAAACTAAAGTCTTACACTGGGCTTGAAGGCTGTTTATATCTAACCCAGCTGATGTATCACTAAATGAGAAAATATTCAGGGAAGCCTGAAAAGATTCAGTAGGATTAAACAGTGAAGCGTAAGGATTTATTCCACGCAGGAGCAGTCCTTTAAAACTAAAAGCAAGAGAGAGACATTAATTCGGGGAAGTGAACATGTAAAATGGGAATCAGAGGAGAAGATTTTTGAAATCTCTTCAGCTAATGAAAGCATTGAATCAGAGGTCTTCAGTTTACAAGTGATCAAGTATAAAGAGAGAAAGAAAAAGCCTATTAGAAATAAAGAAAAATTGTTGAAGTTGCTGTTGTGCACCTGCACATAATCAGCTGTGTGTGGAAAGAGTCTCTTCTACTCTTGAGCATGGTTTTAGACATATTTGATCAGAATTTGTCATTATTTAAGGTGGCATGGGTGACATCTGAGAGTGAGAAATAGTTGAAGTCAGTATGCATGTGCTTCTATAAAAAAAGAAGATTGCATGCAAGGCCTTGCTGAATGCTGGCTAACCATTCACAAGTTTAGTTCAAGTTTTATTCCTGCAAGCGCTTGATTGTTCAAAACCTAACCAAAGCAGAACACAGGTTACTTTCTCTTTATATTTACTGCTTGTTGCCAGAGCTTCTTGTAGAACTTGATGAAAGCATATTCTGGCTTTTGTAGTCATTTGCTTGGTTTCACCTGGTAAAGCTGCACACAACTGTATCTGACAATAACCTTAAGGATCCTTCATCATTCTCTGAAAATCCTTTTGTCTCTGAACCCAAGACAAATAAGCCAAGGTTGGAATAAGGTCTAATGCCAAGCTGAGAGCCTCACCATCTGCACTTGGATAATCCACAGCACACATGTGCATGTCCTTTCCATGGAAACTGGAGTGATGATGCAAAGAATGGAAATGCCCAGGTCTCATCCTGACATTTAATCATGACAAGTCTGCAAGTACTTGTGAAACATGCAACTTTTCCATAACCAGAATATCTTTTTTGGCCTCACTGACTGACATATTTTTTTCCTTTTTCTACAGGTAAGATTTTTTTTTTTCATTTCTTCTCATTTTAGAAATGACAAAAGCTACTCTGCTATCTGCACTAAGCAATACTTTTATTTGCTGGAGCAGCCCCAGCAGGATCTATCTGACAGTATATTGTTTAGCCCTAGTTTTCTGATGAAAATACTTGTTTTGGCAAGTAATTTTTATTTTCACAATTGCTTGGAAGAGGATGTGCTTGCTGCTTTCTTACCTATCTGAAGCTGAAGGAAAAATACATATTTACACGTGAGGCTTGTCTCAACATGTAAACTTTCTGCCAGGTGCTTTGAGGGAACTAAAATTATGTTACTTCAAATAACCCATTGCAGAAAGAAGGCAGTTCACCAAATTGTGATTTGTCGTCTTTACTACTTGAAGTGCCTTTTTGAAAAGATACTTCATCTAATAACTGAAATGATTTTAACTCCTTCCTCAAGCTTCCTTAGAGAAGACATAGGTAAGAAAGAGTTTTTGTCTTCAAGGGAGATTTTTCTACAAGGCTTTGATGAAGTCCATTTATTTCTGTGCAACTTTGTGGAATCCTTCTCATCTTCAAATGGCATCTGTTATCAGTTTTCTAGTCCGTTTCACTTACTATGTGTATATAAGCTACCAAAAAGAGTGGTATTTTTTTGTCCCACATGGTTGGGTACAACTTGCTTAAAAAAGACCCAACAGTGTCACTCACATTTAATTTAACCATTCACTATTCCTTCTTCCATGCTTCTGTACTCTTCACTCAAATATTTTGGAATGGCAAGGAAGTTACAGGAGCTAATATAGTATCTTTTATAAAGAAATTAAAATACAATGACCTAGGTACCAATGTTTATTGATCTGAATAATCCCAGGCAAAACAGTAGAAAAACCAATATACTTTGCACATACAGCTTTAAAGGACAGGATTATAATTAATGCAAGTGACAGATAATGAAAAAATGATCCTGTCAAAGAGACTGACATATTTTGGAGGTCACAGGTTTTGGTGGAAGAAATAGGCTTAGTAGTGCGTCTTACTCGGCGAAAACTGTAATGCTCTTTCACATATGCGAGGCAAACATGGTGGTGCATAATTTCAGCATTGTTTAGCATTCAGATGTGATAAGTTTGTACCCATGGCTTACCCACTGCAGCTTTTTTGTACTTGTCATATATATGTGATGAATTACTTCCCAAAAAGTTCGTGGTGGGGTTCAGATCAGTACTGGCCCAGACTGTAAGTAACTGCCTCTGTGTTCACTGTGAAAAGATACCTAAGAGGTGGAATAGTTAAGAGTCTTACCTCCTCAGCAAATACCAACAAGTACCTATTTGAAGGAGAATATCTGGTTTTCCCTTTCTTGCTCTGTCTCTGCAATGTTTTACAATATTTGGGAGCGTTCCCTTACCTTTCTCCTCCCTGACCTTCCCCCACAACAAGAAGTAAAAGCAAGACAGAAGTTCCTACAGCAGAAAGTAAAAACAGAATTCAGAAGTGCTCTAAAGAGCCATGAATATCTGGAGAGCTACATAATTTCATACAGCTTCCATTTTTTACCAATGGAAAAGAATTATTTTCCTATTGATACCTTAAATTGACACACAAAGATCCTTCTTGTATAATAAAACTCTGAAACCAAAGAAATGCAAACTATGTTTTCTTGTTCAAAAGTGTTGGTAGTCAGAATGTTTAAATATAGCAACAGTATGTTTAAATATGCCAACGGTACCTTAAAATACCTTCATAAGGCTCAGTAAGCATGTTTGTTAGATGAATTCAAAGGCAGCACACAACAGATTGAGGTCTCCCAGCCCATCTGAAAGACCTGCATGACTAGTCCTTTTTTGATTGTTTACATGTAATGCATTTGTGATCCTGTTCATTGCAAATTTATCTATTAAATCCACTAAAATGATCACTTTCTTGCTGGAAAACTATCAAACTGTTGAAACATTGAAACTGGGCATTTCTGTTTCTTTCCACATGACTCATCACTTTGTTTGCCTCGTTTAAATGTTTTATACTCCATTAATTCCTTGTCATTACTTTGTATGTCTTGGTTCTTTCTACTTTGTTTGTACTGGACAATAAGAACTTTTATTTTTTTTTTTGCATTTTAAACTTTGGTACAGGCTGTTCCCCGTTAGAGCTCCGTGTTCCATCTGCAATAGGGTAAGGTTCTTCCAGACGTCAGCACGTTGCCTAAGAAATCAAGACGACAGCTTAATGTGCCATTATCTTCCCCACTCCTCTTGTAGAAGATACAATGAGGACTTGACTGCTGTGAAAACAGAGGACTGCCAGCTGTGTTATATGTATGTTACGTAGCATCATGAAGAGAACCTCTTGTATCAGTTGCAGTCAGAGGATGCTGACTGGGACTTTCTAATTAATTAAATGGCAGAGAAACACAAGATGTAGAAATGAAAAAAAAAAGGCTCACCATTTATAATGAGTAAGATCATTTGAGGAATCTCTGATAAGCAACTTAAAAAAAAAAAAAAGCCACACCAAATAGTACTAACAAAAAAAAGCACCCCCAAACCCTCCTAATTTATAAACTACTTGTTTTTCAGTGCTGTGGCCAGAACACCATATGAGAGTTGGCTTTGTAGAATCTTGTCTTCAGCCTCTAGCAGTTCCAAATCACTCTCTGCTTGTACCCCTCCCTTTTCTTCTTATTTTCTCTCAAAGAACAAATATGCAAATATGAAGGTCAGCTCTGGGCTCAGAGCATATGTGTGAGTGATTTTCATACTATACATCTACTTCTTTTTTTCCTAGCTTCTTTTACAAATCATAGTTTAAAAACAAAGATTTTAAAAGTTCATAATTGCAACATACTAATGAGGAAACGTGTATGCAAAAATGCACTATTAAGTTACTTCTTCCAGATGCTGCTAACAGATACAGTTTCTTACTATTTTTTATTTAACTACTTCAAAAATGCTTTTAAAAATAAAATCTTATTTCAATGCCTGCTTGACCTCTGTGTTCTGAAGGCTTTTTTGTGGGCCAGTTGATATTGGAGGTCGCTCTGCTTCATGTAGTCAGTTATCCAGCTTGTAGGTAAAATATATATATAAGACTTTATTAGATAGAATATATATATGTGTTAGAAGCAAAATACATAAGAGTCTTTCAGCTATCATTAAGCTCAAGGCCAGAGTGTGTGTGTTCTTGTGAGTTTAGGAGTTAAGTATGCAAATCCTCAACTTCTCTTGAGAAATTAAATATTTTTGGCTGTGTGGCTAGAATCTGATGAGAATTCAGCCAGTGAAAATTCTCCAGTAAAGTTAATTAAAGCTGGTATCCTGAGAACACTTTGCATTAATTTTGTGTCAGATTATACTTCTACTTTCTGCAACCTTAATTAATCAAATCTTTATGGTTACTCAATCTCCAGCACTATTTGGGGCTTAAAAATATCAAGGGGTATGTTCCTAATTGAATATTGGTGTGTGGGAGGGGAGGGGTAGATAGATATTGGTCCCCTTTTGCAAAGGGGAAATAGACTCTTAGCAGAAGGAAGAGCAAGGGAAAGGGCAGCTGGTCCTTCAGGACAAGAAACAGCAGCAGAAGGCAGTCAGCACAGTAATTAACAGGTCTTTCTCCAGAAGAGAAGGTGGCCTTTACTGTGCCTAATTACAAAGACTGTAATTTAAAACATGCTGTCTTAATCTCACAGTTGGATCTTTCAGTGCTGGTTCATGCAGGCAGTGTGCTGAAGGCTCAGGCCTGTAAGCAGATTTGCGGGTAGTCTTTGCCTGAGACCAGAAGCTGAGAGGACAGATTGCCTGTGAAGTGTTAGAGGTCTCACTCTTTGTGAACCGGTGTTGTAGTTTAATCCTTCGTATATTAATGGCTTTGGCCTCTAATATTAGCCTTTTACATTGTACCAGGATACAAAGTCTAAATCTGGCTGGCCCCCAGTAAGCAGAAAGTTAAAATCTGATTTTACAAACTCTGTGCAGGTGTGTGACTAAAAGGAAAATATTTACTTACTTGTGCTACAGATCAGGAACAAGCAAGTCTACAGTAGCCCATACTAACATCAGGGTGTTGTCTTGCCGAGACTCAGTTGTGGGTGTGTGTAGGTCGAGGGCTCTATTTCTCCTATGCCATGATGACCAAACAACTTTTTAAACTTGCTGCTTGTGAATTAAACAATATTTCTGACAACCAGTACCCTTCACCTCTGCAGTGCTTTTAATGAGACTGGGCTCTTGAGCTAAGAAAATAATCTGGGAACTACTGTACCTTTTAGGAGACTGAATTCAAAACTCTGATCTTTCCTATTTTATTTAAAAATTATAAGCACCTAGAACTGCTAGCCAGACTCTGTATTTATGTACCATCTGTCTCACCTAAGACTATCTAAGATCTGGTAACTAGAACTCTCTGCTCCCAAACTCATTGAGGCAGCAGTGTGCCATCAGAATCATTTGGATCACTGCTACCAAAGGCATATATTGGCATGCCAACTCAAGTTTAGTGGAGGCTACAAAAAACACTGGAGCACATAATATACAAGCAGGGACTGTGGGAACTGGGTTTGTTCAGTATGGAGAAGACACTACAAGGAGATTGGATTTAATAGCACTACCCGAGGAGGGATTATGAAGATGATACAGAGTTTTCTTGGAGGTCTGCAGCAAAAACATAAGTGGCAATGGTCACAAGTTGCAAATTTCAACTACATGAAAGGAAAATCTTTCACTTAAAAACTGGTTTAGCACTGGTACAGGTCAACAAAATGCCTGGGGAACCTCCAGCCCTGAAGACACTCAAAATTCATCTGAAGTCCCTGAGCAACCAGACAGATGTTTGAGGTTAATGTAGCTTTGAGCGAAATATTGGTGGACTTGATGGCCTCCAGATATCCCTCCCAGACAAAGTTTTTCTGTAATTCAAAAAGATGTGGTGATTTAGTGCCTATACAGACCTATTGTGCCTTACTCAGGATCCGAGTGTAACTCAAAAACTTTTCATGTGGATATAGGGAAAAAGGGAATCTCACTGCTTCTTTTCTACACAATAGCTTCATGTCAAGGAAGGAGGAGACCTGGAATCCAGGCTGTCCTCAGACTCAAGGATCCTGAACCCATGTCTGAGCAGAGGATAACCACCAGCACAAAAGGCATGTTGAAACTGGTTTATCATGTACAAGCACAATTTTTTTCTTGTTTCCCTTCTGGTCCCGTGCCTTTTTGTGGACAAGAGGATGCCTGACTTTGTAGTCTTGTGATTTGTGTGCCAAAGACCAGAAAACCTCCACTTCTGGATCATGCTCCCTAGATGAAGTGTATTGGTTTTAATTGACTCTGGACTAAAACATATGAGCAGTTCCTGTTCTCAAACTTCTATATGTGGAACAGAGTAATGGCAAGCTGCTTTTCTCCTGAACCTGCAAGACTTGACTGTAGACTTTTTTTGTGAAGTGTTTACTTCTGTTTTCCATATGCTGCCACATGAAGTGAAAATCTCGCTAAGACAATGAGATGCAAAACAAATAAGCAATTCCATATTTAGGTATTAATGAATTTGCCATTGTTTAATGTACCTTACTCTGGTGCAGAAAGACAGATATATGACAACAGGCATTGCAGACTAAATTTATCCTTGTATAAAATCCACCCACATGAAAGATAATCAAGAATATCTTCATCACATGCTGAAACCTGTGAAACATAAAGCAACTCTAGGAAGTAAATTAAGGTGTATCATTCATATTGTACTGAGGCATGGGGAATGACACAAGAAATAACAGAAATCAAAGAGTATAGTAGTTCAAGGCTTTTTGGGAGGTTTGGTGGGGGTTTTTTTGTAAGTGTTTTGGTTTTTTGTTTTGTTTGTTTGGGGTTTTTGTGGGTTTTTTGTTTTGTTTTTTGTTTTTGTTTTGTTTTTATTGTGAATATTGGCAACATTATTCTAGGAGATGTTGTAACCTCCTTCGCTGAACTGTATTCATTTGGAACAACTGCCAAAGTCTTCCTGCACAGACCTGTTCAGGAAAGTTAGTGAAAATACTCATTCTGGATAGAGAAAACCCTTCTGATTCTCAAAAAAAAAAAAAAAAAAAATTTGCTGGTAATGTTGCTAGGGTCATAACATGAGGTAATTGCTTTATATAGAGCAGTTGTTTTGTCTATTCATGATGCACTATTATAGTTTCTACTTTGCTTTTACCTGTTTATAGTTCTTGTTTTCTTATAACAAAACTATCATAGGATTGTAGCTACTAAAGTCTATGGTGATCTATTTGGTGTTAACAATGATCAGCACAATATTTTTGAGACTTCATATTAAATAGAAATAGGCTTGTGACATAGCATGATTTTGTCTCTGTGTGTTTTAAGGAAAAAAATACTTGGCCTTATAATAGACTACTAAGAGTAACTGATGGATCACGTGAGCTGACTTAGAGCTACTTATTCTTCTAGATATACCTCATCAGGCTTTTGTTTCAGCAGATGTTTGTTTCATCAGGCGTGGTTCTGTCTCCGGAGCTCCTCTGCCCTGTTATTGTTGGTTTAGCGTGCCCAACATTAGTAGAAAGAATGGAGAAGAAAGAACATAACATGAAAGTGAACAGAGCAGAAATTACCTGAGTTGTATGGTTTCACTGAAATACTTGGTTGTTTACTGTTGTAACATCTGAAAGACATAACACTGTGCAGCTTCATAAAAACTTTATGCAGTAGCATTAGAACTCAGAGGAGTCTTTGATTACAAGTTTAATAATCGAACTAAAACGGTTTCCCTTTGTTGGCAGTGTAATGATAATCTGTATTTAATCAGATTACAGGTGGTGGTTTGTTTTGTTTAGTTTATTTGGGTTATTCTCAATGTGATGGTCTCTGGGGTTTTTTCTTCAAGTTGTCATTTAACTGGAAATTGACTGAAAATGTTTCAACTAAACTTATTGGGTAAGAAGCATTTGTTTTGTCTTGTGTGTGATGAGTGGAAGATGTGTGCTTGTGTTTTTCCTGGGAGTGTGGGGGCTTTGTTTTTTAAAAGTAAACAACCCTCCTTCTTTCTGCTTATATTCCTAAAGTGAATATGGTGGTTGCCTTTTTTTGTGCTATTGTTTTTGTCATGAGGATGACATAGCACTCTTTAAATTGTCAGACTCAGAGAATCTGTGCACCTTTACACATTCTCAGCAGTCCAGTTGTACGTTTTTAGGAAAAGGGAAAAAAAATCCTTCTGCATTTATTTTTTGTGGGGAGAATTTGATTAAGTTTTTTTTTTACTTTCTGTTGAACCCTTAGCATTTGCAGTCTTAAATGGTATCCTGAGGTAGGCCAAACAAAATGATAATTTAAATTAAAATAGTGAACCTAAGAATCATCATGTTATGTAATGTGATATATGTGGGGTTTCAGGCAAATAACTGAATTCACTTTGACTTTACAGATAAGTTTGCCTCATTTGGCATACAAGTCAAATGGCTAAAAGATTTGTAGCGATCCAAAAAAAACATCTTGTCACATGTAGGTCACTGCTGTCTGGTTACAAATGTGTTATTCCAGTAATGACATCATGCAAAATAGCTTTGTGGAAAGGAGGAGACACATGTCAAGACATGTGGATTCAGCAGTGCTTCACACAGGAATGAAGTACCCAGAGTTTGTGAGTCTTCATCCAAAGGTGATCGCTGGAGAAAAAGTTTTCTATTTCAGTTAGCCTTCCAGCTTCTTGATCCATTTTTTTTCTTTCAGTGCTTTGCATGCTTAAACCTTAGTATTTCTTAATTAATAATATAAATGTTTTTAAATGTCATTGATTTTAATATTCAGGTGTTTATGTTTGAATAATCTGCATAGGGGGCTGAGCGAGAAAAAGTGGCAAAATACAAAAGGGAGAATATATTGCTTGATTCTGAAAATCATACTTTAAATATATTCCCAACAAAATGTTAACAAGCAAATTGCTTAGGGGGAGGAGAAGCATTTTGGAAAGAAAGATTTAAAACAGGAAGACTTGGACGCTGAGAACGGTATAGTTAGGATGTGTCTTATCTGAATGTTATTTTACTCAGACTGCTGGAAAGCTTTTCTGGACTGAAGATAAATCTTGTATTTTGTATTTCCATTTTTAGTTTGGCTCTCATTTCATTGGAGTCTGATGAAAACAAATATGGAATGTTATCTATTGTGCAAATATCAATGCTTTTTGTTTGAAAATACTGGTGCTGTTTCTACTGGATCATGAGGAGGCTGTAGTTATAAGGTATGTAGGAGCAATGGAAAAATTTTTTAAAGGGCAGGGTAAAAAAGATCATTTTTGGTGGTTGGGATAGCAAATTTCAAATATGTTGCACTAAAAGTTAAAATTTACTTACCTAAAGTTGCCTGCTCAGAAGAAGCACATGTTCAGTGAAGCTTTTAATTCAGTTGTAAATAGTCATATTAGAAAATGTGGGCATTAATTGCTTAGTAGTAGAAAGAAAAATGTCATTGTCTTCTCCTCCCAGCCATTTCTTCCTTTATGTTTTTTACAGTATTGAGTGAATTTCTGACTGAGATGAAATCTAAGTGGGGGTTTTTTTTCATGAAATTTTGGTACTGAAGTTTGCTTTCTTCAAATTTAACAGGTGGTGTCTTACATATCAACGTCACCATAAGTCAAATTTTCAGGAGTGAAAAGAGGCTTGTGTTTGCTAGTTTATTTCACTACTTATCCAAAACTACTTTTACAAAGGTTTGTTCACACTAATTTCTGAAGCATGTGGTCCTTTGTACTATCCCATGTTGATCACCTGAAACTGAAAATACAAGTCTCTATACACTGTAATTATTCACCCAACCTTGGTGTATGGGAAAGTGTCTTTTTTTAACTTGTCATTCTTGTGGAGTATTTCCTTTATAAACAAGCTAATCGATGCTTAGAGCAAATCCACAAACAAACATGTCACCTCTTGCAGTGTGCTTGCATATTCTTGGCACTTCTTGCTCTTCTGAAAGGCATTAGTTAAATTGAATAATATGGTGTGATCTTGAAAAAAGCTCATGATTTTGTTTCTGTGGTGAATGCTTTCTTGGAAGTAGTCTGTAAGGTTGAAAACCTAGTATATATGGCTCTTCTACCTTTCTTGGTACAGAAACCTAAAAGTGTCAAAGCTAATCTTGTGCAAAAGTTAAAATAACAGAGAACAGATTCCTTGTCCTCTCTCATGTAAAACAGAGACTACAGTCTTGGGGGAAAAGGCTTTGCTTTCGGTGTCTATGAAAGTTATGGCTACAGCAATCATGAGCTTCGAAAGCACTGAGTTTTTCTTGGTCTGCAATAGGATAAGCTGGTGAGTAGAGAATAGTGCTATATTATCTATCTTGTGCTCATAACGTGCTTACCACAAAGCCTTTGCTTGGAAACAGATTGCCTCCTATCAGCTGTGAGATACCAGGGGTGAGATCCTCACATGTTTGTGATTCCTCAGTCTAAGTGAAAGAAACGGACAGAGGGGCAGTCTCAGCAATTATAGCGGAGTTTAACGAAGACTCTGGAAAGCACAGTCAGTGCTTCTCATGGTGACTTATGGCCCCTTATTATGTTCTGACAGATACGAATTTTGTTGATGGGTAGGTGTTGGCAGCGAGGTGCCTGCAGGGGCAGCCTCTGTGAGAGAGCAGCGGGCTGCCCCATGCTGGGCACAGACAGATCAAGGCAGCTCCATGGACCTGCTGCTGGACACAGCCGAGCCCCGCAGCCAGGATGGTGGTGTATCTGGGAAAACATATTAAGCAAGGGAATAGAAACCCCATGCCACATAGGCAGAAGAGAAAGAAACAATAGTGAGACACAGCAGAGTGAACACAAAGATTGAAGCAGGAGGAAGAGGAGGCTGCAGGCACTGGAGCAGAGATTCCCTGTGAAAGAGACCACAGTGGAGTAGGTATTTGCCTGCCAGCGTGTTCCACTCCAGAGCTCCCTGATGTTTCCTGAAGGAACTCTGACCCACGTTAGAGCCTATGGGAAGGGCCAGTTCTGGAGCAGGAAAAAAGCGTGAGGAGGAAGGAGCAGCAAAGGGAAACTGTTATGGATTGATGTGACTGCACGTTCCCACTCCTGCTCCCCCCTGTGCTGCTGCAGGATGATGGGGGTGGGGTGGGAAGTAGAGAAGTCAGGAACTAGAATTAAAGCTGAGCCTGGGCAAAGTGGGGTCAGGGAAGTGTAAGGGACTGGTGTGAAAGGAAGGTGTTGTTTTAACGTGTCTTTGTTTCTCACTATCCAAACCTATTTTAATTGGCAGTAAGTTAGTTTTCCTTTTTGCTGGTGCTGATAATCACTAACATATCTCCCTGTTTTTATCTCAACACAGGGACTCTTTCATCTTATTTTCTCCCTTGTTCTGTTGAGAGGGAATACTAGAGCAGCTTGGTGGCCATCTGGTAGTCAGCCAAGATCAACCCGCCGCAGGTGGTTCTTTAAACCTAATTATTTTACAAACAAACAGACTAAAAGTGAGGGATGGGAGGCAGTTCTTTTACAGCCTATAGAAAATCTACTAAGCTCACAGACTCTACTGGGAAATATGTCTTGATGAAAGTAGTTATGCAGATAGAATGAATACTTAATGATACCCATCTCACCAGGTATACATATGTGTATTTACATGGATAGATAAGGTAATTTTCAAAGTTCCCTTATCATGAACGCTCTAACTGTTGTATAAGAACGTTCCTAGTTTCTACTAATTTTGTCTGGTGTTACAGTCCTTCACATGTTTTCCTAGGTGCAAAGCTGGACAGTCCTAGCTGGGATGGGGTAGAGGCTTATAGCTAGCTGTCAGCATCCCAAGATCTTTGCCAGGAGGAGTGATGATTAGAAAATGAGTCTCTTCTCTGTCAGGAGGTACTTCATGTTTAGTGTTCCTTCCTACTCCATCTTCGAGTTCATTCGGCTTTGTTTTCATACACTTTCTTACTGTGCTCTACCTATGTGTCTTTTCATTGGTTCTCAATTACTTAATTACTTTATTCCCTTTATTGCTAAAATTTAGCTTTTACTTGAACAAGGCACTTCTGTAGTGACTGTGAGATGTGTGTGTTTTGTTGCTTTAGATTTAGAGCAATGTTTTTTTATATAGTTATCTTCTTCCTCTTGAGGTTATACCTGCAG
>JAOXXN010000395.1:123259810-123270372 GCA_026770055.1 Myrmophylax atrothorax
ATGTCTTCATAACAATTATAGCTCTATTTCTCTAGTTTAATCCAAAACAAGAATCGCCTCATTTCGATTATCATAGAAAAAATTATGCTCAAAATACTTTCAGATGTTCCTAAACCAAAACTGCACACTAATCCAAAATTCAATTTAAAAATTGAAAGTCTTAAGAGATATTCTGCCCATATATGCATTCTTAGCGTAAGCAGACAGCTGTTATGTCCTTCCATTATCCACAATACACCAGCAGGTAGAAAAAATCAGGGAATCTCTGATTTGCATGTCCTCAGAGCTCTGGTAAGCTATTCAAGTAAGGAAGTACTTGTGTAGTCTGACAACATGG
Source organism: Myrmophylax atrothorax (assembly GCA_026770055.1). Classification (NCBI taxonomy): domain Eukaryota; kingdom Metazoa; phylum Chordata; class Aves; order Passeriformes; family Thamnophilidae; genus Myrmophylax; species Myrmophylax atrothorax. The sequence goes on from JAOXXN010000395.1 coordinate 123,260,148, forward strand.
ATTCCTCTCAGGAATTTTGTAAGGGTTTCTGTAACTTCTGTTTGTGCTCTTACCTGTGTGTTTATGTTTATATCGAGAAAATATGGCTTACACTTTGTTGCATTTTATTGGGTTTATGCATGTGGGAAGAATAGTATGTTCAGGTTTTCTTACGCTCTTCTAACATTTCTGAGTATTCAGCAACTTCTGTGAAAGAGAAAGTTGCAAGGTAGAATTGACGACTTGAGCTGCAGGAAATACGTGTTGGTTTGTTTGAATAACTTTTCTTGGCATGAATACAAAACATCTATTGTATGTGGTTTCTAAAGGCCATCTCCTAAAGCAATTGAGCAATTTTTATGGTTGGCTCAAATCAATGAGGTCTACGAGAGTCCAGAAAATCCTACTTTGTTTATATGCTTCCACCACTGGCTTTCATAAGTTGTCCACTCTGTTATCTTCCTTCATTTGGCCCTTTCTTCCTGTAGATGAAGAACTGGGACATTAGAGGAATAAGAATTAAGTATTTGAGCTTTAGTTTCACTTGAAATTGGGAACAAGAGAAATATTTGACCCTCAAAATTTATAACTAACACTGATTTTAAGAAGCTGGGGGATGCAGAGCTTGTATCTTCCTCAGTTGCTGTTGGGTATTGTCTTTGTCAGGATACCTGCATTTGCATCTCAAATGCATCTTAAATCTAAGTGTCATGAACAGATTGTGTAATGCAGCACAGTTGCTAATTAAATGTTAGTATATGCAAGCCATTTATTTTTTTTTAGTTTCCATCTAGTTCTAGCACATGGAAACCTGTCAGGTCAGTACTCTAAGTGCATAGTTTTCATTCTAAAGGGTAGAAAATTATCCTAGGTCACAAAGGATTATTTAGCAAGAAGGGTGGTTGTTTGTTTTGCTTTCTTCCTCTTTGCTTAATTAGATTCTTTTTTATACATGGACACACAAAAGAGGTCAGTAAGAGTATCTTCAAGCCCATGATGGCAAATGTAAGGGATTCTTTTTGTCTAGGTTAGAAATTATTTGGCCTATTTTCTACATGCCCATAAATACTGAAAAATATAAAATGCAAACTGCACATGATAAAGGATTTCACCATTATAAAGATGTCTTTATTAATGCTTTCCTCTCCTCCACCTGATCCTGTGTCATTTTTCAGTCTCCAACAGGTTGTTTGCCATAAAGGAGATCCTTCCAAGTGTTGCTGCTCTTCAGGTCTTGATCTCTTTGCTTTCAAAACAAAATACTGTTACAGATCTGAGCCTGAGCTGTACTACTTCTCTGGTTTTAAGGGTAGAGACTTGAAATGCATCACTCTGTGAGAGTCACACCCACTAAACCTTGCTGAATCATATTCTTGGATAGCTTGGCTATTATGCATGTATGCGGTTACTCATATGAATATGGAAGATTACCCCTTTATACCACCTCATGCATTTGGTTTTGAGAAGCTCATACCTCTGCCTACCACACTCTACCCTGTTTAAGAAGTCATCTTTAAGACCTCAGGTCTTGCAAACAATATGAAATTGCTGCTCTCTTCCCCTCTTCCTTTAAAAGACTGCAGGTGGACTCGCCTCTGCAAGGGCCCTGATTTAAACCCTGCTCTTATTTTCTCTGGCTCTGACAAACATCCTTCTTCTCTCTATTCTGGACTGACATACTGCTCTCTATAGACACACCTGCTGCTGAGCATGTTAAGGTGAACAAGAGAAAAGATGTAATATTTCCTTTCATCAAAATATTTTGTAGTGTTAAACCTCCTTCCTTTGATCCGTTGGCCTGGTGTATTGTAAGGTATTTGGCCCTCTGGGACTGATCAATACTTTATTAAGAGCCCTGTGTTTATATTGCTTTATGTATTTTTACAGAGATTAATCAACTTAAGATTTCCAATTATGCCAGTTAAAGCAAAACTTATTGGTCCACCCTTGCAGCAGCAGCATTAGAAGGTTGGAACAAGAAAAATGCTATCTGAAGCTGGATATATTGAAGGTTTCACAGCACAATTTCTCAAGGGCTGCTTGAAGGTACCTCAAAAAGCAAATACAGATGCAGTTTGTGGCATTTGTAATGTGATTTTAAAAATTTTGAACCTTGTCCTAAAGAATTCTTAAAACAACTTATTTGAGAATGAATTGCAATGCAGAATATTTGCATATACATTCCTTCTGTTGAGATGATTAAATTTGTAATAGACTTAATATAAAGAGGGTTCATTTTTCCTACATGGTGACATATTTAATAGAGAATTTTTTTCCTTACTCTTGAATAAAATAGAGTGAAACAAAGAACAATTATGAATATTTTTTCCTCTGATAAATGTATGGCTCTCATACATCTGGAGACTATCTGGCAAATATATATGAATATTTGAGATACTTACCTTCCCTGTGTTAATGCAGCAGGTATGTTCCTGAATTTTGCAAGCAGTAACATTGCTGGTTTGTTTTTGTGGGTTTTTTATCTTAGGTAGCTACCAAAACTTCTCAGGTGACCACTGTCTAACATCGTGATAATATCAGTGGACCATTATTAAGAATCTGTAAAATATTCCTGCTGGAAACAAGTCTAAAAAAAGCACATTTGAGACAATTATTTCAGGAAGCCCTAAGTAGGCTATGCTGTTGCATAGCAACAGAGTCAGGCAGCCCTTAGTCTCTACAGTAGTCAGTGTACACATGGGAACAGAATGCAAAAATGATGGAAACCTTGGAAAATGTAAGGCTGAGACGAAGAGAAACCAAAGTGAAATGATATACAATATAAAATGTGAATCTATTGTGTGACGTGTGATAAACTGAACTGCTTTTAAGTAAAAAAACCCCCTGAAATGCTGTTAGCCAAATTGTGTGCTTTTTTGTAGGTTCTAGATAGTAATTAAAAGAAAGGCAGGTTGTCTGATGGCTGGGAAAACTAATTCAAATGTAAAGTAGATTTTAAATGCCTGACACAAAAAATTGGATGGAAAACGCAATTTATTACCAACAAACCAAAAAGCTGACCAGATATACCAGGAATAAAATACTGATTAATGTATTGTGGCACAAAGAGATTCAAACACTTACATTATTAAAAATCTGCTTGTATCATGTTCACAGGTCTCCAGGCTTGCCCAGTGGTATTTATCTTTGCAAACACTGAAGAGTATGGTGTCATTTTTGGCAAATCCAAGCTTGCGTATGAAATGTGAGACGTGTTTAACAGAAGCATATTATACTATAGCAGCTTTTTTTTTTTTGTAAGAGATAATTTGTTTTATTAAAAGCAAATGTAGGAGCCAATATTTAGTATTTGGAAACATAAGGTTGTGGTTGATCTTGCTGTCAAAAAAAGAGAAGTCCTTTCCTTCCAGTACAGTTTTTGCCACTGCCTGAGAAGAAAGAGTAATAAGCTCAAGCCCTTCTGTTCTGGATGCTGCAACACACACTTTGATGATGAGTCATGACTGCATGATTTTAAAAGGTAGTCACATGCAAACAGTTGAGCTACTCCACCAGAAATTGCTGAAAAGATATGTAATACAGAAAGTGTTGCTTCTGTCTAGTAGCTTACACTGTTCTAAAGATTTAAGGAATGTGCCTTGGAGGGGGACAGTTGGTTTTTTAAATACTTAGGAAGAGTTTATGGATAGCTAAACTGTGGAGCATTTAGATATCTTGAGTATTTGATAGCCAGACTACACATTGTACGGAAAAACTGAACAATCCTAGCAAGCAGGTCTAGAGGAAACCTTATGAAAATGCTGGTGCTTCCTCCTGTTAGAAATGCTGTTCGAAGTGCTGTTCGTGATACTGTTATCTAGACATTTTCTTTTTGCTGTTCTAACTGCATACTTTCCCTTTCAAAGGCTTTTGTTACCTGCAAACTGCTGCTGTAGATGCTGTAAACATATCAGTCAAATTGACAGAATGCAGAACATTTTGTCAATGCCAACTTTAGTTAACTTTGGAATGGGAGCAGCCTGTTGCTCTGGGGGAGCCAAGCCCTGCACTCAAATCAGTGGTGCTATGTGAAGTCCTTGAGTCAAGTTAGCCCACCGGGAGCCTTTTGGTAGAGCAGCTGGAGAGTTCACCCCAGTCTTCCTTTTTCATTGTAAATTGGTTTCTTTAAGTGAACCCTTGAAATACCTAAGGCAATTGCTGCTTCCTCCCCATCTCCATATGCCTTTTTTTTTTCTTTCTGGTCTTGTCCTGCAGACAGATTACCCCTTTTGGATGGTGTCTCCCCACCTGAAATCTGATTATTCACACCGATATGATGGGTTTGTAATTCCATCGTATTCTCCCAACCCAGCACAAGCATAGATAAGTCTTGGCAGTGCTAGTTGATATATTCTTGCTTACCTTTACTGACATTTTAAAACAATGAAAAGCAAGCTCTTACCCTAGGAAAAAAAGCTATGTATTTTATCAGATTGGGCATATATTAATATAGAAGCGATGGTTTACATTTCTTGGCTTGTAATAAAAGATCATGAATCTTCATGTTAGTTTTATGGTTTGCTGTTAGGAATTGCAACAACTATGAGAAATTACTTAGGGATGTTTAGCCAATCAAATCTATAGTTCAGCTAAGTATTTCAGCCCTTATAAATGAATGGAGACTGCCTTGCACCGTGGACCTATTTCTTGAAAAACACAGCTGGTTCCTGTTTAACTGGAAAAGTACACTACAATGTACTGCATATTGTCTGTGTACTATTTCTTGTTGGTTTGGTTTGTTTCTTTAATGAGAATGAAGTCTTCCCTTTTTTTTTCTTTTTTTTTTCTACTTGGACCTTGAAAGCATTAGTACTAGTAAAGTAATATCTAGCAGATGTATAACTGCTAGGAAAAAAAAGAAGATAGTGAGGGAAATAGGTCTTACATGAATAAGCATTTTATGTATGCTGAATTTAAAAATTCAATGGACCAGAATCCTTTTAGGTCATCCAGAGTGGGATTCATAGAACCATAGTGTACCAGGTTAGAAGGGGACCTCAAGGATCATCTAGTCAAACCTCTCTTGGCAAAAGCACAGTCACGACAAAATGGCCCAGCACCCTGTCCAGCTGAATGTTAAAAGTATCCAGTGCTGGAGAATCTACCACTTCCCTGTAGGGATTATTCCAAGGGCTGAGTGTTCTCATTGTGAAAAATGTTCCTTATGTGTCCAATCAGAATCTATCCAGTAGTAACTTGTACCCATTACCCCTCATCTTTTCCATGTGACCCAATATAAAAAGGAAGTCTTCATTTATTTTGTAACCACCCTTTAAATACTGGATGATAGTGATAAGGCCTCCCCTAAACCTTCTTTTCTCAAGGCTGAACAAACCCAGTTCTCTGGATCTGCTTCTTAGCCCCTTTCATAGCATTAAGCCCCTGCCAAAAATTGGAAATCTGTTTGATAGAAAACCCTTTATCTGAGTGGCATCCACATTAGTGACTATGTAGCACTGATTGTATGGAAGGCTCATACTGATCTGCAGGTAATTCACAGAACTATTTTGCTATCAGACCTTCAGTTAAAAATTTCCTAAACCTATATATTTTTTCCAGTGGAAAGTTGTCTGTAAGGATAACAGTGGCTCACAGCAGTTTGGTCTAAAATGTTTGCAGGCTACTGATTGTGACTGTTCAGTGTTTTGTTCTTTTTTTCCCCATTAAGCCATATACAGTCCATCATATTTAGCAGTGACTAAAGGAGATGTGGCTGTTACAAAAATAGTCACTACAGTGCAATTCTCTGAAGAACAGACATCAGAGATACAGCTAATGGGACATGTGTTGATCAATACCTTTAAAGCACTGGCTGTGAATGCTGGTACTATTGATAGAAGTGTCTGAGAGAACAAGCTTGCTTATAGCATGAATCCTGAATTAAAGGCAAGATTAAGAAGATACGGAGATGCCTCATGAGCAAAGCCCACACAAATTCTTCCCAACCCCCATACCCTCTACTAAACATCCTGATGCAGACTATGTTTCTGCAGCAAGCCTTGGGGGTTTTTTATAAAGAATTTCCAAGCTGCCAGTCAATTATAAATCCCCAATTTACTGGTCTTTTCCAGTAATCCAGCAGCTGAGAAAGAGCCTGTTTTTCCTACTGGGTGTCTATTTTGTGTCATCCTACTCTTTGTGATCTTATCCCATCTCTCTGCTCTGTAAGGAGTGCTGCTGGATTGCCATATGAAGACCACAATGGACAGGGTGAAAACCCAAGGCTGAAACCACTCCTTTTGAACAAAATACTGTATTTGTTGAATACTCTTCTAACTGTGCTCCTTGATTCACAGCACCACACCATTCTAAACAAATGAATTACACTGCTGCATACCTTGCTTCATCCTCACAGAACTTAAAACATCAGCCTTCCTGAAGCTCAGACGGATGTGAGAATGCTCAGCAGGGCTGCCAGATGAGTGTCACATGAGGAGCTTCAAGGTTCCCATCTGGCTTGAGGACCTTATCTATGATTATGAGGTGCTCTAGCAGTGGATTTAGTTGTTCCTAGAGAGTATAAAAGCATCCTGAAAGTAGTGCTTTAACTCCCTCCTTTCCTTCACAAGCCAAGAGGTTAGTTCACAAACTGCAAGTAAAAAAGTCATACAGCAATAGATGTCTCTTTTCTCAAGCACGTGTTGTTTGCCACTCAGTGTTCTCTTTGGGTTAGGCAGTGAATAGTGATGATAGATTCTGTGTCACCCTCTTCTGTTCCCTAACTTTGTGTCCCTATGTGGATACTTAAATGCTGTGATTAGTTTCCTCCATAGGGTGTTAATTTTAAAATATCAAAACCTTTATTGCTATTGATAATTACAAAACCAAGTTCTCTTTAGTATTTCTTCATTGATTATGTTTGCTTTTGGTTTTTTTCATTTGCTACTGTTATTTGACTGCCTAGTTTTATGGACAGTGGAAGACAAAACTGAGTTTGTGAACTCAAATTAAGTGGTAGATGAGAGACCAAATTCTTATGGGCACAATGAAATTTGTCTGAGCAACGATGTGGGAAGAATTTAACTATTTGGTTTTTAGTTCTGTAGAGCTCTTTAGGGAAACTGCAACTTATGGAACACAGAAGGAAAACCTGTTAACTGTCTTTGTCAATGGTCTCTTTGTGTAGATTATGAGCTGAAGGGCATCTAACTTCACAGTGCTTTTCTTATGAAGATTTAAAGAAGCTTAATTTTTTTCTGGTAAAAAAAACTCAGGTGGTAATTTTCTTTGTTGTGTTTCATTGTTTAACCAGTTGAATTGCTCACTAATTTCCACTAAGACGTTAATAGTACTAGGATTGCTATATATAGTATGTTCCCTGTAAAAGTATGCTAACTGTGAAAGGTAAGTGACCTGTTCTGCATTACTATTTTACAGAGTTGGTCACTTCAGAAACATCAGACAGAAAAAACTACATAAGGGATTTTCAAGATGCAGATTAAAATATTCTCAGTTTGGTAGCTGGCATGGATATTTTTTATTTCCTTTAACTGGCATTCAAGAGTTAATGCTATTTTCCTGTACATCTGTATTTGTGCAAAAGCAAACTATTGTATAGCACAATAGATATAATCTCTGTGGAAGAAAGATACTTATGTTAAATTGTTTATGCTTTCAACACAAAAGAACAATGCATGAGGTAGAAATCTAGGTACAGGTTGCTGTGGAAGAGATTTGTATTCTCACTGGAAAGAGCCCTGTAGCCCTGTCTCTAAGCTAAGGCTAGATTTGGAACCAAAATTTATTTTAAAAGCATAATTATACACCTTCTCTAAATCAGACATGCTATTAAATGACAAATTCTCTCTCATTTTTTTTATTCCTTTATGAAAGCTGAATATAGATAATTACATTTAAATAATGTGATGATCGTGATACAACATTTAGCAGCCAAAGCCTGGGAGAGTTTTACTTGAAAATCCCTTATTCTGTGTTGGACACATGGAGAAGGAGGGGAAGTAAACACTGAAGGATCATACCTCTTAGCCTTACACTGCAGGTTTGCCAAGAAAATGGCAGCTCTCTTGTCCTAGCCAGCAGCATATGCCAAATTCCGTAGACAAGCCATTTAATGCCTGCGCTTGTTCTGCCTTCCTCTTAAAATAATAATGAATACCAGTTAGTGAAGGTACTTTAAATTCATTTGGGCCTCTTTTAGTTATCTAGTTTTTTTTTAAAGGCTAAATTCAACAACCCTAGATACCTCTAGCTCATAAACTGTATTGACATTGATTTTTAATTCATGCTGGTATGCCACATAATTTCTGTACTTTCCCTCCCAAACTTGAGAACAGTGGCACTGTGTAATACTTGGTTTCACTGCTTGATTACAGAATGCAGTCAGGATTACATTTGTGAACTTGTCACTAGCTTTTTAGGATTTTTTTTTTTCAATTACAGAGATTTGGCAGTTCCTTCAGAAACTTGTGGGATAATATTTGTTATATATAGTGTGGAAATGGAAAATTTAACACAAACTGGATTTAAAGGAATATTCTGGTAAATTTCTGAAAATGCAAATACTGATTCTTTCTGTACCTGTTAAATGATACTGTTCTTGTCATAGAATCATTAAGGTTGGAAAGGACCTCTAAGATCCGGTCCAGCTGTTAACCCAACATCACTATGTTCACCACTAAACCATGACCCTAAATGGCATATCTGTATATCTTTTGAACACTTCCAGGGATGGTGATTGACCACTTGCCTGGATGGCCTAACCACCCTTTCTGTGAAGAAAGTATTCCTAATACCCAATCTAAACCTCTCCTGGCACAAGGTGAGGCCATTTCCTTTCATCCTGTCACTTGTTACTCCTGAGAAGAGACCGACTCCCACCTGGCTATAACCTCTTTCAGGTAGTTGTAGGAGGTGATAAGGTCTCCACTGAGCCTCCTTTCCTCTGGGCTAAACAACCCCAGCTCCCTCAGCTGTTTCTCATCAGGTTTGTACTTCAGACCCTTTCCCAGCTGGTTGCCCTTTTCTGGACTTGCTCCAGCACCTCAATGAAATGAGGGGCCCAGAACCGGACACAGCACTTGAGGTGTGGCCTCCCTCTCCAGTGCTGAGTACAGAGGTACAATGACTGTCCTGGTCCTGCTGGCCACGCTGTTTCTGATACAGGCCAGGATACCACTGGCCTTCTTGGCCACCTGGCACACTGCTGCCTCATGTTCAGCTGCTGTCAACCAGCACCCCCCAGGTCCTTTTCCACAGGGCAGCTTTACAGCCACCCTGCCCCAAGCCTGTAGTGCTGCATGGGGTTGTGACCCAGGTGCAGGACTCAGCGCTTGGTCATCTTGAACCTATCCTTGACATCCTTCTTTTCTCCTTCTGCATTCTTTGGATACTAATTCTACCCCTTATGATGCTTACCTGTAAAAGTTCTTTGTTTGCATAGGCCTTTTGCAGGTGTAGCAGTATGTTTTGTTGTGTTAGGCTGATCTGGTGAAATGCCAGCTGCCCAAGACAGAGAGAGAGAATCCAAGAGAATCCACCCCCCAACCAAAGGAAAAGCAGGGAGGGGAAAAAAAAACCACCAAAACCCAAAATGGCATTTTTTTTATTTTTATACAAAAGAGAGACAATTAAAAACAGAATATGATATAACACATATATACAAATATGGAAAAAACCCAACAACAACCACCAAGTTGCCCACCGAAACAACGCAGACCTCCACCACCCCACTCCACAAAAACACCCCAACAGACTCCCCCCAAAGGACTTCTGGCAAGAGAGGAGAAAAACCAATGTAAAAAAAAAATGTTTACTTCCCAAATAAACAGCTATGAGGGGTGGCAAGGCCCAACGCTATCGGCATGGTGATAACATGTTCCACTCAGTGTCAGCCATGAAGGGACTGACTGAGGCCCCTCCTACACCTGTTTTTATGCTTGCTGTGACGTCAGATGATATGAAATATCTCTTTGGTTATTAAGTCAGGTGACACTTGTCCCCTTCAATCCATGTCACACTCTCTGGGCCTGCTAAACTGAGGCCTAGCTAAAACTAAAGCCAAAACTACCACAGTTACACAGAATATACATTAATAATACAGAAATGCCTTGATATGCTGGCTAAAATCCAAGATAGCAAGATGCTATCTGAAAACCCTCAGGGCTGTGTTGCAAACTCTACGCCATTATCAGGCATAGTGACTCCACATGGGGGGAAAGACAAAGTACAGCTGGAGGAGACTTCATGTGGAGTAGTATCTTATCAGTTACCAAGGAATCCAATCTTA
>JAOXXN010000395.1:123290811-123303827 GCA_026770055.1 Myrmophylax atrothorax
AGTAATAGTGCTGAAGTGACTATTGCACTTATTTATTGGCTTTGAGAGCAGGAATCAACTGTACCCTATAATTTCTGCATCAAGCCCATGCTGTAAATTAGATTCATATTTTAACAGGATTTAAATCTGTGCATAGATGTATTTATTCCTAGGATGTTTGTTGTAAAATTGCTACTTCAGATCCACCAGTAGGGAAGGGGGTGTCCAATATTGGACTGGAGTTCCTTCTAATGGAAGGATGTAAAATGGTTTAATGTATAATGTCTGTATACTAAAAAATTTTCCTTAACAGAATCCAGCAAAGATATTTCGGAGCTCACTGCTTGCCTTGAAGATGTAACTGCAATATTGTTCCTGCTTACAGCATCAGAGCTCATGGAGCATCTGAGAAATGCATATTGCTCTGAAAGTTCAGAAGACCAAACAATACATCCAAAACACAAACAAAAACCCAATTCTTTGAGCAAAATCTTGATTATTTCATGACCCTCAGATTTGACATTCAGCTTTGAGATTTTAAGGAGTCATGAGGGGGGATAACTATTATTATTGTTGCTGCTATTATTATTATATAATACTGAGTTCATTTTTTTCATCATATCTTGAGCCTGCAAAACTTTCTCACAAATTAATCCCCTAACTAGAACCATGGTGAAATCCATATGAGGGATAATCTATAAGGGAATAAAATCACTAATATATTTGATACATGGCAATTAATTAATATAACCGTATACTTCAGCAACACACATTTTCTACATGACTCCAAGTTTTATCCTTAGGACAACCCCACTCTGGTGACTGACATACCCATGAACATGAGTAATGCCACCTTTCTACATCACTCTCACTTTTTTAAGTGGGAAAGGAAAAGAGGAAGGTCTCATTTGCTAAACCCTTTTTACCAAAGACATTGTGCTTTTTGGAATTTATTAATGATATTTGTTGAGGTCAAGTGATGTCTTTGTATACCTGACTTTCTCATTGCCTAAACCAGAGGCTTTTTAGGACAGCAGATGCAATTTCCTTCTAATGGAAACCCTTAGGGTGAGTGAGAACAATGAGCTGGTACACAGAAAATTTTTACTTTCCTGTGGGGCTGAGGGGCCCAACAGCACAAGCTTTGGTCTTACACTTTAAATGTTCGGTGCTGTATTCCACAAAAGTTCATCCCATGCTTGCTAGACCCTACAGACCAGATCCTTTCTAAGGTATGATGTCAGGTACATCGTGGAACATTTTTTGTTCACTCAAAGTATATAAAAAGGAAGCTAACTTTGACATCATGCACTGCCAAGTTAAACATAATTACAGTAATACATGTGAGATCTATTGTAGGAATTCTTCACAGTTGGAATGCTTTTGAAGAGATGACAGAGGACTATTGGAAATACAAACATTTACAAGGCCAGAGAACACAGCAGCCAGACAGACAGTGTGCACAGAGATTCAAAACCTGATGAACACACTCCTGGTTCAGTTCCTGGCTTACAGCAGTACTTTTAAGAAAATGGTAGGACAGTTAGATTGCTTTGCAATGACAGGTCTTATTCTCTGCTTCTGTGAATACCTTTCCTCTGACCTTCCCAGACGGGTTCTTCTTTTTAAAGTGTGTCATTAGCAACTCCAGTTCTAGAAATTCTAAGCTGTGTCTCCTGACCAGTTCTGCTGGTCTCAGAAAGTGTTACCTTTCTGCTCCAACTGGGACTGGACCTCTACAACAGCAATCAGACATCCCAGACTGAAGCATCTTCCAAGAAATGCACAGGTACATCAGAATTTTCTTTCTGTGAATAATTGTAGTTGAACTTCCCCTCTTTTACACTTCACCTTGTCCCATTTTATGTTTTAAGTCCTACAAGTTGAAGTTAAGGAGTGAGATCCTTTTCTTTAGGTTTCAGAAAGCCATTTGTAGTCATCCTTTATATAGTCAGTAACAAGGCAGATGGATGCAGCATAGCATATAGCAAGCTATGAAGTCACATACCAGATGGAGGCCTAGTAAGGCAATCACAGATCATGACAGTTTCTTCTTCCTCTTTTTTACAAACAACATTTCTCATCAGGTTTTTCAAGCATTTTTCTTGACTGTATTGCACTAAGGAAAGAACACTTCCAAAGCTCCTCCTGTAAGGCAGTGTTCTGTACCCAAAACAATGAAAACTTACACTTCTGGGGACCTGAGTAGAAAGGAAAGGTAGCAGTGCCACTCAGGTAGAATGTCCTCTCTGGGCAGAGGCTCAGATGCCAAAGGACTCATTCTGCCAGCAGAGACCTTAATGTTATTACTTTCATAAAGTCTCGTATGGAAAAGGCTACTGCAGAGAGAGGTCTGTTCTCATTTCCTGACCAAGTGACAGGATAACAAATTTGGAAGGAGTCACTAATGAAAAAGCTATAATAAATTATTACAGTTATGATGATTGTAATTGGTGATAACATGCTTTTCAGCACCCTTTAGTAAGATTTTGATAGAGAATTATAAACCTTACTAAGTCTTTCTGGTTAATTAAACTGCAGAAACAAGAGAAAACTATGTAGCAATCCCTCCATGCATTACTGACAAGGTCTGGGAGTGAATGCCTTTCCTGTTTAATGTAATATTACAACAGCTTGTGTAAGTAGGAAAGGAGTACTCTGTGAGGGCCTGCCTAGAATTTCAGGAGTTGTTAGGTAAATAGCACTACAATTTTTGAAATGGCATTTGACCACATCACTGTGTTTCACTCTCCTATTTACAAGTTTTCTAACTGAGCTGAACCCTTACACGTTTAGGCATTCGCCTTGAATAAAGAACAGGGGCATTTCTACACAACTCAGAGCAAAATCCTTGAAATGAAGGAGAGGTTTGCATAGTATCTACAAGAATCACAGAATAGTGTAAGAAATGGTAAGAATGTGAAGTGGTATCACAGGCTGATGGCTTTGGAAGCACATACTGAACCCATGAAAAGATAAAAGTGACCTTTAGCATCTACTAATACACTAGGGGTCCCATTTTTTCTACACCAATTATGCACGTGAAACCTTCTTTAGTTACAAAGTCAAGCACTCAGGTCAAGACTATTAAGAATGAATACCATTTTTCCAGTTATTATTGAGGGGAAAAAAATTTCAAATCTTGCAAAAGGAAAGGCAGAGACAAATAATATAGGCACATTCTCATTCACCTCTTTAGAAAATGTTGTGGGTTCACCTAGGTGGGCCTAAATTTAGGTTTTGGGGGCCAAACTAGGCCTGGAATTGTCAGGTGACTTGAGCTAGGCTGGGCTAGCTAACAGCTGTCTTCTTCTAACCGTTATAAAAAAATTTCTAACAAATATATTTAACAGATTCCACATAATTTTTGTATTAGTCATAATGTGTATCTATTTTGTTCTTTTGTACAGAACTACATAATACAATTTTTAAAAAGATCTAACTTAATGAAAAAAATATTTCTCAGTCTATATTTCTGGCCCCATTACAAATGGAAGAATAGCCATAGACAGAATGATCAAAACATATAAAACTGATATTTCACAAGCATAGAGAACTGATATTCTCAAGCATAGAGAATGTTTCTGGCATTATGGACTTGCTCTGAGAAAAAAGCAGAATAAGCTCGTTTTGTTGTTCTGATATTCAATGCCAATGCTTGCCCATATTGAGTCATCTAGTTTTGATTGGATAGTATTTTTCAATCTTTATCATTTAGCATGCTGCTGGACCAGGAAATTTTTCTTACCTTTAAGGATGTCCTCCCCCTCACAAAAAGGCTTTCTACTGCTCATTTAAAAGAACTGTGGCTAAAGGTCATTACTGGGAAAGGAAGAATCTTTATTTCTGAAAAGAAACCCCTCATCTTTCTGAAAATGAAGCTAAAAAAGTTTCCTTGCCAAGTCCTACAATCATATTGCAGGGTTTTTTACACCTTTAGCAAGTCTCGTGTCTGCCAGTATCACTCCACAAAGAATTACTATTAGAAGGATACGGGCATCATTTGTACCACAGCAGTATCCAGATTCAACCTCTCTTCTACTTCACAGTGGTTTAATGATCCATAAGAGTACTGGAAATGCTTCATAACTAAATAGTGTTTTCAGTTACAATGGTGTTTCCTCAGAGTGGGAATGGCAGGAGTTTTAAAGCTGCAAAAAAAAAGCCTTGTGATGGGACTGAGAAAGAAATAATTTCTCTTCGGCAAACAAAAAAGGGAAGAATTTGCCTTACAGGGTGTTCATACGCTATTTTGATAGCAAGTAGATTTTTGAAGTCACAGTGCAATTCAACAATACAGAGCTCCAGTAAACTACTGTATCAAGTAGAATACTGCATGCTGATTGATATCTACATAGATATGAAACAGGGACCTCATCTCTTCTGCTAGAACTAAGAAATCTGTTATACACAAAAATAGCTACACAGTAATTGTAAACCATTGGCAAGAAAGAAACTAATTGCCTCAAAAGACATCAGTGGCAGCATTTGCTTTTAATTTTTGTTTCTCTTTTTGGCAAAATAATAATCATTTTGTTAGCAATAACCAGATGTTTAGGCATCAAGCATATTAACTGAACTGGCACAGAAACAACTATAGGGTAATATACACAAAAGATGACTGATTAAGCAAATGGATGATTAAACACATCAGCTGACAGAAATTACATTTGAGATTTCTATGGAGGATGCAGAGGGAAGTGCAGAACTTGGAAGAACTAAAATGGCAATTCAAATCAAAGGTTCAAGGTCCAAAAAGTCTGGAGTCTGAATGCAGGGAAACTGAATGACCTAAGTGGTATCTACTCATTCATAATACACTGTAGTGCTGACATGGAACTAATAGTGCAAGGGGATGTTCAGGCTCTGCCAGAAACTGTGCTGAACTTCTATGTTTGGAATGCATTATAGAATCACAACATGGCTGAGGAGGGAACGGACCTCTGGAGGTCATCTGCTCTAACCCCTCTGCTCAAGAAGGGGCACCTACAACAGGCTGCCCAGGACCATGTCCAAGTGAGTTTTGAATATCTCAAAGAACAGAGATTCCATAAGCTCCCTGGGCAAGCTGTGCAAGTGCTCAGTCACCTTCATAGTGTAAAATTGTTTCCTGATATTCAGAGGGAACCTCCCGTGTGTTGGTGTGTGCCCATTTCCCCTTGTCCTGTCACTGGGCACCATTGGAGTGAGCCTGGCTCTGTACCCTTCTCCCCCTCCCTTCAGGTATTTATATACATTGATGAGATCCCCCCGAGCCTTCCCTTCTCCAGGCTGAGCAGTCTCAGTTCTCTCAACCTTTCTTTATTAAATATATGCTCCAATCTCTTCAGCATCTTGACAGCCCTCTAGTGGAAGGCCCAGTGTGTCCATATCTCTGTTGTGCTGGAGAATCCAGAATGGAATCCAGTACTCCAGGTGCAAGGTATATTCACCAGTACTGAGTACCAATGCTGAGTGGAGCAGCAGGATTTCCTCCCTGCACCTGCTGGCAATGGTTTGTCAGTGCAGTCCAGAACACCACTCTCATTGTTTGCCATAAAGGCAAAGGCATAAAGACTTGAGGTAACTTGATCTTGTAGGACTGGTCACTAGGAAGAGTATAACTATATTTAAATATGGGCTAAAGGCTACATTCAGCAGGTATGCAGAGTGCTGACTTATAAGACGAGACACAAATGGGGCTTGCTTTATAGTGACTCAACCATCACGCCCTAAGCAAAACTGCATTTGTCTGCTTGTACAGCAGGAACTTTAAAACTCATTTTGTCACATATTTATCTGAAGTGCAAATTTCCCCAGCTCCCCAAGGCATGGTTGAACAGTGTCCATCTATCTCAACTGCCTACAGTGATTTTATGTTGGACACTAGACAGATGAGAGAACTTAGGGTGCTTTGAGATGCCAAATAATTTCCTTTCACAACATCAAATCACATTTGTATGCCACTTTAGCTTAAGTTGGGTTTCAGGAAAAGGTAGGTAAAAGCTGCCAAATGTACTCTGGTTGCTCTCCCAAATATTCTTTATGGTGCAGAAAATGTATCCAAGGGATAATATACACATAGTCATCAAGCCAGATCAAAAATGCAAATGAGGGGTTGGCCTCATTTGTTTCTGCTTATAAGACAGGAATCAGCGAGGAAAATAATAACCAGGGTAAAGCAAGGAGCTTGGAGTTGCAGAAGGAATTCTTGAGAGTAAATTTCTGGAAACATGTTTGAAGACCTGGACAGAGGACATAGGAAATAGCATAATCTGAAATATCAAGCTCTTTCTGTTCTATTGCTAATGAATTAGGTCCACAAGAAGCAAGAATTTCACATTGGTAAAAATTAAATGAAGTGATCCCTAGAACTACAGGAAGGTAGATAGAGACACACATAAGAGGACACTATATTGCAAATTTTTCGGGAAGTGTAACCATTCAGTATCCTAGAGCTGTAAAAGGTTTGTGCTGGCTCAGAGGCAGTTAGATGCACACAAAAAGCATATTCAAAAATGCAAAACTGGGATTGAAACTCAATTTGATTTCCTTGTTTCTCCTTTTAGGTTTAACTAGACTTTTCAAAGAATCAGTTCTCCAAAAGTATTTAACAAAAGATCAAAGACAGGAATGAATAAGGAGAGGAAAAACAGCAGTGTTTGCCAGAAAAACACCTTTTATTTTTCTTTCATTATTGCCTATGTTTGACCTCTGACTAGGTCCTTTGCATTTTAATTGACAATACTTAGCACCACCTGATACATTTATGACCTAAATGACCTTCCCAAATGGGCATCAAAATCTACTGAACACTTAAAACGTGTTCATGGGTTGAAGATTAAGAGGCACATAAGAGATGTTGATGTACAGACATACAAAATAAAAAATATTTATTTCAGGAATTTGTCCTGCCCATTTTGTCTCAAGCATATTTTATCTATTATCTGTTGAGAAATTAAAATCAAACTCCATTTAAAATAAAAAAATTCATCACAAATATCATGGAAGTGGCATAACAAAAATAAATGAAACAAAAAAAAGCATCATAAAGTGTTACAATTAATGTAGAATACTGTCTGCTCACAATCTCCTTCATACCCAGTATTAAATTAAAACCAAAATCCCATACTTCAGTTTTTATTTTGCAAGTGCTTAACTTTCTTCAGGCAAGAGGAAGATGATTGGAGTAAGAGTCACAGGGGACAATTTCAACTCTTCATTCTGCTTTTGTATTTTTGTGTGATTTCATTTCTCCTTTCCATGTCTTATTCTGCCAGTGCAGTAACAGTTTGAGATCAAAAGTTTTCTGTAATTGCTGGCCATTACTTTCATAAGTAACAGCTTCTGTATTCCAATGGGGGTTTTTTTACACTCAGTATCTTAGGGAAAATATCAGCTTAATTCAGGCTCTGAGTTCAAAGTGTGTTTTATTGGGGTCCCCTTGTCCCAAATAAGGGGGCAGCGTGGATGACGGTCAGAAGAGCTCAGGCACAGCAGGCATCAGAAGGCTTTGATCAGAAGGTTTACATGAGTTTATTCAAAATAGTTTCACAGACAGTTTCCTCATAGCTCATAGTAGTAGTAGTTAGTAGTAGCTCCTAGTAGTTGTAGAAGTAGTTCTGGTTAGTCATAATAGTAGTATTCTCAGTGACATCCACACCTTCTACATCGTCTCACATCCAACATGTCATGGCATTATTGGCTAGCCCATTCACCTCACATTCACCAAAGCATCTCATTGGCTACAAGACCCCACACACACTCCAGGTAGCTCTCTTCTCTTTAAGGGAGAACTCTAAATTGCTTTCCTTAAGGGATGCACTCACTGTCACCCCTACATGTCTCATATGGTTGGATAAAAGCAGAAACCTTCATTCAATTTCAGTTATAAAACCAATGGATGTAAATCTTTTAAATCAATACGAAATTTTACAGTAAACCGAAGAGAAGCTACGTTTAATCAAATATCATCCAGTAAATCAAGTAATCAAAGATTTTTGCACCTCTAAATTCTACCATTTATAAAATGGCATGAAGCATTTAAAAATATATTGTGAAAATTATTCAGAGCCAGCATGTGTCCCCTCTATCTTTGATTTCTATGATTAAAAATGGAACTATGCCACAGCCCAGTTGCTGACAGTCCAGTATGATGGGCCTATTCCTCAAAGGGAATGCATTGTATGCTGGTTTAAAGGTAAACCGGCAGGAGAAATGAACCCACCATGAGAGAGATTATAAGTCAGAGTTACAATTTAATAAAAATATTACAATAAATGCAGTAGCACAGAGATAAAATGGTATAACCCAGAAGTATAACCCAGCACCCTGGGGCTCAAACACAATGGTGTTTGTTAGCCCCTGTGCCGAGTCCCACGTGGTTCTTCAGAGTCCCAAATAAAGGAGGTGAAAAATCTGTCGGTGCAGATGACAGTCACAGTCTGGTTGAGAGTAGTGGTTTCCTCTTGTCGAGGTTCTGGTTCTCCTCTGGATCCGACAAGTGGTTCTCCAAGTCCTAAAACCCCCAAGTTTATATTCCCTCAGGTCCAGGTGGGACTGCCCAGTACCTCCCTCAGGGTGGGGAATTACACAATGGGTGATCTCACTCTGTGAGTCATGGGGTATTTTTGGAATCATTGATGGCCCATTAGCAGACATGACACCTCAGGCTGGTGTGGAGGTGCTAACGACTTCCTGGAAGGGAGTTATCACAGCTCTTATCTCACAGGCTTCTTTCACGCCCAGCTCACATCCTGAGGGGTCAGGTGTGCCCTGGGCAGCTGCTGCAAATGATCCATTGGTAACAGGTTTTGGGAAATGGCACAGAGGGTTTAGAATATACAGGTTTGGTCATACCCATACAGTGATAAACTGGTTCCAGCTTGCTGAACTAGGACACATTGATGAATATTATGGTGTTTCTTGTTGGAGCCTGTGTTTATTTGGTAAGTTTTTATAAAGATTGGGAAAAGAAACTTCACAGCAGATGGCAAACCCATATTAAAAAAAAAAAGGCAACATGTTGTTATTTCCTTATTTTAAAACTTATCGTAATTGTTAAAGTCACCCATAAGCAACTATTCATCACCATGAATAATGTTTTAGAATGTACATGTGCCAAATGTGTCAAGACTCTTCCATAAGTACTCCCATAAAGCTAGAAGGATCAGTGGAGTTGTATCATATAGTAAGATTATTTTTTTTAATCCAAACATCTAACTGCACAGAAAAGTCAACTTATACAGAGAAAGCCATCTCAGAAGAGCTCACACTCAGAGCCACCATTTGCCATGAATATTTTCAGTTTGTTGATAACTTTCAGTATACTGATCTATAACTAAAATGCAATTTATTGCAGTACCCTGTTGAGCTGGGTGTTAGAGAGTCTGGAGAGTCAATTTTTGTCCCACTCTCTAAGTAGATGTAATCATTGAAATACCTTAATAGTGGAAAACAGGGGGCATGGAGAGACTTCGCATTTGGGGAAAAAAAATCACAAATCATTATGAGACAGAGGAAATTCTCACTGGGGCTGTGCACAAATGTTACCAATAAGAGATAGAGGGGGAAAAGAAGCACAGGCACATATGGAGTGACGTTGTGGCTTTGGAAAGAAAAATACCACAAGACAGTCACTGGGAGATCAGCTACAACTAGAACAGACCTGTAGAATTCATTGATTGGGGTCTTTATTTAACTTAAGGAAAGTACATCCAACTTAAGGACACTTGGATTAGACGAAACTTCAAGTTCATCTAAAACTAGATGAAACTTGTGTTCCTTCTTCGCAAAACTATTCAGTAAAATTATTTGTTTTAAGGACTTTATGAGCATATCTATGGCTATGTATTCTCAAAGAGAAGAACTGCAAATGTGCGAATTTAGTCATATCTCACTACATGAAAAGAGATGATATGCACTGCATAATCTGTCCAGGCTTTTGTCAAAGAATAGAAAGATCATAAGATCACATTCTGGGAAGGAAAATGGCAGGAAGCTGAGTATCTTAGATGGTGAATAAAAAAAAGGAAACTTTTCTTTCTCGTCTTTCAGAATATTTTATTCTCAAACAAAATCTAAGTTCAGACAGAAATTCCAGTCTTATTATGATTTAATGTGGTGTTTTTCCCTGCAGAGTGAAGAAATACACTATCAAATTACAATATAAATATAGATTAATTTGTAATGCTATTTTAATTTCCGTAATTTAAAAAAAAATCCTAAAAGGGTGTAACGACCTCATCTCAATGACAGAATCATGGTACATACATATAATTTTACTTTGCCATACAAAGTACTTAAAGAGTTCCAGAAGAGTAGAACATTTCACCAGCTGGGCAGTCAAATTCTTTGTACAATATATAGATGCACCCATGTTTTTACAATGCCTACCCAGCAAAGTCCATCTTCTAAGTAAGCATTTAAGAAAGAGAAACACATAAAGTGCTTTGTGCAACTCTCTCATATAAAATGGCTTTGCAAAATCAGCTTTGCAGCATTGCTTTGTTTCTCAGTAATCTCTCACATTTGGCTCGTACCATGCCTTAGAAAACAAGTTTGTGTCCTAAACCAACAAGCTGAAGAGCGGAAGCATGTTGGAAATGAAACACAAACAGTGCAGGGGAATTACTAGAAGTCAGTTTGCTTGGTTTACATATTCTGTACTCTGAATTTCCCACTCATTTTATAAGAATTAACCTCCTTACATAGAACTGTAAAAAAATAGCATCTCAACATATGAAGACTGTTATACAGGTTTCAAAAGCCAATATATAGAAATAAGCAAACAGCAGCCAATCCCTGGGCTCTTTCTGTTACTGGCTACTTAGCTTGAGAAAATATACCTAACAGCATGGCATCCCAGAATTCAAACTATTCTTTTCTTTGTCTTTGGGGTATTTTTATAACTCCTTTTCTCTGATCCTTCCAGTTTAGACTCAGCTTTACAAAGTGAGTAATTAATGTTTTGAGAGAGTAAAGCCTATTAATTCTAGCACTGCTTACCAATTTTTATCGTGGTCACTGGTCTTTTTCTGTCTAGTTTGGGAGTACCACGGCAAACAAAACTATAAAACTGTACTGAACAAAAAGGAGTTCCTAAAAAGATTGATAGCAAAATCACAATACTCCAATCTTGAATATAAATTGTGACTGTAAGCCACAAAAGAACAAAAGGCATTCTTGTAGTAATTCAATTGAGGAATTATTTTAGTAGGAGAGTAATCATTCCAGTCTGTAGTCCTCAATTAGAGTTAACTGTAAGAAAAAGCTTATTAGGAATATTTAAATTTTAAAGTTCCCCTGTGCAAGCATATATGAATTCCCAGAAGTTAGTTATAGTGCAAAATGTATTAATTAAAATACTGCTTTGGGAAATCCTTCTTTATCCAGTGTTCATTATGAAAATGAAAGATAGAGGAAAGGTTTTGATTTTTTTATAAAGATTTTAGTCATCGTGACAGGGATTCAAATAGCGAAAAAAAGCATTTGAAATGTTAATGAAGTTCTGATCATTTTACAGGACTTAGTTCTTTTATGACAATTGTCTCCCAAATGAAGGATTTGCACAGCTTTGCAAAGACCAAGGGTGAGGTATTGTCAAAACTCTGGATCGCGGATTCACTTTTTAAAGTGACTAAATATTTGGAGCCCTGCAGTGTAGGGGTTTTTCTATACTGATATACACAGGGAGCCACATTTACTCCACAGCTCTTCTTGGCCCATCAAAACTGCTTATAAGATTCACAGCCCATTTCCTGCAGCAGCTCCCCTGGGGTAACTGTTGGCCAATGATTATTTCTGTGTCAGAGTTCTCTTCGCATTGCATTTTACCAAATATATGCTGTGATTGGTATGTACCTTTGAGATGGCCAAAATCCAGGTATCTCTAGCACATGAGGACTTACATGACAAATAGGACTTATGTATAGGAGACAGCTAGAGTTTATTCTGGGGCCAGTCAGGCTCTGCCAGTCATAAGCATCTGCCAGCCATAAGGAGACAAAGAGACAACATTACTGTCTTGGTTTCGTTCTGGTCTTCCAGCCCCGAGCTGCCCCCCACCTTCTCCCCCCACTCCTCAACACAGGGAAAAGGAAAAGGGGAAAAAAAAACTGGAAAGAGACTGAGTTAAGTCAATATTTATATATATGTATATTTCTACACGTTCACAATTATATGTATACAATCTGCACCCACAATAGGAAAAGGGAAAAGGAAGGGAAAAGGGAAGGAGAAAAACAGGGGCAACAAAGAGACAAAACAAAAATCAGAGGGTACCAAAACACCGTACCTACTCTCCAAGTAAACCAGTTCAATACAATCTCACCAACTACTCTGAGAAGAAAGCTAGCTCCCTCCCTCACCTCCCTTCACTCACGCCTTTTCTCCGATCTTCTGCGTGGATCTGATAAGGGACCGAGAGCAGCAAAAAAACTCACTGCACCCAACCCTCGCCAGAAACAGAAGCTAAACTTCCTGTCTCTTGTCTTCCCTTGTCCTGTGGGAGGGGAAGGAATGGGTGAGAAATACCCAGGAGACAAGTTACTCCCTAGTTACATCTGGTTACTAGGGAAAGCCTGGATCAAACCATCACAATTACATATCAGCAGTACATCTGGGATCTGTAAGGAAAGTCCTCCAGCTCTCCTGCAAGAGGCCTTGACAGCTTCTGGCATAAAGATTTGGTGCCATTGCTTCTCTCAGTTTCGAAATTCAGGATGCTTTCAAAACTTAAGACCACAATTCCATGTCTCTAAGCCCTTTTAAAAATGCTGACATACAACCAAAGATACAGACTGAGCTGCAACTTTTACCTATGTCCAAAAATCATAGGGAAAATGGGTTTTCCTAATTTATCACAAACTCATAACTTATCCCTCTCAACTTATCCCTGTGGGCATGTCAGGGCAGACCCAGATTTCTTAAAGTGGCAACAGTATTATAAACGCTGGGTCGATGAGGACGGTGACATTGGGGAGCGTGAATCGCAAGATCCTACCACAATGGACGGACTTTATAAGAATTCCACTCGGTTTACCCCTTACATCGAAATG
>JAOXXN010000395.1:123312771-123329741 GCA_026770055.1 Myrmophylax atrothorax
TTTGGTAGCCATTAAAACTTGGTGATAAATGTGACTTTCAGAGAATCACAGAATCACAGACTATTCTGAGTTGGAAGGGACCCACAAGGATCATCGAGTCCAACTCTTAAGTTAATGGCCCACAGAGGGGATTGAACCCATGACCTTGGCAGTATTACAACGACTTGGCATTGAGCAGCGATGTCTCACTAGGCATAGTTGCACTCTGTTAAGCGATCTGACTTTTTAACAGTGATCTGATATTTTAACACTGTATAACTGTGGTCCGTGTATTTACTGTTTTAAAAGCAATTATGTTTCTGTATTTTGATTAATGCTACATTCTGGGGAAACATTGAAATTAAGTGTTTTACTGAAGGAAAAAATCTAAAAGCTAAGTATAGGCTGATATGATAGGGAAGAGGACTACCAGAATACATTTCACCTTTAAGGGAGAGGAAGTAATATGTGTAGACGGGAATTTGAGTGTTTCAGATTGATTTCTTCACCATCTTAGAACTAACAGATCTTAACACTCTTTTCTGTAGTTTTTTTCTTGCATTTT
Source organism: Myrmophylax atrothorax (assembly GCA_026770055.1). Taxonomy (NCBI): domain Eukaryota; kingdom Metazoa; phylum Chordata; class Aves; order Passeriformes; family Thamnophilidae; genus Myrmophylax; species Myrmophylax atrothorax. Next base: position 123,313,316 of record JAOXXN010000395.1, read on the forward strand.
TAACTTAAATTGCAGAAACTAAATCCACTAATTGAATTAAATCGCTTGACTATAGTGGGAAGATGACTATGTTTTACCTGCACACACACCTGATGTGGTTATCTTTAAAAGCAGTTATTGCACTTAGGTGAAACTTAGTTCCAGGAGTTTGTTAAGCACTTGACTGGAGGGTGAGGAGTGGGCTTAACGTTTTAAATTCCAAGGGAGGGGCAAACTAGGAGTCAATATATTATAAATTAAATTAATTATCAAAAATAATTTTAACACGTTATTGTTATCCAAGTAAGATTCTGATGATTAAGCAGACTTAGATTGGGATTGCTCTGTCCAATTACATTTGTGTAGTAGAGTATGTAGGTTCAGAATTGCTTTGGGGATCATTAATGCAAAGCAGTCTTGGTGTAAGGTGCATTGAGAAGGCAGGTCGTGTTTGCCTGACTGCTGTGGCTTTCTGCAGGGGAACAGTGACTTTATGATGCCAAAGCAGAATTGTGTAACATGTGCATAGGTTTTGTAGGGCAAATGTTTTCTAGTGCCTCTAGTTGATGTTAAAACTTGTTAATAGAAGAGCCGATGATGCATCTGGAATTCAGCTCAATCCGATAGTGCTGCGTACATGCCTTTGGTTTTGTTCCATATGCATTATGGGGGAAGGTCTGATAAATTTTTTTCTGGATGATTTTCTTGACCAAGTGCCTCTCTAGAATGCCTGTACATTAACACTAACATCATGGGAACAAATGGGAGGATTTTGAGGTCTGCACTCAGTTGCAGGGCTAGGATCTTGTTGGGATCATGCGTAGGTGATAGGACAGGTCACAGGACTGCAGTCCTTGGTGGATGAGTACAGGCTCTTCAGGAAGAACCAGCTGGACAGCAAGGGGAGAAGTTGCCCTTTATGTGGGAGAGCAGTGAGAATGCATGAAGCTTTGCTGTGGAGTCACCTGGGAGCATATGAATCAGGGTTAGCAGACAGACCAGCGTGAGAAGAGCTAAAGTTTTGCTTTGTATGAGGAAGGAAGGAAAGAAGGACAGACAGAATTGCATGTGAGTTGTGTGTGTGCTACTGTTACAGCCGTTCTTGACTGCATGCAGTTCATTTCTCAGTCATTAAAAAAACCCTTCATAGAATCTTCCTCCAGGTTGTCACTTTAAGGCAGTGGGTCTCTCCCTGAAATGTTGTTTTCAAGAAAGTAATAACAAACTCACTATCATCAGCCTCATGTTCAATGCAATAAGAGTAATTTTGACAAATATAATGCATTTGCATTGTCAGGCAGAAGAACTGATGTAGTAACGTGCAGAGGTACTGTGACAGTCTTTTCAGCTCAAGTGAATGGAAGTTATACTGCTTTTAGTTATATTTTGGAAGCAGAAGTGACAGGTTTATACAAGATTGTCAATACCAAAGTAGAAGAGAATTCATGAGCCTTTCCTCTAAAAGTAGAGATAGATAGAAAAAAGTAGTTTGATTTGTTATTTGTTGCACAGTTGTGAATAACATAATTGCACAGAAAATTCAAATTATATGAACACTGAGACAGAGCTTACTGTATTTCCTTATCCTTTCTCTAACTCTTCTGGCAAACAGCTGAATAGATGAGGTGAGAAGGGATTTGCGTGGTGGGGTGAATCATGCACATCCTCAGTTACCAAGCAGAGTTTACCAAAGTATGGCAAGTACTGCCTGTTGTTAGGCAGTGTGATGTATTTGTCTGACTTTCATTTGTATTTCAGAATTCTTTTTGGCAAATAATGAAAACTTGTTAAACTTACACCATTATTGGTATACTTTTTTCCTCCCTATGTCCTGCATTTGTGTTATTTTTAGGTGACTCTTGTTTGTTGTCATTAGTCTTTTCAGGTTATAGTTAGTTAATGTGTTGATTAGAAAATACAACCCAGTGATTACTGATTGGTGGGCATATGCTGAGACTGGCAGCCCCCCCCCAGAGAGCCAGATGCTGTGACTTGTTAATACTGATTCTAACTAACTTGAGGAATGCTCTGCATTTTTTATCCTACCTTAACTATATGGAATCTTAAGTGGAAAATACCTGGCTTTTGGAGATGAGAGGGGAGTTATGTTAAAAAAAATAAAAACAGTTTTGCAGAAGAATTTGGCAAGTTCTCTTCAAGTGATAACTTTCAACACTTGTAGTTACTTGCTGGTTTCAAGTAAGTACCCAGTCTCAAGGCTGGGAATTGTACCAGAGTGTTTCTGCAAGTTTGAATTCAGTGAGACTTTACGGTTCTGATCATCACAGTTGTCTAGCCCAAGAAGTTTAGTACTGTCACTGCTACAGAAAAATAGAAGGTTTTGAGGGGCACTCAGGTGGATTTTACAACATGACAAAATACTAAGTGCAGTCTTGTTTGTTTGAAGCATTCTGCACTTTAAGTGCACACACGTTCTTGCCTATATAAAGCTTTCCCAGAGAGAAAACTGTGCAATACTGAAGACTTATGCTCTATAGATTTGGAGTCTGTTTGCACACCTGCTTTATCTGTGAACATGACAACGAGAACTAGTGTTATGCCTGTGACTGTATCAGATCAAACTTGTATGTATTGGTGGGTCCAAGCATTGTACTGAGGTGAATCTCAGAACTGGCAGCTTGCACTTTCTGCCATAAATCAGTTGGGGTATTTGAACATGAGAGGTGAGAAAGGAAAAAGTTGTTTCCTGGAAATCTAGCTTTCAAGAAAATCTAAGCTCATCTGTAATATTGAAAGCACTGGGGTACATGTGGAGACTGACTGTACAGCTCTGCTGTCAGACTTAGTGGTCCATCCACACTTGACTGAACTCTTAGCTAAACTCTAAGATCGGAAAGTATAGGCAACTAGACTGTAACCATATTCAGAGGAATGTGTGCAGTAACTTCTGTGTAGGTAGAAGAAAACTGGAAGTAGCTGGAGGAGGAGGAGCTCTGACAGGGACAGTTTAGAAACGCACGTGATGAGATTGTTGCTAATAAAACTTCCAATCTAGTTGTTTAATTCAGATATCAGCATGTTATTACATTGAACTCAGTATTTTTATTTGAGACCTGGTCTCAGGCAAACAGTAGGAGAATAGTATGTGAAGCTTTATATCATAGTTTTGGCATCACTTCAACTGAACTGCTACATAACAGGGTTGAACATATTCATCTTTTCCCTAGGTGTGTTTAGATTAGATAAACAGTAATAATTATGTCAGTCCTTTTCCAGGTTAACTATATTCACTCATGTTTAATACCAACATCTAAACTGCTGGTGATCAGTGGTATTAAAATTGGTAAAAAGGAAAAGAAGTATAGCTGCTGGATCTTGGGTCTTCTGTGGCTGTACAACCATAGTGATTTTTAAAAAAGTCCTACACTGTTGCTAGACTTAAAAAATGAATCAAATTGTCATGACACTATCTTACTACCAATTTCTATTATCAGACCAATTTGTCAAGCAGATTGTTCCTCTGTTTCTTGATTTGACTATGCCTTATGGTTTTTAGTCTCCCTCCCAGGACATCCCAATTTAACAACCATTTCTTTTAACTTTTTTCCAGGGAAAAGTTGCATTAAATATCATGCATGAATGCTTTTTTAAAAAACAAAACAAAGCCAAAACTAACTCATTCAGAATTTTATTCCCACATTTTATTTTTAAATACTAAGATTTCATGTTGATGACATTGCTAACCCTTCTGTAAGGGAAGGCTCATCGGCTCCTAGAGAGAGTTTAAGGTTTTGTGGGGTTTGGTTTGCTGAGGATTTTTTTTTATTTTTTTACTGTAAAGGTGGGGAAAGTCACAGAGGAATGATTAAGCAGCTGAAGGGATAAGTCTGCAAATATAAAGGACACAGGACTTCCCATTTTCAACAAAACTTCAGGAACATTCTTTTTTTAAAAATAATTCCTCTTAGGTCAGTGATTTGTGTTACAGGGGAGGTGTTGGCAGTAGAAATAGCTCTAGGCAAATGTGATTACCTGCCAGCAACAGAGGGTAGGAATGCTGTAAAGAAATGCAGCTCTGTAACTGTAGCTGCACTGAGTGGTAATTGGCATTCCTTATGCATTGGTATGTGCTGTGTAAATACTGCTCAATCAGGTGAGCAGCTATCAAGCCTACTTCTTTTGATGGTGATTAAACACAAGCTCCAATTCCAGAGTTCAGTGAACAGAGAAGAAAATGGTGGAAAATACAGCTTTTCTTCTTTTACCAAGGCAGATATTTGAAAGAATTCTCTCAATCCAATTATCCATCTTATATACCTGATTTTAAGATCACTAATTCTTATTTATTTGAGCTAATTTCTGCAAACAGTATCACTTAGGCATTTCATGGCAATACATTCCCAATTGTTCCAGCAAAGCTGAAGATTGTATTAGAATGATGTCATAAAAGTAAGCTAAACTATTTAGCAGAAGTGAGTTTGCAGTGATGTAGGTTATCATTGCTGAGAGTGCTGAGAACACTAAAGAATGAAGTCATGAAGCAAACAAACAAATCTGTGCATACCGTGTCTTTTTGCGTGGAATAGTTGACAAGAGCTTGAGGTCGGTGGTGAGGGCAGGTTTCAGCTGTCTAAGCTATGTATAACCAGTGTGCACATTAATACTTGTGATTAAGGGTGTGCTTGGTCTTGTGAATTTAAGGAAACAGACATCTGGAAAAATTTTCAGATATGGTTGTTTAAAACAGAGATTGAAAAAATACAGTTAAAAAATAAGCTCCTGGTAAATCTTGATAACATTCAAGTATAGTTCAAATGCAAGAACAGAAAAACCCCAAGATTTATCTGCATGTTTTATATTTTCTTACTTCTCCCTACCTGCATACCTCTAAGCACACAGACATGTATATGGTACTAAAAGAAGTTTGACTGTGAGTTTCAGTTGTAAAACTCGGTTAGTGTCAGTTCAGTCCTCATATGCTGTGACAAGGATGGGCCTATTCATGTCTACGTGGAAAAGGCATATAAATTAATGAAAGATATGAACATAAATGTTTCAAACTGCACAAGAGTTAATATGATTTATGATTCTTAAAATGCATTGTGTTCTGTCATGTATTTGTCCAAATAATAACTACATTATATGTAGTTACATACTGCTGATGGATTTTGTTTAAGTAATTGAAAAAGACAGAAATAGACAATAGTTACATATTGGTACTAGAAATCTCAGTCAATTTTAATCTTTTGGGAAAAAGGACATTTTCAGTGGGAACCATGGCTCCCAGAATCTGTTCATTTGATATGAAGTATTTCATTAAATTAGTCTTTTTTTAGGACTGGTCATACACTTAATTAAGAAGTGTATATGCTTGGATGGAAAATAGTTTTCCACTGAGAAACTGGGAACAAAAGCTGATCAAATCATTGAACATTGCTATGTTGATATCTTCGTTTGTTTAAGCCAAGAGTCAATTCGAAGTGTTTTTATTTTAATGTGGAGCACTTGTGTTGTCTGCAATAGTCAGATTGAGTACAGAGAAAGCCTCAGTCTGAACTTGCTGCATCTTTCTTGATGTGTACATGATATAAAAATATTCCTGTATTCCTCTGGTACAGTAGTAGATGTAATAGATGACTTTTACTGGGAAACTGGAGTTTTTCATCTCTGGTACAACTCTATTGCATAATGCATGTTATGTTTATATGAATGTATTTGCTTTCGTAGGCCTGGATACTTTTGTTTGTTGGTCTTTCCTCTGGTTCTGTGGATCTGTCAAGTGTGGCATTCAAGTTTTTGTTACCAATGCTTGAATAGCAACATCAGAACTGCTTTTGTAAACCATCAGTAATCTGAATAAAATATATAGTAAAGATACAATTAAAGACTGCTTTCTTTACAAGAGGAAGTGGAACAGTTTAATTTAGTAGAGAAAAATAAGTGATGGGATGAATCTTCTATTTGATAATATAACATTATTATTGGTGTGTGTTTGAGCTGTCGTTGGTACTTAGGGTGAATTTGTCATTTGCATGTTTACATGGATGCATCCTTTTAAAGGTGTGGAGTTACATATTGTAAATTACCAGAATTGCTGGTGACAGTGCTACTGGGCCTGACAACTTCCAAAAGTACCTAAAGATTTCTGGATCTTCTTTGCTTTTCTCATCTGCATAGTCTCTGCACAGGTCAAAGGATGTGTATTTGCAGTAGCAACTGTTATTATTGCTAAGTGTATATGAGGTTAGCATTTTTGAAAGAATGGTTTATCATTAATTTAACCAAATTTTCTTATAGAAGTGTGTTGTTTCTTTAAGGTGAGGTTGCAGTGCAGACTGGAGATCTGTTGCCATGTAGGATTTGTGGAAGGACTTTCTTTCCAGCAGCACTGGTAAGTTCATAACAGTTTGAGCACTGTTGGCTTTTAGATTTTGTAAGATATGAGATATAAGATATGAGTTAAACAGTGGTCACTATAGCTAAATAGAGTAGATTGAGGTGCTTTGTTTTGGTGGGACTTTGTTTTTGAGTTTTTTCCCTGAAATAATTATTGATTCTAGTTGTCTCAGTTTGGAAGCTCCTTAGAGGGAGGTTAATTTTATTTTAAGATACTGTCACTTTCTGAATACGTGCTTCTAAAAGCTTCTTCTCTAGGATTACAGAATCTTTGTCTCTGCAATTCCTAGCTTACAGTCTCAGCTGGCAAATGAAGTGTTTTGTCCTCAAAATACTCTGTTCTCCGTTGTTAATACAACTCAGTCTGTTCTTAAACGTGAATATTAATTTCAGTCACCTCTTATTTGTCTTGCCGCTCAATGCAAAGGCTGCCTACCTATCATCAATTTTTTTGTGCAAGGAGCAAATATAGATGCTTCCTATTGTTCTTCTTCAGCATCACCCATGTTTTTGTGACCATGTATATGCATTCATGATTTCCTGTAGTTCTGTTTTAAGAGGTTATAGCTGACATAAATGTTTGAGTGAAAACTGTCTGAGTTCATTCATCAAGAGTTGGGCCTTTTTTGCAGATTGTTGTATCAAGAGAGAGGGAAATAACATGTTAATAAATTCTGTTTTCAAATCTAAGTTCTGTATTCTCCTTTTATTTTGCTGCTGCTTGTAGAAAAAGCATGTACCCATTTGCCAAAAAACTTCTGCCAAGAAAAGGAAGACATTCGATTCCAGCCGACAGAGAGCAGAAGGAACTGACATTCCCACAGTAAAACCTCTTAAGCCACGGGTATGTTATAATTTAGTCTGAATATGAATGTTTTGCACAAACTATATATGCATTATAAGGCTTATTTCTTCTGGAAATTCTTGGTAATTAGATCAACTAGGATCTGGAAGAAGTGTAACTATAATGTTGTGTGCTAAAATAAGGCACATACTTAGCTTGAAGTAAAACTTCAACATGTAAAGCTTTCTTTTTTGCTTCTTAGCCAGAACCACCCAAAAAACCTTCCAACTGGCGACGAAAGCATGAAGAATTTATAGCAACTATACGAGCAGCCAAAGGACTTAATCTTAAAGACGGTGGAAAACTCCCTCCACCACCTCCTCCATCATATGACCCTGGTATGTAAAACAGTCACGTTCCTTAGAGATTTTAACTTAATTTGTAAAAATTTGAATTGGAAAGGAATTTGTTGGAATGCAATATTCTCAAGTTCTTGAAGATGGCTTGCCTTGTTATCCCTGTGCAGATGCTGGTTTCTGACTTTGAGTCTGGCTGGCTTGCATCTTGTGTAGCTTTCAAAGCCCATGACTTTGTTTTTAATGTGTCAAAAGGAGGTTGTGGCCCACTTCCAGCTTGCTACCATCTTGAGCACCACAGGCTGGACAAATGGTTTCAATACCTTGATTCTGTCCACAACAGTAGAACTGCTCAGAAATAGCAAACTCCCTTTCTAATTTGCTGACACCTAGAACGTATTTACCTTGTGGGAACACTCATCGGCCGTGTTCTTCAGATGTAGTCTCTCCCATTTCTTCCTGAATTCACATTTAATTTCATGTATGCAGTGTGTGCCTTAATGTACACGTGATCCTTCCTTATTTTTGTGCTGGGAGTACTTGTGTTTTGAGTATTTAAGATGTGAGGAATTTGTGTTATCAAGGGAGTGACAGTCCTTGGGTGCCTTCAGAACCGATGCAAAGTGTTGGGTAAAGTGTTGAAGCAGTCTGATGTGAGTGAGAAGGAAATACACTTTTCATGTAACTTCTGGGATGTGATAATAGGTTGGAGAGTGTATTTCTTCTTCTTGTCCTAAGAACTAAAACATTTGATCGGCTCAATGACTATTTTCAGAAAGATTGAGAAAAATAGAAAAAGACTTGTCTTTGCTTCTGCTTGTCTGTGGTCAAGTGAGGATGTAAAGTGTTCCCTACCTTGTTTGTCTACAGGAAATGTCTTAGTCCAGTATTTGGATCGTAATTCTGCATTCACTGTAAGAGGTTATTTTTAAGTTGTATTGTTCAGCATTTTACGCACAGGACATTGAAAAGCTACATACATCTTAAAGTAAAGCTAACAGCTGATGCTGTGGATAAGAATCATATGTCTTGGTCATGGTAGGAATCATTAATAATCTAGTTATATAGGTCCTGAATTACAGGCAGAAAAGCCCAGAACTAAATCTAGCTTGGAAAAGCTACTAAAATGTTGCTCCCTTGTTTCCAGAGGCTGAAAATGAGTTTGAAGTGAAGGACATAACTTTGTTCAGCCTTCTTAAGAACTGATAGGAGGTAGAGGGAAGATTAAAGTATCTCTCTTTCTTGTCCTTCCAATTTTTTTACTTTTTCCAAGCTTAGTTTTACTGGTTTTGGTCTCCTGGCTTCATCCTGCTGCAGTGGGTAAGACTTAGGAGGAGGAAAACAGGAATGAAAAGGAAATGCACAAAAATGATTGTGCATTCTCTTCTTACAAATAGAGCAGGGGCAGCTACCATTGCTCCTTTTCCACTTTTCATGTAGAAGAGAGGGAAAATTATGCATGGTATCATGGAGTGTATCCATCCTCTCCTAGCCAGCTCTGTCTTTTGCATGCCTGTTTCTAACAAGCAGCTAGTCTTTCCTTTTAATGGAAGGAGTATTGTGTTCCTATTTCCTACTTCGTTGAGCGCTCTGAGTGCACAAATAAGCAGAATTACTGCTTCTTTAATATCCTTTTATGCTTTTTCCAAAGAAGTGCAGAATAGCCTCATGATGTTAAGACCTTAAGTCACCTTAAACTTGACTGCGTATGTGTACTGCCCTCTTATTTTGATCAGTTTTTATTTTATAAAGCTAACACTGAATCCTAGAAGTTCTTCAGGACAGTGTGAATGGTACTTCCAGATAGCCAAGTGTCTGACTGGTACTGGGTGATTTTCAAAAGGATGAAGATACAATTCCTGATTCTTAAAAAGGGTATATACATTCAACATCTACAATCTGATGTGCTTCGGTTTTGTGGGCTTTCAAAGTATTCTGTAGGAACTGAGCTCTGCACCAGCTGGAAATGAGGGGCTTTCATAGCTGCTTTATTCATCTATTTTGCTTTTTTAACTTTATCTTTTTTTATTTTTTTTAATTTGGAGCAATCGTGATTTGACTACATAGATACTATAGTTCTTTTTTTTGTGAATTTTTCTCTCTTAAGGTATAAGTTGATGTTTGGGTGTTCTGACCATAGCTGAGTATATGTTAAATAAATAAGTATGAAGTTACTGTTGTTACTGCGTGAGATTCCAATTATGTTACTTCTCTTTGTTCTTCCTATGTCCTTTGCTCAGACTTCTTGGATCACAGTTCATGGTTTGGTAATCATTACATCATCTGACGTACTCAGAATTTTTTATTAATTTTTAAAGGCATAACTGTTTAAGACAGATCTAATGCATTTGGAGTAGTAACATGTAATCCAAATCTTATTTTAGATTTTGTAACATCTTAACTGTCATTTTGGAGACAGTGACTGTTGAATCTCCCCTCACTTTCTATGATACATTTCTAAAATTACCTAGAAACATACTTTAATTTGCTTTGCTGGTGTCAAGTTTTTCTGAATTTCATGTTTATATGGCTTTGAATACTGTATAACATCACTGTCTCTAGACACTAAAATATCTGTCTGAAACTGCAGTCCAAACATTTTGTTTTCCAAAAGCACTGCATTTTAAGGTGTGTATTTTCAGCATATAGAAGATGTATCTTTTAATATTGTAAACATTTACATAGTCTTTTTGGTTTTCCCCAATGAGAGTAATATTATTTTGTGCACGTAATACTGTTTGAAATTAATACTGTAAAGTAATACAGACACCAATTACTCTCCTTTGCATGTCTTTAGATATATCTCCTAATTTTGGCTGGATTTCTTCTGATTCATATTATTTGTTAAGTTTCTGATTATTTTTAATGGTCATTTCCAGTATTGCAGTTAGCATTTCTCAGTCTTTCAAAATTGACAAAGGAAACAGATTTTTTTGTCTTTTGCTATTTGTGTATGAAAGGCTTTAATGTATTTTCCTATCTTGAACAAACTGAAATGTGTTTCTGATTTTTTTTAATGTTTGTTTGTTTAGCCTCTTCTCCACTTCCTTCCAGCTGATATTCCTGCCATGTCCCTATACCTCTTTGGCTACCTACTCTGCAGAATAGCACCTCTCAAAGTGTTTCTGATTTTGTTTAGGTTATTGCTGATCTTCAACCTTTCTGATTCTTACCCATCAAATGAGAAACATCTTTTGTGTTACGTGTGGACAGTATTCTTTTCCCCAGCAATCCGTATTTCATTTTAAGATTCAAGAAGCCATGCTTTGCACTGGGAGAGAGGGTGGTCTTTAAAAGACTTTGAAACACTCTCACTTTTAAAACACATTATTAATGTTAGATTTTTATGTTTTTAAGATTACATTCAATGTCCATATTGTCAGAGGAGATTTAATGAAAATGCAGCTGACAGACACATCAATTTCTGTAAGGAGCAAGCTGCACGTATTACTAATAAGGGGAAATTGGCAGCTGATACCAGAGGGAAGCTTCCTACTCGAACACAGGTGAGCTATAACGTTTTTCTTAACTTGTAGCTTGCATTCAACATCAAATCAAGCTTTTTAGTTTTGCTTTGAAATGGAGTTAACTATTCTGTAATTTTATTATTTGCACTAGACTGAAATTAGACACTAAGTGTGGACAAGGCTTTTGCTTTCTTACAAGACTGCAGAAATCCATGAATCAGATGGCAGCACTTGCAAAGCCAAAACCAGTCATAAATGTAATTCATAAATGTGAAAATGACAGGTAAAGGTGGCATCAGGAAGTAGAGATGCAGTTTTTGTAAAGGAAGTTGAATTTTTATTGTGCTAGTTTTCTGAATCCAATTCAAGACTGTTCCTTAAGGAGGCACACAGAGGTACATGACTACAGGGCAACTGACAGCAATATTTTGCCTAATTAGAGGCTTTAGAGGGATGCAGGTATATTAAGGAAACAAATGCAGGTTTAAAGTGCATGTGTGTTTTCATTTGGTGGTAATGCTCTTTTTTTTCTGGAAGCTGTGAAGAATTAAACAGACACAAGGAATTACTTAGAGATTCTTGCACTGTATTCGGAGTCGATGCTAGGACTGGCCCAGACTACACAGGTGAATGTAAGATTTGGATTTGAAAGACAAAAATGATTCTGCCCTTGAGTATTCTTTTTTAAATTAACTGGTAATGAGATGATAATTTTAATCCCATGAAACAGCTGGGGAAAAAGATGCTAAAAGCTGTAGAACAGCGAGAAATGCTGAAAGATGTACAGTTGAACAACAAAAAACACCCACTGAGTTAGAGTATGTTTCCTACAAGTGTAAGGAAGCACACTAGCAGAAACCATTGACATGTTCCTGCACCAGAAACAGTTTACCTCGTAGGAAATCATCATCCATTTTCCCACTGTACCTGAAAGATCTACCTATTGTGTTTTATAGGTAGTTTGATTTAATTGCTTAAATTTCTAGGTTGTATTTTGTTACAGTACAAACCTGCTGCAGTTAAGAAGATGCCTTCTGTAGGATCAACACCATCACCATCATCACGCTTACCACAGCCAAGTGGTGTCAGCAAAACTGTAGGTATGAAATGAATGTTACAAATTTTTCTATTTGCTTTCTGAATGTTACTTCTCAAACTATGCAGTAAAAGTTGATTGTTTGTTATAGTGGTTTGTAGAAGTCATTTGAAATAAAGTTGCAGGGCACTGATTGGCATCTAACTGAAAATACTCTGGAGCACATAGGATTCTCTTCTGGTTTATGTATCAGGTCAAATTATTTCTTTTTGTGAATTGAAACTGGAAAAGCAAATAATTCTGTTTGTACATACTTTCTTCACAAAGAAAAAGGAAAGAAATATCAAAGTAATTGAGATCCAACATTTTTTATTAGAATAAAACATTATGTCTCAATAGCATATTTTCTGTAACTATCTGGAAAAATACTTCCTTTTCCTAGTATCTTGACAGTTGCTCATATCTTCGTATTTCTAAACATAGTTTTTAATTTTACAATTAAAAATATATAATAAATTGAATCATTTCAGCAGCAAAATCTTACATTTTCTTATATTTTTGTGTGTGCTTTCAACTGCAAGGTGTCTCTTCAAGTAAAGCTCTGTCTTCATGTGGATCCAGTGGGAGCAAAATTCAGACATTATCACCAGCTCATAAGAACTCACTGGGAATGGTGAACTCACAAGCAGGGTATGTTTCCACTTAATGTTGTAATTTGTGCTTTATTTCATATTTATGTTGTGCTAGTTCTAGAAGTCTCTGTGGTATGTTTCCCTTTTTTTTTTCTTAGGAGCTTCAGAAATGCAGTGTTTTGAATTTATGCTTTATTTATAAACACAGTCAATGTTTAAGGAACATTGGAGAAGGCAAAGATTCATTTTCTCCAAGTAACAACAAAGGAGGTCAAATGATAAAAGTAGAGATAAAGTAGATTAAAAATAGTGGAATATGCAGAAGTGGTTGGAGTTTATGAAGTTTTTTCCTGATAAATATTAAGTGGCTTAAAAAAGAGACAACATTAGGCATAATTTCCTGCAAATTGTGGAAATAAAAGAGAGGCTTCTGCCACAGACTACAAGCCAGTTGTAAGAGTATCTTCTCTCTCAGCACAAAAGGATGGATGCTTTCCCTCTTCCCTTTCATGTCTTAAGAGGCAATGAATGAGGACAAGTAAGGCAGTGGAAACCAGTGCATTTACAACAGCAAGGAGTGATAGATGTAGACTACTAGAGTGCAGTGTAAGTGATGGGATCAAGGCTGTTACTCTGATACCTTGCTTGAGGGGTAGACAGTGCACACTATCTCAAAGAGAAATCTATGGAAGAGATGGAAGAAAACTAGTGCAGTTCTGCAGAAGTTTGAGGAGCACTAAGAAGCACTGAGAGAACACAGAACACACAACAAAGTGTTTGCAGTTATAACAGTAGTGATTGAAAAAGACTTATTCCTATAAAAATGAGTATCAGATTACTGAAAGCTGTAAGGTGGAGAAAAACAATGGCTTAAGTTTGTGAGGAAGAAAAAGGACATTCTGGGAGAACTCATGGAGATGGGAAGCAATTATACAAAATGTGATTTTTAGTTTATTGCCTGTAGATTTTACAAGTTACACACAAATGTGAATTAAGCTCTGTCATACCTCCCTCCTAATGCCATGTAGCATGAGGATTCAGTTCTCATTATAACCAGCTGGGCACTATAAGTCTGGTTATGTTCAATAAGAACTTTCACAATCACAGATTCACAAATAGTGTAGCTCATTGAAGCAAAAGGTTATTAATTCTTGTTAGATCACTGATGGTAACTGCAGTAGATCTACAAAATATAAGAACAGTACTGTGTACAAGTACTCCTGTCTGTACTCTGACACAGTCAGAGGCACAAATCTTACCAAAAAAGGCACACCTGCTTTGGAGGGGAAGAGAGGAGCAAGCTCATTGACAAAGTAAGGTCATGTTCTCATGCCTAAAAATGGAGGATCTCAAATACCAGTTTTATACTTGTTAGAAAAAGGGAGGTGTGACTGTAGTCAAATATAATTAGTTACCAGTTGCTGCACCCCCAGATGGTGGCAGGGGGAGGCGCTTTTCTCATTTTTGTATTGGTAGGCATGGGTTTTAACATGTTAATGGCAGATAATAAGGATCTTTGGTTGAATTGAATTGACTTATGGTTGAAACAAAGGCAACACAAATCCCTGATACTTTAATATCCTGCTCCACCTGGCTGAGGCAGCAGCGAAGGCCATCTGACATAACTGCCATCACCCTGTTAAAATTGCACATTGTTATCTTCCCAAAGAACCAGATTTATAACCAAGATTTGTTGTGCATGGAGACTAATGGCTGACACAGAGGCCTGGGTGCTCTTCTGTGCTTCACTGTGGCAACATCGGGCTGTGAGGTCTCTGCTTCGCCCCAGGCATCATTCAGTTTTTTAGCCTTGCTTGAGCGCAGGGCAAGATAAGCAAGTGGTTTAGCTCAGGTTTTTGTTCAGCCAGGCTCATGAATTCTCTACCAACTCATGGCATCTCTGTACCTGGACATAACAAGTCTTTCAAATTTCCACCATTGCTCACTGAACTTCCTTTTTTGTAGTCTTCCATTTTCTTTTCTGTTGCTTGGAGGAAGAACTGTCATGTGACTAAGTGGAATGGCAGCTGGGAAGATGTTTGCTCGCGTTGTCTCTGTTCATGCATTCTGCTAAGCATAAATAGATGGCTTCTGGTTGGCACAGCCCTCAGATAATGATCTCTGCTGGGAGGCAGTAAATGTTAGCTTGGCTTATAACCTCAATTGCCTGCACAATTTCCAGTTTTTAAGAGTACAGATGTGATGAGTGTGTTTCTGTCTGCAATACCTCTCATCTCTCTCCTCTGAATGACTTGTTCTCTTCTTGTTTGCCAGCTAGTCCTTTTGACATTTGCTGCTCATACTAACCAGTCATCTCACAGGTGTCTGTTAATTGTGTCTCTTTTCTCAGTGTTACACCTGAGACCTAGCAGTTCTTTGGTTTTTGAGCTGTGTTGCATTCACTTTTGGGAGCAAATCTGTCAGGAGTTGAAGCAGAGAAGTTCAGGAGAAGTTAAAACGAAGGATTTAGGTGCCTCAGATTGGTCCTTGGTAACAATTTTGGCCTTAATCCTCTCAAATTTGGCCTTTGCATTGGGATGTGAGAGGGAAATATGTTGAGTTCCATTGAAATGCCTACAAAATTTTATCACAGCTGAGACTGAAACACCTAGCAGTCAGCATCCTGTGTCAGAGTGTGAGAATAGTTAATACTGTAAATATTAAAACACCTTAAAATTTAGGCTATAGCTAATTGCAGCTGGAATGATCTTCTAAAATACCTTTTAAAAGTAATTTTCATTAGGATGAAACAAGATATATTTCTTCTACTACATTTATGATTTAACCAATAAAATGACAAACTGTGAGATCTAGGATTCTGTTGTACCTAAATGAGACAGAGCTCATGCTGCAAGATGCCATACTTTTCTTTCTGAGTTTTCAGTGAAATGATTTACTGAACAATGTTGCACATGGATGGTTTTAAGGGCAATCTTTTAAATAATGTTAAACAATCGCTGTCTCTTTTCTCCTTGACAAATTTTTAAGAGCCTATACACGTTTTTTTGACAAGGTTAAATTCCACGGTTTTTTGTAAGAAACAAGTTCCTGCAGTTTGCCCTAAGGGAAACTGTACATTTAGAGGGATTTCTTTCAATATATTACTTGCGAGTGAAACCTTCTATTTTTGCCTAGATTGTTGTAATTCTGGATTTGGCAGAGAGCTAATAGTAGAGAGGCTGAATAGTAGAATTACAATTATGTTGTGCAGTATCAAATATGTATGTTGGAGAGGGCAGTTTAGTTAGACACTGCTGCTTCATGTGGAGTCGTGGTCCCTGTTTTCTCTGCGTTGGATGTGCAAAGGGGCGGGAAGTGACACACGTGCTGGATGATCCCACAGCCGGAGCGGACTGTCCGGCGTGCAGTTCCCCACTCCCCCTTCAGGTGGCGCTCTTGAAGCGCTGCCTGAAACACCCGTGACAGTCACGGGGAGCTGCTCGTGCCGTGGTGATAAAGGCCAGGACTAAAACGGGCTGGTCTTTAGGTGTTAGTTCTGTAAAGGAAAGAGTCTTCAACATAATTTCATATTAAGTTCAAACACAATATCCTAGTATAAATTTTATTTTATATGAACGGAAATGCAACCAAATTTTATGAGTGGCATTATTGTAAGCAATTTTTAGTAGTGGTTTTTGTTTTTTTTTAATTTGAATTCTCCTCTTCTGCTCTCCAAGTAAAGGACTACTGAGAGAGCTCATCACAGCATCATCAGCATAAACTAGGTCAGTGTCAGTGAGGCACTTGGTATGTGTAGATCAGAATGTGTCAGCTGAGTACTGCTGTGAGTTTTTTTCTTTTCTTCCTGGGCAGAG
>JAOXXN010000395.1:123330221-123342031 GCA_026770055.1 Myrmophylax atrothorax
GTGAGTTTTTTTCTTCCTGGACAGAGTAAGAACACACCCAGTTATTCCAGTATGAATGAAAGTGCAGCATAAGGGCCACACTTCTGAGTCCAAGAGAAGCAAGTGAGAATGCAAGAGCAGTGTGTGATGCATTATAGTCAGTAGGAAAACGTTCATTCACTTGGGTGAAAATAGGTTTTTATCTTTTTTATATTGAAGAACTGAGAGAAGGAAAATTAATTCAACATAAATTGTCATTTTAATTGGCTTATAATTTGATAGTGAATCACGTTATGGACCCAAGTTTGATACGTATTTTGTAATAGTATAGAAGTTAGCACTGTCTTAGATTTCTTGAGGGATAGGGCAGTTCCAGTAAGCTATCAAAAATAATCAGATCTTCAGGAGAAAAAATTGAGTAGGTTCTTCCTAAACTAAAGGCTGAGCAAACAGGCAAACTCCACGCCCACATGCAAACTGTTTTGCTTAGCAGAGCTTGACCTCACTGTTTGTGGTCAGATGGGGATCTTTTCCTTGTACAGTTTATCTGTCTGTGCATGTTTCATTTATGAACAGTTTTGTTTGTTATTGCTTTTTTTTAACTGGGACTTGGAAAATTACATCTTTTAATGGGGAAAATGAACTCATATAAATTAATTTTTAATTTATATCTTATTTGGGGGATGAAACATAATATTTAATATTAATCTGATCAAAGTTATGCCTCCTGGGAATCATATCTGTTAATGTCACATCCAGTATTGTCTTACAGCTGAAATACAATATGAATGGTACACAAAACCAATATCAGTAAATTTTAAATTCCACTTAACATTTTTCATACAGTATTTGTAGCCTTTGAAAGGATTATCTTTTAAAAATAGCATGTTCCTTTTATGAAGACTGTAACTTACAAAGAATACTGTGGTTCTTTATTTTGACACTGTTATGACTGCTCCTAGGTTATTTCTTCGGTATCCTACTCTGTAGGTGCCTGGAGTTCACAGATTATGCTGTTAATTCGTTAAAAGTTCAAAAATAAGCTAAGAATACCATGTTAGGTTGGAATATGTGTCTTGCAGTGTGACAGACCGCAATACTGCTTCTTAGTTCCTTGGGAAGTATGTAAAGAGTATGTATTGGATCAAACAGGAATTGATTAAGCATTTCCTAAATTAATTAGTTTGAACTAAAACATCTGTTTGGGAGGCGGAGTGTAAAGACAAACTCTGGGGGAGCTGATCTTAAAGTCTGCATTATTTGGTGCTAAATTGACAAGACTAAAATGCCAGTGTTCCCTGCTGACTTCAGAAAGTATGAATATCATTGACCACTGTTGAATTTTTGTTCCTTAGGGGGACATTTCCTTTGATTCTTAAGAGTTGTAATGTGGATTGCAAGATTCCCACTACAAATTTCCCAAATTATGTTGGAAGCTCTATAGGTTCTGTACCTTTTGGTATGACGTTACTGTAGAAGTATGAAAAGTAGTATGATAGGCATGTTGGAGATACACAAAACCTGTTGTGTGGGGGGTTTTTTGTGGGTTTTTTTATATATATTAAGAGCTATATTGAAAATAATATGCTTTCTTGACAGCAGTTAGCTGTTCTGTAATTTTCCTGGCATTGTAGCTCATTAGGGTTGCATGACAATCAGGAAACTGCACAATAATTTTGAGAAATTATTTCTCTGGGGGTGAGAGTGTGTTTTATTTGGTTTGTTTTTTCCCTGTGACTTCTCTTCAGGAAACTTACAGAAGAGTTAAGCTTCAGCTGCTGATACACGTCCATCAGTTTTGCTTGGTTTGCTTCCTTATAGTTCTTTAATCTCAGACAAATGAATAAAAAATACTCCTCAAGTGTTATTTTTCCAGTTAAGGCTTAAGTTACTCGACTTTTTTTGAGGAGAAACTTTGGTTACGTTATTGAGATAGGAGTGGAGGTATAATGGGCTTTTTGTAGGTTTTACTTAATTATTTAAGATGATAAAAATGCAGAACTTGACTTGAAGATCCAATTTTTCTAATGTAAGTTGTGATTTCTGAAAAAGCTGCAGTTTTCCTTATGATGACACGAGGGATGGGGGTGTTTTTATTTTATTGGTAGCTTTCTTTACCAATGTTTCTAAAACTTTGGGGTTTCTGCCTTTACAGAACAAAAAAGGAAAGGAAAAAGGAAAAAATTTCCTTCTTGCTAATTCTAAAGTTAAGGAGGCTTGTACTTACATATCTGTTATCTTCTAATGTTTTAAACTTATTGTGATGTGTAATTATGAGCCCCCTTTTCTAGGGGTGAAGTATGATATGAAAGTTATTCTTAAAAGAGAAAAAATGTGAATACATTGTGCAGATTGTGAGGGTAACTGGCATTAGTTTTTGTGTTTGGTTTAAAAAAGAATAAAAAAAATATGCATTGGAAACCTAATCCAAACATAAGTCTATGAAATCCTCTCCTCATTAAAGCAAGAACAACCCTTTTGTTTGCAGTATAATTAAAGTCTGATTTATACATTCTTTTTTAAGTCAATGTGATTTCTTTGGTAACATAAGTATTTAATTATGAGTGCTTAATTTTTTTCTGCAATAACTTGAGTAGCAATTTAGCAATCTCCTTATGAGTACCCCTTTATATATTTTAGTAGTAAGATGGACAAGTTAGGCTCACCCCTGCGAACTGGAAGAGATGTGCAAAGGTTTTATGGCACTGATACAAAAACAGACAGTACCATCAAAAGACCAAATGAGTTGTTGCCTATGAAGAAGTAAGTATTACAAATCAGTGTGGTTTATCTATTTTGCAGAAATGTTCTTTTTAAGCAGATAATTGTGCCCAGTGTATCTTCAATATAAATGCTGTGGGAGAAGAGTAGGTGATATAATTAGTGTCAGCGCAAGGTAAACAGCTTCATAGTAGGGCAGGAAAGATGAAAATTTTCCTCAGATTTGATGTCTTCTGTCACTGATTTGGACTATGAGTAATGAACTTCTGTCTTTCTGAATCTGAGATAAAACTGGTTTGCATGACGTAAACCTGAGCATTTAAGCCTGATAACTGTACTGTTAGTAATTTTATTCCCTTAAGGTCAGATGTTTATGTCTCCTACATCTGTAACTTAGCTGTGATGATCCAAAAACATGAGGAAGGTAGACTTTGTCATGAAAGTATTTTATTAAGTCCAGTTTATCTCATGTAAAGACTTCTGAATATTCAGAAGTCTTTATAAGATCTAAGTTTATAAGGAGGGGTATTACAGTTATTCTGATCTTTAAAAAAGGAAATATGTACTATATTGTAATTAAGCCTTTGATATAACTTGCAAGATGCCAAATTCAAATGGGCTGGGTTTTTCTTAAACTACACCTTAGAGCATATTGCAAAAGAGAAATTAGTAATGAATTATGTGGCACATACATGGAATGTTATGCTTTAAATAGTAGAAATGTTTCTGAATCTCTTATTGCTGTAATTAAAGCTGTAATATCTTTGAGACAGGAACAGAACATTTGAGCTTGGATTTCTATATGAAGAAGCAAAAAGCAATGAAAGGAGTGGGAGCTCTTTTTAGACAAACGGAATTTTCTTTATTTATTTGTTCTTTTGTGTGTTTGGTTAAAGTTAAAAAAATCCAGTCAGTTTTTAATTTTGTAATACATTATTGAGATGTTGAAAATTTGGCTTAATGAGTTACTACAATTTCTTACTATATCCCCAATCCATACAGCAGTGATTTGATTTTTCTTCTTGTGAGAATTTCTTTGAGAGTGTAGGCGCTTACTCTGATCTTAATAACGTCCCTGTTGTTCTTGCTCAAATATCCGTCAAGCTGCTGAATTAAATCTGCCTTCCTTGCGGGAGATTATTCATTATGTTTTGTTACGACAACATACAGTTATAGCCATTCTTAAGCTTAACATAGCAGTGTGGATGGTTGCAGTTCGTGGCAAAGGTTCCTGGACTTTGGAATGCATGCCATTAGTCATCAGAAAGTTATTTATGACTTTGCACAGTACTGTGAGCTGTTGTGGGTGTTACAATGACAGCTGTCAAGAATATCTGAAAACACCTTGTCTAGGAAGCAAGCTTTATATATTAGTATTTTGTGATAGCATTCAACCAAATCGTGAATGCATGCACAGAAAAAAGACAAGGTTCTTTTACAAATTTCTTTCAGTTTTTGATTTTTGCAAGCACTGGTAATTCAACACAATGTACAACATCAGCTGCTGTGGGAAGGGAAGTCACCTTCAATCTTACTTGTTTTAAAATTGAGAGGGAATAATAACTGTCTTCAGTGGTATGTTCAGATTTTAAGGGTTCCAGGTGGCATTGGTACACAACCTCCTCTGCTTTCAGGCTCTATTAATACTTCATGTGATATAACTTAGTAGGGATTTATATAGCTTTTCAAAATCAAAACAGAAAATCCAGCCAAACAGAAGTGAAGAAGTATATAGGGCAGAGATGGGACAGATCAGAAGAAACCAAGCTGTGGTGGCAAAAGTTGAAATAATTAAGAGTACCTGACCTTATTGGAAGACATTTGTCTCTAGAGATCAGATTGCTACTTAAGGATGCAATTTCAAGGTTTGTCACCAAATATACATGAAACCTGATAGTAATTATGTGTCTAGATTTGGTCTGAATAAAGTTGTAGGCAGTGGCAGCCTGATACTCTTGTTTATTTACTCATCAAAAATGTCAGAAATCACAGAATCACGGAGTGGGTAAGGTTGGAAGGGACCACAGTGGATCATCTAGTCCAAGCTTCCTGTTCAAGCAGGAGAGGTTGCAGTTCGTTGCAGTTAATGATATTCATTGCATTTGATTACAAGGCTCATATGAAAGTTTCTAGTCTGAAAATATATTCAGGGTTTTTTCTGTATATTTAGAAAACTAGTTGAAAAAGACTGCAAAAATTATACAGAAAGCTATATTTAAATATTTGGGAGTGAAGATGTCCTGTTTCACATTAATGAATGATCTTTTATCTGTTGATGGCACTTTTGCCTCCCTCAATAGACAGGGTGGACAATGCATTTTGAATGTGGGTTTTCAGTATTTTAATTTCGTCCCACCCCTCCCCTGTTAAGTCAGTGAATGCTGTACTAGACACAATACAAATAATGGTTTTAAACCACTGATTTCTCGGAAATTTCTTTAGTGAACACCGAATCTTAAAGCATCAGGTGAATTTTCAGAATACCTAGTGGGATGAGGGTATATGGTACATACCTTGAAAACTGAACAGTTGAAATACAGGAAAGAATAGTGGGCTGTTTTTCATGTCAATTTATTTCAAATATCTAGGACTCCTAACATTATGTTCAAAACTGATTGAAAGCACACCCTGAAAAAACTTCAGACATTATTGGTGTTAGTTTTGGAAAAGGACTATGTTGCTCTCAAGGTGAAAATCCAGAGAAAACTAAATCAGCAATATTTTTGAAAAGTTTGCTTCAGACTCCTTGGAGCTGTCTAAGCAGGGATTGAGACACAGTTCTGTTATTTTTATCATTGTCTGTCCATCCCTGATGAACATACTGTTTCTGTGTGTAGAGCTGATTATTTTTATTTACATGCTTTACATACCTTCCATAACAGGTAAAGTAATGGTCCAGATATGGGCAATATTGAAACTTTTTCAGTTGTAAGCAAAGGTCTCTGTTCATTGTAAAATAAGATGGGGCAAATAACAAAGGGTATTTACCATCTGTAGTGTTGTGCATAGTTGTAGCAGCGTAATTAAGTTACATTTATGACTTTCATCTCAGAATTCTGTAACTTCTGAAACACTGACATAACTTTTATTAAGTTTTAATTCTGATATAATTGATATAGTGCATTTCATCTGCACAGTATTTTTTTCAAGTAAATCCATCTTTAGAATTTCCTTGTTAAATAAGAGGGCAGACAGGAAAACTAATGGGCAAGGTTAGTGTTCTGCCCAGCAAGCCAGAATCTTCCATCATTCAACTCTACCTGTTGCATGTAGAAGCCATTCTTGTTAAACTTGAATACTTTAGTCAGATATAATCTTAAAGTTAGTTTGATTTCTGCACTTTTGTGCTTAATCATTTGATCACTTCACCACTGGTTTAAGAGATGGAAGGAGCTGGAAAGCCATCTTTATCCTATGCTCCTGAAATGATGGAAGAAATCTTTTGTGCAACATGCCTGTAATTCAGGAGTTATTACATGTTCCTGAGTTGTGTCAGTGTTGCATTTGAAGTTATACGATTAGCTTCCTGTATAATTTATTTCCTTATATATGGTTTGAAAACCAAACCAAGAACAGGTTGTTTATAATTCTGAAAGAAGTAGTTAGGTTCATCTGATGGGAAGGAAAAAAAAAACACTTTTGGGGTTTTGTTGTAGAATGGGTAGTTGCTGAGTAATTTTTTTAATAGAGTCTTAATTTTTTAATGTCTGTGAGCCAGTCCCACTTAAATTTCATTTATGTGTTGTTGCTCAAGAATGAGAACAGAAAAACTTGGTGGGTCATGCATAAGATGTCATAGTAACTGAGGACTTGCCGAAAAAGAGATTCCAGTGAATGGTAATTCTTATGAGCAATGGTGCAAACTTCTGTCCTTTGTCACTAGTGCTAAAACGATGCCCTTTCCTATTTATTTTTTTATAATGCAACTCATATTTTTTCAGGGAATTTTGATGTTTCTCTACTCATCACAGCAAGTAGTGAGATGTTCCCTATGTTTTGGGTGTGCTGTTCATTGTATACTGGCTTCCCATAGAACTCACAAGTCTTGACGAAAGCAGCTTTCGCAGCTATGTGGTCATACTGTTAAAGCCAACTTTAAGAACACTGTGACAGACTATTAAAAATAAGGCCCTTATGCCCAGCTAATGCCACACTTTTTTCCTCCCCTCCTTTTCTTTATATTTACAAATATATTATGCTTTGAAGAAAGATGACCTACAGCATTACCTAAGAAGCATGTATCCTAAATAAAGTCTGTGGCTATGAAGAAAAAAGTATTGTGACTCACTGCATATTTGTCACAAAGTATTGAGAATATGGTATCCTTTCTACAGATCTGCAGTCTCTATTTCTCTGAAATCCTTACCAGTCCTAAAAAGTGGTTTGTAATTTGGCAATGTTGACATTAGAATGTACTAAACAGCCAGTACTGCAGGGTCTACCTGTATTGGGGTGTGTTAGCAAGTGAAACACATAAACAGGAAGGGACTTGCTGTTCTGTTTAGCTTGTCATTGTAAGATTCAAGTCATATCAGTTCAAGCATTGCAAGTTCATGCCAAAGCTCTTCTGTCTGCTCTTGGTAGGACATGAGCTGCTTTTCATACAATTAATTAATGTGCGATTGTTAACTTTTATATGTATGTATGTATATAGTTTTATTTGTAAATGCATATTCTTATATGTATTTCTCTGTGTGTATATAAATCACCAGGTGTTTATTCTCTTTTAGAGGCACAACAAAAGCCAGGACATCAACCCCTCCTAGCGTGGCAAGAACCATGAGCACGGGTGCTTTAACAAACAAGAGAAAAACTAGCAATTCAGACACTTACTTAAGGTAGCTTTTAACTTTGCCAGTTTTGTTATCAATAGAACCTTCATTAAAGGAGATTACTTATTACAAAAGAAGTTGAGAAAAATATTGTTCTGTGCAGCTAATAGATAACTCATGGTCAATATTATTTGGCATGTTTAAGATACTCAGTATATTTTGCATATTTATCATCTCACAGCACACCTTTGTCATCAGTTGTCTTATATGTGAACAGAAGACCATGTTAGAAATGTCAAAACCTATTAGAAGCTGTTGAGAAATCAAATTAAATCTTCATGCTAAGCACAGACATTGTCTTTTGCCTGCCCTTTTAAAGGGTAGGATGAGAATTGTATTGCTGGTTTAGCCTTTCCAGTTCTTGAGAAGCTAAGTTTTAAGTTTTCAAACACTCCAGTTAATCTAACTAGTGAATGAAATATTTGATCCAGAACTTTGGCATTTTTCATTTTGTTGCAGGGAAAGTGGGTATCTGGAGATCCATAGGGGAGCCTGGCTAGAGTTACCAGAGATATACCACTGTAAATAGGATGTGTAAGCATGAAAATTACAGTACCAATAATTGTAATTCACTGCAGGGACTAGAATAATTTTACATCAAGTTTTACTGAACTGACTTACAGAGGATGTTTTTTATCTGGGAATTTTCAGGTCTGATGGTAAAATTGGGTGTGACGGTGGAGATTGTGCATATTCAATCAATGGAGGAAGCTCAAAAAGCAGCGAAGGAATTTCACCTGCACAGTTACCAAAGTTCTGCCATGAATGTGGAACAAAGTATCCAGTGGAATGGGCGAAGTTCTGCTGTGAGTGTGGAATTCGAAGAATGGTTGTGTGAACATGTTCTTAAAAGCAAAAAGAAAATGAGAAATCAGAAGCATCTGCTATGTACTGTTGCATGGAAAGCTAAAACACTCTATCCAGTTAAACTAGCTGCAAACATGTCTGAACATCATTTTGCAATTTTCTGATTGCAATCTTCTGGTTACACAGTTATTTATAAACAAATATATATACTGTATATAAAAATAGTAGCTACCTAAAACTGTGCCATTCAAGGAAATACTCTTTACTCTCTCTTGAAAAAATTTAAAATTAAGGTTAAAATGTGTTAAGCAATCTAGGTAGCAGAAAGTGGTTCAATGTTTTTTGTTTTGTTTTTGTTTTTTTTGTAAATCCTACTAGGCAAAGGATTTTTTAAAATCACATAGGTAGGGTAATACTTACCCATAGGGAACTAGCCATGAAGATCTTGGGCTTCAAAGGTTTCTCTGGGGGGGCATTTCCTTCATGTGTGACAGTAACTTAGATACTGTACTCTAAGCGAAAACAACATGAGCAACTCCTTAAAAATTCCTAGATAAAAGTGTAAAATGTCTGGATCTTTAAACTCTTTTAACAGTAATATCCTAATTGGATTTATAATTACTCCTTAGGACTTTTTAAAGAATCAAAATGGAAAAACTACCTGAGAACTTCCTTTGCAGATTTTCTTTTTGTGACTTTCCATGTTTGATTTTTCAAGAAGAACGTGTTAATATTTTTATCTATTTATAAGGACAAATATGATATCTTCATTTTAATGAGTTCTTTATGTTCAGAAATACTTGTCTTGGTCTTCCTGTGCTTCACCATTAATAGCATATCTTAAAGTGTTGTGCTTTGTCTTGTTTCCAAAGGTCCTGCTCATTTTTTTCTCTTCCCTCATTTCCTGAAGAAAAGGTGAAATATATGCTTATCCTACCTAAATGTTAAACTATTTTTTTGAAAACAGCCTTCTTGATGTATCCAATACCAAAAAAAAAATAGTTCCATACAAATGTATGTTAGAGTAGTAAAACTTGATGTAAATAGTGACTCTTTTCTGTTCTTATTCACATGATAATAGCACAGCTTACATATGAGTGCATAGATTTATGTGTCAGTACCTGATACATTTTTTTCTTGCAATTTTCTTTGTTCTTGGGCTCTGAACAGCAGCCTCTTGAAGTTAGTAACAGACTTCAGGTTAATTCTTTGGGAGGAAGGGTCAGACCCTGGAAGTTGTGGAATTTTTTGCTAATTACACAGGATACTAAAACCATTCAGAAGCCAAATCACTTAACTTGTATCTTAATGTAGTAATTTGTTTTGTGAAGTTTTGCTTTGAAGTGCTCAGACCATCTTCATTATGCATTAAAGAACAATCTGAAACAATTCAACTGTGCCTTTACCACAGTAAATATGCCCTTTTTGTCAGAAATGGGTACCTTCAGCTCATGAACACCATTACCATCAATTCCTGTAATTTCTTTATAGTTTATGCAGAATATAATGTGATGTTCTGTGATAGGATTATGGTCATTGTTTGCATTTTCAAAAACCGTGATTATTACCAATGGGGCCAATTTGGAAGAAAGTATTACTGAAGGAGAGCATCTTCAAAGCAGAACCAGTCTTGGAGGATGAGAGACATGAGTCTCAATGTAGTCACATTGCAGGCCACAGACTATTGATGTTTTAGTTCAATAATTGTCTTACACTTTTTGTACAAAATTATTTTTAGAAATTACCCTTCATTCTGTGTGGTGTTACTATAATTGTTGTAAGCTGACTGTTGAGCATGGTGGGATAACGATAGTTAGAACTGACAAAGCAATTTATTTTCAAAGTAGTTTAGATTCTGGGATCTCTATTATGGCACATTCATATCTGGACTTGGAAGAACTGGAATTTTGCATTCATTTGTGTAGATAAGCCTGCTTTAGAAAATTTTCCCTGGACTTGGGCCATGGAGATCTGCAGGCTGAACTATTGGAAGCTGAGAGTCCATCAGCAAAGATGCCAGTCCATAACAGATTTGATCAGTTAGTGAATCTACTTCGACTTGATAAATTTTCAGTTGTTTCCACTGGAAAATGTGTTTTGCAATTTATTGAAAATGCTTTCTACAAAGGGAATTTTTAGTACAGCACTAAATGCCTTTTACCTTTTCCAAGATTAATGTGACTGTAGAAAAAAATCGTATTTCCTGCTTCTCCTTTGAATTGTTAGTGGCATATTTCCTGGTTTCAAATGAATCCCCCATACAGTTAGCGTATTTTCTGGGTTTTGAGCTGTTTGTGTAATTCTTTGCTTTCAGTTCAGGATTTAGTTAATTACTCGAGGAGCAGTACATTGTTTCCTTCATTTACACTTCTGTGGTTTATCACAAGGACTAGACAGGAGATTAACCTAAATTGAAAAAGGATTTTTAAAACTGATCATTTAATTTGGCCTTACAAAGAAGGTCTGAGAAGCATATTTGACTGTTGATAGTGACATTGGATAATATATGTGTGTTTGAATCTACAGTAAATATAAGCAGACAATGAAATCGTATTTGACTGTGCAGTTTGGTACTGTGACTGTCAGAGACCCAGCATGTTTCTGTTTCATCAGCTGGTTTTGTTGCTGAATGATGTAGGTTTTGAAGTCACTGATGTTACTCTAGCCTGCATTACACAAGCTACCAGCACAGATCACTGTAATTCCATCTTAATGGAATGTTTGTAGAAAACAGTAGATTTGTTTTCATAATGCCCCTGCAGAACTGAATGTGGGGGAAACAAATTTGTTATATTTAAAAAAAAATAAAATGTTAAGGGACTTGGACTCTGAATTTTGAATCTTTAGTGTACGGCACATGTCAAGAAGTTCCCAAACTTAATTTTTTAGTGATCTAAGTCCAAACTCTCTTGCCCTAGTCTTCCCCACACCTTTATGCCTTGGTTTTCATGGGAGGAAAAAACATGAACTATGCACTGTCAATTTATAGTGAAATTTATTAAAGTGATTGTTTTAATGATTTCTATACCAATGTCTGACCCTATGATAGACTTTATTTTACTGTCTGCCATTATATCTTCCAAATATGCTTACTAAGGTTCTTCCATTCACTGAAGAAAAAAAAATGTTAAAGGTAAAATTCCATTTAAAAAAAAACGAGGAAACATCTGGTTTTGAGCTTTGGCCTGAAGGATTTTGCATTCTCATTCTAGTTTTGTGATTATCTCTTTTACAAGGGACCTCTCTGTGCCAGAAAGAAGTTCAGGATCATTGGAACTATGCTTACAAAAGTGCAGTGGAATTATGAAAAATACGATGTTCAATAGTGAAAACAGTGTAAGGCCTAATCTTAATATGATGTATCTTACACAGGTTTATATTTATGCATGATACTCACACCCTAGGTAGGTTCAGAACTGGAATCTCTAAATATACAGCAACTTAAGTCTATGGTTGTATGGATAATTATAC
>JAOXXN010000395.1:123342131-123357846 GCA_026770055.1 Myrmophylax atrothorax
CCCAAATATGCAGCAATTAAAATATGCTTATATGGATGATTATACCGTCGGTCTTACACACCACTGCAGAGAAGTGGGCACGGGGAGGTGCTTCACCTCCATTTCAGGTTGTAACTATGAAATGAACATTTAGGCAGAATTTTTCAAATTTACCAAAGGGACTTGAAGAGTCCTTGAACTCCCTGGAGCGAATGGGAAAGCTCCACACAAGGGTTTCCCGGCAGGAGGGTGGCATGGTGGAGGGAGCTCTCCATGGTGCTCTGGTGCAGAGCTTCTCCCGTAGTGCCAGGGCAGTGGCTGCTTTATGCATTGGCACGTGTCTTGCAGGTTCACAGGATGGTAACTCCAAATTGTATTTTAAGACCTGACCCACTTCAGGTGTCATGGAAGTTCTCTATCATCTGCAAGAGATTACTAGCTCCGAATTCACCCTGGAAGCTGAGAGTCTGTGCAAAGAGCAGTTTGGTAAGGTGTGCTTACTAAATCGGTGGAAGGAGGAATGACTGCAGTAGTTTAAATGCTAATAAACAAGGTGTGTGTCAGTGCACACTTACATAGGCTATGTAATTAGTCTGCATATAAAATTAAATGGTATTGGCTATGTATTGCAAAGCTCACAAGAAGTGCTTGTTTCCTTCACATCCACTTTGTATATGTGCAAAGAACAAAACTGTTATGAGTGGTTTTTAGTCTTGGCTGATAAGTCTGTTTTGTAAGAGCACTTTTTGCAACTTTGATTCTATCCAGTTTGATGAAGCTATGAATAATTATATGGGTTGTATGACAGGGTAGAATTTTAATCTTTGGTAAAATTGGTTTTAGTGACTCTGGTGAAAATAGTTTTATTGCCTTTGAAGTACAGCTTATGCCAGCTTGTGATCATTTTGTTGCTGGCTGGTTTGTTGCTGGTTTTGTTGCTGGGGTTTTTTTATCAGCTTGCTGAGTAAGGTTTGAGTGACCTAATTGTGTTGTTGGAAGAAGTGTTAAGTAAAAGACTCTGTTAACTGTATTCAGTAGTTACTTGGTTGATGTTTTCTTTCCAATATTTACAGTAAAAGAGACTACTCTTGCACACTAGTTTGTTTTTTGTTTTGCTTTTAGTTTGGTTTTTTGGTGTTATATCATTCCAGAATGCACATTTCTGGAGGATCCTATTTAGGCCCATTCTACTTCATCTTGCCAGAAAACAGCTTTTTCAGACTTTCTCTTAATTAGTACTTGTTCTTCACAAAAATAATTAGTAGGGAAAGTACATTTCCCCAATTTGAGCATTAAATTTTGAGAAAGCAAATGAAATATTCAGTTTAATATAACTGAATATTGAACCTAAGTTCTAAATAGGAGTGCATGGTTTACCATAGTTCTTAGTTTCTCTTTGGCTTTCGGGCAGAGCCATGAATGGATTCGAGTGGGATCTGTAAAGTGCTGAGTATGCTATGACTGTTACAACACCTACTTTATATGATTGCTTTAACTCTTTGGTGTTCATCCTTCATATGACACATAATATGTTTATCTTTGTAAGTTTATTTATTGATGTTCCATGTTTTTAAATTATATGTTCATTCATGTGTTTGAGGTGATTAATTTTGTCAGCATTGGATTTATTACATTTGCCTTACCCCTCAGAGCATTGAATATTTGTGTTTGCAACCATCCAGTGGGGGTTTTTTTGCCGAATTCCTGGGTTTGTTTGCATTTGATTTGGTATATTATGTTTATTTTAAAGTGTCAGTTCTGTTTTAATAAATGTAAATCACCACGTAATGCTAATTTGCCACTTGTTAACAATAAAGCAAATATACTAATAAACTTTTTGTGATGCACAAATTTTTGTAGTGGAATGTGTAATTGTCTTAAATAACATAGCATAGAGGTGGAGAATGTAATTTTAGCCTTATTCAGGTACACCAAACCTGATGTGAGGACCATCCACTGTCTTCTGCTGGTAGGTGGAGGTGAGTAACTTAATTGTTATTTTCAAAGAATATGATTTTTAAATTTACTCATGAGACTTGGATTTCTCACTCACCTTGAAATTACTCTATATCAGATACTTAAATTAGTCTGATCTGCTTATATAAAGTTAACTCTGTATCTCTTTGTTTCCCAGCTATAGAGTTTAGTTCATGTAGAACCTATGACTGTGATACCTACAGTACGCCATTATTGTTTCTTTTTTTTCCTTTTTAATAATAAAACTGTAAGGTATAGCATGTAAGTATATAACTTAAGCTTGATTTGGATTTGTTCTCCTTCATGAGGTTAGACCAGTGTTTTGTTGATGAAATTATTAAGAAGGAAAAAAAGTAAAACTTTATGGTTTTCTTGATAAGTTCACTTATGTGAACAGAAATTACAATAAGGGTTTGGATTCCTGTTTTGTTTTTTTTTTTTGCTAAATATGGATTAATAGAAACCAATTCCTCTTTTCATTACTCTGTTTAGGGGAAAATTCCTACTGAGCTTTTGTTTACTTGAAGAGAGATGGATTTGAAGGGTGGACTAGTCAGTGGAAAAGTAATTATCTGGGTGGATGCAGCCAAAGGGTTGTGCTCCATGTCCAGGTGGAGGCCAATAGCAAGTGGTGTCCCTCAGAACTCTTGTTTTGGGACTGGTGCTCTCTAATATCTTTGTCAATGACACAGACAGCAGGATCAAGTGCACCTTTAGCAAGTTGCAGATGATACCAAGCTGAGCGGTGCACTTGACACAACAGAAGGAAGAGATGCCATCCAAGGAAACCTGGACAAACTTGACAATTGGGCCCAGAAGAGCCCAGTGAGGTTCAACAAGTGCAGTGTGCTGCACATGGATCAGGACAATCCCAGACATGAGTACAGACCGTGAGAAGTAATTGAGAGCAACTGTGCTGAGAAGGACTTGGGAGTTCTTGTGGATGAAAAGCTGGACTTGAGCTGGCAATGTGCACTTGCAGTCTGGAAAGCCAACCACATCCTGGGCTGCATCAAAAGAAGTGTGGTCGGCACGCTGAGATAGGTTGTTTTCCCCCTTGACTCTGCCCTTGTAAGACCCCACCTGGAGCACTGCATCCAGCTCTGGGGCCCACTACATAAAAAAGCATGTGGACCTGTGAAGTGAGTCCAAAGGGCCACAAAGATGATCAAAGGGCTGGAACACCTCTCCTATGAAGATAGGCTGACAGAGAAGAGAAGGCTTTGGGGAGACCTCATTGCGGCTTTTTTATAAACACCTAAAGGGTGTTTATAAAAAAGATGGAGAGGGACTTTTTACAAGGGCCTGTAGTGACAGGACACAGGGGAATGGTTCTAAATAGACAGGGGGGAGATGTAGATTAAATGTTAGGAGGAAATTCTTTACTATGAGGATGGTGAGGCACAAATCAGAGAATCCAAGTCACTGCATTTAGCAGTTAGTGTTGGCATGTAAGTGGTGACTCAAGAAATTTGGCAACACAAATCAGACAGGCATGATATTTATTAAGAGAAGTAATGACAAAAATCCACAATTTCATAATCACTCAGTTTAAATTTCTGCTCTGGATCTACCTTTAGTCTTTCCCTCACAATAGTCCTGGAACTGCTTTATTTGCCTCAAGATTTTGAGCTGTGGGCTGCTGCTTAAGTCATTCAAGCTGACTTAAGTTTTAATTTTGTAGTAGCTAATGCTGCATCTACGTGTTTTTGTTTTAATTCACATTGCTGTTTTCCTGCCAAGTAGTTATTAGGAAATAAATCTTGGCTTTCAACTGTTCCTAAGTATCAAAAAAAAAAATCCAGCTGTTCTTCAGTCTCAGATACCAGTTGAATCCTCAGTCTCCTGGGTTGTCTCAGAATAAGGGATTTCCAGAGAAGTCCTTACAATAGGGGTTACATTCACTTATCTGCAGTATGATACTGGGAAGTATTTCCCCTCCCTATTACACAAAAGATTTACGGGTTGGGTTAACTTTTTTTTTAAGTGTTTGCAGTTAAAGTTGCAATCTCTTACATGAAGAGCTAAAGAGAATATGAAAGTCCCAATCACAGTTTGACAAAGTCATCCCTCCTGCCTCATTGTCACCATAAATAGATGGGGGATGGGTTGTGGTGAGTTGACCTTGGCTAGACCCCAGATGCCCACCAAGCCGCTTTATCTCTCCCCTTACAAGCGGGACAGGGGAGAGAAAATAAGATCAGAAATGACTGGTGAGTTGAGATAAAGCAAATTACTAAAACAAGTTTGCACGTGCACAAGCAAGTGATGTTTGGCCACTTCCCAGGAAGCAGGGCTTCAGAACCTGTTGTGGTTTCTCCAGAAGGCAAACCTCATAAATAATGAATGCACCTTCTTGCTCCTCCTTCCCTTAGCTTTTATATCTGAGCAGATGCCATATAGTATAGAATAGCCCTTTGGCGAATTTGGGTCAGCTGGCCTGGTTGTGTCCCCTCCCAGGATCTTGCCCACCTCCACACCCTTGGAGGGTGGGGGCGGAATGTTGAGAGAGAGTGCTGATGCTGTGCCAGCTCTGCTCAGCAGTAACCAAAACACTGGTGTGTTACCAACACCCTTCTAGCTACCAAAGCAAAACACAGCACTGTGAGGGCTGCTGTGGGAAAAGGAACTCCATCTCAGTCAAACCCAATACAGGGGTGTATTGCAGGGGAGCATGACATGTTTGCTGTGCTTAACCTCTTCCCTCATGGATTCAGTACAGCAATCATTCCAGTCAAATATGTGAGACTAGTGCTGTTTCCAGTCAACTGAACAGTTTGAAGTATATCCCACTTTTTTTCAGGTGTTTGTTCTGAATACCAAAATTTTTTCAGAGTAGTTCTACAAAAAGATTCTTGTGCACAGATAATATATATTGGTTTACTGTGAACCAGGAAACAACTTTTCCCAAGTATTTAGTCCAAGATAGGTGGCTGGTATGGAAATGTTTGCCTAAACTGGCCAGACTACAAGCAGCTACGAACAGGTGTTTTAAAAGGGGAAGTAGCCAACATCTGGAGGTTCCATTACCAGCTGTACTTTTAATGACCAGCCGTGAGAAAAAGCTAAAAAAGGAGTAGTGACAGTCAAAAATTGAACAGCCCAATTCCGTAGAAGACAAATATTTTATTACTAAAGGAGTTATAATATCAAAGTAAGAAACTGCAAAAGAGTTATAAACAACTATAAAAATACTTATATTTATCCAAAATTAAATATGAACACTTTATTAGTTAAATGCCAATATATTATTCTCTGACAATATTCACACATTTTAAGTCACGTTTGTCTAACACCTTAAAACATGTTATATAAAATTGCATATAAGAAATCACAATCCAAAGCTAAGAAATCCTAGCTCCTCCTGCAGCTAACTCTGGGTTAATCAAATACACAGGGCTCATGTTGCTAGTTGACTGAAGAAACTTACATTCAGGCCTCTCCTTTTTTTGCCTTCCATAGGACTCACTGTCTTGCCTCTACTTCAGCCAGCAGAAGCATGCTACATCTCTCAAAAATCCATACCCTTCCTGAGTTTTTCAAAAAATCTTCTTCCCTGTTTTTCCAAATCCAAATCAGTAAGCAGACCCATTTGACCTACACTGAAAACACTTCTATGTCAGCAGAACATACCTAAGATTAGCTGCTGCTTTGATAGATTGTTACTTTCAGATCTTGATGCATTTTACATGGATATAAAGAAACCATCTACTTTTCCATTCTGTTTTCTTCACCTGCAGCTTCTAAGATGTTTTTATAAACTGCAGTAGACATGTAAGTAGATTGCTTTCATGTGATGGTATTATAAAGTTACTTGAAAAATCTGAATATTCAATGTAGTTTCCAGAGCACAAAGGTGGGACAGCCTTCTGCAGAGTTCTTTGTTTCACCTGCTCATCTTTTATTTCCACTTCTTGGATTCAGCAGCTTGGTTCAGCTGTTTCTGTTTATTCCACCTCCAGGAACAAGGTGCAGTAGCTTTCCATCAGACTTCTGGCATAAAGTGTTTATATAAGCGAGCAAGGTTACTTGAAGAATGCATATAAAATGCAAAGATACCAAGTAATGCCACTTCAAAAGAAAAGAGCAGGATCCACCTGGAATCACCTGGAAATTATTTTTGCAAATTTATTCCAGCAGGATCTAAGGCTAGATATATTTTCTTTCAGTTCACAAACTTCTTGGTTACATTTCTTTCTGGACTGTTCACCTGTCTCTGTATCTTCCTTACCAAATACTTTTACATGTGGGCAAATCTGAAAAAGAATAGATTGTATTGTTAATTGAGGACTGCTTATTCTATTCCTACAGACATCTTTTAAATCAAACCCATACCATTACATCTCAATAATGCAGGTACCCTACATGGTAAGCCAGGAAGCTGTGCTGCTCACAAAGCAAGCCATTGCCATACACAGCCTGATGTTCTCCCTCTGAACACAGCCCTGCTGCCGCCACTGCCCATGGGACTGGGAGAACATGGCTTTAACACACAGCAAATAAGGACAACTGAAACCAGTGTGTCCAGATGAGATCATGTATGTCCTCCATCAGTGGTTTTAATTTTATCCTCTGTTATATAAAGAACTGGGAACATAAACCCCATTAAATTGTGAGCCAAACTTCAGCGGCATGTGTTGAGACTGGTGAGACAAACTTTTTTCAGGGGCTGGTGCTGTGGCCTAGCGTTCAGGATCTCAACCAGAAAAAAATTACTGTTGTTCGTATTCCATGGCTATTCATAATTTTTTGCTAAATTATTTTGATTGGTCTTTAAATAAAAACAGGCATCCATGAGGTTAGGCAGGAGTTGCAAGAGTGACATTGATGACTTTGACTGGGATACCTTATAAAGTAAGGCAAACACTGGATTCAGCACAGGTGACTTAAGCAAATTATAGATACCAACATTACTTTGAAAATCTGCTCCCAGATTATAAGGGTCTCTACATTTCAAAGGGTAAAAGAATGAGTTAAATGCATCCTTTAATCCAGTTATTTAACAATTACATCCTTTGGTGACTAAATGGAGACTTTTAGGTGTTGGTTAATGCTTTTGTGACACACTTAAAAGAATACTCTTCCTTTGCTACCATAGCCTGTAGATCATCGTGTTACATTTGAGTGACACATTAAAAAGCAGATTCTGCCAATGGCTACAAACCCAATTATTTTCATATCTAACTAATTCTTGTCAAATTTGAGATACTGTGGTTAAAACAGAGACCAAAGTGCTTATGGAAATGAGAGCAACTCTCCCTAACTGTTTGTTGAAGCAAACCAATTTAACATTACTCTTAGGGTAGAACCACAATGAGAAGTAACAATTATGATTTTATATGCTGGAGAAGTTAGACACCTTCTTTGCACAAGTCTGGTCTTTATCTTTTACTGGAGACTTAACTTGGGTATTTCAGTACTGAACCAGAGTAAATATCTTCACTATAGACGTCCCCTTGCATATAACGTGTATGATAGTTGTACCTTTAAGAGGTAGATGTGATGGTCTGTGTTGAATAGCTCTAAGCAATAAGTCAAAAAGTTAAAATAAACTGTAGAACATCAGTACCACTCACCTTTTCTTTTTTATGTCCTTCACATTTGCACTGTAGAACCTGTAAGGTCCCACATGAGACGAATGCTGCTTTCCATCTAAAGGCTTTGCTGATTCTTTGCTTATGAAAGAATCTGAGCATATTGCATGCCATGCTCTGTAGTGATTCTATTTCCTGTAAAGACAGCAAGAAAAATATGTCCTGAAAAGTCTGTGTACCATTAATTCTTTGCAATGTTGGTTTGTCTTTAAAAAAAAACCCTCATCAATTACCATTAGTTTCTTTTGCTTTCATAGTGCCAATCTTTTCCAATAAAACACATAACTACTCTGGCATACCTGACATCTCTTCAAAATATTTAAAGTAGCAATTTGTAGTAGTAATAATAATAGTACAAGGATGTTAGGGAGAAATCACAGCCATAATGTAATCAACTGATGCAGTTAGGAAACAGCAAATGATTTTTGGAGTCAGTCCTTCTATCAAGTCATGATAACAGTTGCAGCAACAGCTGACAATTGTGCTTTCTGCCATTTGAAATCTGCCCAAACTATTATTTTAAAGCTTTCAGATCTGAAGTGAAAAGCTTAATATAATTTTCTGCAGAAAAAATAAAAACAGATGTTTAGAAATTTTAATATTTAATTCTATTGGCAAAATAAAGTTTTTTCTACTATCTTTGATTAAAAATATGGAAGAATCTTTGGATATGCAATTGCTTAATATTTTAATTTTAAAAATGCCAGTTTTCTTGACAAATTGTGTGATTACAGGTTCAAAAAAAAAAAAAAAGAACAACCCTGAATATTATGATTTGACTATTAAAAGATATTATTCTCTATAACAATATATTATTCAGGGACTGGACTGTACAAAGAATTCATTTGATTTTGTATTCTCTAAATTCTGAGAAGTTAAATTTTACCTGAGTATCATTGCAGAAAAACACTTTGCTATTTTCACGTATTTTATTCTTGCAGCACCTGTCACGATTCTCTGCAGATATATTTACCTGTAAGATATCATATATGTTTAGATACGGAAGTATTTTTAATCAAGTGAGCAAATTTTTTGCCTAACAGCCAGTGATATCAACGGTAAATTGTTCTGTAGCATCTCCTCAGTCAGCATAACAGTGTTAGTGTACAATTCTGAGCTCCTCCTTGGCAAGCAGGAAAATTAAATCGCAGCCCAGCTACACTATCTAAAGGTATTCACATAATCACACAGAATCTCAAAATGGTCACGGCTGGAAGGGAACTCAGGAGCTCCTCTGGTCCCACGCCTCTACTCAGGCAGGGTCCCTAGAGCCAGTTGCCTGGGACCACATCCAGATGGGGTTTGAATATCTCCAAGGACATGGACCACCTTGAAAACCTGTGCCAGTACTCAGCCACCCTCACAACAAAAAAAGTATTTCCTGATGTTCAGAGGGAACCTTCCGTGTTTCTGTTTTTGCCCACTGCCCCTTGTCCTGTCACCGGGCACCACTGAAATGAGCCTGGCTCTGTACCCTTTGCCCTGTCTCCAAGTAATTATACACATTGAGATCTCCCTGAGCCTTCTCTTCTCCAGGCTGAACAGTCTCAGCTCTCTCAGCCTTTCTTTATTACACAGATGCTCCAGTCTATCCATCATGTTCATGGCCATTTGCTGGACTCTCTCAAGAGGTTCTGTATTTCTCTCTTATGGGAAAGCCCAGAACTGGACACAAATCTGTTCAATTTAAATCTTTGTATTCTATCAAATTACTTTGTTCTTTGGCAATTTTGAAACATACAGCAATGTTTAAATCTTACATTTGAATTTTAACATTGAATACAATGTTAGTCAATGTTTTTCTCAACAAATACATGACCCAAGATCTAAACAGCTTGTAGCACCCACTTTGCGTATGTACTAACAGAATATGGCCTAAGCAATATCACTTGCTCCTTTGCCTGACTATAAATCTTTATCAGTGGTTTAATCTCTGTTGGATTTTTTCTTTTCCTTTCACACTTGCCATCAAGATGAAAATGGAACGCAACTCAACAAAAGCTTTTTCTTCTTCAGCCTGTATCTCCAGATAACCCAGTGCAACCAAAAATTCTTTAAAAAAGGCAGTTCATGACAATATTGTGTTAGATCTCCTCACTTAGGCACATGTATGAACACGAGA
This sequence comes from Myrmophylax atrothorax, assembly GCA_026770055.1. Taxonomy (NCBI): domain Eukaryota; kingdom Metazoa; phylum Chordata; class Aves; order Passeriformes; family Thamnophilidae; genus Myrmophylax; species Myrmophylax atrothorax. Next base: position 123,351,804 of record JAOXXN010000395.1, read on the forward strand.
CAATTAATAATGTTTTTCTGTAGATTTTCATGCAACATTCCCTATATTTTGGGAGTTCACCTAAGATGAATAGAACTTCATCCAGGAAGTGTTTTCCAAACCAAGACTCTCTACAAAGTCAAATATTCACTGACAAAAAACCCAACAAAAACAAACAAAAAAAAGCCAAACCAACAACATTTGGAAGCTAATGCACATCTTTGCTTGCGCCACAACAGAATAAAGTTTTGCTGCAGTCACACAGCACCAAAATTTATTCATAAATAATTAATTGCACAATAAAGAAATAAATAACCAAATAAGTAATCACACTGGAACCTATGTATCTACAGCTTCATTTGCTAACTGCTATGGGATTTACCCATTCTCACTGGCTTCCTCAGATCACCTTTAGTATAATGTACAGTGACCACTTCTGAAGGCAGTTTACTGACTATGACTAAACCAACCTAAGGGAAATCCTGGCCTCAGAAAAGGCATTAGTGAAAAATAATTACCTTACAGAGATCTACTATATAACCCATTAGTCATCTCCATAACTGCTTGAAACATCAGGATGAGGGACTGAAAGCTATTGACTTTGGCTCTGCAATTGCAGGAAGTGCCTACTGGGCAGTTGCTATCACCCACAGAGCACAGATTTTACACAGAAGACAAATCGATCTCTCTTAAACTGGGAAAAATAAAGACAGAAAAAGGAAGAAACTTGCACAGTAGTTTCTTGTATGTGCCTGTTCTAAGAAGTAAAAGCTTCAGAGTTCAGTGCATTTCCATTAGTTTCATGAACATTCAGTCACTAACTTACTTACTTATTTTTTTGGATAATTTTTGGTTTTCCTACAGTCTCCTAAAAAACTCAATTTCTTAAAAAAACCCTATATAATATTTATTACAGATTATAAAAAAATACATACTTTCAAAATGTATCTATAAGAATGGCATTGCTCCATTCAAATCCTTGATGGCATCATGGAGTACCACCTGCATCAAGCTCCATCCTACAGCTGGGCAGTGGCAAAGCACTGTCACCTCCAGCCCAGGACTGTCCCCCAGTCTCCCTTACCCTGCAGCTTGAGCAGAGCTGGGATGCACCTCATGGCGCTCCACCACAGGATGACTGCAGGATCTGCCTCCCAGAGGCTCTTATTTCTGTCCCATTATTTCCTCTGATAGGTCAGCTATCTTATAACTCACCAATCGGGTTTAGTTTTGTTCTGTAGGAGATACTTATCTTTGTCAGAAATAAGACAACAACCTGAAGGGAATAGTTGTCTACTCTAATAAGGCCATGAATATTTTCTCCAACTTTGGTGCCTTGTTCAGCGTAAGGTCAACTTATCTACAGAGAAGTACCTTTCTCTCTTCATAATCTCAACAAACACAACATGATCAGAACATAAAATGATCATGCCCTGACCTTAAAGTTATTTTGTTTCTGGATGAGGGCTGATGTGTCTTGGTAGAGGAAGGATGGAAACCGCTTGCATAATGGTCTGAAAAATGGTGGTGTACTGTAAGTGTGAAGAAGTATTATACCTTCTGATTTCACCTTTGGAAAAGCACTGTAAACAATATTGGATTTCATACAAACAGACCTTAATTTAAGACTGCAACAGAATAGCGAGTTCTCAGTTAGTAACAACCTGCCAGAAAAAAAACCATTTTTGTGGAAATGCCTCTGCTAATCCAACTATGGTGTTTCCGCCCATGAAAGTGTTCTTGACAGGTGAATTTAATTGTTAATAATTGTTGAGGAATAGTTGGAAGGTAGGTTTTGAGCATGCATTAGTAAACTGTTATGATACTATTTTGTCAGTCTATAATAAACCTGGCAGATAAAGCCATAATAGAGGAGATTTACAGCTGAAAACATTAAGTTTTTCTCTGCTGCCATCTTGAAAAGTTTATTGTCATATGAATTTCATGCCTCTATGCATTTGTATTCAAGGAACAACATAAAACTTCAGTCAAGAAGTCTACAATTAGTAGAACAAATTACAGGTTGTGTAATGTTTTCTTGTCTTGATAAAAACATACAAACAGAAATAGTCATGTAATTACTTTAAAAAAGAGTACCTTTTAATGCAACATATTATACTATCTATGGCAAAATGATACGTGTCTAAATAACATAATGCACAGGCACAAATACTGGTATTACAGTATTCGTACATGCAAATAGGCAGCATCCACAGATTTCAGAGATTTTAAGGAGACTAAATTGTCACCCCCCTCAAATAAAGCCACTATTCCAGGGTAATGTTTAATTTTAAACTGGTCTTTTATTGTGTGTTAAGGTTAGAGCTTTTATTATTATTTGCTATCATCTAAAAATAATCCACATTTTTTTGAAAGCCAAAGATCTATTACCTACCAGCTCATTGATGTCATGACTTAGTATATTCTCATACTTCACACGGATTTCAGTTGTTTTATTTTCCATTGCACAAATAGATGAGTTCACTGGAGACAGAACAAGGAGCAGTGGCAGAACTGGAAGGGTAGACCTAAAAAAGGCTGGATTACAAGAAGAACAGTTAAATATACAATAAATGCCACAGGGTGTATGTTGTATTTAAAAATACATTCTGTAATCCACTGAAATAGTTTAAAAGGGATCTTTGTACAAACAAATTACTTGTGCCTTGCTTGAGAGGATTGAGTTCCAGATTAAGATATTTGTTTGGGTGTCCAAACTCCCTCTTACTTAAAGATGGTTTAGCCAGCATGGGTAAGAGCATACAACTATTGAGCTGACCAGCTACTTGGTGATGCTTGGGCTGAATTCCTCTCCAATCTTCACTGCAAGCATTGACGAAGTCTCTCCAGTGACCATAATTGGCCCATAACCACCTCAGACATATGTAGGTAAGTAGCTGTCTTAACCAAATAAGTTTAGAAATTCAAGTGTCTTGCAGCTGAATCTCATCCTGATTGTCCATTTTTCATTTGATAAATTCTACAAATCCCCATGAACATGTCTTTACATCAAAGGTGTGTTTAAAAACATTTTCAGGCTGGCCAAATATACAAATCCATACTATTGGCCATAACGTAAGATACAGAGGCAGCACAACCTTCTCTTCAAGATTATTTAACCTTTTGGAGCAAATCTCACTGGCCTTCTCATTCTTTCTCCCTTCCATGTACTGTCTTGCTTTGTTCAGCCCCCTAGTCTCTGTCCTTGTACGATATCCAGGAAAATATGCATTCTGTGAGAACAGGCAAAGAGAAAAGGTCAAACATCAAAAGACCCTGAAAGGACTGATAGGGAAAGAGGAGGCTGCAAGTAACTGACCTGGTACTGGGAATGAAGGACAGAATACATTTGGAAGCTCATGATTGGACTCTGGTCTACAGCTAGACTGGCTAAGATGATGCTTAAATGGGAGGTTTTGGGAAAAAAAACCCAACCAACCAACCAAACAAAAACCCCTAGAAATTTATGTGGGAGGACTAGCAAAGACCACAGCAGGTTCCTGGACTTGTATTAGCTGTTTCTGCCTATCTCTGCTACTCAGCAAGATGAACAACTGCATACAGAGTAACTGTGGGGTAGCACCTAGGAAAGGAAGAAGGGATGCCCTGACTATAGCTGCTACTTTCCTTCCTCTCCGTTGAGGATGGGCTGTTGGGTACAGCCAGTCCTGCATTCAAGAGATGGGCACCTCTGGACTTGGGCATCACTACCAAATCACAGCCTCAAAGAAAAATCTTGAACAACTAGAAGAAAGCAATGAAATTTAATCATGATTTTTACTGACCCACCTAACCACTGTAATGCAAGAACCACAAGACACACCACACACTCACAGCCATTAAAACACAGTTCCAGCCAACTACAACCATACGTGGCATATGCTTCAAAGCAAAATGTATACCACTTTTCTTGACTACCAAAACCTTGTTTTTATGATATACTGCTTGTGAGCTTGCTGTGATGTACACCTTTGTCCTAGAATTAGGATTGGAAAAATTTTACATGTACAAGCTAAATCAAAGAATTCTTCTTGTAGCAAGCTGCCAAACTTTAATGGGAAATTTGATGGATTGAAAACCAAATTTTTTAACCTTTTCATATACTGATCAACCAAAGTGTATTAGTGTTTCAAAAAACCTAGCCTGAAGAGCTAAGTGGATCTTAAATGAATACTATATGTAGTAAATGTAAAAACTATATAAGGCAACCCTATTATGATCTTCAAGCTCCAAGTGGACACATCTGACTTCCACGGAGCTTTATCTTTGTAAATCTCTATGCTAACTGCATCTGTATGGAGGACATTATCAATATGAAGGACTAAAATTTAAGATTTTTAAAGATGTTTCCAAATACATGCAAGAACTCAACTACAGGACAACATTTTTCCAATCTCCCACTGCATGTCTTGATTCCAGTGCAAAAAAAGAACTATAACAGTTGTTTCCATTGTAGCGGCAATACAAGCAACTTGGATATGCTGCTTCACAAACAGGCTTCAAGAGATAAAAACAACAATCTTCTAATTTAAAACCAATCTAACTCACTCCACTTAAAACTTGGTTTGTCCAACAACAAGAGGAGACAACAGGTGAAATCTGCAAAGTCTCTTTTATTTCTTTATTTTTTTTCTTTCCCTGTATTGTACAGATTGTGAATCTTTTTAAAATGAGGAAATTACAGAATTAAAGCAGGTAATGAGTTTCACACTTGTCAAGTCCCTTGAGCCATTGCAGGACAGCAATCAAATCTGTTCAGACATTCCTAAATGAGTCCTCTGGAAAAACCATTAGACAAGTGTCATAAAAAGTTCCAGGAGCTTCAGACTGAGAATCAAAAGGGATTTTCTGAAAGTTATGTAACTTCAAAAGAAGAGGAATTTACAGCACTCCATATGACCAGCACTTCTAAAGAAAGAGAGTGTGTATTACTTGTAATACACCATCTTTTCAGTAAACTCCCAGAAACTCTTAAGTCATATCTGGAAAGCCCCAAAAAGTCTCCCAGAAAAGACAGAAACAGTTAGTTTTCCAGTATTTCCAAATATTTGGAAAAAACCCCTTGGATTTTTAATTTTGAAAAACCCTCCTTTGCACACAGTTCCCGGCAGGGCGCAGCGGGACCTCTGCAGCAGCCCCGCTCCCCTCCAACCCATCTCCGTCTCGGCGGGCGGCACCCTCTGCCCCCGGGCCCGCTCCGCAGCCGGCAATCCCTGAAGAGCGGGTCACTGCCGATTGTTCTCCCTCTGCCCCACGGAGCCCATGCTCAGGGCTGGGCGGGCGCTGCGCGGCGGCCGCCCGAGGGCGAGGCACCTCCGGCACTGCGCGACACCTGCTCCGGGCACGTCCTGCTGGGTGGCAGATGCCCAAGGAGGCCAGTGCCCAGAGGGTAGCAAATGCCCACAGGGAAGCAGGTGCTCACGGGATGGCAGATGCCCACAGGGAGGTAAGTGCCCACAGGAAGGCAGGTGTTCGCAGGGTGGCAGATGCCCTAAGGGAGGCAGATGCTCAGAGGGAGGCTGTGCCCGCGGTGGCTGCAGCGCGGACCGGCGTGGGGCACTGCTTCCCGCAGCTCACCCGCCCTGCGCCGTCTCTCTGCCTCTGCCACTCCCGAGCTCCGCTTCCCGGCAGCAGGCGAGATGGGAACCGGGTGCTTTTACTTTCATTCTACGGGGAAATCGGAAAAAAAAAAAAAAGCATAACTGGGAATTTCCCCAGCCGTCACCACGGGTTTAAAAGGCACCGGGTGGCACCGCGCCTGCAGAGCAGGCGAGACGGCGCGGCCGTGGGCTTGGAGACAGCGGAACCGGTGAGGAGCCAGCGCGGCTGGGGGTGCGGAGCGGAGCAGCGCGACGGAGCCCAGCCCAGCTCAGCTCAGCCCGTGGGGCAGGTGCAGCGGGGCGCCCGAAGAGCGGAGCCCTTCCCGCCTTCGGAGCGGAGCGGTGCGGTGCGAGGCGCGCTCCTTACCATGGAACATGATCCGCGGGGAGGATGTCAGGGATTTGCACCGACGGCTCCGCGGTCATGGTGGCGGCGCCGTCTCGCCCATGACGCCCGCAGCCCG
>JAOXXN010000395.1:123360354-123390270 GCA_026770055.1 Myrmophylax atrothorax
ACACGCCCAGTGCCGTGTGTGCGGCCAGGGAAGGATGGCCCTTGGCAGTGCGCGTGGAAAGATCCGCTCATCCGCGGGGAGGATATCCTTAAAAAAAGAAAAAAAAAACAACAACAACAAAAAGAAACCCAGCACTCCGTGAAGTCGCGCTTTTGGAGGAGAGAGACTTGGTTTGAGAGGTGCGGCGCTGCCCTGTCGCACCCTCAGCTATCCTTGGGTAGGTTGTGGGAGGCGGGTCTGCCAGGACAGCTCCGTCTCAGGTCAAGGCTTACCCCAGGCTGTTGGCACGGGGTCACAAGCGGAAGGTAGATGGTTTTTTTGCAGAGTTCGTCGTGTCGTCCCTCCCCCACACCTCCCGACGGCGAAGTTCACCTTGAGAAATCTGAAAGGGTTAAGAAAGGATGGTGAAGGAAGGAAGCTGTTTTAGCGTAGAAGACGCTCAAATTCTAAAAGGCAACTCGGTAGCCAGATGTGTTTTTCTAGGTAAATTCAGAATAACGTTTTCGTGCAGGTGAAAAGGCTTGGAATAAACCGGTATGAAATAGCGTAGTACCATCCCCTTCACATTTCCTGCCCAGCATACTTTCTGAGTTTTGAGTACTACATCATTTTCCCTGCTCCACATGAGCACAGAGAGCTGATTCCATAATCTCTCTCCCTTCTCATGAGTGCTTCAGGGTGTGAATATCAAGCAGCAAATACATGAACTGCTCAGGATAGTTTCCTCACATTCTCGCTCATTGAAATTGTGCTGCTTCATTCCTGTGTGAGGATGTACTTAATTGTCTTTATTGTCACTGAATTACACTCTGCTTTGGACTGGCTATACAGTTCTAATGAATTTTTATTTGGAAAAAATTTAATCCATCTTCAGAAATATTCTGTCAAGATTTAAGAGGGAGGTGGTTTTCCACCCCTTCAGTTTTGAGCTGGTTGAATTTACTAATGAATGCATATCACTGCAATATTACTTGGGCAAAGAGTAGCAATCACTATCAACACAGCTTTATAGAAGGAGCAAGAACCTGTCATTACTTGTTCCCTTAATGAATGCCAGGTTGGATATGATGGATTGTTCATGTCTTGAATCAGGACAAGGATTTTGCTTCACTAATAACTAAATGATCTAGTTTTCATTGTGGCTTCAGTTGACATTTATTTATTTATTTACTGTTTGCTTTTTCATCTTCTGTCAAATATTGTCTGAAAACAACTCTGTATATTTGAATTTGCTGGCATGTTTAGGTCAGAGAATGCCACAGGACTCTTCTTTTGGAGGGGATTAGTACCTGATATAATGCAAGCAGATTTATGACTATCTGTTTCTAGGGTTTGTGAGTTAGAGACTTGCATTTTCAATACTCAAAGATTTTGAAAAATCTGCACTGTAAAGTAGTGCAACACCCCCAAGATCAATTTTCCTTCTAGGCAAGTATTCCAATTTCTTATGACAGTACATGTGTGCTCATAAAATGAGGTAGTTCATTTTGTATTAGTAAGTTGTTAGGGTTTAAAATATAAAATAAATCTGCTAGAGCTGTTTTGTTTATGTTAGTTTCCTGGCTGAAGCATCAGGAAGACTGATAATTGCTGATAATTGCTTTTTTGGGGTTTTTTGTTGTTTGTTTTGGGGTTTTTTTTGTTTTAATAATGTGATTGATGGAAGAAGTCAGCATAGCAGCTTTAAACATTAGTGGAAACATGACTCTGAAAGGTGATGCTGGAGTCTTAATTGGAATTTTACACTCTTCTTCAGTAGCGGTACAGTCTTTTGTTTTGTTGGGGGGGGGGAGGGGTTGTGGTTTTTTTTGTTCTTTGTTTGTTTTTAATGAAAAGTCTGTTAAATGTATGGGAAACTTTTTCGTCAGTCAAAGTGATAGATAGATGGAGTGATCTTTACTTTGCCTGTATCATGTATTTAGATCCCAATCAATTCCTCTTCCATGACCTAACCTCGGACTGTGGCATAAACTTGTGATGTAGGTGTTATTTGATAAATTTTTATGTAGAGGGTTCAAGCTTTTTCTGTAACTTCTGTGTGCTTTTAAAAACATTTTGAATTGCTATATTTTCAAAGTGCTTCTTTTAGTGACTTAGCAATGGGTTTTTTTTCTGAAAAGATTACTTACAGATAGTTCAAATTCAAGTGTTCAGAAGAGTATATTCAGTAGATAATAGTTTACTTTTTTAAAGAAAACACAGACACCAACCAGTTGAAATACTAAAAGAAGGAACTGAAGACCAATTATGTGGCAATCGTCTTAACAACTCATTTTTATCAAAAAATCATGAAAGGAGTCCTGAAGATACAAAAGTTTATCGCAACTGAGACTTACCTTCTTTAAATGTGTTTAAATGACTGATATCAGTTTGCCCAATTTGCAAAACACAATTGGTGCTGAGCTGTAGAGATCTCTCCCTCTGGGGTTGAATTAAGTTGGTCTTGACTGTGGCTGTGGCTAAAACCTTCGGGGAGAGAATAAAGCTGAAATATTTCTGAAGAATTTCCGAGGCATTGGATGTCATTCTTTTTAATACCTTGACAATTTATAGAGCTGTCTGTTTTAATAAGAGATATATTAGCTTTACTATGTAAATAATTTTACTAAGTAATACTCCAAGTAAGTGATCTCTTGAAAAATGTAGTCCAATGCAGGGTGTTGCTGCAAATGTGTGCACTTTCACACTGTTTTCAAAAATAACTTTTGAAACCATAAAAGAAGGTACTGCATAGGTATCAACTGAAATGCTCCAGTAATTTTATCTGTTCATGTATGAACATATTCCATGATTCTGTTCAGTACATTTCCTGAGGACAATTTCTTCTTCAAGCTTAAGTTTGAATTTAGAGATCCAATTGTCTCCTGATCTGGTCAAATTTATTCTTAGTGAAGCATGCATTACACATTAACCTCCAATGGAATACTAAAATTATTGGGTAGCTACATGGTTGCAGAGCACATAATTTCTTGTTGAGATTTAGTTACTAAAGACTAAAAGACTAAGTAATTCCGGGAGTCTTACTGTCTTTCAGCAGCTGTTGCTTGTCAGCTTGAAAAGGTCTGTTCATCATGGCTTTAGATTTGACTTGAGGCTGCTTGCAAACTTCCAGCACCATTAGAGAATGATTGCATTATTAGATAACGTTAGTTTAAAAGTTAGATTTTATTAATTTCATTTTGGAAGAAAACGTACCTGCTGCAGTTGTTCACAAACTAGTGGAACTCAGGAAAAATATGACCACTGTTATTATGTTGTTATTTTTAAGAATGAATGTATCTGGTACTTTAATTTTTCTCAACTAACTATGGGAAGTTACTCCTCCTACCAAATAAATCCAAACCTACAAGAGAATCTGTGCTTAACTGGTGTTTGGAGTTACATTTATTGTGCATCCAAAAACTCTGGTTGATACTCAGGCCTGGAAAGTTCTGATCTTCTGGTGTATTTAGGCAAGACCAAGGCACCTAATTTTGTCATTGCACCAGAACACCCATTTTTTTTTAATCACTGTTACTACTTTTTGTGTACAAATCACTTGTCATTGAGGTGAGCACTGAAAATGAACTGACTGATAAACTGGTTTTAATGTAGAATTATATTATACATTTCCTCAAGTATAATATATGTATTTCTTTTTCTTTTGTGAGAATTAAGTTAAAAAAAAGAAAACAGTATATGTGGAAAATTATTTAGGTAAGAATTGTGAAAGTGTGGGAAGCTCACAGGAAATTTTTGTTATCAAACTGTGGAAAAGAAGCAGTAATTACTTTTTCTTCCTGTCTTGCTGTACAGGAAGATGCCAATAAAGATTTTATCAAAACAATATGTCAAATAAAGGTATTTTGAGAAGCAACCATTAGGAAGGGGAAGTTTTCTAAGAGCAGCACCACCAGTGTGGAGCTGTGTGGTGTGATGCACTAGTAGTGGGAATCAGGCTCCTCGCTCCCGGCTGCCAGGGGCACTACCCACCTTCTTGTCCCAGAGCCCAGTGCATGAATCAGGCTTTCCCTCAGCTTCCATGAGGGACAAGAATTGTTCCTGGTCTGGGTGTACCGGTGCCTGGGGTGTGCCTGAAACCCAGCTGGTACTGTGACCCTGAGTCACATCAGCTGCTTGCATCAGCTTAGTGGCAGTGAGAGGCTCCGGCGGCACAGTCCTCTTCACTAGTGCAGGCTTTTGAGCTGGCTGTTGTCTATTTTGGTGCCTCAGATGAGACTGAATGTGAGAAAAATTAGTATTTTAGCCAGGACAAATTATGAAAATCCTGTTCCTGCTTTAGTGATCCACAGAAGAAGCAAGAGCTTGATAATGGGTTTCTGTCAGTGCATGTTCTTTTGCTTTTCCTACTTTAAAAAGTGCCATTTTAGGAAGGAGGAGGTTTGGTAACAGCAGTGGTCCTTGCAGGTATTAACCCATATTGAAATTATAAAAATTTTATTGCATTTCAGCATCTTGAAGTTTCCGATCTTGAAGTTTCCTTTGGTTTTGATGTTGTGCTTTTAAGAGCTTCTTTTCCAAAATTATAATCAATTAGGCTTTATTATTTGAATGAATGTATGTGTCTTTTAGTGATCTCTCTTTTTTTTCCACGCAATTTCTTCCAATTTTTCCCTTGTTTTTTTGTTGTTTGTTTGTTTGTTTGGGGGTTTTTGTTTGTTTGTTTAGGTTTTTTTTAAGAGAAATGAAAATCTTCCTCCTAGTTTTAAAGGCAGTCAGAGAGTCATCCTGAAAAGTTACAACAAATTCACTGGAGCCACTGTGCTGGGGAATAAAATTAAATCTCTGCAATTTTTTAGAACTAGTACCTTCCTGAGGAATAAGTTTCAGGTCTTAAATCTTGCAAATATATTGCAAGGTGCTAAAGGTTATTTTATCCTCGGTTTGGATTAATAAATGTGTGTGTCCTGTTACAACAATTCTATTGAAACTTTAAGTCTGTTACTAAATTAAATGAACGACATTTTTTCTCCAACTCAAAGAGATGTTTGGTTTTTTCTTTTTTTTTTTTTTTATATCCTTTATCTGAAGAAATGCTTAATTGAGGAAAGAGTATTCTGTATCCTTCAAACATAACAGAGCTCACTAATTTCTCCAAGTGTGAAAACAAACTTAAGTATGATGAATTTTGTGAACTTCAAGGGTTTGTTATTTTGCTAACCATGCCTTCCCAGAGTTGGTATGGCTTTACTTGATCAACTTGATTTGTTTAGTCCAACAATATGTTTAAATCCATGCACTTAAAAACATATGAAATGTACATTTTACTACCAAGAAGCTGCATTTATTGTGTAGTAGTAAACACTCTTTGAGAGGAAGTCTGTTCTTAAAACTTATTTAATAAAAGAGCAATTAATAGAAACAAATGGCTTAAAACAGAGAACTCTTATTGTAAGTGTGGACTTCATGGGTCCAATCCCACAAGCAAATGCCTCTTTATCCTGATTTAAGCATGCCTCACTTACATGTTTATTTTTAAGCAAAATGAATGAGTGAATGAAAATAGAACATTTCCCTTTTGAAGATTTGAGTTATCTCTGACATTTATTTTGCTGCTGTCTGGAGTTACCCTAAAATAATTCCAAACACATATCTATCTTTGAAGGTTACAAATCCATTGTAATAGTAGTGTAAACCATTACAAATGTGTCTTTCTCCTTTGGTTGCAGTGAGTGTGAGATCTGTGCATGGTTAGAGTGAGAGGGGATGGTTAAGAAGGAAAATTACAATTAAAGTATCATGCATTAATGCAGTTCGCTCAATAAGTATCATATGGCAAATCAAAACAGTTGGTGCGTGCTGAGACTTGAATTTCTTTTTTTAACAAAGTACACATACATTATATGAAGATCTAGCCACAGTATTTTTTTAAGAACAGTGTGCAGGTACTGTGTTTTTCGTTTTATTGTATCAATTTTAAAGGGCTGACTTGGAAACAGTGAATGGATATCTATGTGCTTGTTCAGTGGTGTTTGAGCCTTTTAGAACCTTTCATTTGTATTCTCTCCTTCAGTAGAGGTAACAACACCAGCTCTAAAAGAATGACCTGAAATTGTTCTAACCTGTAGAAGATGGATCAAATAACAATGTAAGCTATAAAACTAAAGGGAAGAAATAAGTAAGGGGTCAATAGTTCCTTTTAAAAATTGTTTTAAATTACATTCAGAAATTATTCTCATAATATTCAACAGTATCAATTTTCAAAATGATGGTGAAGAACCAAAGTTAATCATGACTGTCAAGACTCTCTCTGCCTCACATCCACAATGCTAATTAATCAGTCTTTAATAAGCTGTTGTGATTTCAGAAACATGTTCTAGGATGTCCCACTTTGTGTTGCAGATTGGAGCCTCTTTCAAGGTATTAAAAAGGCGTGTAATTTTGAAGACGCAACAGTAATAGGAGATGCAGCCAAAGAAAGTTGGTATAGCAATCGTAAAGGTTTCCTGACTCAGCAGTTTTTAACCCCTTCCTCTACAGAAGTATTGAAGAAATGTACTATATATCTCTTATGTCTTATCCCTGCTGGTTTTCCAAGACAGTTGGAATTCTGTGTTATACAGTTTTGGAAGGAAAAATAACTTGCCAGTAATTCACAAGTCATTTCACAGACAGAGTTCCATTTTACCACCTGTTTTGTTTGATGTATTTTTTTATGGACACTGAGAAGCCGTGGCATTTTCTCTGTGTGTCACACCCAGTGCTGTCTGTTATCTTTTCTGACCCAGATGGTACAATTAAGTGCCTTTTGTCCGTGTATGGTTAAGATTAGGACAAGGCTGTGAGCAAGGCAGCTGAAAATGTGCCTAGGTAAGACTGTGTGGGTGGGACATTTAGGGATTTCAGCAGGGGGACAAGGGTCTCTTTGAGAGTGCAGTAGCCATTACTGGCAACCTGAGCCCCTAAATCCAGAGAGCTTTGTAAGGTGTTAGAACTGCCACATCTTCTTCCGCAGAGGAAGAGCCTTGCAGACATCATGGCATCATATACACTGTCTTTAGCTGCTTCTGAGGAACACCCTAGAAAGGGATCCGTGTGCCACAGTCTTTTCACATTTGTCTTATGATCCCTTAAGGCACTTTTGGTACAGCAAATGCACCCCTACTTGGGATGCTCCTGGAAAAAATACCAGTCTCAAATCCAAGTGGCATTCTTCTTGCACTTATCCTGCCCCAACGCAATATTCCTTGTGCCTTTCTCTGCTTAGAAAGGTCTTGTTTGAATGCAAATATTACCCAGTGGTGCTCATAACACATCTTGTGAACCTGGACACAAAGTCTTCCCCAGTGCTTATTGGTGAATATACTAGCAGGTTTGCTTCCATGTGTTTGGACTGAGGTGTTAAGGAGATACATGGACAGCTCCTGATAGTTGCAGATCCTGTGGCACAATGTAAAACTGCTGTCCCATCCATTTTCCTGACATGTAAACCTCTCCTCTTCACAAGGAATCTGAGCTCACTGTTGCAGTTTGCCAAGTAGAAGACATGGGAACTTCCATGGTTTGTGTGCTTGTAGGAAAAGAGTTTTTATGTGAGTCTCTAAGAGGCAGATGCAAAAAACGGTATTGAACATTCTAACTCTTGTCAAAGAATTTAATAAAAATCTTTATTGTTATTTAATCAAAGGCACCTTGCTTTGTTAGCACTGGAAGATGGTAAACAGAATGGACCCAGAAGTTGCACTCAGGGTCTGTGTGATGTGGAAATAGCAGTGCTGGGTTGGATGGAGCATCAAGGAACCTGGCGTAGTGAAAGGTGTCCAGAAGGGTTGGAACTACATGATTTTTAAGAGCCTTCCAACTCAAACCATTATATGAACTCTATTGGTCCCACAGCAACCAGTGACCATGAAACCCAGCCAGGAAAACTTACATCCTACAGTGACCTTTCAAGCTTGTCTAAATCTGAGATGGAGATCTACCCAGGCAGTCCAGAAATTGCTGTGGTTAGAACAAGACAGGGCAGCCCCATTATCCAGGGGGAACAGGAGGACATCCTTCTGATCCCTGCCTGGGGAGATGTTTCCAACACAAGCTTCAGAAAGTGATCAAGACATTTTCCACTAGGCACATCTATAGAAAATTAAGTGGGATGCCTTGCTTCCATTCCTTGGATATCTGGATTCAGGGGGATACCTACCTCCCAGCTTCTTCTGGTGCCAATTAAATCCATTCTTTCCCCTTTTCTAGAGGCTTTTCAAAAAGCTGCCAGGTCCAGAAATGCAAAAAGTGCTCAGGATTGCCAAGGTTGGAGTCACCGCTACCAAGCTCTGGTGTGCAGATTGGATGAGTGCCATAGGAAGAACCAGGGGGATTATCCAAAGGCTGGCCAGGGCTGGACCAGCTGGTAACAAACTTATTAAATATTCAGGGATTCTTTCCCTTCCTTTTCAGTCCTGTGCCCAGGATGTGCACCAGGGTTGCACACCCTGGTGTGCCAGCCTGAGAGTGCTGCAAATGAACTGGCTCTATAGGAATGGTAATGTGTACCCTGTTCACAGGGAGCTGGGGTGTGACAACCTTCCCTTCCCAGATTTTCAGCAAAATCCATGGACGCAGAGGAGTAGAAGGCTACAGCATTTTGCTTTTTCCTCCAGAAACACTTTGTGAGAATAGTTTGTGGTTATCTTGCCCCATGACAGGCAGGAATTAAGGATCATAAATATGGCAGATTGGTATTACTTCTATTACAGTGTTTAAAAAAATAGCAAGAAGGTACAGTGGGCATAATTTTTGCAGTGCAACACCGATTATAAAAACGTTGGACATCCGCTCAGGATAAACACATGGACTAGCCTATTTTTTCCCCTCTGCTCACCTAGGCCATAAGTGTCTGCCAGGGACTAAGGCACTGCTCAGCACCTTGACCTCTTACAGTGTGTTGACATCATTGAACTCAGAGCAAACAAGGAAAGAAGTTATTTAAGAATAAAATGGCAAAAACATGCATATGTACACGGTGCTAATTGGTATCAGAAGCGTCAGCCACAGCTAGCTCCCACGTAGGTTTTTCCTTGTTGAATTACAACGCCACATTTGACTGGTCATGTTTGAACAGGGGCACCAAATAAAAAAGAGGAGAAGAAAAAGTGAGTAGTCTGGAAATCACTCTCATCTTTCACTCAGGTAGTGCTCTGCACGTTGCTCTGGATGTGAGGCAGGCTGTGGTTGCACTACATGTGAAGTGACTGCCATGTGCTGCATGTCAAGCTGACAGAATCAGCAACTGAACAAAAGGGTAACTCAGGTGAGCGATGTGCCTGAAACAGGGCGGTAATAGTGGGCTTGGCAGTATGTATGAAGGTGCAGTTTGTGCTGCACTGTTTTATTGGCAACACAGCGATTTCTGGAACCAAGGCTATAAGCTAGACAGTGTGGAAAAGCTTAAGGTGCAATCAGGAATGCAGAATACTTTGGCTCCATTTGTAAATAAAGCAACTTGTAAAGCAAGGCAACATATAAGCCATTTGGCTTGTATGTTGCCTTCCTTACTAGGGATGATCTGCCTGCTGGTGTGCCCCACAGTGCTCATGCTTTTCAAAATTAAATTATCCATTGTTTACAATTTGAAAGTACTCCTGGAAGTGAGGACTGGGATTCACATGTGGGCTTTATTTTTCATTATCTCTGTAATAAGTGCTGAAGAGTTAGGAGATTAAACAAATTTACACAATAAATGTGTTGGAAAACTGAATAAAGCATGCTTCTCTAAGATGCCTTTAGCTTCTGTCATTTTCAGAATATCTCAAAAGTCATCCTTCACTGAGAATATCTTCATAAACAAAAGGCTGGAGGACTTTGTTTCCCTTCCAAGGCTACTTGGAGGAGAGGAAGTGGACTGGAAGAGGGTTTTAAGATGGAAAAAGCCCCCAGGATGACCCTAATGCTTAGCTTCAGTTATACATAAAATTGTTTATTGGACAGCTTTTTGGTTGCTGCTTTCTTCTTGAGTCTCTTTACTTTAAAACTAATAAAGGTGTGTCTGTTCTCAGCCTGAAAATATTATTGATAGATTATTTTAGAAAAAGTTAAGTAAAATCAGGCTGGCTGACTTCTGAAAGGAGGACAAGCATTGAAGAAAAATACTTGCTAAGATGTAACTTGTTCACTCCAGCTGCCCACAATCAGGAGAAAATTGGCATAGCTCACACAAAACATTTTTAATATTCCAGTTAAAACTTGATATGATCTGTGAGCTCTAGTAAATATTTGTGCTGGTTTTTGTAGACATCTGTCAGTGTTGGCTGAATCTGCCTGTGTGTGCAAATGTTAAAGGTGTCCTTCCCTTGGTGTTTGAGGGTGCTTGCAATAGGGTGGGAAAGAAGGATATCTGTTCTGGAGCAGCAGGGCAATGAGTGGCAAAGGCTCATGGAAAGTGCTTCATTGCTTCACATTGGTAGGGCCAAAATAGAAGGTATTGCATATGATGGAAACATTGTCCTTTATCAAAAAGCAACCTGATTTCCAATCCTTCTTTTCAAAAACCAGTGAAAATTTTATTTGCTTTCTCCTATCTGTGCCATCTGTGAGATAATCAATTCTGCCCTTGTAGGGACATGAATACAGATTGTCTTCAGAGATATATACTTCTGAATATGTAATAACAGTAGAAGTGCCAAGGCTGAAAGATAGTTTATTGATTTGTAGAGTGATAAATGGATAAACTGCTAAATGTATTGCTAACTGAATCCAGTGGCATGCACCACAATGATTATTATGCAGGTAACTGCTTCATCCGAGTGCCACTGTCACTCAGTGCTGTCATTAACAATTAACATGGTGGCTACACATTCAGAGCTGCCACTGCTAAGTGTCCTCCCAATTGTTTCTCTGGCATGGAAAAAGAAGCATACAGACATAATTATTTTTTTTATGTAATAGGTCATTTGCTTCTTGTCCTGAAGAAAATGACCCATTAGGTAGAAGTAATGGTCTATTGTTTTCACAAAGTATGGGATATGAAGACCGGTTAGAAACTAGAATTATTTCTGTTGCACATTTATAATCTCTGATGGAGCTTTGAGTCAAATAGGCCAGTAAACCAAAAAATTTCTGAATTCTGCCACTTAGGCAGAGTAATACTGATGGCCATACATCACCTGATAATTTTTAATTGAAGTGAATAATTGTACATCTCCAGATGCTGTGTTATTTCAGTTGCTTTTGTAGAACCAAAACTGTTTGAGCTCAGAATAAAAAAGATTTATTGGGCAAAAATCCTTTTTGCTTTTGACTCTCTGTCTTCTACAGTAGAAGTGAATAAGTTTTGATCTCACCTGAGATCACATTTGAGAATTCTGAATAGGTCTTTAGCAAGGAAAGTTGCCTAAAATCAGCAACTTGCAAAAAATGAGAATGTATATTCAGTCTCATCTCCAAAGCCGCAAATGTGCAACAGTCATCTTGAGTCTTTTGCCTCCTAATTTAGGTGACTGGAGCACAGCTCAGAGGTTGAGAGAGATGTGTTATGCAATGCTTGTTTAGTGTGATAGATTTTGGCCAACACATACCAACTGAAACTTGGCAGTCTAGCTAGTCTGCAAAGTTAAATTCTGCATAGACATGTTTACCTTTTTGTTAGCTGCAAAACATGTTTGGAGGATTGCATCAAATACTGTGCTCTGATAAAAGGATCTGTAGTCTTGCCAGTTTTGAAATTTAAATGGCTACTGCTTGGCATATTGAATTTTTACGGTACAGTGGTGATGAAATTTTCCCTATAGCTCATTGCTGGTTTAGGCCATGTCCTTAATGGATGCCAGCTTAATGAGGTCAGATATGCAGTGCAATTCTACTTGAGAATTACATTTTAGTGTAATATATAATAACATTCTGACCACCTGTTGTATATAGCTATCTGAAGTTGTATGTGCTTCACAAATGGATTACATGACTTTTTATAGTAGTTTAACTTCTACTAATTCCTTCCAAATGCACCAAAATTTCCTAATGTGCCATAGTTTACAGGTGTCTCCTTCTGGATCCATACTCTGCATTCTTGGACAGAATGCAATTAGAAAAAATAAATGAAACAACCTGTGTAAAAGTAGATCTGTTTCTGGAATACCTATTATCTTCCTAGTTAATCTTAAAGTTCTGGGCTACAAATCTGTTCAGGCTACTACTCTGAGAAGTGGTGTCATACATGAGGGTGTGTAGTGCTGACAGCGGAGGATGTGACATCTTTTTTTATGAACTTCAGTGATTCATTTATTAAATAACTTACTTCCTTGTAGCACTAAGTCATACTATAATAAAGTAGTTTTTGGACATAGGTCTGTTAAGCTTCTTTCACAGTTAGACCACAACCAATATCCAGGAGAAAGAATTCTCTAAGGCTTAATAGAATAAATAAGATTGTTAAAACCAAGACTCACAAATCTTAGAATATAATCAGCTTAAACCAATTTTGGAATTCTTTAATTGTTGTCAGTACTTTACTGAAAAGAGCTTATTTAAAGCCGGTTAGTACTTGGATTATAAGCTAATATATTGTGTAAGGAGTCCTTCCCTACATACTATATTGTCACTGCAGTCTCCTCTTCTTAGCCTAATGCTATCTTTTAAGCAGTGCTCTCACTGCATTTGTGCCTTCTTATGCCAGAATGCTGATTTCATTGGTTGATATGAACAGCAAGTTGTCTATCAGGAAGATACACAGTTTCTCCAAGTTTTGTGAAAGTTGGCAGCTGAGTGAAAGAAACTTAATGCCTTGACTGAAGGAGTGGCTTTAATATAAACTTGCTCTTTTTTGTGAATCAGATAATCAACATGAGAGAGGGAATAATGAAACCTTGAAGTTTGCAGAAAACCTCATAGGCAAAGCTAGAGAAAATCAAGTGTGGTTTGGTCTCTGGGGATTTCTTTCTGTACTCTCAACACTCTCTGCAGGAGCAGAGCTTAGGGGTATGTCTGAAGTGTCCTAACAGAGCTCCGTCCTTCTTTGTGGCAGTTTTTCCTAATGGAGCAGAACCGGAAATTGCTTGCCCTTTTCCAAGCAGCAAGGGTCAAAAGTGAATGACACTGTAGCATGCTCATAGTTCTGTCCCTAGCTTTGTGTTGCTCTGATGAGTTATGATAGATTACATTTATGCCCATGTGTGAGTTTGTATAAGAGTGCATATATGAGTTTTGCAGAGCTTGAAAGAAGTAGAGAGATTGGAATGCTGTGTTCTAGAGACCTTTTGCTGCCTTTATGTCTCTCTGAACATTATTCTGTGGGTTTGAAAAATGTAGCAAGAAAACATTTTTGCAGACATGGATGCTCTAAATATTTGTTCATTGAAGGGGTTTGGAATTTCTAGTCTGCAGAACGCTTGTTGGAGGCCTTAAGACAGCTGTCTGATCATGTTGAGCAGGCACTGCTCCAAACACAACGTGCTTACAGGATGATATCTCATGCAGTTCTGCAAGGAAAGATAGGGATCTTGTGTCACCGTAAATGGAAGTAGTGAGTTTTGTATATCTGTTGTGATACAACCCAGTCATAAAAGCACTTGAGAACTTCCATTCTAATATTAAATCAGGGTAATGCCCCCTGCAATAAATATACAACCACCCAAGTCTTCCCTCTCAATTAAAAACAGCAACTAAACAAACTTGAACAAACCATTGTTTTTGTACTCTTTTATTTGCTCTTCTGCATATCCCCCATACTCTCAGGATTATTTTTTGTATATTTGTTTGGTTTGTGCATGTGTGTGCTTGTTAGACTTCATCTTCTCCAGCAGTATGATATGGCATTGTGGTGATCTAATACACGAGATATATTTTAAATAGATTTTTACGTAGCCTAATTACAGATGCTTATATGTGTAAAACTCCATGATGCTGAAAAAATACCTTTATTGTCATAATTTTGGGTATAGCCGTGCCTAAATGATGTAGACATTTTAAACAATTTTTTCAGGCTTCAAAATTGGTGACAGTATAACCCCAGAGTTGCTGTACACTAACCCTTCATTTCTGAAAGAGCAAGGAACTGGGAACAGTTAAATTACTCCAGGAGACTTTCTCCTGAGAGGAAGTCAAACACTGCTATTGAAATTAACTAGAAGTAGTGTAATGCTGGTTGAGTTCTGTGTATTGCACCAGTTCTGCAAAACAGGGTTCCGGATAGGGATGCTTGTGCTGGGGGAAGATGGGTCCTTGTGACCCTGAGCTCTAATCCTCCATGTTCTTCTCAAACACGGAAGGATTTCTCTGACAAGCTTCTTTTTAAAGGGTTAAAGGATAGGGAATTGCACTGAGAAGA
Source organism: Myrmophylax atrothorax (assembly GCA_026770055.1). Classification (NCBI taxonomy): domain Eukaryota; kingdom Metazoa; phylum Chordata; class Aves; order Passeriformes; family Thamnophilidae; genus Myrmophylax; species Myrmophylax atrothorax. The sequence continues at coordinate 123,374,609 of JAOXXN010000395.1, forward strand.
GTTGTAAATGAAAATGGATTTCAATACTTCAATGCAACCTCATGCACCATTATTTTTTATAGATTTTAGCTTATTAAGCGAAAACCAAAAGCAGGTTTTTTCAGTCTTGGATACACCTCAAGTTCAGCATCTCTCAGTATGAATTCTCTGGAGAAAGATGACAAGCTGTCAGCACTAGATAAAAATTATGTTATTGTTCAAAAGATAGATGAGTGAAGGGTGTGACACTGAGTAGCTGAGACTCCCAGGAAAGAGAGAGTCAAGAAATGAATCAGCAAACATGAAGGAAGAATATAAGATGTCAAAGACTAGAAATCTGTTATGAGATATGGAGTATTTTCCTGTCTTTGATTTCAGCCAAGACTCCTTTCTCAGGCTACTCTGTGTCCTACTTTGGGGAATGTAGTGAGTAGAAGTATTTGGCTATTCAAGTACTTTGATTCAGAAATGAGGAGAGAAAACAAAAAGATGCTGTGAAATAAATCATATAGTATCTTGTCTTTTTTATGACCTTCATTAGTGTAAACATAATATTGTAATATATTAGTCTTTTTCACTTTCTGCTCCCAGTCTTCTTTATTTTAATAGGTTATCTGATACACTGTTACATAAGAAATGAACAGAATTTTTACTGATTATTAGAACATATTCTTGTTCATTTTTTACTGTATGTGAAGTGTAAACTTTTAGACTTTATACCAATTATCTTAATTTCAACAGGGGGTTGAAAACAGGTTTGTTTGCCTCTTATTGTGAGCTATTAGGAAATTATCTTTGTAGGGATGCATGTCTGTAATTTATACTATTAAGAGCTATTGTCCTTCTCAAATAATAGAATTCATAGCAGTAATTAAGAGGTAGCATATTGCATCAGCCAACATTTTATGCAACCTCAAATTAAAATCGTTTGAAATTGTTTGAAAATCAGAGCTGCCTCACTGTCTACTGACTTGAAAGACAGAGAAAGTGCTGAGAAAACAGAAGTGGCACTTATTTTAAGAAGGGGAAGAGGAGGAAGAGAAAAAGTAAGGGTTGGATGCACGATTGTAGACCAGTCAACTAATTACTATTTACACAAAAATTCTGCAATAAAAATCAAAAATATATTTAATACTTGAAAGATCACAATGAGATGAATTATAGTCAACATGTTGTGTTGTGTTCTTTTTTTTTGTAAGGATAACATGTAATTTGAACAGAGAGGAAGCAGTAAATTTAATCTGTTTTGGCATTATTAGGGCTTTTAATACTGTTATTTATGACATGCTTGTACAGTAAGAGAAATATGGCCAAGGCAATATATAACTACGTGGGTGCATGATTTAGAATTCAGATTTAACACAAGCTTGTCACTGAGAACACTATCAAAGAACTAGAATACATGTTTTGCAAGGGTCTAGTTTGTGTTCCATGCTAATGCCTAGGTGATGGAGATTGTGCTTTTAAAGTCTAGAGGCCATGAAACTGTAAGGGGTTTAATACTTGCTGGAGGAAAGGATAAATACTGCAAATAACCTCACTGAGCTAAGGTAGTTCTGGAGGCAGGAGAGGAGAAACAAGCATTTCAATAGGAAGATGTGAAAGATCTGCAGCTGATAGGAGTGAGCCAATACAAAAGCAAAACACAAACTAGTGAGTGAGACTCTACAGCAGACAATAAATAAACATTGCCTTTTTCTGTGCCATCTCTTTATGTGCTTTTTCCATTACAATACCTGTGGACAATGCATTTTCTTCTGTCCTTTATGACCTTTGCCTGTTATATCTGCCTTTGTGCCTTGGACAGCCTCATTCTGCCTTCATGCTTCAATGAGATTTTGCTCCGCCTTCATTTCCTATTGTATACTTCTTTCTTGATTTCAGATTATTGAGAAACCACAAGTCATCCCTATATAGATGTCCTCTTTTTTTTTTTTTGAGATGTTTCAATTAGTTTAATTTTTTTTCGGAGGTGTACTTCCTTTCTGCCAGTGAAATATAATCAGTTCCTTGAAATTAGTGTCTTATATCTTGGTGTCCACTGTTCTTCTTCCTCTTTTTTTTTCCTCAGAAATGCTGAACTAGCATGTAATAAATCTATTACTTGACCTGCCTATGTATGCACAGCTGATACTCCTAACAGCACTGCTGACCATTGGAAGTCTCCTTCTCTCACTGCTTTCTTCACTTTCTCTGCCAAACTCTCTTCCCTGCAGTCATGAATAGAATTTGCTTTTCTTCACCAACACTCAGAGACAGATTTTTGGACAACTATAGAGGTAACTCTTCTGACACAATGCTGTGTCTCCTCACCTTTACCAAGTCACTTGCAGCATAAAAAGTTCTACTACCCCTGTGCCAAGGGTATGCTCTCCTGGCACAAGGTAACAGCATGTCTCTTCTCCATCAGGCTTACTGTGCCAATCATCCAGCCTGCATGAACTACCCAGTCCATTCTCAGCTATGCTAACTGGCCCAGGTAATCGTATTTACTATTTATTACATTTAGGGGCTTCTATTCAGATTCCTACACTTCTTTCACTGGTACACAGGACATATTCTGTAGAAGGACTGTTTGGTTTCATTTCCTTGCCAGCTTGTATGACTTATTTTAAGGAATAATCATGCCAGATCACTTTCTCACTTAGACAATTGGCAGATCATCAGGAAAGACATTTCCTGTGAAGAGAGGAAATATTAGTGGTAAGGCTCTGTTGAAATACAGATCTGGAAGGAGACAACTGGAGCATATACAAGAAAAATAAAAGTTGGCAAGAAATAATGCAGACATTTGACATTAGGCGAACATAGATCCTCCAGTGCAAAAGGAAGAAAACTGACTGACTGATTTTTGTCTACTGAAGAGGGAGAAAGAGGTTGTTACTCAGATAAATCTGAAGACTGAGCACAATGGGAAAGAGCTATGTAAATTAGTGGGTGATTGATGCATGTGAATGCAAATAACTTCAGGCTAGACCCTGGAAGATGGCTTTCAACAAACAGAAAAAGACACATTTTTGTATTTTAGCCTTTAGCCTATGTTGTGGCAGGGATTAAAAAAAATCAAAACAAAACAAAAGGTGTAGGAACAACATGAAAACACTGTTGCTAGGAGGTTGTAGGAGACAATAAAATGGCCCAATAGTACCTTCCAGTCCTGAGCTATAGAAAAGTCTTACAATACACTAAACTCTGTCTCTCATACTCACGTTCTTTTTTCTTTTTTTCTTTTTTTTTTGATACAAGCATTTTCATATTCCCTACATAATTAAAAGGAAGAACTGATTTAGCAAAGCCACACTAAAGTGCTTGCTGTGGTTCTTTGAAGCTGGAAGTTAAAAAGATTAGTTTTCTGGTGAGAGAAGAGAGTGTTTCTTTTTGACCATTATTTAAGGAACTAACTGGTAATTCCTGGTTATGTTTAGTTTATGCTTTGTCTCCAAAAACTGATCACTCATCTTAAAATCAATGATTGCTTATTGGCAAGCAACTAAGATCTCATTTGATTACTTGCATACAAATAAAGTATCATCTTGGCCTGTAATAATGGCAAGAAGCCTAAAGTTCTGATTTTATCAGTTATGGAGTTTTTAGCAAGACACATGCATAATTTTTTGGAATTCTTGTAGGCCTCTCACAAATTTCTCATTATGGGTAGAACAATTTGCATTATGTAATTTGTGTTTGTGTTCAAGTGTGGATCAAACAGGCACACTTGGGTTTTCATTTTATTTTGTTTTGTGTTTTGGTTTTTTGTTTTTTTATCCTTTCATATAATAATTTTAAAGTATCTTTGCCCCAAAAAATATGATTCTGTGCAAGTCATCTTTGCTGAGAACTTTGATTCCCTGAGGACCACCAACACTGGCAGGATCAATGTTTGCCACATAATTTTTCCAATTCACCTGAGTAAGAGAGTGAATTTGCTGATTATGAGTTGCCTCAAAATACTAAAAGGAGAAATTGAAAAGATCATTCACAAGAACCATAATAAAAGTTGTTCTTCTTAACTAATTTTCATTTGTCCTTCCATAGATTCATGCTATGGCAAAATGGATTCTTTACAAGGGGCATTTGTTTTTCTGAAAATTAAAACTGAAAATAAAACACATAACATGCATAAGAGGAAAATATATTACCATCATAACGACCTCTATTTATGAGGAGCATGAATTTTGAAAATATGTTTATTGTTTCTGTCAGATTTCACTAGTACGGAAGTTTCAAATCAAAATTATTACATTCTCTCAAGGGACACTGTTACTGGATGTTATTAGTATTTACTTTAATGTTGTCATGAGTATTCACACAGTAAGAAGGGTTAGGCTAACCAAACAGTTGAACCTGTGATAAACAAGTAGCCTGCTGCACAATGGATCAGGTTTACATATAGACATTTTCAAGCCTAGAGTACATGTGGGAAGGGGAGGAGGTATTCACTCTTTCTCCAGTAGCACCCATATAACTTATTTTGGCTGCACTTTCCTAGGAAGCAGCTGTTGTATTTATTTGTTCTCTTTGCAGCCATGGAGTGAAATTCAGCATTTCACTGTGCTGGAACCCTTTCACTGCATCAGTGGAGGCCAGTGGAGACTGGGAAAAATGCAAGTAACCCTCTTCTAAGGGATGCTTCTGTGTAAAATCATACACCTCTCTTGACACTCTTGTGGATTTTTTTTTTTTTTACTTATCAGTTGCAATCTCTATTACCACTATATAGAGAAAAACAAAACACATCATGTAAAAAATTCTTGCTTTAGTTTATTAATCAACAGTAAGGCTAGTGAACAGCATTTTAAGTGCTAGAGAACACTCCCGTTATAAAGCCATTATTTTTCTTTTTTGTATCTATAAGACTGTACAGTGTTCTTTTTAAAAAATAGTTTTTGTATAAAAAATTGAGTTTTCCCATGTGGTTTGTACTTTAAATGGAGTGATGAATATGGCATGTGGTAGAATTCTAACTTTAATCAAATGTTGCTTATTTTGATATGCCATATGAATTAATACCCCATATAAACATCACATACTTCATATAAAGGTGAAACAGCAAGGTATTTTTTTACCAGTCAAACACAATGTGGGAGCCTCTCGTAAGGATATAAGGCTGGATGATGTCTTTTTTCCCTCCATGGCTCTTGTTTCACTTTGCATTTTCTTCTTCTTAATGAAGGAAATAAAGGACTTCAGTTCATGCAAGATCATCAAATAAACATGAGCATTTAGTAAGATGATGTCCTCTTCCTATTTTATGGATCCATAGAGTGCTGAATTGAAATACAAAGAAAGAAAATTAAAATGTGTATTACTTCTGTATGACATTAGCTATTTCCTTACCAGATTGCAGTGTCACTTTTTATTTCATTCCTATGAAAGAAACACCGTAAAAAACCCTGACACATCTCAGAAAACAATCACAAAAATGAAATATACATATTGTCTTCTGTTTTGGTTCTGTTTATCCTAGAGGTAGTTGTCATTTGTGTGATGCTAAGTGCTGAGTAAGAGCTCTGGCAAGAAGATCATCTTCCATCTTCTTGTTTGCTGCATGCAGGAGCTAGGGGTTGGTGGCAGGGTGGATATCAGATAGACAGAGTCGTGGAAGTGCTGAGTAGGGAAGGGAACCTTGTGAAGCTTTGTTGAAGTCTGATGAAGGAATGTAGTACTGTGCTGGTGAGTGGAGTGGTTTAGTGTAGAAAGATAGTGTAGATAAAGGAACTGTTTTTCTAGAAATCAGAGCTTGAGGTCCTTTTTATTTTTTAATGAAATAATTTATCTTATTAGTATATAACCTTAGGGCCAGGAATATATAAACGTGTCAGCAGTGTCTTGTGCACAGGGAAAACGTTGCCTGTGGCTCATCCTCCACGAGAGGGAGCCAGAACTGTCTTTAAAATGTCAGCAGTAAGCCCTGTCAAATAATATAGCCTAAGCTCGACCTGAGGCACTGACATTGTCTTCTGGCAAAGCCAATGTTGTGCTCAGACGCCCCTGCACATTGAGGTGGTTCAGCACGGGCTGTGCCCACCCTGGCGTCAGGGCAGCCGAGGCTCCCGATACCGCAGGGCAGCAAGGGAGATGCTCTGATCTACCCCGACTCCCACCACCTCCTCCTCCTTCTTCCTTTATACTCGATGCATACTGTGCCGAGAAACTATTAGCAGTGAAAAGAAAGTCTGCTGTGGCTGTGCAAAGATGAAGGTGTCTCATTGCTGTTAGCCCTGCTGGGACAACAAGCAAAGAATGCAGTCCCCTATCTGCAAGTGTAGTATATTGTTCTGCATGGATAGCTGAGGCAATAAATGCAGAAAGTAAACGGGGTGGGGGAGGTGTGACACTGGAGTTAAAATATGCAGTGTCTGGCTGTGCAATAGAAAGTAAGAATGGTTCTTGGATCATTGACCTGGGTATGCGAAACTGTACTCCTACAGACTAAAACTAACAAAGCCTCTAATTGGATTTCTTCTTCTAGGAATACATGTGCTGCATGGGAAAAAAAAAAAAAGAAAAAAAAAAGAATTTAAAAATCAGACAGTGGGTGGTAATGGATTTCAGAACAATCTGGAGTTTTGAAATTTACTGCTATAAAAATTAACTGGTCTAAGAGTCAGCAAGACTAAAAATTACTACCACTAAAAAAATGTTCTTTGGCAAGTAAGTGTCCATTTAGGATGTCAGCTGGTACTACTGGTTGAACACATGAAGCTTAAACTGAATCCCATGCTGGAAACATGGAGCTAACTGAGCAAGGATGTACACTGAGGAGGCCTGTGAAGACACTTTTCCAGGGAGATTCCTAGGTCACAAGTGTCTAAAATGTAGGGTCTGCAAGCAGGAAAACTTGTAGATACATAAAGAAAATGAGAAGTTATGGAAAACTTTTAAATGTACAAAGTATAAATATACCTTTTTTGAGTAAATGATACTAAGCAAGAACACTCTCATTTTTGCAGGTAAAACTGTTGTTTATTGCATAATTGAATGTTATAAACCAAAAACCGCCCTTTTTCAGGCCAGAGGTGGAAGAATTGCGGGATTTGACATGTATGTGTATAAAAGAGAAAGTACAATGCTTATCCTTCACTCAGAAGGCAAAACTCTATGACTACAGAATCACAAACCACTGAATGGATCAAGTCGGAAGGGACCACAGTGGGTCATCTGGTCCAACCTCTCTGCCCAAGCAGGGTCTTCCTAGAGCACATGGCACAGGATTGTGTCCAGATGGTTCCTGAACACTCCCAGTCGTGAGGGAGACTCCGCAACCTCTCTGAGCAATCTGTTCCAGTGTGTGGTCACTTACACAATAAAGTTCTTCCTCAAATTCAGGTGGAACATCCTGTGCATCAGTTTCTCTCCATTGCCTCCTATCCTACTGCTTGGCACCACTGAGAGGAGCCTGGCTCCGTCCTCTTGATTCTCTCCCTTCCAGGGCTTCTACACACTAGTGAGATCCCCTTTCAGTCATCTTTTCTCAAGGCTGAACAGGCCCACCTCACTCAGCCTGTCCTCTGTATACAGTAATTGGTCAGGGATTACTTAGTCTAGTGTGCAAGGACAGCTGTCTCACTCATCTCTGGAATCCACAGTGTATTTGCTTGTGTGCCCAGTTGGTCTTGTTGGCCTGAGCACAATGTCTGATAGACACAATTGCCAGAGCTGAGAAGCATTAAGGTCAGGTTAAAACAATGCATGGATTATTTTGACTTAAGGCAGGGAACACATTCTAGATTGTAACATGATGTTTTTATTTATTTGTGATGGGGTATGGATATGGGATGAACAAACACTCAATGCATCACATTCCAGGGTGGAATCATTAGGGTGTCTTCCTCTTACTTGTGCTGTAATGGAGGCTGTGGGGGGAGGGTGAAGCTCTGGGCAGTATCTGTTTGACTCATGAAAATGTCACTTGATACACATAAAACTGACCTAATCATAACCTGAGACTAAATTTGTGACTTTGGTTTTGCCAAGGACAAAAAGTGGGTTTTGTTCAAAGGCTTCTCATAATATAGATTGCTGCTGGTCTCTCCACCACTTTGTCCTTTGGTCTGCTAGAAGCAGCAAATATTAAAACATGATACTGTTGAGGACAATGCAAACAAAGGGAATATTACATACAGAGAATAATATTGACATTTGCTCACAGTGCCCCCTCAAATTACACTGAGGGAGGTTATAATTCCAGCTTTTTTGTTGGATTTGTGTGCTGTATGAATTATGACTGATTCTTAAAAATACAAAATGTGTTATTAGTAAGCTCAGACACAAAGTATGTGGCAAAACTTATAATCAGGTTATAATTAGCAGTTAATGCAAACAACTGGAAGGTTGTATAGCACCAAAATGCATTTAAAATATCTGGCACCCAGAAATTGAAACTGCACTCAGATTTTTGTTCAACCAGACTATTGAAAACATCCCTTAAGAGTCATTGTTGTACATTTATCCTCTCTTTTTATGTTAGCAGTCATATGATGAAATAGCCGTGTGAGACAAAATATCTTTGGGGAAGCATCTTAGCAAGTGCCTTAACTGTTAGGTAAAATTAACTTTCTGTCTGACAATGGAGGAAATACTTGCCAAATACCAATTTTTTATTTTTTTTTTAAGATTGGTGTTATATAAATATTACAAAATCATAAAGCAAACATTTTCAATGAGAAATATCTCTTTAATTTTCTCGTCTTTCCTTTTTAATTCTTTAAAAAAGAAAGGCCAAAAAATGCCCTCGGAACTCAAGGGTTAGCATATATACTGGTATCCTTACTGAGTCCTTTTTTTGAAGTGACAAAGGCAAAGCAGAGGCTGTGCTGACCTTTATGAAACAACAGATCCATGGGGAAAGAATTCTTTTTTCTGCCAGAGAGGAGGTTATTCTACTCAACAGTTAAAGGTAGTGAAGAAGAATTTTAAAGTCATCTGTTATCTCAGTGAGTGAAAGGCAACTTCAAGGCTGCTGTTTCTCTAAGGCTAAAAATGTACTCACACAGAGCATCTCATTTACAGAAACTATAAAATACTCTAATGCACTTAGTTTAATCAAATAAGCTATCTGTTAGTGTTTCAAAGTAATCTTTCAGTTTAAATTATTTATTGGTTTTTTTCAATATTTGTTTTTCTCACTGTGTACATAATGCCAAATTTCATATTGTCTTTATTATACTACATAAATCTCCATGTGTGCTCTATATTGCAAGGTTCCCTGTTAAGCATTTGCGTATGCAAAAAAGTTTTCTGGTTCCCAGTGCATATCTGGATATAAAAATAGTTATAGATAATCAATATTTACTAAACCAAAGAGTAAAAATTAGAAATCTCTGATGGATATAGATGTAATCACAGTACAGACAATAGTACTAAGCAATTCACTATGTAAACACAAATGATTGTACTGTATGATAGGTGATTAATCTATGAAATTAAGAACCCCAAACCCAGCATGATATATATTTAAAGAAAAAGAAAATGCATATCATGTTAAAAAAACATTGACTTTATTTGATGAGAGAAAACTTCCAGAGTAGTAGGTACAGCAGCTTGTCTCTGTTGTCTTTTCCTTGCAATAAATTGTATTACTACAAATTTATTTTTTTTTGTTAAAACTTCCCTTATAGAGCCAGCCAAACCTCCATGGTTGCAAAAAATAATTATTATAAGAAAAAATAATTAGACTGTGGCTTCATTTGTGCTATGCAGAGCTCTCATTCAATGGAATTCAAATGAAGCTCATGTAAAACTGAAAGGAGAAGAACATTGCTACGTAAGAAGATGCAAGCTCCCAATAAAAGAGCTGAATCATTACAAAAATGAAATTGCAATGCCTAAATACCCAGCACAATGGATAATGGACAGAATACAAGGGAAAGAAGATAACCTAGCTCTCCCACACTGACTCTGAAATCAAACTAAATGGTGCATTCTACTGTGAAAATGAAGTGTAGAATTAAAAATAAGTCCAGCCAAGTAATTTAGGTGTTTTGGGACAGATCATTCTGATGTCTGTAGAGCACTTCATATGTCATACATCCAGGAATTGGAAGCTCACTCTAGTTCAGATATTGTGATTTCTCCATGCTGTCAGGTTGGAGACAGGGTAGGTGAGACACACTGCCAGAGTGGATCTCCTGATTAACCCTATGCTGCTCCTGGTCATGAGCAACTGGGGAGCTGCTACTGCAGGAGCCTGGGCATCACCAGTTGGTGTAACAGCAGAGAAAACAAATTAGGCAGATATCAAAGAGGAGTCAGTGGCTGAGAATATGGCAGCTGAATATTGCAGTGTTGTGAAGTGCTAGTGTCCTGATGGCTGGATAGTATCCCTAAGCAAAGGCAACCAGCAAATAGGGCCTTGAACAAGTCCTTTGGAGCCTTTGCCATGCACTTTGCTCTTTAAAGTCTTCAGACATAGCCAGTGTACAGGATGCATCATAGCTTTCAGAGGTCAGTCTGCAACAAAAGCATCCTGTTTGTCACCAGTCATGTAGCAGAACTAAAATCCAGTTTGCATAATGGGGCAGTTCTGTGGTTTTGTAAGATCAATGGGAAGTATCAAGTTGTTAAGGGGTATTGCAAGTTGTTCTTCCATATGTATAGGCTCCTCAGGATAGGAGTCTGTCATCGCTGCCACAATACATTTCATGCTGAGTATAAAATGTCTTAGGTTCCCTCAGTGGTGCTGGGTGTAGATGGTGTTGGGCAAACATTGATTTACTGGTTATGTATATGATGGGTAGGCAGTTAAATGCCACCCTGACACCCGATCCCATCAGATCTCAGAAGCTAAGCAGGGTCAGCCCTGGTTAGTACCTGGATGGGAGACCTCCTGACAATACCGGGGGCTGTAGGTTCTAGTCCTGAGGACTTCACTGTCACTGTCTAAGCTCACTCAGCCCTGGCAGATGAACCTTAGGAGTTAAAGGGTGGGGCCAGTTCCACCCATGCTGTGCCTCACCTAAAAAATCCACTGCGCAGGCTGGAAGGGCACACCCACGTGGGGAGAGCCCTGCCCAAAGCTGCGTGTGCGAAGTCTGGCCATACGTACATACTCTTCCAAAGAACAGTAAAATAAGAGGGAATACGAAGTGATTCTTTATAAACCATCTAGATCTGACCGGGTTCATCCCCTCTTCCCAGACCAGAGGGGTAAATGCTGTTCAGCAAGCTACATGCTACATGCTTGACTTAGACTTAGAAATGCCCAGGTTTCCTTCCAAAGACACTTCTGTTGAAAGTTACTATGCAAGATTTTCTACAGGCAGCTGCCCTTTGGAACTGAAAAGCTGTGATGGTGGCTCAGTCAGACTTAACTCAAATCATGTGGTTTTTTGATTACTTTCAAAGTGGGTAAACTGCCTTTAGAAAATGGAGGACTATTACCTAACAAACTTCAATTTCTTTGTAAGGCTAGAGCATAGCAATATCTTTCTTCCTCCACCAAGTCAAGAGCCCTAGTGTTTGTAACTGCATAAATATATAATAAGCAAGTAAGTGTAAATTTATTTCTATTCCCCACATTCATGAATCACTGCAACAACTAGTGAGAAATCAACATTAATAATATCTATGACAGGAGGAGTAAGGGACAAAGAGAAGGAAAAGGAATGATAAGTTTTCCATGAATTTGTTACAGCCATAACATAAAATGTCTTCCATTTTACATGAGAAGTTGACACTTTCAGTGGCATTCAAAGGAAAGACTGTGAATAAACTGGCAAACAGAGATGTTCTGTCTGTCCTGGGAGCTCTGACTGGCATGTGGCAATGGGATGTTACTTCTGGCACTGAGTGGGCTTGATCATCTGCTGAGTCCCTGACATAACAATCTGTGTAGCAAAGATCTGTAAAGACATCAAGTACTTGGCAGCATTATCTGTGTCTTAACAATACAACAAGCCTCGATTTGCCAACAGGTATTGCTGCATGAGTTCATTCACTGAAAGCAGAAACAAAAGACAGCTTTTCAGTGAGAGGGGAAGGAAAACTTGCCAGCTGCATTACTCATTAGTCCTCTTAGCTTAGCTTAACCCTTTTGTGCACAGTGAAGCTGTGAGAGCGCAAGGAGCATTTGAATGCTTTGTGGATGCTTTCTGCATTTGTTCATCAGCTGCTACAGAGCAGCTGGCCATGCTGCAAGAGTGAAACTCTAAGAATGTGTTTCCAGATCTGCTTGGGCAGTTTGCCCTCCAGTTTGTGAGGCTGTTGGTGAAGGTATGCAAAGATCACAAATACTGCACTGGAGAGCAGCAGGATATCTGGTTAAGAAATTTGTGATTGTGTGTGCATGGAGTATCCATTTTTCACCATAAATCCTATTTGCCATGCAATTGGCTCAAAGCTTGCATAGCAGAATGAGGTGGAATGTGATCAGATTCTACCATGAAACACTTACACAGTCTTTTTGCTTTTATTTCTCTATACTGGTTGCTGGTGCTTATACCATACTGAGATATTTTTGCATGTGAACAGAGTGCAACTACCCTGTAAATAGTATTGGACCTGAAGACAACAACATGTTGATAGCACTTCATCTCCAAAGGCAAGCTGAAGGAATATTAAGTCTGTAGAACAGACCGTCAGAAAGCAGACAGTGGCATCTGGAGGGTAGGCTCCTTGCTCTGGCTGCCAGGACTGCTGTAACTTGCTCCTTGTCTGTCTATCAGGGCTGTAGAGCAATCTTTAGGTAGACAGCATTACTTATGCTTCACTTAAGCCCACCCAAGTGAGGAAGAACTTCACTGGAGAGTTCATTTAGGTAGGCAAGAAGGGCTCTGGGCTCTCTTTTAAAGGCCTATGCCCTCTTTTAGGAAGAGGGCTCCGTGGGAGGGTGGAGGTAAAATGTGTGCTTCAGGCATAGTGCACTAGAGGTAAGGCATCTCAGCTTTTCCTATCTAATCGTCTCTTACTTAGCCATTGCTATGGCTATGACTGATCTATTAGAAGTGACCTTTTGTGGATGATGTCCTCATTTAAAAGCTTCAGTTCAAAAAGCTCTTCCGATGGACTGTGTACATTAATCACTCAATCATATGTACATTACAATTTCACCTAATCTTTTCCAGGTATCCTGAAACTTCCTTATGTGCAAAACTTTGCAAATTCAGTTTTTTTATAGTGACACTTTAAATTGAATCAATTTAGGAACGATTATCTTTTAAAAATATAAAAACCTGTAACAAAGACTTTGCACTGTTTCTGTTTGGTTGATTTTGTTTGTGGCAGTGTTCCTTTTTTACTGATTTTGTTTGTTGTTTTTGATAAAAGAACATCTTGTTGAAAGAAACCTTCAACAAAAGTTTTTGCTAAAATAAGAAACCAGAAAGTCTTCCTTGTTGGTGCCAACCATTATGCAAAATTATTACTCTGTTTGTCCATCTGCCTGTTGAGTCAGCTTGTACGTACCACAGTACAAGTATCAATGTCAACACAGCATAGAATTTTTGGTAGCAAAGGAGCATAGAAGGCATTGCAAGGTGCAGGTTTGAGGATTGACACTGATGTTCTTGTGAGGAAGAGAAAGTGATCCGTGTGGCGCAGCATTGCAACATATTACAATAGTGAAAATGTGAGTTGTGCATATCTGTTAGAAATCATCCCTGAAGAGTAGCCGGAGTTTCATTGCTCTAGAATTAGAAAGTTGTTTGCATGAGGTTGATTGGATAGAGTTAAGAAATCACTCCATGAATTGGCCAAACCTAATGTTGCGTATTGCAAAGGGCCATAAACTTCAAATTTGGGGGGGTCTGAAAAGCAACAGATCTCTAACTAGAGTGATTTAAGATGATTTTCTAAAATAGATGAATACTTCTATATTTCAAAAATAAAGTTTTAAATAAGCAGTACGTGCTGGGCATAACACATCTGAGGAATTACAGAAAAAGCTTAATTTTAAAATACCGTAATCTTGGGTGCATCTTTGGTTACTATTGGCTGGAAACCATATCAAATCCGTGTATCAGCACCCACATACCAAAATGCCTCTTCTTCAATGTTTCTGCAATACATTAGGAAGGGAATACAATCATATGTTAAGTATAGGGTTTTTCTGGGGATTTTTTTAAATTTATCTATGAGTTCATTTCCTGAACTCATTTTCTTCTGATCTCAGGAATAGAAATATGTGGTTTACCTCAAGATACTTTGGAAGAATTACTGCTGCATGGTTAATCCATCTGAATAGCATTTTTAAGATTTTTTCAAATTATGAAAGGGGATTTGTACCAGAAGTAGGTGAAGCAGGCAGCCTGGTAAAACTCAGCCTTCACTCCACAGCTATTCAAACAGCCAAAGCAAGCTTGATTCTATATAAAAAGGACTGACTGATGTTCAAGTGCGGTCTGTTCCAAGTGATGCATGAACTGGGACCCCCTTATGGTCCAGTCAGCAGTCTCTTTTAAGTGATCTATTGAGAGGTTTTCCCCCACCTGACCTAATTCTCAGTGGTTGTGCCAAAATATCTTTTCTGAAAATCATCCTTCGAGACATTGCATAGTTTGTTTTTTAAAAATGTGTGTATTGACTCCAAAGTGAATGTGCAAAGAATGAGGATTTTAGTTTTGAAAAATTTCAAGAATAAGGTCTATTTCTGGCAATTATTTTAATTTAATTTCAATTTCTGCTGACAACCATACTTCTTTTATGAAAAATATTAATTCCTAAGTTATTACTAGTCCTTATTCTCTATATCCAAATGTAATTTCCGGGCCTTTGTTTTTTTGATATGGAAAATCTTCCAACTTTAAAGGAAAATATAACTTTTTAGTACACAGTATTTCTCAAAAATTAATGTTACAAAAGTTTGAGAAAGAAAAATTGTGATCACCTTTGTAACATGCTTAAAAGAAGACATCAATAGTGATAAAAGATCTCTTTTTACATAAGTAGACATACATATTGGTTTTGCTATAGCAGTTGGACATGGATCTTGGGCTTATTTATTCTACTTTTGTCTAACAGAAAGCTTTTGTACAAACAATTTACAATTCCTGTTAATAGTAAACCAAAGAATCATAGAGGGTTTTTGAAAGCAAAGTCTCGGTGTTATGGCTCCAAGGATTGCTCAAGTACTGATTAATTTAACATCAGAACCCAGCATAAGGGCTTGTTTCTTCAATTTATCTGCTTTCTTTATGAGAATTTATAAAAGCTGACTAACCATCACCTCTGTTGCATGTTTCTACTGCTTAGAAAACACATCTTGAAAAACGCAACAGTTTTCACTTGGCTTAAACCAATCACATTGTGTTTCATTAAAAGGAGGTTGTTCTTCCCATTTAAAAGTTTTGTGGTTGTTGGTTCTCAGCATGCTGTTTGCTGAGAACAGAAGAATTTATTGTACAGTGAGAAGGGCTGGATGGCTATAGTTTTGCATGGGTTTGCTGTAAATAATGCAACTTATTTTTTAATAGCTGTTATGTGACATTCAGGGGATGGCAGCTGCCTTGCTGCCAGTAAAAACCTTGATCACACTTCAGCAACCAAACTTTCAGGACAAGAGAAAAAAACAGGGATTTTCCTCCATGGTTCTAGTTACACTTTATTTAGTTCTAATTTTTACAAAATACTTTTTGTTTCAATGTTAATATACTTTTATTTAAACAGAAAAGGAGCAGTTGCTGGATTGCTTCATTTAATACATGTTTCATTGATAGAGGCTGCAGAAATGTATTCTTTGAGGGCTT
>JAOXXN010000395.1:123437885-123450787 GCA_026770055.1 Myrmophylax atrothorax
TGCAATTACAGAAAGATTTATTTTCTTTGGACTGAAGACTTAAATATCTAGTAACACCATCATTCATTGGTCAGGTCCCTTAGATATATGGGCTGCAATTTCAGTAATTCTCTGTGCTGCTTGTGTTGAATAAAAAAATCATACTAGGCCTTGCATTGCATACACATGGCATGTTGAAGAGCTGACTACAGTCAGACATGTAGGGAACAAGAAAGTATATTTCCATAATCTCTCTGTGCAATGCAGCATTCCACAGCCCACCTTAAACTGTGGGTTCATACAATCTCTCTGTCCTGAGGCAACTCAGATACTGCAGAACATGTCAAAATGGGGAATAAAAAGCAAATGAAGTCTAGTTTTGATTCTAAGTTCTGTGATGTAACTTACAAGTTTCAAAATATCAAAGTGCCAAATTTAAATAAATCTGCTGAAAGCTGCTATGCTTATATGCCATTTCAACATGTCCTGAAAACACTGGAATTCTGCCACTAACTTCACTATGAACAGAAACTGTCACTTTGGAGGTTACATCACAGTCTGTTTCTCTAATGCCACCAAGCATATTGGGACAGGGTAATTTCTAGAGAATCCATTGAAAAATTCATTGAAAGAGAGATAAGGGATATAAGCTTGGCTATTTATGAGGATTTTAATTTGTCTAAACTGTAAAGCAAGGGGAATCCAAAATGTCAGCTTGCAATGCTTCAGATCTGTCCTTTAAGTCGCATCTACTGAGATCATACTTATATTTCTGTTTATTAAGACAACTCTGCATTACAAAATAGTATTCATTCATTGTTATGCCATATCTCATGAGATTCTTGAACTTCCTTCGTTTGTGTCAGATATGTTCCAAAAATACTGAAATAAGAAAAAATATAAGATCTACCAATGTTATTCACTTTTATATTGTCTATTTTATTATTTATTCTACTGTTATCAAACATAGCACACTTCAGACTAAAAAGTTTTAAGGGCAGCTGAAATTTTTAGAATGTTGTCAACAACATTTGTCTGTGGAAATAGCTAGAGAGAAATCATAATTGTGAAGGGTTTACTTTCTTTTATGCTATAGCCTTTGCCATCTGTATCATTTTTTTAAATATATTTTTATAACATTTATCTTCAGGAAGACAAGAAATGGGTTTCTGACATACTCGTAATATAGCAATAGATCAGAGCAGGGACACATTGATATAGCACCCTGCAAATGTAAAATAAATACATTTCCCTGTGCCCAGAACATAAGGAGGCCTAAAGGGAAATAAATCTGCAGAAGTCAGAAGTTTTCTTTCAATAACTGTTTTAGATCAACAACTTTGGCAGTATCCTAGTCCCTGAAGAAGGTGAGGTGACAGGTGAGGAGACCTTTGGGGTTCAAGCCACTGATAAAAAGCCAAGAGGAAAAAGCTACACATAGATTAAGAGAGGGAAAGAACGCCGTTTTTTTCTAGTGAGACTGGTGAACAAATTGCATACCATCTGCAATGCAAAGATACAAATAGCTCACAGAAAAATAGCCTGGTCTAAGGAATAAAATTTCTGAACAGATTCTGGAAGTACAGTTTCATCAATTGTAAACAGGATTTTGCAGGACTGAAATAGTAACCTTCGATTTAATACTGAGAGGAATAACAGCTAGGGAGTATGGCAGAGCTAGTGCTTTCAATGGTCTGGCTAGCTGCAAACACTGTTGGACAATGTTGAACAGACAGCCACATCTGCCCTGCTCAGCAGGAGGAAAGCCATGGCTATGTGGATCTCTGCAGCATTTAGTTTGAAGTGACAAAATGAAAAGCGTCAGGATGGATCTCTGAAACATGACAGGAAAGTTACTGTGTACTACAGTTCAGGATCAAATAAAAAGTCACACTGGCAAGGAAAGAAAATGTTCTGTTGAAGCAAATATTAAAACAAATGCATTTCACTTGGTAACTTGTCCAATTTCACTGAAGCATGTGAGTGGGCAAGTGAGTTCACAGCAGAAGTTAAAAGGATGCCTACCCTGATACCTGACTTGATGGCAATAGTAGAGGTTGGATGAGGTTGCAGATCCTTGCAGAGAGACTGTAGGAACACTTATTCCTCCCTCTTTAAGCCTAGAGAGAAAAAGGAGAATGAAAACCCAAGAAACTGAGTGAGAGGTAAAAGAAACAGAAGATAAAAAGGTACCAGATAAACCTCTGAGCAAGAATTGAACAACTGCACATATGTTTTACACAGAGCCAAGTCTATAGTGAAGAAGAAAATAAAAGGAAATAGCCCTTGTTTTTTAGTGGAATTTTGTTGGACTGCAAATGGCATTTGAGGATAATGTATAACAGATGGTAACTTAATGGGAAGGGAGACAGAAAGCAATTTACAGTATATAAACTGCTCTATGAAATATCAGGGCAAAAGAAAGTGCTGAAAGGATTAGGGGTAACTAGGAAATTATACAGAAAGCAAAGAAGCTGTGGACTGCTTTAGGTAAATGAGGATCTGCAGCTGTTGGCTGTGTTCTAGGCAAAAGATAAGGATATGCACTGAAAATAACATACATGAGAAAAGAGATGAAAGGGACAAAGGAAATTAGCACAAGTGAAAAGTCAGTGCACAGATAAACAATAAAACTATAACCTAACAGAGTGTTTGTAGAGTCCTGTATCTGAATCCCAGCAAAGGCAAGACTAGAAATCAGAAGAAAAACTATATGGGGATGAACCTATGAAATAAAGAAAAGGAATGAAGTCTTATTTCTGGTACTTTCAAATAGTCAGTGTAAAGAAGCAAATAAGAAATGGATAGTACTAATAGTTTCACGTGTAGTCCCCCTTCATCTGTCCCTGGATACAATAGTATTTTGGCTGTTGGGCACATGTGGAACCACATGAAGCCCAACATTGCTGTGGTACTTGGAGCATTAGGCCACACTTGACTCTTGAGAGGATCATCGGACCAGAATCGCCACTAATCTTAGTTGTAGATCCAGTCTCGTGAGAGAAAACGATAAGGACCTCAAATTATGGTCTGTTGTTTCCTAGCAAGGTATTCTTAGCACACAGAGCTAAGATGTGCTTAGGTAGGGAGCTTTGCTATTAGAGCTTCTCCATTTGTATGAGTGCTTGAATCCATATTCACTGAACCAGGGAGGGCAACCCATTTATTAAGTCACTAAATTAGGAGTGAGCATTAGCAAATGAACATTCAAACATTGGAAAAACCCTAGAAATCTTCCTGAGGTAGTTTGACTCAAGGTTTGAGCTCTAGTAAGAGAAAGTGTATGTAGATGTTCTGAGATTAAGTGAGCACCACTGTAATGCCTAATGCCTGAAGACTGCAAAGGAAACCTAAGTAACACGAAACTACAGTGACAGTGTCCAACCACATGCATCCCTCTCCCTGAAATCCCTAACAGAGCAACATCCATGCTCTGTAAGCAACGTAAGAGGAGAATGTATTGGGACATGAAGCTGGGAGGAGTGGCTGATAGCCTGGAGTGCTATGCTGCCCTTCAGAATGACCTGGACAGGTTAGAGAGATGGGCAGAGAAGAATGGTCTGAAATTAAAACAAACAAATAAAAGCATGTGCAGAGTCCTGCACCTGGAGTAGAACAACCCTGTGGACCAGTATGGGCTGGGGGCTGACCTGCTGAGAAGGAACTGGGGAAGGAACAAACTGTCCATGAGTCAGCAGTGTGTCCATGTGGCCAAGAAAGTCAGTGGTATCCTGGGGTGCAGTAGGAAGAGCATTTCCTGCAGGTCAAGGGATGTGATCCTTCCCATCTACTCAGCCTTGCTGAGGCTGTATGTGGAGTGCTGTGTCCAGTTCTAGGCTCTTCAGTACAAGAAAGACAGGAGCAGGTCCAGTGGAGAGCAACAAAGATGGAGAGGGGACCGGAGCATCTCTCTTAGATGCTGGGCCTGTTCAGTTTTGAAGACATGACAGAGGGAACCTTGTCAATGTGTATAAGTACCTGAAGGAAGGGTGACAGGAGGCTGTAGCCAGGCTCTTCTTGGTGGTGCCAAGCAATAGGATAAGAGACAATGGGTAGAAACTGATGCACAGGAAGTTCTACATAATTATGAGAAAGAACTTATTTACTATGCAAGTGTCCACACACTGGAACAGACTGCCCAGAGAGGTTGTGGAGTCTCCCTCACTGGAGATATTCGAGAACCATCTGGGCACAATTCTCCCTGCATGAGCAGAGAGGTTGGACCAGATGTGGTCCCTTCCTACCTTACCGTTTCTGTGATTCTGTGAATTATGTAGCATCTATGAACCCAGCCTGTGGAGCCAGGAGACAGTGTAACTGATAGACTATACCAAGGAAAATAGAGTTTTGTAAGTATTAAATTGTGGTATATACCTTGCCCAGCAACTTGAATCCAGAGTTTACACCTCTGATTCTCCCCCTGATGTCCTCTGGAGGTTTTTCAGGCCACAGAGGAAGGACAACAAAGAACTCACTTTTTAATGTAGACTCCAGAGATTAAGATAGTTAAGTATGATGTAATAACCTGCCTCACTTTCCTTTCTGCGACAGCATTTCAAGAGTCTGGAGAAGAAAGGGTACTATGAAAAAGGAAATGGATAAAACACAGAATTCTTGTGGAAAAGAGGCCAGTTTTATTTAACTTTTTAAAATAGAAATAAATGTCTGGAAGGCTAATTATTTGCAAAGTAAAAATTTATTAAATTAATTAGAGTAACTAAAAGCAGAATTGTCAAGCTGGCATCAAGCTGAAACACAAATAATGAAAAAAGAAGCCTATCATAAAATTAATTTCTTATGTCTATAGTTAAGAATATCTTCCTGCATCTGTTGTATGCTGTTCAGTATTAATTTATCTGAATATAGCAGGAAATAAGTAAGTTCCAGCATGTGTCAATATCCAACTCTTATGTTTTAGTGGGTCTATATTTACTTCACTGCATCTACAAAACTCCCGCTAACAACAAGTAATATTGAATTATTGGGGTAGCGCAAACAAATTAAGGGCCATAGAGACCTGTGACAATAAAGCCTTGAGAATGGCACAATTGATATTAACGTGTCCTGTAGATTCTCCTACATTCTGGAACTAACTTGTCAATGTTAAAATGTCAAAAATAAATACAGCAGTTTAAGTTGCAGCGACAGTCTGAAAAGAACTAGAAGTGGCCTTTATTAACAGGTCTAATCCGCACTGACTTGTTTCTATTCACCTGGATACTGAAAACATACGTGAAGATAACATGAAGGCACCCTGAATTGCCAGGCAGTGGAAGGATTTCAGGAAAATATATTCCAAAGCTGAGAACACTGTACTTAACAAAGAAGAACCTTAACAGTGCTTCCAAAACACTGGACCTGAGGAAAGACATTCCTCCTGTTCTCCTCTGGGCTTTGATCTTTGCTGGCTCTCCCTGGCCCTCCCTAATGTGGAGGCCTGTAATGTCTTGGGAGGGTTTATCTCTCCTCATATCAAAGAGAGCCTGAAAGCCTCTACTGGAATGCAGGTGGAGAAAACATCCAACTATCTTTGACAAAGGTGCTTCTTCTTAGGCAGGAAATCTTCCCTAAGTGAAACAAGCTCTAATCTCCTTGTCATAAATCTTCTGGAAAGGGCATCTACAATTCATACCATTTTTTTTTCTCTTTGACTCTTCAGTTCTTTAGGAGCCAAGCAGATTAGGTAGATCACACTTTGTCATGAGCATTCAATGTTGTGAGCAATGGATGCACAGTTGCTACTAGTGTCCTAATCCAGCCTACTGGCACTTTGCAAATACTGGAGGTGAGCTGGAACAATGTAAGAAAATAACGTACAGTTTGTGTTGGAAAATGACTATAAAAAACCCTTAAAAAAGTAAGTATTTAAGAAGTTTATTTATATATATCAACTGTAAAACTATCTCAACTGTTAAAATGCAATGCCTTCATAGAAAGGTTAGGCTTCCCCGTGAGAAACACATTTCAATTCTACTAACAAAAGTCAAGGC
Source organism: Myrmophylax atrothorax (assembly GCA_026770055.1). Lineage (NCBI taxonomy): Eukaryota > Metazoa > Chordata > Aves > Passeriformes > Thamnophilidae > Myrmophylax > Myrmophylax atrothorax. Next base: position 123,443,855 of record JAOXXN010000395.1, read on the forward strand.
TTATTATTAAATGCCATCATATGCATGATATCATTTTTAACCTGAACAGGCATCCCATGTTGTAGCATGGCAATTTAGCTATAGGGTGATTGTGGAAAAGGTCTTGTAGTTTTATTATAGAAAAATAAGGTGCTGTCAAGTTATGACTGTGATAAATACTTATTGAAATTGAGAGAGGACAATGTCATCGAAGCAAAACTATTTATTAATATAAATGAGTCAGCTGAGTTGGGTGTATCTCACTGAGGAGGCAAACCTGTCCTTAGAATGGATGCCCTTTTATACCCTTCCCCAGACTAGTGGAAACCATTTTCCCATTGCCTGGGTTCTCAGGAACCTACATCCTTTCCCACCTGCTTACCTTGCTTGAACCAGCCCTTTACCTCGCTCCTTTATTTTATATTCCTTTTTTGAAGCTGTACTCAGTATCACCCCTCCTACTGGCTCTAACAACTCCTTGCACTTAAGCAATGAACATAGCTAACCTCCCTCCCTTTTCTGTCCATGAGGTCATGTGGCTGAAGCAAAACATTATTTCATTTCACACAGATTAAAGTGCATAAAGTGTCCAAGATGTGCTAGGCAATTTATGTAAAAAAACTGTGGAATTGTCCCAAAATGGATAGAAGGTTAAATAAGATAATGGCTTACAGACTGTTTTGTACCTGGTAACCTTTAAAGTTAACTTAAAGTTTACTTCTAATAACAAATGAAAACTTCTACATCATTTTAAAGTAATCGTGGGCCTACCATTCATCTCCACACAAAATGTAAGGGAACAGAAGTGCTGATGTCTATATGAAGGATCAAGTGCAGGCTAGACAGCCTGCCATGACCCAGCCGAGGGCAGGCTGCTTCTCTGGGAGTGGAGTCTTCACATGTCTTTGCTTATTGTGCCATGTAGTCCTGAGGACTCATTGGCTGATGTCTAATTCCATTACATGTTCCTCTCGTAAGTAATTTTTCACATTTTTCTTTAATTGCTATGTTATGTTTTGTTGTATTTTGTTTTATTCAATGTCAGATAATTGCTTTAGGTTTTTGGACCTAAAACTTTTTGCATAGAAAGAAGGGATCATGGTTGCCTTGCATGATCTTCTTGGACAAATAATTAGTTGGTCTATCTTGCCTTTCAGAACAGCAGAGTATTTAAGATAAAAATTACTTTGGCACAAATATTGAATAATGAAGTATTCATATCAATCTTCTTTTATATTTTGCAGAGGCAAATAAATCAATATCTTATAATCCTGCATAGCAATCAGCAAATAAAGCTGGTAGATAGTGAATGCAGAAAGACTTCCCATTTATGCCAAAAGTGGTTTATGACAGTAATATATTATTGATATTCTGTCTACCCATAAGATTCAGATACTCTCAAAAATGGCTGAGCCCATATGTCCCATAAGTAATCTTCCTACTCTTCACAATGTCCTTGTCAGGCTTTCTGAAATACTGGCAAAATTTTAGAATAAAATTATCTGTAGAGTGGAAATCAGTTTAGTTGCATTCCTACACCATTGCATGAAAGAGTTAAAATTTTCAATTTCTTAGTTATACCACTAAATTAGTCCTTTTCAATCCCTTTCTGCAGCCTGAATGTACCTTCTTCTGAGGTTTTCTAAAATTTGTCTTCTTGTTTAGAAGGCCCTGTATGCTGTTATTTCTGCACAAAACCTCCACACATCTAGTATTCTCTCTGCTTCTTTCCTTCCCTTCCACTGGGCCTCACCATAGTAGTTTCTAATTTGTTCATTGCCCTGGGCTGCTGAAAATTACTTCTTAAAAAATTATATCCTGATGTATGTATTTCAATGCAGAGCAGATTGCTGAAGTGCTGGTGTGAGCCTGCTGTTCTGGATTCCCTACGCTTGCTGCCCTGCATGCTACACGCAGATTTGATGAACTGGGAGGCCATGGTGGCATGGAAGAGAGGAATGGGAGCAGACAGCAGGTGGGAAGAGGGCTCAGTAGGATTTCAATAGGCTTGAGAAGGATGGTTGTGTTATATTATACCAAAGAATTTTCTGGTAGTGTAATTCTTCATCAATGAGAAAGAACTACTTTGAATCCAATCTGATTCAATGCAAAAATTAAATAAGAAATTGGCAGTATGAGGGCAGCCTCGCTGGAAATAAAACATCAAATGTAAGCTCAGCTCTTGGTGGATTTTTAAAGGAGGGTGAATATGTACCCTTATTATGGGAATAAAGTATGAACAAATAGTGGTGAAGAGCAGTGATTGTTAGAAAGAAATGATAGATGACTGCATAGGTTCATCAGTAAATACCAATAACCTACCAAAAAAAACTTAAGAAGCAACCAATCAAACCTTGCTTGAGCTACATATGATCTAACACATCTTAAATATATCTAAAAGTAAAAAATGAGGGTGATAAATCTAATAACTTTCTCAAGGAGCTAGAACATCCTCCACAGTATTCATCAAGTGCCTGCCTTGGTTAAGTGGACAGCTGGTGCTGCAAACAAAACTGTTTCCTGGTGTTTTCTTCTGACCTTATAGGCCTCTAGTATACAATAAGATCTTGAGATATATACCTGAAACCCCAGGATGAAACTCTCCAGTATCACAGCTTCCCCCCAAAATTAGTAATAAACTATTCACCAAGAGCTACTTTTAAAATTCTGCTGTGCTTATATCTATTTTTCACATGCTTTGGAGTTTTTAGAATCCTTCTTAAAAAAGAAAACTGTAGCCTTGGAGTAAATCTGTTGTGACTGAATTCAGAAACCATGGATTAAATAAACAAATTTTTACCCTTTCTAGTCTGGCAGTGGGATTATTTTCCTTGAAGAACTTCTCAATGCTTATATACAACCACTTCTATTGGTTTGGAGAATAACTCCTATAAAGTATTTTCTCTTTCTATAGGAAATTATTGTGAGAAGCCAGACAGGTCCTAAATCAAAATCACTAACAGAATCAATATAATTTGTTTTACTGGTTTCCACTGAAGTACAAGGCTTTATGTATGACTTTCTTTGCTTGTCCTTTGGCAATATTTTAAAGAAAATTATCTGGAAAGATTGGCTAAAGACTTTTTCCAGAGTTAACATGAAAGAAAATTGAAGAGTTATGACACAGTTATGTAAAAACATAAAACTATAAAAATTTTGTTGCCTGTAGCCTTGAACATAAAATGATTTGCAGATAATCACTGTGTAACAGTGAGAATTTAAGCCATTCCGTGAATGAATTTATGTAAATATTTTGGGTTCAATTGACACATTTTAAAAACAACAATATTTGCAGCACACAACAGCCTTCGATAGCAAAAGCTGTATTTCTTTTGAAAGAAAATTAATTAAAAAAATGTACTTCAGGTGCCTAATTTTCTCCAGATGCTAATTTAATCCATCCAAAATAAAGACCCTAAAACATGTTTTAAGTGGATATATGCAGTAACCAAAATTTTCACATTACAGATCTGCTCCTACTGTCCTGAACTAATAATTAAGGTAGCTGTAGCCAAAGCAGGTGCTATTTGTTTGGTCTGCTAGGGAGAAATTGGAGGCATCTGAGAAAGTGGTGTAGAAGCAGTCTAATGGTTCTTGCTATCCTTATGCTAGTTTCCATAAGGAATTACATGCCTTGCCTTTTAAGGACAGTGTAATAGGGGATGAGTGTGCCCTTATGAGATGTTTCTGTACTCTCCCAAGAGATCTGAGCAAAAGCAGACCCAATCTTAACTGCCTATAAATTAATTGTGCTGTCTGGGAAACAAACAGGGAGGGGGTAAAAAATCCTGTGCAAATGTTTAATGGGGCAATTAATATTATGAAGACATGGTAGGTAGCTCACAACTGGACCACTGTACTAGATAAGCAGAGGCTCTTTAGGAAAGACAGGCTGTGAAGATGAGAGCTGGAGGATTGCATTCTCCATGAAGGAGTAGCTCACTTGTTGAAAACTTACAGGTCAAGATCAGAGCAGGAGCCACCCAGGGGATGTTGTAGCTACCATCTGCTGCAGATTGCACAAGTAGCAGAGTGAGAAGATAGGCAAACCTTTAATAACTTGAACTCTGCTCTCCTAGTTGAAAGCTCTTGTTATCCTGGGGGACTTTAATCACTCCAATATCTGCTGGTAGAGCAACAAAGCAGGGCATGTGATGATTTTTTTGGTGTAGCTGTGAGACAGGCTAACAGGGAATGATGTTCTGCACATTCTGCTACTCATAAACAAAGAAAAAACTAATTCTGCAACCAATTACAGTCATTGGGAACTATGACTGCAGTGACCATAAGTTGAATTAAGCACCTAAGGGAAATAAATAAGACATGTAGCAAAGACAACAAGTTTTAGGAGGGCAATCTTGGCTGCTTCAGGACTTTGGTAGTCAGGATCCTTTAACAGGCTGTCTGAAAGAGCAAAGGAGGCAAGAGAGTTAAATTTTCAAGTGCAATCTCTTCAAGGCATAACAGTCTGATTTAATGGATAAAGCAAGAACGCAGCCATCACAGGACGCCAGCTTGACTCCACAGACTACTCCTTAGCTAAAATGCTGAAAAGAAGCTTATGGAAATCGGATAGATAACCAAGGATGAATATGAAAAGTTATCTGGACATAGATGGGAGGGACAAAGAACACAGAAAAAGCTGAGGTGCTAAGTCCCTTTGTCCCAGTCCTTACTAGCATAAGTAAACCTCTGCTCTGAGGTTTCCCATGCCTCCATGGCAAGCAGGAGTTTGTGAAGAGAAGTACTATCCACTTCAGGGGACAATCAGACTGGTGACCACTTAGATCTGCTTGATACACAAAAGTCCATGGAATCAGATAATTTTATTAATGCTTGGCAAAAGATGTTATGTTTGTGTACTGTGGGTTTCAAGTGTGCCTTTCTAATTGTAGTAGGCACTTAAATGCCTCCCTGACACCTGATCCCGTCAGATCTTGGAAACTAAGCAGGGTCAGCCCCGGGTTAGTACTTGGATGGGAGACCTCCTGGCAATACCGGGGGCTGTAGGTTCTAGTCCCGAGCACTTCACTGTCACCATCCAAGCTCACTTGGCCGTGGCAGATGTCTGCACACACTGTGCCTCATCTAAAAAATCCACTGCGCAGGCTGGAAGGGGACACCCACGTGGGGAGAGCCCTGCCCAAATCTTCGTTCGCAAAGCCTGGCCATACATATAATTGTAGTGTTATTGCCTTTTACCCTCTGGGGTAAACATTTATGAAAAAACACCTCAGCAGTTACTTCTGAGAGGTGATGAGTAGATAGACATAATTCCGGGACAACACTGGGGACAGAGCTGAGGATGGTTAACCACCACCCTCTTGGATGCAACAATTCTGCTTCCTTTGTATACTGTCATGTATACCCCCTATATGCTTGGCAATTTATCACAAATTGGAAAATATATTTATGGAATGTATGGTAAATTCATTAACAAAATAAATATTCAGACTTCAAGTGTGATTCCACAGTCAGTTTAGGGGCATGCATAAAATTGATGGGGTGAAGAAAATATCTGATGGGGCTGGGCATCTTATTTTCAGATGCTGAGATAGGATATTTGCCAGGAGTTCCTTGACTGTATGAGAAGCTGAAAATAATTTTCAATATCCTCCTAGCAGCTCTTTTCCGTCTGCTGCCAACGGATGCCCTGGGTAACTCTGTACTAACTGAAGATTCATCATGGGAAAATTTCTTACTAAAAAAAGCCCAAGCATGTAAAAGTTTGTCAGGAAGAAGGCGAGGGAAACAGGGGGGAATTGAGTAGCAGAGGCGAAAGTTGAGTAGCAGCTGCTGGATGGAGGAAGCTTAGTAATGGATCCCTGCACCAGGAGCTGATGTTGAGATTGCTCAGATTTCAACACAGGTAGTGTCACTAGAAGAATTTACCTAGAGAATGGAAGAATTCTTCACAGAAAGGGTTGTCAGGCATTGGAACGGATTGCCCAGGAGGGTGGTGGAGTCACCATCCCTGGAGGTGTTTAAGAGTGGATGTGGCACTTAGTGCCATGGTCTAGTTGACAAGGTGGTATTTGGTCAAAGATTGGACTTGATCTCAGAGGCTTTTTCCAAGCTAAGAAAGCTGGGAGAAAGCTTTCAGGCTTACATGGAAACATGCTTTTCCCACAACAGATACACACCTCTTATCTAGATTAGAAAGTTTCTTCTCTTTGTGGCACTGAAAATTTATACAATGTTTTGTTCCTTATCTCTGTGTGTAAGATCCTTTTTACTTTTAGAGATGGTTTTCCTTTCAATTAAATTTGAATTTTGTTGTCAGAAAAATTACTCTTAATAGTCATTGAGGACTAAACTGAGTGGAATAAAAACCTTGCAAACTTCCCAGCTGACATTATATTCGTTTCATATTTCAAGCAAAGAGGAATAACCAGCACAGTTAGTGAAATCTCTCCACTTGCTTGATCAATAGCCTCTGTATAAAATTTTCCAACAGACAGAACATTCTTGGAGTATAATTCTTCAGCACTGTTAATCTCCCAAATTAAACTCCACCTATATTCAGGTGTCTGATCCCCTGGAGCGCAATTTTTCAAAATAAAATTAAATATAGGCCTGGCTTACTGCAGTCCCATAAATTCAACTGCCTATTAGATACTCTGTGTCCCATTGGTTATGAAACTGTTCACAATCCTACCTGCAATTACAGAAATGTATTACTTGAAATTTTTGATGAATGTGTATTTAAAATATTAAGTGTTCAATGTACAAGTAACTCAGAGAAGAAGTTTAACTGCATCTTAACTTGGGAGAATCTATAATAAAACATTTCTATTTATTTAAAACAAAATCAGAAAGTCTTCTGCCTCCCTAACATCTGACAAAAATACCTGTGGATCTGTGTTATGAAAGGCTAGAATTTTCACCTGTCATTTTGACCAGTTATATATTTTGAGTACTATCTTATATGTTCATTAGACATTTTCTCTGAAA
>JAOXXN010000395.1:123461742-123488661 GCA_026770055.1 Myrmophylax atrothorax
ACTGAAACAGATCTGCCCCCAAGTCTCTCTCTTTACCTAATGGCTTAACACAAACAGCAAAACTCAAGATATTACCAAAAACCTCCAACATGAACATTGCCATCTTACATTTGAGAGGTTATCTGGACATTTTAGAGATTATTTTGAAGCTTTTGCTGTTTGCTGACATCCCTGTGGGTCATGAGAACCAAGTTAAGATTATGTCTTATTATATTGATTCTTCTCTCCAAATAATCACTGAGACCTGTGAGCTTTCTAGTGGTGGAGTACTGACACCATTATGGAGAAATATAGCTCACTTTTGAGCTACAGAAGGAATGATACTTTCTTCTAGAATTGATTTCTTAATGATATTTATATTACTGATAAGACCAGTCTCACTTGGTAAGAAAGAAATTGATTTGGCCTTGTCTAGAAACACTGTAAGTTAGTCCATGATTAGCACTGCAGAAGCTTAACTAAGTGCTTTTGAAGTTAAATAGAAAAAGAGAGGTGACAAGACATATCATGGATTTGACAGGGAGAATAACCCAGCATGATGTATGGAGCAGTAGATTTTCTTCCCTAATGAGGATGGTAAGGTGGTATTTTCTTACCAGTCAAGGTGTGAAGGTGTAGTGTTTGCTGGCTTAATCAGACTTCAAGATTAATTGCTATGCAATCCATGTCCAATGAGTAGAGGTGCAAGATAGGAAGGACTGGTTCTCAAGGGGGAATTCAGTGCTTGAGTCTTCTTCCCATTTATACTAACAGCTGCCAGCTCATAAAGTCATAGGACACATAACTGAGCAGTTTAAAGGACAGAAAGATAACTGCGATGAAAAAAGAGCTACCTGAGTAATGCAAACTCTCAGCTACTGCCTTAAAAGGATAACAGAACTGCCTTGCAGAATGCTGCTTAAATGTTGGTAACCAGAGGTCTGTTTCCTTCCAGGTGTACTACCACAGAATGACTCCTCCTTAATCACCAAAATGCTGCTCATTACAAAAACAGGATTGTAATGCTTATAAACAAAAGAAATCATTAAACACTCACTGAGCATGGATATATATTTAAAGCTATTCTAGAACAATGCTGCTTATGCAAAACAGCTTAACTGTTTTCAGTGTGAGACTGCCAAAGAGCAAGATTTAGCAGGAGTAAAGCTGAAATATATGACAGGTTATAAGAAGAGAAACCAAAATGCTTATTATGGGAATAGCTGTAAAATACATGAATCTTGAAATTTGTACAAAAAAGCATGAGTAATAATCTATCACAGAGAACAGAGCTGCCCAGGGACAGAACTTTTCAGATGTAGATGAGAATAGGAGTAATTAAAATGTTATTTTCAACTCAATAAAATACTCTAAATCAAATTATTTTAGGATTGTTTTGGGTTTTTTTCTTTTATCCAGTTTTTAATGATGGGAAACTTTATGGAATGGAATCACAGGAATAAAAAAAAGATTGTTGAGAGGAATCACCATAAAATTAAACAATGACCAATGAAATGACATATTTAGACAAACAACTTCAAAAATCCACAAAAAACCCCCCGTTGAGCAGACTACTGCAATTTGCCAGGCTGGGTGGCATTTTTTCTTGCTTTACCAGGGCTTAAGACTACACAGCAGATATGGAAAAATATTTCCTTCATAAAACAAAAGGATGGAAGAGAATTTTCATGTTATCAGGGCTTGTTTACATAGGCCAGACAGGTGAAACTGCGAGCCCTATAATGTGGCTGGAGAACAGCGAGGCTTTGAGGAAATAAGCCTGGAGAGTCCCCTCTTTACATTACCAGCCACAGACTTGTCAAAAAGAGAATTATTAATAGTGGGAAAACTGGAAGCTTGCTTCTGATTGCATTGTGGATGACTTTGATTTCAAAAGCTCATCATATTACAGCTTTTTCATTTATTTTAAAGACATCAGTTACTATGCCCCTACCTAAGGAAACAGAGATACATTTTTTAGTGCATTTCATTCTCTCCTGTGGCCTCTAACAATACAAACCACGTCTTGCTCTGCCCCCATGAACCTGACAGCTTTATATGTCCTGGGGATTCATTGTCAGACAGTGGTAGCAGGAAAACAGAGGGGAAAAGGGTTATAATAGGCCTTCTATTCCTTTCTCTCACCAACCCACTCAATCAGTTTAGAAATGCTAGAAAGAGTTCATTTCAACTTGAGTTCAACATACACATTTTCACTTTTAGCCTTGAACCAGAGACTATTATAACAATGCTTTTCACTCTATTTATAACACCATACTTTTAGACATCATGCCTGCAATCTGAAGTGACAGGTCCAGTGGCATAATGCAGAGGAGGTGATTAGAATCTGGCTGGGAGTTTTTCTCTGAAAATTCTTTCCAAACTAAATCAGCATTATTCTGACAGCTTGAGACTAGTAATAAAATATAGTTTCATCTTCTCACTAGTGGTGCTAAGCTGGATGCACAGATGTGAAAATTTGGACTCTAAGAGCCAAAAAAAAATTCCCAATTACAATTTTTATCACCTATTAGATTAATCATGCTAAAACTGATGTGACAGCTAAGATTCAAGATCTTATTAGATACAATGAACTTTATCTGCACAGGGAGTTTTTTTGTTGGTTTTTTTTTTTTTTTGGTCTTGAGATAAACCTGAAAAGAGTAAGAGATCTAGAGCTGGGCCAAAATTCTCAGATGAACATCACATGCCTTTCATCTACCAAGGGGTAAAAAAGAAGATTTTGTAACATTTCAGGATGATTCATGCTAGTTAAATAAAATTTATATATTTAATTTTGAAAATGAAAAAAAATTAAATTTAATATTCTCTGGTCATATATTATTTACTCATTTTAAAATGACTGCCTGGCCTAAAAAGTTTGTCTCAATTTTCCTCTTTAAGAGACAAAAATTATTTAATATCTCTGGAGCTAGAATAAACTAAAATATTGCACACAAAACCTAAATAAATTCAGGAAGTTTTTTGGAAAAAAAAAAAACCAAACATTCAGATTTGGTTTAAAGAAAATTTATTTTTCCCAGGGACAGGAGGCAAATAGATAGGTAATGAGTACATTTTATTTCCTGATAACAAGATTGTATTTGAGAATGACTTAAAAATATGCAATGTCTTGCTTATGTTCAAAATTGTTGGGGATTTTTTATTTGTTTTTCTGTCATTCTACCATGAGAGACCACATCTTAAGATACAGTTCTTTGCACTAGATTCTGAAACATAACAACCATCATAGTAAGACTCTGTCTCTGATTAGCACCAGAGGTTACAGGAGCACTTTCTGTTTGAGTATGTAAATAGTTAATGAAAAGCCAGTAGATGGCACTCAAGAATGTGTTGCATTGATCATACCTAAGAAGTAGAAACCTTGTTGTGCTCTGCAATGGCCTCCTCAGTGTTCTCTGCCCAGGATATCTTAACACCCAGGATTGAAGAGAAGCTGAAGGAAAGATGTCACTTTGGATTTCATTGTTTGGCCTGCTCTTCACTATGACATATGCAAGTCTGAATTTTGTATGTCTAATTAAAACAATTGAAAGTATCTGCTAAATGCAGTAAAAAATAATGAGAAACCTGTTTGGAATATTTTTAGTTCCTTTTTGGTCTGCATAATACTGGACTTCAGTTGGCTAATGCAGATTACTGCATCTCCTTCAAATACAGTATGTTCTATGCTGTTTGATATTTTTACCAAGAAAGGATTTATTCTTTTAAATTAGGTCTTACAACATCGCCTTTTAACCTGATATAAATGACTTGCTGAAATAGAAGAAAAATAATCTGCTGAAGGGGGTTTCTTTCTTTTCATGGGGATTCCCTTGTCACCATGTTCTAAGTCTGGGAGTTTCTGGCCTCAGCTGGAAAGGCAGGAATGTAAAGACCACCCTTACAACTGACCACCATTACAGTGGCAGAGAAGAAACCATCTAGGGCCAGTGATCTCTGATTGAATGTCTTCCAGCTATGGCTATGCTTCTCATTACTGGACACAAAGACCTGCCTGATATGGGCATATTTATAAAGATAGACATATTCGAGTACAGAGGAGTGTCACAAAGATGATCAGAGGGCTGGAGCACTTCTCCTGCAAAGACAGGCTGAGAGAGTTGCAGTTCAGCCTGGACAAGAGAAGACCCTGGGGAGACTGTGTAGCACCTTCCAGTACTTAAAGGGACCTTCAAGAAGGATGGGGAGGAACTTTTCACAAGGCCATGCAGTGGTTGGACAAGGGGTAATGGTCTTAAGCTGAAAGAGAGTAGGTTTAGATTAGATATTAGGAAGAAATTCTTTATTGTGATGGTGAGACACTGGAACAGGTTGTCCAGAGAAGCTGTGGATGCTCCACCCCTGGAGCCATTCAATGCCAGGTCAAATGGGCCCCCCTCGAGCAACCTGATCTAATGGAACATATCCATGATCAGGCAGGAGGTTTGGAACTAGATGATCTTTAAAGTCTCTTCCAACCTAAACTACTCTATGAAGATCCTGAACATTTTTTCAAACCTATTTTTCAGCTCTCAGGATTCCTCTGCGGGAAAAACCTTTTGTTAATGGGCTCATGTAAAACTAATGAGCAAATTTAGCATAGACACAGCTTAAAGCTGCAAGACTTTTTCTGACACAGCTGCTTGCCTGAAACAATTCTCCTATCCCTGTGTGAGGCACAGCTAAGTTGTGTGTTGCCAGTCAACAGTAATAAAATTAAGAAAAACAATTAACAAATTTTGCTAAGTTAAAACTATCAGGAGGAACAAAATCTAGCTGGAAAAAGCAAGAGGAAATTCAGTTCTAAATTTCTTTTTGTGCAATTGACATAAACTGTCCTGCCAGGTCCAAGGGGCACAGACAACTCTGATGTGGTAAGGAGAAGAGTGGAAGAAGGAGAAGGGGGAAGGGGAAAGAAGAGAGACAGAGAGAGGACAAAGCAAAACCCTGGAGAGTTCAGTTTCCCATAGGGAAACAGAGTGTAACCACTCTTGGTGGCCAGGGCAACCTGCCTCCCCATCCCCACCAGCTGTTGCTCCCTGTTACAGCTCAGCTGCTCATGGTGCTCCACTGCTCATGCATTGTCCCTGAAAAAGCAGCAGGTTACATGCTGACTGGCAGAAAGCAAAACTGAGACACAGCTGTGGTGTGAGGTATCCTTATCACCTCGGTTTGCAAGGAAGGTCTGACAGCCTGCATGGCCTCTGTAGCTACATGGCCATGACTGGGCTTATGGGGAGATTTTTTAACAGAGGCAGAAAAGTGAATTTATACTGTAGGATGCAAAGACTGAGCAATATTTGTGCCATACTTATGGACCTGAGAGATGAGAAATCTCATAGCACCCTAGAATATGAGACTTATGTGAAAGAAAGTAGTGTTGAAAAATGATCTTATTAGTTATATGGCTTAGAAGGAATATTTCTTCACCTTCCAATTTTCCTAACTCCTTTTCCTAAGCATCCTATGCTTGATCCCTCCATGTCCTGCAAGCTAACCAGGCTTCAAGACTCCTTCAAGTTTGTAAGGCAGACGTTGCCTCCATCTTTATCTCTTACTGCTTTGACAGATCATTGCGTTTTCTGCCGAGGTCTTCTTCATGCTTCTCTACATCTTTTCCCCAGCTGCTTCAGGCTTACTTCCTCTATTTCACTTATGTCAGCCTTTCCATGTCTCCATCATAGTCCCTCACTCACTACCCTGCCCCAAACACCCTTCTCTGTTGGTAAGTAACTTCCTAATTGTCTTAGAGAGTAAAAGCCTGCAAACAAGGAGCAAGAGAAGGAAGATTATGAAGGACTGCAACTGAGCAGGCTCACAAGGTGCTAAATGACCCTGCTCAGTAGCACAGTTTGAAAGCTTGAGGGATGTAGCCTCACAGATATTTCTAATCCAGCAGTTTTGGTTGGTAGGGAACATGTACTGAGGGGTTTTTTGGTAATTCTGACATAAAGAAGAATGAACGAAAATGAAGTATTAATGGTTTAGCAAGTGAAAATTTAAGAAGCAGATATACTGTTTGATATCACAAGACAGTGTACCTTGAAGCTTTCTAGCACTAAAGCAGAAACAGAAAGGATTTTTTTCTGTTTACATAAGAAAAAACATATATCCTGGAAGAGTTTTAGTTGGAAGGGACCTCTAGAGTTCCTCTACTCGGCCCTCCAAAACCACCACCACTGTTAAGAATATTTTCTTCCCTCTAGTCAATTTCCCTTGTTACAGGAGCCTCTTTGACTTTCATTACAGTGCCAGTATCTCTTTCTACATTCCTTGGGTAATCTGATAGATCACAGCTGGTGAAATTCTGTGCACTAATATGATGTAAACTGTCATAACTACTTTTGATAAAACATTGTTATGATCCATGAAAGTGAAATATTAGCTAATCAGTGAATCATATTTTCAATGAAAACCAAGATGCATTTTTTCTTTCACGAGTTTGCCTCTTTGCAGGTGAGTAAATTATATATATATAAGATTCCTATTTTACTTTTTCCTCCTCAGACTTGACAACTCTAGAAGAGTTTAGCATCACAAAAGGAGGTAACCAATATTCAAGTCAGACACTTTGCTGTGGATAACAGACTCTCCTGTGGCAGCGGAAGAGACTAGTTTCTCTGAACTTGCACAACTCTGACACCAACCAACCACAGTCTACTACTCTTAGAAATCATATTTCTGGCAAGATAATATTGAGAATATTCTCTGCAGCAGAGTTTATAGAAACTGAATGGATTGACTGTAAAGGTGTTCAGCTTAACCACTTTCCCCTTTCTCCCTGACATGATCAGTTCAATTTAACACCACATGGGACTGGAAACACACAAAGTAGGAAAGAGCAGTGCAGGCTGGAGAGGGTTTTGAGGTGCTCTGAAAATAGCAATATTTTCTGTTCAGAGTATTTATACTGGCCTATGCCGAGAATCTTTTCATTCTTTATCTGGATATTTTTCTGTTTTGGCAAGTGTTATAAAATCATAGAATTGTTTAAGTTGGAAAAGACCTTTAAAATCATTGAGTCCAAACATTTCATCCTTTATTTTCTTCCTATCACTAATTCCTACTACTAATATTCCCAGGTTTGGTTGGTGGGCTGTGGGACATGACTATGGCAAAGACAAACCCTTCTTCCTGCAAAAGATTGCCTAGCATCTGGAATAGACTTTTCTTAGGTACCATTGCCTTCCAGATATAGCACAGAAGAAAGGAAAGAGCAAGTTTTGGACAACACTAATAGCAGCTCTTGGTGAATTGTTCTGCACATCATCTTTGCAGCAAGCCTTGCTGGGTGGAGCAGAAGAGTATCATAAAGGCCTCCAAGCATGTTGATAAAATGCATTTTTGTGTGCTCATATGGCCTGAAAGAAAGATGTAAAATCCTGACAGAGATTTTTATAGAAAAGTACAAGTTCATACTGTCTCCTGCACATCCATTTTTGTCTTGGTGTATGTTAAAAACACTGGATGAGGAAAACTTTTCTCATATTCTTTTGATTTCTTCTCTCATTTCTGGTAACCCTCTGCCCCTGGGCCCTCAAACCTATCAGAAATCAGAGTAATCTACTAACATTAGGAGCCTTCATAACAACAGGAGCTTACTGTCCTGGTCCCATCCTGAGCCATCTTTGCTATCTCCTCACAGAGCTTAGCAGTCTGACATAAAATACAGGTCTTGATTTAAAGCCATAGTGTTTGACAACTGGGCTCATTTTTGGAAAGAGCACAGTCATCTGAAAGATCAAATACTGTACCTATAGCCATGCCACATATGTTATTTTAATTCAGAAAGTTGAGAACTTGAAAATAAAACACTGCAATATAATATAAAACATTATCAGGGCACTATTTAATGCTAAAAACTGTGGGAAAGTGTCAAAGCCTGAAACAAACTGCCTGCAGAAAAAAGTTGTGAAAGAAGCACAAAATTCAATTTGGTACTTAACATAAATGGATATAAAACCTTTGAATATAATAACCAGATTTTTTTTCTACAATGGCACATCATTTTTACAAATGATTTATCCAGTTTTTTATAGAAAATATTTTTTACCTCACCACTCCTGACCGGTTTTTGCACTTTTTTCAGTGAAACAAAAAGTAACCCTCACATGGGCTATTATTAAGAGTTTGGCATTATCCAAATATCAAGAGACTCTGAAGAAATTAACTGATATGAAACCAGTAGGAAATTTGATAGAATGAGTGCATTCATGGGGGCTGAAAAAGATAATGAAGAGTTTTTTATATCTACAAAATTTCCAAATGAAGTTCTTCTTTCAAAAAGAAGATGCAAATGATAACAGAGAGGCTGTAGATCTTACCTTAGGCCATCTTAACATACAGCTCTCAGCACCTTACTCCTAAAGGACAAAACACTTGTTGCAAAAGTGTCTAAGCCTTTCAGAAACTAAAATTTAATTAAACATCTAATATTTTCCCATAAATCTGTCTTTCTTAACCTGAAGAGTAATCTCATTATAGGGAAAAGTTTTCCAAAAGCAAAAAATGTAAAGTTAATTAGATGAAGGCAAATCAAAAGGTAAACCTAGAAAAAGTGGCCACAGAGAGAGATGCACATGTATTAACTATCACAGGCTCCATCACCTCCTAGCTCCTGTCATTTGAAAATCCACCGACACACTTCTGCTGTGGCAAGTACTCACTATCATCCAGCAAATTAGCAAACTTTTCTCCTTGGATAAGAGGTAGTGATTCCAAATGCCTGTCCCAGTTTTTAGGGTTTTACAATCCTCTCATAATAAAATAAAAAAAAAAATGATAGATAGATAGATAGATAGATAGATAGATAGATAGATAGATAGATAGATAGATAGATAGATAGAAAGAAAGAAAGAAAAAAGGTGGGCTAAAATATGAAGGAATAAGAAAAACAAGGAATTTAAACTGCTTAGTATTAGGGTCAGATATAGGTCCATCTCAAGACACACCAGGGAACAGAACACAAAGTTGCTGTGCATAAACAGCCCCAAAGAGCAAGAGCTACATATTACAGATTTTTATTAGATTATGTTTTAAAGTGTCCCTAGGCATAATACACTTTTATTTTTTTATATGTTCAAAGAGCATTTTTGTAAGAGAGTGAAGCTGTAATATGCCATGTGTCAGTAACTCAAAAATGAAAGTTCATAAAAATTGATATTCAGAAAATAATAAGTCGCTATATGTCAAGAGAGGCATTAATAAAACAAGAAGGAACTGTACTGCCTGCATATGGTAAATATTGCAAAACAACAAAGCAAGAGGCATTATGCCATTTGAGCAGTTCACATTTTTATGCACCCCTTAGTCTCAAAGTGTCAGTGGAGGCAATGATTAGCCACCAAGATCCAGGGAAGTACCACTGTTACTCCCCCAAATTCTTGTTCATTATTGTTTGCTTTTAGCAAATTTTAAAGTGTATTCTTAACTGTTGCAAGGTAGCAATAAGATAGTTGACAACAACTCAGCTTCTTTCAGGCACAGGAGAGCGTACTGCCCAAGATTAGCCGTGATGCATATTCACTACAATTGCTAATCCTTCCTCCAAAAGCCGTGATTCAAGATATTGCAATAAAAAGCAGTAGACTCACAGACAGAAAGACAATGTGATCTTCCGATTGTTTTTTTCTGCAACTCATTCTATGTAAGCAAAATCTGATTCCAAAGTACTTAAAATTCCAATTTGTCTCTATACTTATGACCTCAAAGAAACATTCAAAACATAGAGACACAATTTAATGCATTATTTTTTTCTTACAGTAGTCACACCACAGATGCTGCTAGGCTTGTTCAGAACTTGGTGTTCAGGTTTTAATCAGGAGTATCAAGGTTCATGCAGCTAACACTCTTGTTTGTCTGTTTCTTAAAGGAAGGATTCCACGGTGACAAGGTCAAATGTGATCACTGAAGTTTGCCATGGCAACTGTATATTGATTCACTAAATGTCAGAGTTTGTTCTGAAGCCTCTCCAAAGCAGGATATTGTCATACCATAACTGTGTTTCTCTGCTTTTTCGCTTTAGTATTTTGTGCCATGGCTAACTGATTCTGAATGCAAATAAAACTATTGTACACTGACAGTTATGCAAGGATAAAAGGAAAAAGGGGAAAGGAAGGAATACCAGAGTAACAAAAATAACTAAATAAGGCTGAGTGATGCACAATGCACACATGAGAGGGCAGAAGGGAAAAAAGGGGTAAAAAGGTGTTCTGATGTTGACTTTGGTGCACTGAGTCAATAAATTCACTTTAGAAAGGCTTGAGATTAAATGTGCTCCTTGCTGACCTGAGCTGAAACCAATGCTGCCAGGACACGGTGAATCCATAATCCCCAAAACTGGCTGTGGAAAGCGTGAGAAAAATATACGTTCTTTTAAGTTGCTGACAATAGAAATGCTGTTGTAGAAAAGTTAGATACTAGAAGTAAAAGTGTATAGAATCATAGAATAATAGACTTACTGTATAATTTGGGTTGGAAGGGACCTGAAACATCATCTAGTTCAAACACCCCTGCCATAGGCAGGGACACCTTCTACTGGATAGGGTTGCTCAGAGCTCCATCCAACCTGTCCTTGAACACTTACAGGGATGGGGAGTTCACAGCTTCTCTGGCCAAACTGTTCCACTGTCTCATCAACCCCACAGTAAAATATTTTCCTAATATCTAATCTAAACCTACTGTCTTTCAGCTTAAGACCGTTATCCCTTGTCCAGCCACTTCATGTCCTTGAGAAAAGTCCACTGCCATTTTTCTTGTAGACTGCTTTAAGTACTGGAAGGCTGCTATAAGGTCTCTCTGGAACTTTCTTTTCTCCAGGTTGAACAACTTCAACTCTCTGTGTCATTATCTTGACCTCTCTGTTTATTCGGTATTTGCAGAACTATGGACTAAGCATTGAATATAGCCATAGATGCATTCTGTTAGTTTGCACACATCCACAGATCTTTCTAAATTTCTACTTGCCTTCTTAGCTAAATATGGTCAAAAATCAACATGCGATAAGACTTCACAATAGAAAAGTATATTTTGATTTCTGATTTCATATAGGCTTAAATAGACTTAAATATAAAAGTTATTAGTTTAGTTTATGTTTTGTATTTGCATTATTACACCTTTGCTTGGAACCAAATCTATGTCCCTCCATGATACAATAAGAAATGTAGTTATCACAGTCATTAGCTGTCCCAGTTTTCTTCAACTATAAGACAGAGTATTTCTTTTGTAATTGTTAAGTGATGTAATTGGAGCAAGGAAATAAGGAATAAAGTGTAGCACTGAGGATATGATTTCTCTGCAATCTTTTTCTATTTCTTTAACTAGAGGAAGGTCCTCCCTTTCCCTTCTTCTGATCATCAGCTGCATTTCCATTTCAAATTCACTCTGAGCTTACTGGTGAAAAGGGCCCCCTCCATGAGGTCTTGTGCTATTCAAAGAGCATTACGGGTTTTTTCTGCTTGTTTTTAATCAGCTTTCAATTCTGCCTTTCATGCTGGAAGTTACTAAAAACCAGATAGCCAAGCATAGCCAGCCATCACCTCTGAACTTTGGTGAGTTTCAAAAACATCATATTTTTGCATGGAAAAAATCAAACGACCTTCAGGAGGCTGCACGCAAACCAGACTCTACATTCTCTCTTCTGAAGACCTGTCACCCAGACAAACCTGGTCCTTCAATCAGTCAGGAACATCAGTCAACAGGCTTCTGTCTGTCAGCAGAGCAGGAGAATTCAGTTTTAACAAACATTATGACAAATTTGCTCTTGCATTGACAGTAACAGATATATATATATAACTCCATTCTTACTTCAGTGCAGAGCTTATAAAACTGACATAAAAACTGAGTCATGCAAGTGGTTAACAAACATTGACCACTGTCATTTTCTGAACCTCATATACAAACTGATATGTTGCAAAGACCAGTTAAATAACAAATATTAAAATTCTGGTTTTTAATCATTGTTGCTTCCAAGATAAACCTGGTTTTCTGCTACTGAGAGTCAAAAATTTAGTGATTTATCTCTTCTTCATAGGTAAACGATAGCAGATACAAGCAAAATTTTCATAAATGTTGTTTTACCCTCAAAAACCTGTGTTGATGTCTATATGATCAGTGAAGTATAGTATCATGTCACAGAGAAGGAGGTTATGAATAGCTACTATAGCTATGCTTTGATGTTATCCACGTCATTAAATTTCTTTCATTAAATTATGGTAATTTTCCTCTCTTCTACTGTCATTATATTTGTGGCATATGGCAATAGACTCACCAGCATCTCTCTGTCAAATTTCCCTATGAAATATTTATATTTATATGCACTATTATATGAGTGTAGAGTGAAAATAATAATATGTGCTGCCAACAAATACTTTTTTGATTTTTTTTGTCAGAATAATTACGTCATTTCTCTGAGAAAACCACATACTAGTTTTTATGCTTATGTCTCATGTGTGTCAAATAAAACTCTTTTCCATAACCAAACACATTGCTTTACACTGGTTTAGCAGCTCTCAGAAGCTCAGAAGGATAAGTCTTGTTCTGTAAGTAAGTGAAAAATATTAGGAATATCAGGAAATATTTTACTGGAAATGTGATTCCCTGACAAATACAAGACACTGCATATTTATCTGGTTTTTTACAGACTTTGCACATATTTTTAATTCTTAGGCATCCAACACTGCTGGGTGTGAACCCATATTTTGTGTCTATGTTTGAGCACAGGCAACTGCATGATTGTCCTGTGTGTTGTCCTGTAGTGCAAAGGAAGAATACTCCTCGCAGTGGAGGAGGAGCACCTGGTCCATGCTGCACTGCCCGAGGAATGTCTGTGCCTGCCTCTGTACAACTCCTTTTATTTGACCTGGTGAAATGTGAACGTTACTGGTGAGGAGGAGACTGTGTGAGCTGTTAGCCTTTCCATGAGAGCAAGCACCATGAGGTCTTGTGTTTGCTTTGCTTGCCCTCTTTCCTCTTCACATCAGAGTGACATGACCTTTCCAGGAACAAAGGGGAATATGGAACTAGAGCTTCCTTGATTTATCGATGCTGCTACTTAAATGCCTTCCTTTCATATTTCCTATGACACTAGAACTTCACAGAAATACCACAGGGACTGGGTAGACTGTGCAAGATGGACCTCACCCAAAGCCATTCTCTGAACTCCTCTGGTTAAATGAACTTGTAAATGGTGTTGGGAGGCAGTAGTCAGATCACATCTCCCACATCCCTCACAGCCACCAGGAAAAATGAAACATACGCTCTTGTTCCAGTGTCCGCTCTGCTGGTGCTTTGTGCGGATTATGGGGTCTCCAGGGATGCATGTGGGTCACTGGTGATTTGACATTAAGAATATCAGTAATGTCACATCGACAGAGCCCAATCTTTGTCAATGTGGTAAAGCTCTGAAAAAGCATAAGCAATTCACAGAATCATAGAATATGCTGAGTTGGAAATGACCGACAAGGATCATCGAGTCCACCTCCTGGCCCTGCACAGAACCATCCCCAAGAGTCATACCATGTGCCTGACAGTATCATTCAAATGCTTCTTCAACTCTGTGAGGTTTGCTGCTGTGACCACTTCTCTGGGGAGCCTGTTCCATTGCCCCACCACCCTCTTCTACACAGCCCTCAGTAAGACAGCTCCTATAGGATCAGACAGCAATGGAAAGAGTGATTTTTTTGATCACCTTCATGTCCCTCTCAATGATGCATTACTTTGTATATCAAGATCTTTGCTTTACTTGAATGACTTACCTTTTTTGGCAAAAATCCTTTCCTGTTTAAAAGAAGACCTTTATAATTTCTGTGGTTATTCTCATGAGAAGTATCAGACATCTGCAGAACTGATTTTTCGCAGTGATAGATGAATAAAAAGTCTTCTGAGAAAGACCAAGCACAGACCCTTCCTGATGGTGAAGAGGGTGAAAATGTGAATGTGAATACCAGTCAAAATTATTATGCACTAACAGCTTACAGCTATTTTAAAACTTACGAGAAAATGCTGAAGAGGAAAAACAATGCAAAATCATAGATATTTCTGTGTTTGCAAGTATAGATTTTATCAGTTTTTTCACATGCTGGTAAATAGCAGAGCATTTTCTAGGCCTTACTCTTGCAAGCTACTTTTCATGTGCATTCACTGGAGGAAGTCTTTTAACAACACAGGAAAAGTAAGGAATTTACATGCAAAGATTAAGGAACTTTAAAGACATGGTATCATGATGTAATACCTTTGAAGATATGATCTATGTGTTTTAGCCCCAAGGGAATATTGCAGAGGGTCAAGAGCTGAAACTGAGGGATTATTTTATGCAGGAGGTGGGTGGCATGGCAAAAAATAGAAGGTATCACTCTGTCTTCTGAAAAATGTGCTCTACAACATCAGGTAAGAAACAGAATTACAATTAACTCTTGCTTAACAGTGAATTGTAATTCTTAAACATTCGTGTGTTTTTTACCAACCTGATCTGTAGTATTGACCACGGGGATGAATTTAAGTCAGCTCGCCCCACAGGCATTCATCACTCTTGTCTGGTATCTTAAGCACACTTCTGTGCAAAACAGCTTGTAATTTTAGTTCCTCTCACAAACACTGTCACTGAAAGGATCAAAGAACATGTATATGTGAACAAGTGGAAATGAGATTTAGGAGTTACAGTCACTGATCTCAGAGTGCCAGCATTCAGCGTTATGTATGAGAACCATTCCAACATCATTTTAAATGTTGGCTTTATTATTACGTTTTTTTCCCAGAACACTGACCCAGCAATTAGCATAGATTAAGAAGGGGTTCAAAGCACCTTCAGAAAGATTTTTGTCTCAATACCCTAATTCCAGGATGCAATCCAAACAGCGTCTATTCCATTCTGGGTGCTAATACCTAATGTCATTATAATAATATTATCTGGGTACTAATACCTAATATCATTAGGAATGACAGATGATGAGTGATGAAAGGCAGCTGCAAGTATTAAGAGGTCATTTTAATCACTATATTTCTCATTCTGTATTTTTAATATATTTCTGGAATTATTGTCAAACAAATTATGAAAAAGCAGACCAGTGTTCAAGGTAAACAATAATAAAAATGGAAGACTGTAATGTCCAAACCTTCCTGCTTTGAGGCCAGATATCTCCCCCAGTACTGTGATTACCGTTCATTACCTTACAATAATCTAGCACCGTTACATTCAAAACAAGCATTTCAGACAGAAAAATGCAATTTCTACACTTACACAACATCTTTGGAAAGAAATATTTACCACTGTTTTCCTTTTGACAGCAGCAGAATGAAATGATGAGGTAGAATTAGTATCTACTGCTGACCATCTGAACAAAAGGAAAAGCTACAAAGGATTCTTACAGGATCAAATAGTCAAGCATGTTTAAAATTTCTGCCATCACCAGCAAGAGTAATATGTGCTTCGGTAATATTCTGTCACAATATGATAGTGTTATAGGAGTAAAATTTATTTATCATTGAAGTGATTTATAAAATTTGATGGAAAAAAACCCTCTCCTACTGCAAAGTCATCCAAGTTTAGAAACCAATTTCCACAATATTCTCTTCCAACAGAATGGACTTCATGGAATCACAAATGTACATAGGCAAACAGAAAGAGCCTCAGAGATTCTTTCTCTAGAATAATAAAGATAATGAATGAAAGTTATTGATGTGCTTAATTCAATTTGTTGCCATTTGAACCTTTAAGTGGAAAAAAGCCTAGGCAGCAGTAGGCATAAATATTTTGAGCTTTCAAACATGAAGATCAAAAATATAATTAACCCTTTTAGTTAGGTCGTACTTGAATAAAAAGATTACTTATTTTATTTCTAAGTTAGGTCTTGGTATATATTATAGCCAAAGTGCATAAAACTGTGAAAATATATTGTTTTCTAACTGCAATTTTGAAATGCAAACTGAAGGTGAGGTAATGCAAAGAGCAGAAAAAAGAGGGATGAGATGAGACCATACCTAATGAAATAAGGGGTTATTGAAGTGAATAGAGAAATAAGGAGCCGGTCCTAAGACTGTGCTTAAATTTGAAGCTTTATATTTGATTAATTAAACTGCATCCTAAGTTTGTTAATTGGATGCTTACATGATTTGTTGTCATGGGACAGTGACAGATGGCATTGCACTGAAAGCAATTAATCCTAGTAGCATTTTTAAAATCCCTATTTCTGCAGTCATTCCTCTGAAAAGCTATGATGGAAATAACTACAAGCTTCATTATAAGAAGACAAGAATAATGAGTATTCAACCAGTTCTAAATAGCATTTATTTTCTATTAGGGTAATAATAGCTTTCAAATAAAGGTATTTTGTGACTTTACTGACAATGTCTACATTTTAACAACTTTAATAAGGATAGAAATACACTCTTAAGTTTACATCTTTTTATTGTCTCCTGTACAAGGGAAATTTAAATAGTTGAAAATGCAAAGTCGCCAAAGAAGCAGCAGAAAAAAAGCTCCAATATCCCCATGATAGGAAAACCAAATTTCTACTGTTTTTTTTTCCTCTCTGTTTCTAATATCACAAGAGTAGATGTGCAGGAGCAGATGTCCTTTTGGACTGACAGTGGTATAAATTACTGAACTTTGCTATTCCTGGTTCCCAGGCAATTTGCATTTGATGATATACAAAGCATGAAATGTGTGTTCGATTATCCTGCAGAAAGAATCTTGGTGAGAACTCTGCTAAAACCTTGCTGAACTTTTCCATGGTGATTTAGGTCATTTAAAAATAGACAAAAGGAAGATCAAGGTTCAATGCTGTACATGCTGACTCATCCTTTTTGTCTCACTTTGTAGTTGAAATTGATGGAAAGATCCATGTGGTTGACTTCCAGCACTTGCAAGTCACATATTAAAACAAATTTACACATTGTCATAGTCAGGAAAAAAATGTCACTAAAATTATTTTACACATTTTTTTATCACCCTGCCTCTATTTTTTTTTTTCTTTCAGGCAACTCAGTATCAGTCAAAAGTGATAAAGAATGTTATGGAAATTAGTCTGCTTACTCAACAAGTTTGGTTCTGCCACAGACTTCCTCGAGGTTCAGGCAAACCCAGGAAACACTCTGCAAAATAGAGACATAATAATTAAAATATTAACCATTTCCTTTATATTTTCTAGCCTGCAATGTAACCCTGCAGCAGGGAATACTGAGGCAAAGAGTAACTAGGCTGTATAAGATCTTAGTCTAGGTCTTTAAGTATTCTGGCATGCATCTCTTAGAAAAAATATGTCCAATATCTAGAATTACCTCAGTTCAGCTAATGCCTCTAGAAGTTACTGTCATTAAAACATTTATTTAATTTTTATGATGTGAAATCTCTAAGTCAGAGTAGTTATGTAACTAAATGAGGAATGCATATCGGCTCATTGCAAAATTGAGGGGAAGAAAAAACTTCATCTTGTTTTTTACATAGAAGATATACTTATTTCCTAAAATAAGAAGCTGCATTCTTTGCTCTTTGGCACTGTTTTCAGTGAAGTCTCCACTGAAGTCTCACCCTGTAGAAAACCATACATACAAACTGGACTTAAGGTACAGATTTAGGAGTGCAGATGAATATAGGACGATAGTCATAGGGCACAACGGTAACATTGCCTGCCCTCAGAGCATAGGAAAAAAGAAGGAAAAGACTTTTTTTCCTTTACTTAATAAAGGGCCAGAGTCATAAGGTTCCAACATTATTCCCACCATTTACTTTATTGACTAGGAACCAATGCCAAAAGGTCTGAATTATCAATTCTAGATCAAAGTTGTGAAATAATTCTTACAGACAGTGAAAGGGGAAGGTTGTTTATAACTTGACCATGAAGAGTATTGGCCTAAATTTGTATTTGCACTGGCACTTCTTTTTTTGAAATTCCAAATGCTTCTTAAAAGGCAGTACTAGATCACATATGAAATAAGCATGTCCTTTGATACTTTTTCTTTCTTATCAGCACCACTTCTTCTAGGTGTTGGTAGAATTACAGCAAATCAGCAGGATATTCATTATGTTTTGATCTCATGCATTGTAAATTCAGGTCATATATAGGGGTTTGCACCAGGAGCCTCTTATTACCATATTGATTAGTAACATTTTATAGTTTTCAACATTGTTCTATGTGGAACCTCTGAAAGCAATTGCTGTTCTACAACGCTATTCATAATCAATATGATAATAACAAATAAATTTATTATCATATTTATTTTTCCTGAGAAACCTAGAACAGCAGTATTTGGACATAAAGGGAAAGATACTGATGACTCTTAAGAATTAACAGAGGTCTTACAACACCTAATTAATCTTTGCCACTCTTGCTGGTGAATTTCTGATCACCACATTATGGTATAGAAAGTATGCATTTATTTCAACGGAAACTTAGAAAGTAGTTTTTATTACTAGAGCTAAAAGCACTCCCAGCAACTTCTAAAAGTCATAAAATCACAGAATATCCTAAGTTGGAAGGGACCCATCAGGATCATCAAGTCCAATTCAGGTGTAACCTTGGATAAACTGTGAAACATTTTCCTCCAATTGTCCCTTTCAGACCCCCAAAATTTCAATTTTTTTCTTTGCCCACATGTACTCAATGATGTGTTTGAAATACCTTATTCCCCTGAGTCAGTCTACAATACATTTGGTATTATCTCAGTTCCACATTTACAACATGGGTATGGACATAATGACTCGACAGTAACTTATAAACCCTTTGGTGACAAATCAACAAAAATCTTGATGAAATATAACTCATGCCCCAGAGTTAAATCACTCTCATCATCTCTCTAAACACATCCCATCCCAATGTAATACATTAACATATCACATGTCTGTGCTACTTAACAAACAAAACCAAGTATCTTCTGAATCACAGCAAATACTTTACATGTCCATTATTCTAACCATCATTGCTAAAGCAATCAGCTAGGTGTTTAAGGAGCATGGATTTTTGTTAATACTACAGATACAAAAACCATTTAGACTCTTAATATTATTCCTATTGATATTACCAGTTACTTGTCAATTGAAAGAATAACCCGTATTTCTCTAAACCAGCCACCTAGCAGAAAAAAACCCAACCAACCAACCAACCAAAAATAAAAATAAAAAAACCCAACCAAACAAACAAAGAAACAAAACCAAAAAACCACCAAACCAAACAAGAAACAACAAACAAACAAAACCAAAAACCCAACATGATAAGCAAAGTTAAGACTACCAGATAATCAGAACTTGTGGAGCCTAGCAGAAGTACAGCCAGAACTACTGCCTCTTGGATATACCCAAGGTTTTGGAAGCACTTGTTTTACCATTGTATTCATATACATCTCAAAGACTTTACAGCCTGCTCTGTGAAGAAGGTCCCATGAGGATTTGGAAGATTAGTACCTTCAGGAAGGACTGCTTTTGTATGAGGAGTCATTAAATAAAATACAACCATCACAGGGACTCCCATCGATTAGTTGGTAGGCTCTGCTCTTTTATATTTCTATATGTTCTCATAAACCTTCAGTTCTTTTCAAAGTAGTAGCCTAAAGGAAGAGTAATGGACATGTCAACGTTGCTCAGAGCTTGAGCTGCTCAGGTGACAGAGGGAGGTGGGGCTGCTGCCAGTGTGCAGGATTGAGGCCACCTGGTCCCAGGGGACACCGAGAGGTGCTGTCTGACAGAGGAACCTATTGCTCAGTCTGCATCAGCAGCTACTGGATGCTGATGGGATGTAAGCATCTTATGCTGAGCTTGAGAAGGCACTGAGCCACCTTTGGAAAGTGTCTCATCTCCCTCTTCCCACTGACTCTTTGGAACTAAATTACTTTTATGAGCCTTTCTTCACATATTATTTTATCTAAATAGACAGTCCATAATGTTTTGCTGGCTATTCACTGTTTGCTATCCTCAAACAAGCATTTAGTTCAACTGCACATTGCACTCATAAAACACAACCCAGTGCTGGAGGGTGATCTGTTATGTGCACCAGGGTTACATTTTGCTAGACTGTCTAGTTTTCTCCAAAGAAAAGACAATCAATTATGGTCCTGGGGCTATGCCAACTGTTACAGAGAATCCTGATTAATGAGCAACATACTAAAAATTAGACTCTTCCCGAGGAGCTGTCAAGCCCTGAAGAATTGTGCCAGCACTTCTTAGCTGTGCCCTCCACACCTCAGTGAGCCCAAATTGTTCAATTACTCTTGTATATTTTTGGTGAGACAGGAGGTTTTTTCATCTTTCACAGTGGATCTGTCAGACACTTGGTTGTCAAAAAAAAAAAAAGCCTTTCCTTATCCCAGGGTATTTTTTTTTTTTTCAGATAAAGTTATATAAGAAATGGCCTTCCTTTCCATTTTGTGTCATAGTCTGAGCACAGACTTTGATAAGGAGCCCACATCCAGAGTCTGGTACAGGTGTCCAGCTATGCCTGACCAGGGCAAGACTGCAGCGGAGAAAGATGTCATTTTTCATTCTCACTGTTTCACCAGTCTGATAGAAGGTGGAGGGACAGCCATTTTACCTTCACCACAGGTTCTAATAATGCCAAGCCAGAACTTCTTTGGAGTGATTATATTGGTGAGCAACTGGTGAGCTGTAATAAAATCCACTGATTCTAGCAGGCCCCTTTGCTAAGGTGTAGAGTTGTCCAAAGCCAAAGTTTTCCTAAGGCCAAGAAAAAACCTCATAAGCTTTAGGATATTTTTAGGACTCATTGTAGAAGCCCACACACAGGATAGAGATAATTCAGTTTTATGGGACTTCTTTATATCAGCATCAGTCAGCCTGTATGACCATATAAGTCCTATGTCCAAAATCTTCCTGTAGGCAAGATTCAAAATGTAAAAAGCTGTTCCTTGGATAACAGAGAGGAATTGCTGGGGCATGATGCTCATCTGGGGATTCACAATAATACAACTCTGACATGTGCTGCAGTGCAACATGGAAACAGACAGGTTATTGAGAGATATTCAAAGGTTTGGCCTTCATCTCTCTCAGAATATGAGGGCTTGCTTGCTAACATTGTGAAATGATAAATTTGATGTATATGTACACTAAATGGCAAATTGCGTAATTGTGAGTTTGGATATTGACCACTAGTTTAAAAGAAGTAAAGATAAGGTAGTGCAACTAGTCCAGCATATTATATAATACTAATTTTTTTTTTAAGTTAAATTCAGGGTTCGTTGGATTTTCCTCTTTATCTCAACTGCTGTTTACCCTCATTTAGCCTCTTGACAGGGGTGCTGGCCTCAGACTTCCTTCTGAAATTAATGGTCTGCGGTCACAGGCTTCAGAAGATGAAAAATTTTTCTTACTCTATGGCTGAGCACTCAATTCAACTCTCAGTTACACTTGTATAGTTCAATTAGTATGGGGATAATCAAGAAAAATCAACAACAGTACTTCTACAACCTTCAGGTTTTTTGGTTTTGTACTGTACTGTACTGAAATTATTTCAATGTAGGTGAAATTAGAGACCTATGTAGTTATTAACTATCTATTCTGAGATAGGCAGTGGTCAATACTTGGTATATCTACAGCAGATAATGCATTTTCCTCCAGATTTTTAAGAACTTTTAAGCTGTGTGAATGTTTCTAATTTGAACTATCCTGTGAAGGCAGCTAAAACCAGTTGCATTAAGAGGATCTTCATAAGCACTCTGTGGAATAAATGAATGATTCCAGTGCCTTCTTGCATTTTCAGTGTATTTTGTAATAAAGAAAAATCTAAGATCAGAAGAAGCCTGAGTCTCAACTTACAAACAACACATGGTATTTTGAAATAGAGGTTTAGCAGCAAGGAGCTTTGCTGCTGAAATTGACTCTTTTTGTGATCCAATATCTCTGTCACTGGTGGGTCCAATCATTTCATGAAGAGGTCAGACAGACTGCCCAAATATCTAACACAATACTGGTAGATTTGGCCTTTTTTTTTAATAGGAGAAAGAGAAAACAAGAGAGAGAGAAAATATACAGCATATTTGCTTACGATGGTACATTTTTAAGAAAAGGTTAAAATTTGTCCATAAATCACATTAAATTTTTCAGAGGAACCTAGAGTAACACATACTCCTATAACAGTAGTAGAATATGCTCCTCATTGTGATACAAAACATGTTTTCCATTTTATTCTACAACTTTCAGAGGAAAATAATAGTCTGAGGAAGCCTCTAGGTTTAATCTTAGCTGACTTTTATCTGTCTGCTTCTCCTGTCCTGTTGTCTTTTTTTGGTTAGTTGACCAGGTTTGAAACCAAAACAGATTTGTTTGGACCCAATATTGGCTCTGAGCAGACGGGAAGGAAAAAAAGCACATGCACACTGAGTCAGTGCTATCTCATGTAGAATGGAAGAATCCTGAAACTGCTGTCTCATAACGGGAAACTAAATTATTTTTAAGCCACCATCCACAATTAACTTACAAAGTTCAACAATGTTAAAAGAATGGCAAAGCAAAAAAGTCATGTATGCTTTTTGCTGCCTGCTTTTTCCATTATAGTTATGCAGCCCTGTGAGCACAGTTAATATAACCTCTGCTCTGTACTCCATGGCTACAGACTGCGATTGCTCTGTAATAAAACATTAGATTCATCGCTTGATATTAGAAAACAATAATTATATCAGTGCATTTGAGGTTTCATTCCCTTCACAGAGCTACCTTTCTTTAAAAGATTATCCTGACAGACAACACACTTGCCTTTTTAAAGCAATATAATTAGCTTCCTCCATCCCACTGCTACTTGTTTCTCTTATCTCTGGGTTGATCTGAGAAATAAGAGCCCTGGAAATGTTTGCTCCAAGATAGCATAATGGCAGCAGAGGCAAAACTGCTGCCTTGATTTAGTGGGTCAGGAAGGTCCCTGTGGATGCAGGAACCCCAGGCACGTAGCCCTGTTGCTAGGGAACTGTATCGATCCTTTCCAGCATCTTCACAAACACACCCTCTGCTCCACTGTGATTGAACACCATCCTTTCCGGGAGTGGGAGAGTTAGAAGCTTTGCCTTGGCTTTAATATTTATGAAGCAAACATTTTAACCATTGAAGCTTTAAATGTCTAATGCTGTTTTCCAGAGCAGCAGATTCCTTTGGGAATATTTCAGTCACTCTAGTCAGGCAAATTACTTGACGTTAGAGGCAGATAGCTTATTTTTTCTCAGCTAAATGTAATAGTAGGACATGCGTATGAAAATAATTAAAGAATATTTTTCCTCATGCATTTGAATTCTCATACTATTACAAGATAATTTACACTTAAAATACATCATGCTACATGTTTAACAGAAAATCATCAGAATCAGATTGAAAGATAAGGATATTTTGAATATTTTTATATAGGCTAAAAAAATAAGACATATGTAAAAAAATGTTTGTGTACATACAGACAATGCTGTTACGCAGAAAGTGTTAATATAGCCCAATGAGGTGCTGTGGGAAACGCCGAGTACCATTACCAAGAGGAAGGAGGATAGCAGGTTATACATATCTTTAGCTAACTAATTTGGTTGTTCATCTCTGTGCATATACAGTGGGAGGGTTTTAACATCAAGCTTCTTTGGAAGGTTCCACAATGTGTCTCCTGAGCTGGTGCTGCAGCACACACCACACTGGTAAGGACTTGCACTAGTGGACTTGTAGCTGCCTGGTTCATATGCAGCCTGAAGGCAACATCCACAGGACATCAACCCTCTTGAGGGGAAGGTGGGCCTGCAGATACCTCAGCAGCTGCAGGCAGTGAGCAAACATACTGTATCAAGCAATATAATTGAAGGAGATGAAGCACCTGAGTCCTGTCCCAGTATTTCCAGGGAATCTGCATTTACAGAAAAATGATGCCATGAAACCTCACAGATTGGAAAGGTTTATCAGATGATAT
Organism: Myrmophylax atrothorax; assembly: GCA_026770055.1. NCBI lineage: Eukaryota > Metazoa > Chordata > Aves > Passeriformes > Thamnophilidae > Myrmophylax > Myrmophylax atrothorax. The sequence goes on from JAOXXN010000395.1 coordinate 123,485,595, forward strand.
GGAACCTTTCCAAACCACTTCTCCTACAATAGTGAGAAGAAGCTGAGGAGCTGATAGTTTTCCAGATTAAATATAGAAAATTCGCTATCTGGTTTTTAGAAGTCACCATTGGAAGTGAATAAAACTCATATACTTAAATAATCTGTTGATTTTACATCTACATAAAATCAATAATTTAAAATGTATATGAGATGATTAAGCCCTTGGCATCCTTCCTATAAATACTCAACACTAGCAGAAAATGTCTAGCAGTAGCCTTAGAAATTGAAATAATTGCTTTAATCAGACACCAGCTGCCTGATATGGAGCTGCGTAACAGATACCACAATTACCCAAAGGAAATAGATGCAGCATAAGGAGAAGGTACTTCTGTAATTTATCAAAAGAGCTATGGGGACAGTAGCTGCCTCCCTTTTAGCATCATCCAGTGTGGCACATACTCTAGTCACACTATAGGAAATGCTGCTTTCTGAGGTTTTGCTGTTCTGTGGATGGCCATACCTGGCCTTGCATCCAGTCCTGTCTATTAGAAAGCCCATATCAACAACATTCCCCACTGAAGTGTCTGGATACTAACACAGAAAGTTAGGTTTGTAAAAGCTTTAGTGTTCCCTGCAAGGCAGCCAATAGTTCACACCTTTTCCACACATGCAAAATTTCTTTGATATTGACATCACGTGGATGTGCACAATAGAATCTGGCTTATAAACACAAACTTGTATCTTTAACCTAAATCACGTTACATATGCTATAGGTAACTAAATTGCTCTGATTTAAATACAAAATTAATAAACACAAGAGTCAATTTATTTAAAAAAATAAAAATGCTCAAACCGTGCTTCGTAAAATACATCCACAAGTTCTAGAGGATCTGACCCAGTCTTTCTACAGGCTTTCTTCTTAAGCTAAAATAAATTCTCATTCTTTCCCATTTCAAAGCTAATCTTCTCACACTCACTCTAATATTCAGTGTTACTGTGTTAGAGATCTTGAATTAAGAAATGGCTGTTAAGACAGCACTGAAGTTCTTTTCTCTTATGCCCTTATAAAAAGTAATGTTAAGTCATTTCCTACAGCATACAACATAATGGTCTTCTAAGAAACTCTTCTAAGTTGGTGGTAGCACTCAAAATAGCAGTCTTTCCTAATACAGCACTGACATGATAATAGCATAATACTTCAGGCCATTATGTCTATTGAAAGTAAATTATTACCGTCAGATGTGATAAAACCTACTTGGATGCATTAAAAACCTTACATTCTGTCTTGATAACACTACTAAAATAGTGATTTCCTCTGCTTAGCCTTGCATTAATATTTTTTATCTGTTTCTTCTTCAAATGTGTTGGTCAAATGGCCCACCTGAGTCACTGCTCAGAAAGCATTTAGAGGAAAGGTCAGACCTGAAGTCCAGCAAACTCAATGGGGGAACCTGCTATTAGCTATAATTTCTTCAGCCCTCTGTAGACTATCTCATGTAATTAATAGCAGAGATATTAAAAATTCTATTTCTTTTAAAAGCAGCTGATTTATGCATAGCTGTTGTATATATTTTTGTGTATACATGTGGCCATGCATTATACATACACACACACATGCATGTGTTTTACTTATTATTCCATTAATTACAGGAATTCCCATTAATCCCTTCTGACAGCTAAAAACTGTTTACACAGTGCTGGATTTGGTTTTGTGTTTTTTATGGCTTATTTAGACAAATGCTATAAAAAAGATTATTAGAAGTGTCTGAAAAACACACACAAGTTTTAAAGAATTCCAATGAGACGTGTCTCTTTCATCGCTGAGAATTTTGACATTTTGCTTTTCATTTTTTAACTTGGGGTGAATATAGGTGAGGAAAGTTATTGTTTTCTACAAATGGTTCTAGGTTTTCTATCATTTTTTAATATTTATTTTCATGGCAGAACATGCTCTTTATCTGACACATATCTAAGTAGTGTAATTTACTTGTAGAATCAAAAAGCCATCATAAAATAGAACTTTAGAATTTACTAGATTTTTATCTAAGGCACTGGACCAAGGAACGGCAGACTTGTCTCCCATGTGTAATCTAAGCACCACTGCACACAGAACATGAAATAAGATTGCTTTCTGTAGCTGTAAACTCAGTTTCCAGACACAATCAATTAAGCAAATAGTAGCAGTATAGTATGTGGACATTTACTCACCGACAGATTTGACAGGACCCACAACTGTTTTGTGGAGGTTGATAAATCCATCTTAGCAAACACATCAAGGTCACACCTAGCTCTGTCTCCTACAAAATCTTCAGTCACAGGTACCTGCCACCCTGCCAGGGTCACACACTTGTTAGTGTGTATGTATTAAAATAAAGGCAGTTTCCCACCTCCACCACTGTATCGGCTTTGTAGCTGTCCCTGTAAGTAAATAGACTCTTTCCTGATCAAAGCCATTAACTCAGCTGCACTTCACATCCCTGTCTACTAGTTTATTCTTATTCAAAGCTACAGTTTCACTGGGGATGTTAGTGTCAAATGCACTGTGGAGTGATGGTGCTCACTGCTTAACATTCAGCTCTGAAGCCTCTTGGAGAGGAAGTGTGAACGTATCTGGCTGCCTGTCAAAAACACTGGTCTGGATGAATTGCAACTGCCTGGAACCATATGGTAAATAAGACCACAAACTTCTACCAAGAGTTTCCAGGCTCTGGGCAAACATGTTCACTCATAGTTGTTATATCTGACAGCTTGTAGCCCTCAAGTGATCCCTGTGATTTTTAACAAAGCTCCAACTGATTTCCTCTCAAAGAGTTTAGCTATGTTAAATCTTTTTCAGGAAGGTGAGATTTCTTGTTCATGAGGACTTTTTCTGCAAGCATTTATTGAGAGAAGACAGTGACAGCAACCTAACCTCTCATATGAGGTTTCCTTTAAGCAGGTAACTAGTATTTATTTGCCCCCTTTTCCCTCCAAATTCTGCAATGTACTCGATAGAGGTACGAAAGTAATTCAGTCTTTGCAGCTTCCTGCAGCCATGATGCTGGGTAGAAGATCAAGTTAGAAGTGTGTGGATAGAGGGAACAGGG
>JAOXXN010000395.1:123499464-123510457 GCA_026770055.1 Myrmophylax atrothorax
GGGCTAGCGAGCCCATCCTGCCCATGGACACACTTTGTCTGACCCTTCAGTTGAGACCTGTCTGGCATGGGAGACCCTACCGGAGGTGCAAACCACCGCCAGCATAGCTCTCAACCTCATGAGGGCACACAAGTTTCTCCCCCGCGACAAGGAGGTGTCCCCAGAGAAGTGAATTGAGATAGAGAATGATTAAGTGGCAAAAGAGGAATGGACTGAATAAAAATATTAAGGAATCAACATGCTTACTTTTTTACAATAGGAGTGGATTACTAGGTAGTTGCACTGACTTTGGAGTAATTTTTCCACATTAATCAAAAGCAAATCCTTCAAAAGGCTTCTTACATTTTAGTATCGCAGTTTCACAGACTTCCTTGACCCTCTCCATTCTTTTGCGTATTTCTATTCTTCAGATATATGCTGCAAAGTGTATATGAAAATGTTTAGGTCTGTTGTTTATTCTATATATCAAACTAAATTTTTATTAATAAATGCCTTGTTTGGAAAAGAGTTCTGAGCCTTTTGACTTCCTAGTTTCATTTCAGCAATTGGAAATTAATTTCTAAATCTGTCTTGGAGACTCCTCATGACAACTCTATACTTTTATGAATAATTGACCCACTTTACCCTGACAAGAACTACATGTCTGAGAACTGTTTATGCAGAAGGTTGAGAAATTCTATACCTTGATGCAACATAATATTTACAAGATGTTTCACAGGGAAGACAATTATGCTGATAGCACTGTGAATGAACTTTTAGTGAATTGCTTTGGATTTTAGATTAACCTTGGAATGGATTGATTCTATCACTCCCTGGTAATGGATGTCTGAATTTTTTTTTTGTTTTACTGTGGTTGTAATGAGCTGTGTAAGAAATTGTCCACTCTCCATTCCTTCAGTTGTCAAGAACAAGAAATGGTTTTGAGTGAAGCGTTTATAAGGCAAAAATACTGATATCTTTAAGGAGGGGGAAATGTATCTCAATTGCAAATGGCTTTTAAGCCATCCTATTAGCTTCAGTTCATGTTACATAGAACCACAATAAAATTTTCACTGTGCTGATGAGCTGTAGCAAAGAAAGCTCATAAACCTGCAGTTATTTTCATTTGCTTAGTGCCATTGGACTGTGTAGCAAGTGGGACCAAGTTCTTGTTGAAACTCTCACTTACACATATTCACTGAGAAAATAATAAGGTTAATTTGGTTTCTATTTTCAGTTTCTCTCTTTTCCTATGTACAGTAAGAAGTAGTTGTCATCTTTATGAAGTGGCTTGCTTTTCCCAGTAATTTGTCACTGTAAGATCCTTCTCTAACTTTGCTTTATCAATTATATTTTTGTGCAGCTATTTAACAATATTTTTAATTTCGTTGTAATATTAGAAAAAACATTTATAAGTAATTTTTATTTTGATGCTAGTATTTCAGGAAAAGAGAATTAATAAGCAGAAACCCCTTCATACTACACTATTATGAAGGGATGAAATAATCATGGAGCATGACTGTTACAAAAAAGCCTGAACAGCTCTCCTTTATAATTTGTGACAGAAATGAAGGCAATGGTATGTGTTTTTTCTCGTCTTTTTCTCAATCCATATCCACAGTATCTAGATAATACAGCTGGAGAAGGAAACTGGACACTGTTGATGGAAGAGGACTTATATGCAAACAAGCAGAAATTTTCCAAGCCACAGGATGAGAAAATGTTGTAGTAGGATAATCTGTGCAAAAGAGGAGCCACAGGTTTTGAGTGTTATTGATTTTTCTTCTTTAAATTTGGTATTGATGGCTCCTGCCCATCAATTACTGAAAAAGTCTATTTTTCACTTTCAAGAGAATCATTTTCATTTCTTTGCTGCCCTTTATTCCTAGGCAAAATCCCCATAGATGCTACCCTTCAGGAATTTCTCGGCATACATGATCTTTTAATTATTTATGACTTGTATATCTATCAGCTGAAATCTTATGACAGGAAATGAAATTAAATTGCTCTGAAAGAAGAATCATGTTCTCCAAGTTGTATCCCTCACTGGTGTCAAAGCACGGTATCCAAAGGCAACCTATTGTTCTGAACAGATATTGTCTTGTCATATTAAAAATAAATTTAACATTACATGGCCAAAACTCTACAGTCCTTTGCTTCCCTTCTTAACAGACAGGAGAAGCCATCCCCTTACGTAAGAGGAAAAAGTAGGGGCTCTTCCACAGGGTCTGGCTTCTTGCTTACCAGCCAGCAGTGCTGGCAGCCTGCCTTGGTCTTCCCCAAAGAAGCACAACTGCTTTTCCACCCTGCAGAAGAAACTGCCCCAGACCTTCTCCTGCGGAAACACAGCCCCACAGCCCCACAGCCCAGAGATGGGCATCAAGGACATGATCATGGCCTTATGGGAATTTTTCTGCTATATGCATCATTATTTCATTTCATTACAAAAATCAGAAAACAAATATTAAGTACTGTTTGGGAGTTTAGAATTGTGGACAGCTGTGGGGATTACATGACCTTCATATTTTGTTTATTTGCATTACATTGCTACAGCAAATATAAACAACCAGTTAAGAATACAATGTGCTCATACTCTAGAGAGATACAAAGACTAGCCTGACAAAACTTAGGGCTGTGGAGTGGGGAGAGTGTTTTCTACTTTTTTTTTTTTTAATGAAATTACTCTGCAAGAGTTTTATTGATTTGTCTTCAGTCATATAAATTCAATATTCCTTTTCCTGAAGAAGTGCAAGAAAATTTAACATTGCTAATGTCTTTACCACTTCTGAAATGTATTTGAAACATGATAAAATTCTCTGCTTTTAAGTATGTTTGCTCCAAAGTCAGTAATAGGCTTTAATGGCTCAGAAAAAATATCATAATACAACAGCATAAAACCTAATCTACCATAAAAAATAGTAATATCAAATGGCCTCTCCTATAGAAAAGAATTGTAATTAATTATCTAATTTGTTGGAGAATTTGTAATATGTATTTAATGACACTTCTGTCTGGCACAGCCAGACAGTGTTCTGAAGAAACATGATCTAAGCATAGCCTCAAGACGATATCAAATAACTCACTATGCTGTGTAAAAAAAATCCAGATAAAACAAACAGCTAATGTTTCAGCTACTAGGGCCTCAGGAAAGCCTGTTTTCACCCTAACATTTATTTCTGGCAGTCCCATCACCTCTGTCTTTATATCTGGGATATGCACTAAATAAGTACTCAGCACTTGTCTGATTGTAGGTAGCACCAGGCAAACAATAGACCATTACTATATATCACACTCCAATTACTAAACATCTTGCCATATGTCTAATAGTGTGATATAAACAGTCCATTAGGCTTTCTAATGGTGGTGTTAAATAAAGGGTGAACGAATAGTGCTAGAACAGTTAGAAGCCCCTGGGCAGCTTTGCGTCTTCGTGTGCCATTCCTTTTAATGACATTATGCTATTTCTTTGGTCAATAGAGGCTGTCATTTGAAGTTTTCCAGTTCTGCTGCTCTTTTGTGTGAACTGGCTAGGCAGGTGTATCTAAATATTTAACCTTTTGTCTATTTTCTTCAACAGTGTAAAGTTCTTGCCCTTTATTTCACACTTACATCACTGCCTCTTTTTGCTAGATAGAACAAGTGCATCTCTCCTAATCAAGTAGAAGATCTCTAGTGCAGACCCTCCCTGGAATCTAATGCAGCCCATAAATTTCTCAGCATGTTTGAGAAACAACATTACTCATACAAATGACCCCTGCTTCAGTGTTCTGGCAAGGCATTGTAAGAGTTTATTCAATAATGATACGACTTTTTTTTTTTCCAATTAGACAAATGTCCCTTATTTTTCTTTACTTGCATTAAAAATAGCAGAGCCTTTCAAACTCGGAATAACTACAACAAAAAGCTACTTAAGACTTAAAAATGTAAATTCAAAAGACAATATATCAAAGAGTAAAATAACTAAAGAAGAAGTATTAGATTAGAATAAGAACTGTAAAACTAAGTTTCCTCTAGAAATGATATAGCATATTTGGTGTGTGTTATACAGAGGATTAACAATGAAACACCAGAAAATAACACTTAGTGATGTTCTCCATCACAGATTGAAACCACATTAACTACTGAGCTACAGTATAAACATATAAATACAATTTGATCCAAGTAGTTGTGCAGCCTGATGCAATGCATTAAACCCAAAGAAAATTACAAAACTGGCTAAACATTTGAGTCTCACACACTGGTTATTGTTTAGTTTAGGCTTTAATGAACAGCAAATCTATGGACATGTTGCTTACTTCACAGACATTAGTATGGCAGAAGACAGCAACAAAGCAGCATACCAGTTCTGTAGTTTTGATATATTGAGAAAACCTGCTAAATTATTGTAAAAAATCAATTTTGATATCATACACTAACAAATTCCAGAATGATCGTGTGTGTATTTTATATGTAAAACCCACAAAAATGTTACAAGTAATATTCCATCACTTGTCATTTGTTTCAGTGGTGTTTCTTTCTATTTTAAATCCTGCTAACTTGGTAATCACAAAAGTTTGTTAAATTACAAGCCCTCTGTCCATGCGACCTGTATGAAGCTAATGGATATAGCATGAACCAAAACATGAACCAGTAGTGTAGCACTGCACTGTTGCAGTACTGCACCAAAGGGATCACCTGTCAAGACCAGATAATTTGGCATCTTGCTTCCTCTAGTTTTGGGGAACCTGCCTGATAGAACACTTAGGGTGTCAGCTAAGGATGAGTGTGATGATGGTTTACAGTGTGAGGACTCTACTGTATAGATGAAAAAGTTTTCCAAATCATTTCACAGGTTGCCATTAAACAGACTTTGAAATAATATCAGCCAAAGTCTACATGGTAACTTCTGCTATATATTTCAATGATCAGTGCAAGCAGGATGTTCATCTGGACCCAAGTCCTTAATAAAATTTTTTTTAATATTCTTCACCCTCACTTGTGAGGATCTAAAGAGAAAGAATTTCCTCTTCATTAGTGATGAGAGTATGTTCTGGGTTTAATTAGGTCTAAATTTAGGCTTTAGTTTTTAGAATAGGCCTTGGATTATCAGCTGAGTCTACCTGGGTCAGGCCATCTGACAGATGACTCTACTGGCCAATGGTATTCCATACCATATTCCAGCGTCATCCCAAGTATAAAAAGAATGGGGAGGAGAAGTTGCTCTCTCTCCTGATCATGACTGTAGCACTGACAGGATGCTGCTGCCGTCCTTTTCACTGCTACGTTGTCTCAGGAAAGTAAAATATTTGTCCTTGGTTTTCTCTCTGTTTGAGTCTGTCCCTCGGGAGGTTGAATTCTCTTGTGTGATTTTGTAGCCGGAATAGTAAGATTTGCATTCAGAGGGGTTCAGTTTTCTGTTGGGTGGGCAGGTGAAAGAATTATTTGTTATATCTAACTGGCGTGGGTATGTGTTATATTGTAGCTTACTTTTAATTTTCCCTCTTTTTTTTGGAAATGTATAACCCAGTTTTCTGTTTCAAGTTTTAAGGTTTTAGGGTTTTTTCCTTCTTTCCCTTTTCCCTTGGGGGAGCAGAGGGGAAACTCTGACTCTGTGTTTGAGTAGTTGGCATTTTGCCAGCTCAACTAAACACAGAGCACTACTTATGTCCCTAAACCTCATGTAATTTCTGTGAGCAAGTATTATGGTGGTGTTATCATGAGCAAGTACTTTTGATGGTTTCAGAAGGACTACTGCTGTACAAAAGTCCTGGGGGAGTTGAGTTTATCTAAACAAACACATGGGAACACATGGCAGTTTTTAACTACCACTCTCTTGAGAATAATGACTGAAAAAAGTCAGCAGTGTTTGTCAACAGAGGTGTCCCAGCTTCTCTTCAAGAGCTTTTGATCACGGTTCATGTATATCTCAGTCAATTGTATAAGTCCAACCACTAAAAGCAAAAGGTGGCATGCCAGAAGGCAGAAAGCAGAAAGAGTGATTTCTGAACCATCTTTGTTCTGTTCAGTTTGGTGGGGATTTCCCTAATGAATCAAGCGAAATGCAGTCAAGAGTACAAAGAGGCACCTTTGCCTAGCATTGAACTGTGACACAGCCTCAAATAGAAGACCATTTTTAAATAAGTGAGTGGTGCTTCAGAAACTCCTGGTGAGGGAAAGGGATCTCTTTGAAGCTCTCATGGGGCATAGTTGAACAAGTGGGTGCAGGGATGGTACTTTCCTCCAGTCTATCAACTGTTAGTTCTCAGTCTGTAGGAGCTTTCTTTGTTCTGAGCTATAAGGAAGGAGTGGCTAAAAATCTGAAAAGGGCAAAATTCAGTGTTCACAAAAGTCCTAGAATCAAAATTCTGTCCCTCAATCAAGAGGAGACTTGATGTCATTAGGTGGTAAAAAACCAAAAGCTCTGAGAAATGAGACTGCATACCCAGATGGAAGTCACATCAGAGGATGTCAGAAGTTTCTGATGGAATTCAGAGACATTAGAGCAACCTATGTATTTAGCTTCACAGATATATGTTATGTGTGGTTTAGACTGACCTCACTTTAGAAATCTAAACTGTAGATGTCTACCTCTGACCTCATTGCCGGAGGTTCCTCTTGTAATTGACAATAGGAAACAGATATATGGGTAGTTTTAGGCCATGTTTCATCATAGCTGCTCCAGCCTGAGAGAAATCTTATTTTACAAGTGCATATTTCATTTTAGTCATTGAAAATTAATTTTAGGCCACCTGTTCAGACACAAAGCCAGATCTACATTATAGAGAGTCACATCAGATCAGATGGGAAGCTGTAAATGCCAATGTCACAAACCACTAAGTTCTTAAACTAGAGACTCTAAAAAACTTCTAGTTCATAGGGAAAAAAGGAAAACAGAAGAACTTCTAACAGCAAAAAATCATCAGCCACTTAGTGTGCTGGGAGGAAGCCATCAGATATTGAACTTGGTCTTGTTGTTACTATGACTTCATGCAACATCAAATAACCATTAAAGCAGGGTGTGAGGCAGCTTGTATGGTGTATTACCCTGGCATATCAGTTAGATGAAAAAGTGATGGTAAAGCACAAAGCATTGGCTGGCCTACTTGAATAACCTTCACCACTTCAGACATTTTAAGAGAGCCAAGTGGTGATGTGAGGCTACACTGATATTAAGAAATGGTTCCTAAATAATCTCTCTCATGTCACAGCACAATAGCTAAATAATAGGAAGAAAAAGTGTAGCAATTTAAACTTTCCATACATTATCATTTTCAGCACACCTGAGCATGAAATTAAATGCCTTCTGGTTGTCCCAATTCCACTAGAGCCTTTTAGATTCATTAAAAACTTTTCAGACTTAATAAATGGCCCACATCTGCAACATGAGAAATAAAGACATGCATTTGGGTAACTGTCTTTAATTCTGCAGAACAAAGAAGAATTATTTGGTGGGAAATTAAATAACTGTTTAAAGCTGCATAACCAAACAGGACTGGAAAGGGCAATCTGGGTCACCACACTGAGTTCCATTCTAAAGTCTTCTTCTGAATTTACAAATCTCCATCTAAAGAAAATTTATTTCTTTTTTATCCTAACCCCTGACTGAAAGGCTATTCCAGAATCATCACTGAGCCTTTAAACAAAATATTAGATTTTTTAGGCCCTAATTACAACAGGAACTTCTGCAGTTTATTTACAGGCTAGATTAATTGAGGAGAATGCTATTTTTTATAATCTCTGCCTCCTTGCTTTCCATACTAGCTCATATCTCTCAGTAAACCTTTTAATCACTGCAGCTTCTTCTTCAGAATTCTTCTTTGAACCCCACTATTTCTGTGGCTTAAAGAGAATACCTATGTGCTGGTTCTGACTGGAGTAGAGTTATTTTTTATACATTACCTAGTATGGGGCTATGTTTTGGATTTGTGCTGGAAACAGAATTGATTACATGGGAAAGTTATAGCTGTAGCTGAGTACTGCTTAAACACCACCAAGGACTTTTCTGCTCCTCACCTTGATACCAAAGAAATATCAGAAAAGGTGTCTATTAAAAATCATTTTTACTGCTTTAATTAGTAAAACTACTATATATAACTTATCAGAAGTGACAACTGATTGGCCGTCGATGTTTTGCAATCTTCCATGACACTGTACTGTTTTCTTTTGAGTAGATGGGGTCATATCAAGCAAAATCACCCAGGCTGCCAGAATTCTGTCAAGATTTAGCTTTGTCTTCTGTGAATACTCAGTCCCATATAAATATCTGTATTCTTATGGTATTCCCAGAAGTGTTTATTAGTCATTATTTCCTGTAGCTCCATCGAAAATTCAGTGGATAACCACTAGGGAAAAGAAATTACACCATGTGAGTTAGATATGCAGTCATGCTTTACAGAGACACATGAACAATCAGCAGACAGTTGAGGAATTAGGTCTTGAAGTGAAAAAGTTGAGAGTTTGAGGAGAGAAGGTATAAAGGGTTAATGTTACACAGGAGACAGAAAACTGTATTAGAAAATATTTGTCTGCAGTACCTCACTGAAGAAATTTGTTAGCATAATAGGGTGGAGGAAAATGAAGAATTGAGGAAATCATAAACACTAATGTTTGAACACAAAAGGCAAATGCAGTATCTATTTGCAAAGACATAAGGGCAGAAGTGATTGTTACCCTCAGTGTTACATCAGCTGTAAAAGGGGTCTTGCAGTAAAAGGTGTTGAGTCATTGCCCTGATTGAATTAGGTAAATTCTGGAAAGCACCTGAACTCAAACATGTGTACCTGCAGTGAGGTCAGATTCCAAACCTGGAGAAAAAGCCTTCTGCAAGCTTTCTCTGTGCTATAACCACACCACCAAAAAGAAATTACACTCACAAACTGCATTTAGATAAAAACTGACTAAATGAAAGAGGCATTCAAAAAATAACATTTCAAAATGAGCTCTGCTCTGACATTTCAGCTCACTCTAGTCTGGACTTACACTTGATTTTTTTATATAGCAAGGTTCACTTGGTCTATGTGAGTTCAGAAAGAGAATTTTGTCTGAAAAACCCAGGCTGGTCAAGATGAAGACTCCTTAGAGGTCTTCTTCACATAAAACATATATGTCAAAAAAGATTAAATGCTGCTACTGGGCATTGCATCCTAAGTTTAATCTGTTGGCTATCTTCATGATTTCCTTCTGTATGACTTAATTCATAAAAAAATTGCTAAAAGCCTATACCTGGTGAAGGTCCACCTGGAATTTGTGGATATAAAACATTTCCAGAAAAAATATGCAAGCTGAAAATACAGAAACTATTATTTTAGGAACAGCAGAAGATTTTACTTAACTGCTTTTTCCTCCTCTAAATAATTCAGCAGCTGGGAGATTTCATGTTAGCGATTTCATTATAGGGATGAAATTATTTCACAAACCTCTTTCCTTTCACATTTGACACAGGTTCAGATCCTCAGAGAGACACTTGAATTCTTAAATGTCAATAATATTGCTAATAACCATGAGGCCTTTCGCTTTCTTTCTTACATTTCTCCAAAACATGGAAGAATGGATCCTTTAGTATCTGGCTTCCTGCATTTCTGGAGAGAATGAAAAGTGAGCTACACTGTAACTAACTGGGCATAATGGGCTTTTAGTGGGATTTAGAAGCTGTTAATAATTACAACGTGTCTCCACATCATAAAAACAATACCCAGCCTCTTAGAGTTTTCCCCCACTTGGTATCTGTCATGTTTTGTGGGGGCTGTCATTGCCTTTATTGTACTAGAGGTTAGAATTTCACAAATGGAAGATGTATTTCTAGGAAAAACTGCCAGCAGTGTACAGGTAAGTACATTCGTGGCAAATATTGTCCTTTAATAAATATGAGAAAGGCAAGCACTTTGACTGACTGTTTTAATCTTTGCACAAAATATTGAAAACTACCTTCCTGTAGCAAGGAGAAAATATTAGACCAGCAAGACAGTTAATGCATTTCCCAGGACTAATATAAAAGGATTAATGAAAGAAAACCATATAAATTATGTTAAAGGCAGGATATGAAAATGCAGGCATAAGAGTACACCTGCAATACCTAACAACAGGGAAACAAAAATAAATGGTGAGCTGTAGCGTAGCCCATCGGCATTAGCATGCTGAAAGCACATCTTCACCCTGTTAATCTTTTCCAGTTTGGTTTTTAGAAATATATATATTTATCCTGAAAAGTCAGTTTCTAGATTCTGATGCAGTTATATTTTCGCTAAGTGCTGCAGGATCTGTCTTTCTTGCTCTTTCTGTATTTCTGTATGGCAGTGGCACGTGCTCCCTTCCCTTATCAATCCCTCCCAGCACACTCCCCAGGCCTCCAGGTCTCCCTGAGGCATAATGGGGACCTGAGACCCCACACTGTTTCTCCCAGCTCATAGCTGTAACAGAGCTGATGTTTCAAACCCTGTGGCTTTGTAGTTTTTGAAAGATGTAATTAGTTACATTTTTAAGCTTCTGAACCTTTCTTTGTAATTTTTTAATCTGTTCTGGTAAAAGGACTTCCTAAAACTGTGGGGAAAATCCAGTCCAGATTGCTAGTAAGGGAAGACATTATATCATTACAATGGATAAACTTCTAATAGCAAAAAGAAAAAAAAAGTTTTGTAAATAATATCACTGCCTCTCTAGATATCTTGGATATTCAATATTTTGTTCAATCAGTAACTTATCAGTGGTAATGATGCTTGACTGTGACTCAGTGATTTAATATGATCAGTCATTATTCTCTTCCTATTGTCTCATTCTTGCAGTGGTAATTAATGCCTTAAATGATGCTTTCAACAGAATATAGGAAAAAACCCTAGTTGACCATTTAAGCTTTTTAGCTTTTTCAAATTCTTTCCCAGAACTCACTTCTTCCAACTAATTGTTGCTTTTTATAGTTTTTCCTCCCTTTCTCTCTTTCTTACACACCAACCTTCTCCGGGGACAACCTTCTCCGGGGACACCCCCTTGTCGCGGGGGAGAAGCTTGCGTGCCCTCATGAGGTTGAGAGCTAAGCTGGCGG
>JAOXXN010000395.1:123552917-123595355 GCA_026770055.1 Myrmophylax atrothorax
TCACAGTTTCACATAATGCATACAATTCAATCAATCAATGATTTCAACAATCAAATCATCCAATCAATGATTTCAAGCTTAAGGTTTAAGTGAAACACTTCCATTATCCTAGAAGTAATTTTTTCCATACTAAACTGTTGAATACTTAGGTATATTAATTGTGTACTTATACGAGTGTTTGTATACATCTATACATATTTATATTAGTTTATATTTGTGCATGTATATGTAGTGGTGAAAAACAATTTTAGATACAAACTCCTACATACCTAGTTTTGCTAGACTGAGAACAGAAACTGAAACCAGAAATTGGAACAACTTTGACACTTTGATTTCCCGTTCTTACATTGGGATCTTTGAACTGTGTTGGCTCCAAGCAGAAATTTCATCCCACATTTGTAGAACGTGTTCTTCCATGCACATCCCACAGAACTCAGCAACTTCAAGATAAATTAAAAAAAAAAATATTTTATCCTCAAACGAAACACATAAATTCTTCACTGAAAACTAAAAAGATCATGCAAAGAGGTTGCCACAGAATCTCTTGACTATAAAGATTATCAATTTCATTTTGTCTACTTTTATTTGTAAGACTGATTCTGCTACTGGACAATATCTCTCAGATGCAAAGTTATATTTCCTCTCATTGGAACTCTGTAATGTATTACTGAGGGGGAAAAAAAATTACCACTGAAATGTAGTAAGGGACAAGTCAACTTGGGGGCCCAAACTGTGGAGGGCAAGGGGGCTGTCAAACAACTCATACAACACTGTCTAGGAGAAAGATCAATGACACTTCTCATAGTGGAAATAAAAATGGGGTTTGTTGTTGTTTCCAAATTATGTTCTACAATTATTTTTAAAACCTCAGAACTTCCACACAAAAATATTTTCTTTGTTGGAAACAAACTAATCCATTAAACACAATTTTGATACAACAATTTTGAGCATCCTTGTCCATCAGCCATAAAACTGAATGTCATTTATAAGGTAAAATAATTATGAGAAAATTGTGTAATCAATCTGCACTGGAACGAAATTACATTCCTACTGTTGAGCAAAGTACAAAGATGCTTTTAATTTCAAGCAACTAATAAGTATGTACCAGTGACAATACTCATCTTTTTCCAGGGCTATTAACTTCATTGCATTTGATAGTACAAAAATGGGTGGGGGGAAGGAGTTTACTTAAAAATAAGAGAAACATAATGATTACAAAGTATGAAAATGTAGGTTCTTTGATGCCAGAAGAGAGGCTTTTAAACTATTCTTTATGTAAGAAAAGTAGATAGAAAATCCATCCTCATCTTCAAAGAAGGACTTAGCTACAGTCACTCACAGGAAACAGAGACATAAATAACAAAGGGTTACTTATTAATTAGTAAATTTACACAAAAGAAATAGATCTAAAAGAAGACAGAGGTGAGATGGGCAACATAGGCTTTTCCTAACAATTTCCAGAAATATTAGTCATGTGAATATAAATTCTGCCCTCAGGTAGCATAACATAGGGGACATACTCTGTTCCATGTATTGATAAGACAAAGCCTTTCCTTTCCTTTTTTTTTTCCTGCTTATAAAGATTGTTTTCATGCATATCAACCACCTATAATTCTAGCTGACATAATGTGCTAGCTAGAACATATATTCTATTTAATACTTAAATTATATTCACCTTTTTACTTGGCCACTGTGTTTCAGTATGCAAAACTAACAATGCAATCCCCATCTTGGAAAGGATGAGCAACCAGAACAACAGCCTCTCATGACTAGATGCATTTGTATCCAAGTCTCCAAGTGTTCTTATCAGGTATTCACTTCCCATGGGCCAAGGGGCAAGTCAGTTCTCCGAGCCTCAGTTCTCCACATTGTGATCAGACTGCAAATTTCAACATCATTTTGTCAATTTCAACAAGGACGTAGTTCAGATACCAGAGATGCTAACACTGTCTATTTTGATAATTTTGATTTCACTGTTCAATATATTTGTGCATGGATTTTGACCAGTGCACCATCCCTAAGGGCGAAGTAGTCCGCTTTCACTGGGATAGCAGTTTGATGTGGAGAAAATAAGGATGATACACAAGGCTTATAACACTACTACAATGTTTATTAGACATAGTGGCATTGGAGATACTTTCTTAAATGATGCAGAATTACAGCACTCACAGTAGTGAAGTTACTTTTTTGATAACTGAGGGAGATCTCAAAGCAGATTTTTGTTACATTTTTTTCAGCTGTTTCAAGTACTTATTTGAAGCTGAAGAGCAGCAACTTGCTCCCACCAAAGGCCCACTCTCAGACTCCCTTTCACCCTTGGAATAACTGGAGAGGTCTCAATGGACTCCAAGCAGAGGAATTAATTGGGGTTTCTAGGATAAACTTCCTCATGCCCTGATTAAATTCCTGTAAATCCTTAAAGCAGAACCATAATAAGTCCCAGGTGATGTCCAGGTGCTCCCTTCATCAGACCATGGGCAGGTCATACAGTTTTATGCAGATACCTTATATGTGACAGGAGTCATCTCATCACTCACTGGTGATCATTGATTTATAATGTTATGTGGAAACATTACCTACAGGTGTGGCTGAGGCCAGTGCAAACACCATTAGTTGAAGACAAGACACCTTCCATGGGCCAAAGCATTTACAACCCAAATAAATAAGATAATAAAAGAGGTGAGAAAGTTAATGGGTTTCATCAATATTTTCAAGTTCATATTAACTGATGAAGATAGGAAATCAGTAACCTATGCCTGAACGCACACACAGACCTCCAGTGGATGTCTATTAATGTCCACTGACTGTGTTAATACACAGAAGATGAGTTGCTACAACACTTGAATTCCTGCTGTCTGCTTGTTATACAAGCTCTTGCAACTCACATTATTAATTAGGGAAGTTTCTTGGCTTAACCTGTCAGGTACCAGCAACAGATGAGCAGGCAGAGAATGTACTGATATTGAGCACTCAGGAGAAAAATGGACTAAACTCTTGTCTTAGTTCACGGGATGAACCTTGGTAATTGAATCTTGTGAACAGTACTTGTTAAATAAAATGCATTAGTTTTAAACTACCATCACATTTGCCTTGACAGTTGCACGTAAACAGAGCCGACTTGCTATGCTGCAGTAACTCTTTCTGTTCCAAATATTTCCTCACAGCCTTCTCACATAAATGAGTGCAAAAGTATAAATTGTACACAAGAAAAAGCACTGATTTTTTTGAAAGTAACCTCACTTTCTGTTTTTCTTCATTACATATCTATATGTCACATCCTTTCTGATCAAAGACCCAGTGGTCATACACATCAGAGACGATATCTAGCACCAGTGTGACCAGGACATTGTTCAGCTCCCCTCCTGTTTAGCACTGAGGTTGCAGTGAGAAAGATTTGAGTGTTGTCCTGATAGGAGTCTGAAGTGGGTGAAGTGGGGCAATAGGTAGGAGTGGCAGGCCGGGGGCTCAAGGCAGATTTCTGACTGAAGCCACAATCCTGAGCTCTGGCAGGATATGTGCAGACCGATGGGCCAGGAAGCTGTGACAGCAGCGTTTGTCCCTGATGGGGCATGACGCACAAGAAGCAGGACTCTGATATTGAGGAGGGTTTCATGTTGTCTGAAGTAAGTGGACATCTCACAGGACTTCACTGGCATTCAAGATCTCCTCTCTGCTTTTACCTTGTGTACAGGGGAAAACCCCAAAAAGAAAGTGGATGTCAAATCCTGAGATCTGTACCTTGGTTAGGGAGAGAAAGAGGCTGACTGAAAAGTACCCTGCATTTTTTACCCTTAGCCAATACATAACCTAAACTCCTATCATCACACAACACTTAAATCATATTTCTAAGGTCTCTTTTTCTTAAAAAAAAGCCAAGGTACTGTTGCTGGGGGATTTTTTTTCACCTTTCCACAAGCCACTTTTTAAATTTGGATCCAATTTTCAAACTAAGTCAGACCTGACCTTAGACTACAAACACACTTTAATTTCAAAAATTAAGAGCACAGAATTAGATTCCTACTCCAAAACAGACTGCAAAATGAATGACCTGATTTTATGAAGTCCTTACATGTAACAACTCCCACAGATGTCAGCAAAAACCTTAATTCAGAGTTTAACTTCAGTGCTTTAGAAATCAGGTCACTTGTTCAAGTACCTAAATATAGAAGAGTTGCTACAGCCTTTATTTATTCCTTTAAATACTTAGATTCAGAGTTCAAAGCAGGTTATTCCTTTGGCTCCTGCAAGAGAAGTTTGCAAAACTTGACTAAGGATCCAAATTTGGTAAGCAGGCACAAAGTCCAGGGGCATGCAGAGTCATGGCTTTAGTCCTTTACACCTGCCTCAGGTCCCCATTCATTTGTAGGAGGACTCTCAGCCTTTCTCCAGTGACCCTGTAAATTACCTTGGCAGTTCAAAGAGACCCCCTTCCTTAGGTGCTTTTTATTAATCTTCTCACAGTGTTTACTAACCCCTGAATTAATAGTAAATGCAAGACTGGATTCAAGAAACTCAAGCAATTATTGGAAGTGCCACCATTACATATTAAAAAAGCAAGAGTATGTAGAAATTGTTAATTAAATGGGTTTGACAGCTTATAATGATATGATGTACATGACCATGAAATTAAATGGGAAGTGTCGGATTTTTCTCTGAACATTTTCCTTAGATTTTCCTAAAACAGATGAGTATCTGGTTTTGTGTGTATATGTGTCTGTTTGTTTACTGATGTGCTGCCAGGAAGTAATGAGACTAACAGAGGAACCACTTTTGCAAGTGACAGATCTGGAATCACTAAGGAGAAACCCACTAGAGACATAATCAGATGGGAACATCAAAATTTTCATGAGGTACCCAATGTGTATGAGAAGATCCTTACTGATTTTCTTTTCTTTTAATGTTTCAGTACTTTGTTTGGTGCTATAGATCCAGCTATTGAGAGGTGATACTTTGCCTTTCCACCACAGCTGTCTGGTGAAAGACTTCTTGTCTCCTTGCTTTCAGCCTAAGAAAACCATGCAGCATTATCCTTTAAAAAACTTTGTGTTTCTGTCCCTAAATTTCCCTCTATTTTAATCAAAGAAATTACATTGGGAAGCCTAAAGAACTTAACAACTAAGAGAACAAAATTACTCTGAAACAACTCCTTCAAAACAAAGTAACTTTTCCTGCACCTCAAAATATAAAGCATGCCAAAAAAACCAGTCGAAGTTGGGCTCTACATATATATTTCTGTTTACCTAAATCTTTCTTTGCATCAGTCTGCAAACTTTCCCTCAGCCCAGATGGCCTTCATCTCTACCTGGAAAACAGTGCATCCTTGTTTCAGGGACTAATAAACTTGACTGCCAATGGCTCAATACTCTGTTTACTCCCCACTTCTTCCTAAGGTCATCTTCTGTAAGATTTAGTACGCCCTTTAACAGTCAGCTGAATATCCATAAATCTGTTGGTTTACTTTCTAGAATACTCTGCCAAGAAATTACATCCTGTGCCAAGGCCATTACTAATACAGAGACATGTGTCATACCTGCACTGGCAAAAAAAAGGTAAATACTTTGGGTGATGGTGCAAGATGACATTCGAGAATAGCTTCTATTTGGGGGGATTTGTAACAGGAGCAACAATAGATGGGTCTCACTCTTACCACAGCTGTTTCTAAGGGGCCCATAAAACCACAGTACAAATTTTGCAGAATCACTGCATTTATGCGGACAGGAAACTGGGTGTGAGGAATTTCATTAACCCATCGAGAACTGAGAAGCCCAACATGTGTTGTGGCCAGCTGAGGCAGTCAGAGTGGAACAACAACAAAGGGCCAGTGCACTCCAGTGCAACAACGGGAAGCAGAAAAGAGAGCGAACTTTGACAGTGTTGGTCATTCTGTTGACACATTATGACCCACAAGTCTTAATGGCACAGTCCTATGGGCAAGAGATAACCCAAATCCAGGTGAGCGGTCTGGCCTGGAGAAGCAGTGAGGAAACTTTCAGGGCCTGCAGATTGGACAAGGGGGCCCTGAACACCCTGTTGGGAATGCAGGCCTGGGCTCTATTCTCTCCCCACATCTTCACCCCGCTCAGCCTCAGGCACACATGAGAGTCACAGCAGGAGGGAGCTGGGAGCCCCAGGTGCTCCAAGCAGGTCTCAGCTGGCAGCAGCCAGACATGCACGTCCCCAGGCTCCTCTTTATTGCCTTACCCACTTCCATTGTCTGGTTTTATCACTCCTTACCCATGCAACACTTCACTAGAAACCTGATGGATTTAACAAAAGACAGAAGGCTTTTTCATACAGGAAGACAACCAAATCAAGCTTTCAGGTTTTTGTACACAATTAGTCCCCATGGACACTCCTAGATTCCCCGCCATCACCAGTCTCACAGGAGCTACCAGGAGAAGGGAGAAAATTAATTTCCTTTCTGCATTTGCCTCTATATGTCTGTATTATTTCCATATTGTTTAAACTACTTGGATGGGTTTCCAAGTGACTGCAGCATAGACAGAAAGTTCAGGATTCTGACAGCCAGGAGGTTGTCATGGCAACAGAAAGGGAGACCCCGTGGTTGGAAACTTAGAGGCAGGTAATTAAAGTTGCCTGGAAGCCAGGGACAAGGGTTTGATACCACCCTGTTACCCTCAGGCAAAATTCAAATGAAGATGAAACCTTCTGCCCCATATTTGTAATTAATGGTTCTAATTGTGCTCTCAGGCAAAGGGATTCAGAGCCTTTGCATTCAACTGAGGAAGAGTACTGTTTGTAACAAAATACTGAATCATCATTTTCCTGTGCATTTTGTTTTCTGTGTTTCTGTAGTTACAGCATATACCTGGTACAGAATTCCTCACCCTGTGCAGATCACCCTGTAATTGGTAACATCAAGTTTATTTGTTATCCATTATTCACAATGTAAATTGTCAGTGAGTGTGGTGGGCTGGATACCACA
Source organism: Myrmophylax atrothorax (assembly GCA_026770055.1). NCBI lineage: Eukaryota > Metazoa > Chordata > Aves > Passeriformes > Thamnophilidae > Myrmophylax > Myrmophylax atrothorax. The sequence goes on from JAOXXN010000395.1 coordinate 123,559,864, forward strand.
TGCCCACCAATCTGTGTTATTACCCCACTCCTCAACAGGATGGTGGGGGAGGCAGGGAGGAAATAAATTGAAAAAAAGGTCACGGATCTAGATAGAGGAAGTTCATTAAAGCAAAAGGAAAGAACACATACAAAACCAAATAAAATCTGAAGATTTTATCTGTTTTTCCCATCAGGAGGTGATGCTCAGCTATTTCATAGGAAGCAGGGCTTCAGTACATGTAGTGGTTATCCTGGAATACAAACTTTGTAAATATTGAATGCCCACCTCTCCTCCCTTCTCTTAGCTTTTCTTACTATGCATGTATGTATGGCTAGGCTTCCCAAACAAAGATTTGGGAAGGGCTCTCCCCACGTGGGAGTGTCCTTTGAGCCTGCACAGTGGATTATTTTGGTCACCCTTTAATTCCTGAATTTCATCTGCCTTGGCTGAGCGAGCTTGGACAGTGACAGTGAGGTCCTGAGGACTAGAATCTACACAGTCCTCCGTATTCCTAGGAGGTCTCCCATCCAAGTACTAACCAGGGCTGACCTTGCTTAGCTTCCAAGATCTGACAGGATTCGTGTATCAGGCTGGCATTTAACTGCCTGCTTTTCTTACTAAGAAGATGTGATATGGTATGGAATATCCCTTTGGTCAGTTTGGGTCAGTCATCCTGGTTGTGTTCCCCCACAGGGTCTTTCCCACACTGACCCTGCCGGGGAATGTTGTAGAGACAGTGCTGATGCTGTGGGAGCAGCATTCAGCAGCAGCCAACACACTGATGTGTTATCAATGACTTTCTAGCTACAGATGCAAAGCACAGAACTATGAGGGCTGCCATGGGGAAAGTTAACTCTATCCCAGCCAGACCAAATACAATGAGTAAAAATATTCTGAAAATGTACCTGCACAAGCACAAAGATCCATCTGACTCATTGTAGGGGGAATATGATTTACAAAAATAAAAAATAAAAAATTACTCACTCACTAGAAGAAACCACCAAAGCTTGCTTCTTTCACTTGCAAATATATATGGTTCAGCATGACAAATCATATTTTAACTTGCTTCCCTCTGTGTTAGTAATCATATAGTTATGCAGAATTAATTTATTTGCATTCACTACATCCACATGGATACTGAAGTATCCCTGTGAACTCCCTAAGACAGATGTGTTGCTACAGGCATGGTCCTTTATGCTACATGATTTGGTGACTCTGCAGTTTATCCCTTACTGCAAAATATGTTCCAGGTACCCAGCTTTCATCGCACACAAAAGTGTCTCTAGCGAAGCCTTTTTGGTGCAAGGAAAATCCTGAGAATGTGAGCAGAATACCAACTGCAACAAATGTGTCTTCCTGCACTCGTGAGCAGCCTGAAACAATAGGACACAGACTTCAGCAATATCACTTATTTTAAAGGGCTGGTAGCCCTGGAACGCTGAAAGTAGGAAATGATCAGCAGAAACTGTGGAAACACCACAAAATAATATAAGAAGAAACAGAAGAAGTAACAGAAGAAAATATGCTCAGTTTCAAATCTAAGTCTTCATTTGAACATATCTGAAGCTACTGAAAAAATTGCCCAAATTCCCAGCAGTGATGCAGAATCTGGAAACTTGGCACAAATTCTGGGTGCACTTGGCTTTGTGGTGGGATGTCTTTTGCCTACAAACTGATGCAATTATACATGCACAAATCTAAATGCATGATGCGGGAAGTGTTATTGTAGCTAGTGCAATGTCCCTCACTAACCAGAATTCACAAAACATAAAATGACTGATACGTATGCCATCTTTTTGCACCGAAAGTCTTCCAGAGAGTGATTTAATCCACTGCATGTTGTCTATGTTTTGTGCTATCTGCACACCAACTAGAGACCTGAAACTAAAGAATTATTTTGAATTTCAAAAAAACCTCTAACCAAAACAATTTAAAAAAAAAATTAACACAAATATAGGAGAAAGCAGGCTCTCACTTTTGGGGTTTTTTTAAATGTTGAGGAATCAGAGTATATTGATACTATTTTAAAACAATGAAAATATGACATTTTAAAGAAGTAAGATAGTAAATAACCTCAACTCTGCCCTTGATAACTACCATATTGGAAGTCTTTTTTTCATCAGCTGCTTACAGCCACCTTCACTTACAGCAAGTGAGAGACCATTCATTCAGCTCAACACCTGACAACCTGCCTTACTTCAGGAGTTAAATTTCTGTCAGAGATTTTCAGCGGAAGACAACAGTGGCAGATCCTTCAATAGCAGCTGCTTCATTTAATGAAGGGAAAGAGTCTTATTACTGAAGTCATTTGTTGCCATAGCTTCCCATGTAAAGGCAGAGAAACCATTAGAGCATCTTTCTACCAGAGGGCAAAGATTTTCATTCAATTACATCCATTCTGAGTGCAATAATTTAAGTTTAGCAAAAGCACATCTTCCTAAAAGTCATCTGCATTCAATTTGAATGTGCATGCTATTTTTCATTTCAGTTTCTGAGATTTTGACTTTCAACCACTGGTTCTTATTCTTGTTGGATATTTTTCAACCAGGAGAACATTTAGACATTCTAATCAAGTCCTTTCTTGATCTTCCTTTTGATAAATTGTCTGCTGTGACCACATGTCAAGCAGAGAACATCCCACTTTGCATCCCTACACTGCAATTTTTGGCTTGTAAGTTGGCCCTCCTCTTGACATAAATGGTCAATACTGCTTTCTTCCCTCCCCTTACAGGTCCCTTAAACACATCAGAATGAGGAGTAAAAGTATGCACCCCTAAGGAGTCAAAATCCCTCCCTCTCTCCCTCCCTCTCTCTCCTCACCAAGGAAGTCAGAAGCTTTATGTTTATTTTACAGATGGGCAAACAGAAACACAGAGAGTGTAAAGCCTTACTCTGTATTATTTATCATACAAAGGCAGACCTACGTAGCCTAAATCTCCTGCCTAAATCCAGCAATGCATTAATAACACCAGTTTTGCTACCTCTAACCCTTTCTGAGGTTGTCTTCACTACACCTACATACTGTCAGATTTTACAGTTTCATGGGTTAAAATTTATCAAAGATGTCAAGTATTGCTATTATTTTCAGGAAATTTCTCTTTATTTCCCTATAAGGCACTGCAGATTCACTGTAAATCCACAAACTTCAATTTTTATGCTTTGGTTTCTTAACAGATAGGGAGGAAATCAATGCAGGTGGGAAATGAAACCACTATTACTTTTAGTTTAGGATGTTTTGTTTCAGTACATTCAACAAAATGTAAAACAGAAGAAACTGACTCTACCAGAAAAAAATTAGGTAATTCAGACATAAAACACTAACAGTGAGCCCTGGCCCCTGTATTTTGAATACACCAATCTCCCAGATTAACGGAAAGGCAATTTCCTACCAACAAAGTATTGATCTCCACATTGCATACACAAGCATTTCCTGGAAGTGTAGATGGTAGATTTATAAATTCTGTAAACAGTAGGAGCACAGATGTGCACTTAGCAAATCGTTTCAGTACTACAGATGCCATTCAGTCTCATGTTGTTTTATTTCAAACAAGTAACCTATGTTTTGTAAGTTTAGTGATTTAATTATTGTGAAGTCTCAATGTAGACATGGAATAGGAAATCAACCAGCTTGTGATCAAGTCAGGCCAAATCGATCCATGTTACAGTTGTAACCCAGTACACATCAGAGCACACACTAAACTGCACTTGTGCTGTTCCAGGACAAAAAAAGAAAAAGTTATGGCCTACAGGTTGTCAAATCATCAATTTCTATGCTACAATTAATGAAGATGCTAATAGACATGTGAGGAGTGGACAATCACATGAGAGATTCAATGACTGTTACTTACTTACTAACACCATGATTTACAAAGAATAAATTGTCAGATTCCTTATCAAACAGGAATTGAATCTGTCAGAACGGTATGACATAACAGTGTTACAGAACAGATAGTTTAGATAAATCATTCATAACTTATCATCTACAAGTGGCATCTACCTGCCTACCAGTGTTCTCAGGTGGATCCTGTTAAATGTACCTTTCAGAGTGGTCATGGATGTCTCCTAACAGCCACAACTATAAAGACAGGAAAAGTTTTCAAACCTCAGATCATAATTTAACTACTGATGTCCATATAAGAGTGTCATAGAGTAGTAGTAAAGATAGGACAACTTCAGTCCCAGGGTGAAATTCAGTGTCCAGGACAACCAAAAGAAGATGGAAGATGTGTCTTGTCCTGCAGTAGACCCATTGCCTCCCCAGTTAATGGAGGGTTTTAGACAGGAATCTAAACAAGTACCAAATCATCCTACTCCAGACACAACACCTGCTTAAGTGCTTCTAACCCAGGGATCAAATTTAACCTTCAAAATGATAACGAGGGACATGAAAGCCAATTCCTTGTCATCACAAAGTAATATGCTGCTTATATAAGTTCACTACTCAAAAATTACCGAGGAAATGAATTAGTCCTTTAATGTTCTGTTTTCTTCACCACTTTATTTGCAGGCCAAGAAGACTGTGATCTTGCATGGGATGATCTTGGGCTCCCCATATACAAATTTTTTATGAAGGCAAGCTATCATTGTTAGGATTACAAGGCCATTGGGATGCACTGTCTTATGTTTCTAATTCCAGTGCAATTCTCCTTCCCTCCCCTGCCACTGCAGACAGAAACCACATGTAGAGGCTCCTCCAGGAGTGCAAGATGGTCATCCGATTTCAAATTCCAGACTGGATTTAGAATGGGAACAAAATTGTAAGTGCATGCACATAGCTGCACAGCTACAAGTGGGGCTGGAGGGGCCACATTCCTACAAGTTCCTGCCTGCCCACCTGCCCACCTGCCCATGACTGTATGAGAAAAGTTAAAAAAGTTAAAAAGTTAAAGAACTGTTTTACCTTCTGCCCTCTTGGGCCCTTCTACTGATTTGCTGCAAGAATACTTAGATTACTATTCTGATCCTCCTACTTCTTCCACTGGATTGTACCTTATCATTAGAGCAGTACAACTTTCATAGCAAGCTAGTCCTTGAGGACAAACAAGAGTTGGTGCTTTTGCAGGTTTCCACTGGTAATGGTAAGAATGAATGAACAGGGAACTCTTACTGCCTCAATCATAGAGGGATGCACACAAACAATCCTGTGTATTTTTTACCTACAGAAATTATCAAATTTCTGCTTGTCAGGTTTTAGTTTAGCTGGTATATACAGGGAGAAAAATCTGGATTACTGGATTCCTAATGGCATAGGAATTATTGTCAGACTGCAGTGAGTTCCAACAGTCTCAGAATTTTACTATCTCTATACTCAGTTTCTCAGGTATCTTTTGATTTTTGCAATATTCAAAATTTGCAATTAGAAATTCCACAACTGTTTCAAAATAAAATTGATTGACAAAGTGTCATGTGGGTAAACACCTTCCTGAGTACTGCTACTATATTTAACTATAATAAGAAGTTTGATAAATCTTTAGCTTTGTTTCAGTAACTGTTTTGCATCAATTTAAAGCCCTCTGAAGGCTAAAACCACTTCCAAGAATGTAGACAAGGAATTGATCTAAGTTTACTACTTTGACTTTTCATGCCACCTGTCAAATTATAGATTTTCATTCTATGTATATTGCTACATAATAGTCACTAAATAGACAAAAAGATTTCACAGCTGACATTGCTACCTCAAAAGGTCAAATAAACCTAAAGTAAGTTAAAATAAGGGAATTGAAGCAGATGACAGCTTTAATTAAAGTCAGAAAGAATCCAAGCATATTCAGAGATGGTTGGTAAATGGTTATTATTTGCATGAATGAGACACATCTTAGTAAAACACATTCAAAATAAAACAGCAGAAGGATAACAGCACTCTGACAAAATAGGTCATATAACAGAGGCAGTATACTAACAGAAGGTATGGTGTCAATAAAGTAATTGTATCTGGTAGCACTCCATGTCTGGAGTACCCACTCCCAGTGGCAGCAAAATGTTATCATTTGTTAGTAGGTATTGTATTTGTTTTAAATTCCATGAGAGCAGCAATGGTAGCTGGACTCAAATTTAGGAGCTTACCTTACTTTTGAAAACAACACTGTGGACAAGCATTAGAAATATAGCCTCCTTAATAAGAATTTCTGATGCAAGAAAAATATTGGTATTTATAAATGTACTGAAAATGCCACATTTTTATGTGATTTTAGTGCCTTCAGAGTTAAGAGACTGTGAAAAATATATTGGTTGCTCTCTTGTATATTGTATTTCCCTCTCCTTTTTAAACTTGGAATAGAATTTTAGTTGATTTTACTATAATGCTTTCTTAAATCAAAAGTAGCAAAAATTATTAGAATAATGATCTCCTTTAGCAGGTGCTGTATTTGGTAAAACAACAATACTCTAGCAAAATGAATATGATTATTTCCATCAAACATAAAAATTCTATCAGTTCCTCTAGCTCACTTATGTGCCACAAAAAAAAACACAACAGACTCTTGGAGTCTGTCAAATCTTAGATTAATAATAAATGAACACCAAATGATAAACAGAACCTTTCACTGTTCTATTGCTGAAGATTACTGCAGGGTAAATACTAGCAGAAAACTGAGCAATGTTAAACATAGAGCTTAATGGATACACTATTTACAATATGAAAATTTATCCAAAATTAAAAGGATCAGGCATAATATGCTTTGGAAAACATTATATTATATGGAAAATTAATTTTCAACATTTGGTTGCAGAAATGTCCAGAAAATTCAGAGTTATGTTAGGCTGTAAAACTATAGCCTTTGATTTGTTGATGCTGCTGAAGTAGAGATGTATGCTGACTGGGAAGAGAAATGCTGACTGGGAAGGGAAAACTAGTGAATGTGTAAGAACCACTACAGCAGAATAGTGCAACCTTCTCCCTTTTCCAAGAAATAGGCTAATTTTTAGTTTATTCCTCTTCTTTCCAGTGGATTGTAGTGACAGAGCATAGACAGGAGAAGATTCAACCAAGTGGTGGATAGGTATAAGACATACAAGAAACTTTGCTGCCAGCATTGTGCAGAAGCATCCTCTGTCTCAGTCAGGTGATTGGGTAGGGGACCTAAAATTGCAATCAGAATTTTGGTGGTGAGAATGAAATAACAAAATCAGAACATATGCAGAAGAGAGTTCTTGCCTAACTTACTTGCTACAGTCATGCTTAAAGAGTGACAAAGTCTATTAGAATTTATCTGTTAGAAAATTAAGGCAACAAAATATCTTTTAACACTACCTTCTAATATAGCCAGATGGAGGCACATGCACTTACAAACCTTACCTAAAGAATTCATGAAAGCAGTGACAATGAGGCTCTCAGAGTCCCAGTATACAAACAGTTAGATCAGCCATATCTTCATTCTGTCATAATTAGGAAAGCAAGCAGAAATAGATATATAGGAATAGGTATTTGAGAGAATTTTTCCTTTGTTTAGCACATAAGTATGACTCTTTCATCTTTCATAGCCTGAGCCCCCTTCCCTACTATTTTCTCTCAGAGTTTTCAAAAGCAGACTCATCTCAGGGTGACCATTATGGACTTTACCAGCAAGACTTTGCAGTCTTCTTAACAATTACTGCAAAATCTTTTATGTGAAATCTCTAAATGCCTTGCAAATATTTATTCATTAAATTCCATGGCACTTGCAAATATTTATTTGTTAAATTCCACGTCACTCAGTGACATTATAGTATCACCATCTCAGAAAGAGTCAAGTTGAAATAGGGTAAGTGACCTTCCTAAAGTTACAATGAAGCCAGAGGTTCATTTACTAGTATATTTTAAATATCTTCACCCGTCTCTGGTCACAGCAGTACATTTTCTTAGTCCACCTGCAATTTTGGTGCTGAGGTAGTTCATGTTCAATGAACATCCAGATTATCAGAGTATTAAAGACAAAATGGCCTGAGACACTGTGTAAGTCTGTTACGAGAAACTTGCTCCAGCAGTCCAGTCATAAAAAATTGGTTATGACAGCCTGATACAACTAGAAAGATTGATATCCAGTGTCAGTTACTATTTGGCAGAAGCCTTCAGTCCCATGCTAAAATTTTGGCTATCTGCAGAAAGAAGGAGTAAAATCTGTCTCTATTTATTCTTCAGATCAACACACTTGCAAATGGTAAAAAAGGAAACCACAGAAAATGCCATGTGTTTTAGAAACCTCAAAAGCTTTTGTCTACATGCTTTATGCACACCCAGGCAGTCACTAAATCTGGCGTGTCAGGAAGAATTCACTGAGGGGACTGTTTAGTTGATTTCTACCAGGAACCAAGGACTGAAATTTTCCAGGGAAAATACATACAAGACCCACACATTTCTTACCAATATTTGACTGAGGACAGAGTCGTGGAAACAGAAAAAATGGGAAGCATTGCCTTCTACTGATCACACAGACAAGAAAGCGGCAGCCTCTCTCAGCACAATCGGATCATCACACTGCTCTGCAGTGTGGCCAGCCTTTGTTTTCTTTATTTCTTTGTTCATTACTTATCTATGCTGAAAATCAAAGATTAATGGCTGACATCCATTTCTAATGAATCTATGTGACAGACAGAAGGGACACAATCATTACTGCCATCCCAATGTATGCAAACACAGCTTTTTTTCTACCACCCTTTCCAGGTCTCTTGATCAAATTGTACAGGCTTTTTGTGGATCATATGCCCAACAAATTTATAAACATCAGCAGTTTCAGACCTAGAGATTTTCACCATATTGTACACAGCCCTTTACTCCTCTCCAGCAGTAATGATGATCTGCTTCCTATAAATAAAGAAAGAAATAAAGAAATGAACAGTGTGAACAGAGTCTGGTAAGAGGTTTAAAGATGGTAGAGTTTGTTTCTGCCTTGGTCTACTTCTGTAAATTATTATGCTGCAGCTACAAGGAGAACATAAGCCATTATGACTTGCAGCATTTCTCCAGGGATACAGTACAGAAGTGCTCTATAAGAAATGCAATCAATTCCAGAGATGACTGCTTCCTGCATGCTTCCAAGCTGCTGCTTTATAAAACAGCTTCTCATAAAATGAGCCGGAAATGCATGACATTGTTTAGCAACCAGTCATTAGAATTTAATGGAAGAGGATTAAAATATAAAAATGCTATGCTTATAGACCTTTCCATACATTAACACAGCCTTTGAGAGAAGGAATTCATGACATATTGGTTTAGCCTTAACCCTTTCCTCCACCTTCAGAGATGGAAACATTTCACAATCAAATGAAAATCTTTGTCTTATTAAAAGGGTAAGTCAAATAAAAATCAAACCTCAGAATGAAAGAGGTGTCAAAGGTTAGGTATCTCCTTTTGTATACCACCTCACAATTTATAAAACCCTGGGGAAAATGGAAGTATGTTTCCTAATCTTGATTTCTCCTGAACTCTTTCCTCAGGTGCCGTACCACAACATTTCTTGTGTTTTAGCAGTTGTCTCATTTCTTGTCACCTACATAGAAGTGCGTGTTCACTCCCTCTTGCATACACACGAGGTACAATGAGAACAAACCGAATAACCTCTGAAACTATGTTCCTACTGATTTATTGTGAAGACATTTTTCCTACTAAAAACACCTGGTGCAATGTATCACATGCATTGATAATTCTGGCACAGCTTTTTCCTAGAGCAAAACAAGTGTTTACAGCTACATGAGCAGAATGCTGGTGATGAAGTCATTCTTATCATAAACAAAAGATAACTTGAACAGCAGGACTATATCTCTCTAAATTATTCCCAGAAGGTTCTATGAGTCTTTCTCCCCTCTGCAAATTTGAAAACTGACAACTGCATAGGGCTGATAACCAATATCTGTATAACTGCTTTTTCCATTATATGTTCAATTGTAGCTAAAAATAAGTTACAGACCATCTATCTTTAAAAAGTATATCACATAGCTCTTAATGATTACATATCTCTGAAACAATAAGTCTTTTCAGTGTACTAAGCCAGAGGCTGAAGTAGAGGTATGTTTACCTTTGGCAATTTTTCTGTCTCATGGTGCTTTGCTCTCCAGTTAAGCACCATACAAGCAACTGGGAGTCTGAGCACTGCCCAGCACCTAAATTACCTCATGCATGACAGAGCTACATGGTCACATCTTGTCCCATAGTCTGAGATCATTACCAGCAGAGCGCAGTTACAGGAATTCAAGGTACTCAACTGGTAAGAAAATGCATCTTAAAATACCATAAGAAGCGTTGACTCACAAGGTTTGTCTGACTCACATTAAATATTTACTGTTACTGATTAATTAAGTCATTCAGCTGTAATAAAAAGTATTCCCTGCAGCCATGCCCCCACAGGCTGTGATCCAACCATGCTCCACACCCAGGGTAATGTCAGCCAGCCAGGAAACCCTGTCCCCTGTGTGGGGTGATAGCCCTGATGAACTCTTGATGAGTTGAGGGAAAACACAACCTCCTAGAGCAGTGCTCCCAGAACCATGGTCAGAGGACAAAGACATCCCAGTGGCTTTCCAAAAAGTACTAAAGCCAGACTGATAAGATTAACAAAGGGTGGAGTGTTATGAAGATGACATGGCTCTCCTTTACCATATCTTCTGGGAACACAAGAAGCCCTTTAGGCCTATGCTGTGCATCACCCCAAAACCAACTATAGACTAAAGCCACTCAAACTACCTAAGAGAAAAAAAAAGGTATAAAAAAGAGATTGGGCATGAGCAAAAACTGGGGAGAAATGCCATCATCTCTGTGAGGGTAGCTGAGAGAAGCTGCCCTGTCTCCTCCCACCTCTTTGGACAATGTAAGGGGGAGAAAACCAGGTAGTCTCTATAGTCTATATTTTTTATCTTACGCTTTACTTTCTTACAACACCTATACCTTATATCATAACTTATATTCCTGTAATATGCTTTCACTTTCACCTCACAGCTACTTTGATGCTAATTTCACTGGGATATATCTCTACTCTAAAGGCACCTTGTTTACTAACTGTGTTTTGTTACTTTAATACTAATAATTATAATTTTCCTTAGACCTCATGACTTACTAACTATATATCTTACTTTATGTAAGTTGTTGTGTTCCTTTAAGGTGTGTAGTTCTTTTTTAACATGTGTGTTAATGGGAAACACAGAGAAGGTGGTGTGCAGGTCATTTTGTTGCTCTGTGTTACCTAGAGAGGTTCTAGATTTGTGTTTTAAGTTGTGTTTCTGGTTAGTAGTTTTCTGTGATTAGTTAAGTTTGTCACGGGGCAGAGCGGGGGGGAGGGTACACTGCTGTATTGAAACTTAAGTTTGGTGTGTTTGTCTCTGTAGAATGTGCTTTGTGCTGGTTTCTTTTGGGGTCTTTTGTCATCAATTAAATACAATTCTGCAGCTAAACATTATCACTGGCAACACAAACCCCACAGTAACTGTCACATACTTCTATTAATAAAAGTTATTTCAGGAGCTGCTGAGGAGAAAGTTCTTTTCTTGCTATTAAGTGTGGTCCTCACAGCAGAGTGTCCAAGACCTTTCCAACCTGTGTGCTGCTCACTGTTGGCAGGCAATATTGGGTTCATAAGACTTTGATGTTCTAGGATGCTTATAGCTAATATCTTCATAGAGAAAGTTCTCCCTGGCTATTAAGTGTGGTCTCATAGCAGAGGTCAAAGACCCTTCTAACCTGTGTGCTGTCCATTGTTTGACAGGCAGTTGGGTTCATAAGACTTAAATTTTCTGGAGACGCTTATAGCTAATAAGTACCCCCTAGCTAAAGTGTAGTCCTCACAGGAAAATCAAAAATCTTTCCAGCCTGTGTTCTGTCCATTGTTAGATAGGCAGTGGTGGGTTCATGAAGCTTTGATTGTTTCAAGGACGCTTATAGCTAATAAATTTATGTTAATACTGTTGGGACAAGAAATCTTTGCATTTCTGACCCTATTTTTCACATAACACCCCTGCCATCTCCGAAACTGCTGCTCCATATCCAACACCTCATCAAAGAAGAGCAGTCAGGAAAAGGTGTAGCTGAAAGCATTGCAGTCTGGGTGAAATTAAAACAAAAAAAACCAAAAAAGCATTCTGACCATTTCTGACTATTAGATCAAGCAAGCTGCTTTCTCCCAAAGCGCAGAGCCATCACTCTAAACCAATTGTTCTTAATTTGACTCAGAGTTTGAGAATCCTCTTACGGTATTGGTGCAAAATCACCTAACTATGCCATCTCTCTAAGGAGGATATTACAAATCTTCTACTATTGCAATCAGTCATTGCATTCTTTGTGTCATAAATGTCAAATATACTGTTGCTGTTTATTGCTAAAAATTGTCGTGTTCAACACAAAAGTGGAGTTATTTCACTACTACACAAAGGCATTCATATATATAAGGAAAAAAATTGTTCTTTATTCCAGAAACTGACATAATCCCCAAGACTGAGAAAACTTGAGGTCTCCCTCAGCTACTACCCCTCCTCTTTTCCAACTGCATATTTAACACATCTAGTTTTTTTATACACCTGTGAAATTATGCCAGGTTGAAATGATAAAGCTTAAATCAAAGTGAACATAAATATCAATAGGAAATTTTGGCTGCTTCAAATGAATACCTTTTATTGTTGCAGTCATTTAGAGTTTAGGTAGGCTGTGATGCTGAAAATCATCAAAATTACTCATTTAAAACTCCCTTAAGAAAACACACTTTAATTTAACATTCTCAGGTTTTTGAGAAATATTTCTAGTATGGAAATCACCAGCACCAGGTAAAATTCAGATTTAATTGTCTATTCAAAGGTAATTTTTACAGCACCCCTTATATATAAAAGAAAGGTATATAGGAACAAAATATAACAAAAGAAAGAACATAGCACTGGTTTGGAGCAAGGGCTTACCTTGATCAATGTTCTGTCTCCAGCAGTGGTCACAAGTAGACACGTAGGGAAGAGGAAGGAAAGGGATCATATGTGATCTAGCCACTTTCATCCAAAGAGATTTTCTGATCCTAATGCAATTGGTAACCCATTTCTTAATGTCAACAGATCTCTCTTCAAAGCATTTGCCCAATCTGCCTTCACACCTACACGAAATTCATCCACATAAAACATCCTTTGCCAAGGAGTTCTATGTGTCCACTGCATGCCACACAAAGAACCTTTGTTTTGAAGCCTTTGGTTTTGAGCCTTTCCTTTGTTTTGAAACTGATCCAAATTATTGAAATACTGAATTCTATGGGAGCTGTATCTGAAAAACACAAAAACCAGTTGATCTCTAGCATTTCTCTTTATGCCAGTTGGAATTATACTGAGCTCTCTCATACTTCCAAAAGATTATTTATTTTTGAGGTTAAAGTGTCCACCTCAGCTATGCCCACATTGCAGAGTAAGTAATAGGAGGGCATTTGTAAAACAACATTATTGATGTAGAGTCTCTGGCATCCTCAGCAGGCTTTCTTCTTTCAATTAGCATAAAATTGGTCTTGCAAATTGTATACTCATTAGCAGGTAGATTGCACTTGGCATGTTCTGGCATTGCCCTAGGCACATTCCAGGGCATGGGCTGGTTTTGTTTCATTCAAATGGAATTCAATTCAGGTGCTCTAACACTGTCCTGTGTTTGAACTAAAGTGCAGTAAGTGAGGAAAATTTGAAGGTTTGTTTCAAAACCAGATGCCAGATTTGAACTAAAACGTACCTTGGTTTTCCTCACACAGAAACTGTTCCACACCTCTGAATAGTCCTCGACACTATGAACTGACCTTTTCCCCATTAAGGACATACTTTTTTAAGATGGGAGGACCAGAATTGCACACAGCTGTCAAGGTATGGGAAAACCATGAATGTACTGGTCATAATGATGTCTTCTGCTTTCTCCCCTATTCTTTTCCTAATACTTCTGAATATTTGTTTGCTTTCCACGCTGCTACTGAACACTAAGCTGACAATTTTGTGGTACTGTGTGTCTAAAATCTCCCCAGGGTCCCATTCCTCGGTGGTAATGGTCTCTCAACACACAACACTTTATATGTGAAGGAAAAATAGATTTCCCCTGTATGTATTGCTATATATTTATCCATCTATCTTATTTTTGACACACACGTGAAAAATAAGAACAGATAGAAACATTTTGCATAGAACAAAAGCCAATTAATCACCCTGTTATGTCCCACAATGTTCTTTTGATGTGTGTAAGCGTTATTATATCCACTTAAACACTCTAATATCAATTTTTTTTCGAGAGATAATCCCACTTGGACAAGCAAACTCAAATGAGGAGGAGTTTTTCCATCAATGAAGCAATGAATTTCATCTACATTTGCCCTACTTCGAACAAATAAAAAAACTTGTCTCAACTAGAAAGGAACCCTGGAAAATACCTTCTGGTAGAGTGCCTTCCAGCACAAATCATTCCAGCTAAGAGGCAATTTGGGACTGCTAGTATCACCTAAAGAACATATTACAACCTTGGAATAGCATGTCAGAAAAGAGCATCCAAACATTAATTATGCTTTTGAATTGCTTGGCTGTTCCTCACCACTTGCCAGGAGTTAGCTTTAGAAGGACATTCTGGTGCTCCAGGCACCAGCATTCTCTGATATTAATAAACCCAGTTTAAATAAGCACAGCTAAGCTCCCTCTTTTTCACACTAAGATATTAAATGTTTCTAGGTCCTTACCAAGACCTTCCTGGCAGCTAAATTGTTTGAATGTTTCCTAAATTTAATACAAAGCAACTGAATTTTATGAATTTTAATGCATAACACCAGATGATGAGCTCTAGAAACAGAGTTCTTGAAAACAGAAAAAAAAATGTATTAAAGAGACATTGAAACTCAGATCTAAATTCTGGCAGGACATAACAGAGACGTTAGCTGGCCAGTTCATCAGACTTTTTATGGGAACAGCTTAACTAAAAAAAGCTCACCTTTCAATTTCAGATTGTCAATTACTTTGTCCAAAAACATGCTTTGTAGCTTTTTAAATTTCTTCCTTAAGGAAAGATTTTTCAATGTTGAGAGTTATAAATGTTCCAGAATCATCGAAATACCCCTGAGAAGGAGGATATAAATTTAAAAATCATGAGGTTTAATATACTTAATGCATTCTATTATATAAAACATACTTATTGTACAATTTAAAGATATTTTATAAATATATGTATGTATTGCATTAATGTCTTCTGGCTTTATAGTCTTGGCATGCCCTCAGGTTGCATTTTCTTCAAAAAAATGAAGACTTTAATTTTGAAAATGAAAGCTTAGATTTTCCTAAATTCTTATTTATGTCTTACAAGTCAGCCCTTTGAGGCAAATGCTTTTGTGCTTGGTTTGTCCCAGGAAAAGGAATTTTTACCCTGTGTGATGAGGGCTGACCCGGAACAGTGTGGATGACTAATGTTAAGGTGCGCAGGTCTGAAGTACAGTGTGGTTGTGGTGTGTGTGTATGTGAACATCCTTTTCTCTGTCACAGCCAAGTGTCTTTGGTTTTCAGTTATAAGTCTTGTCCTTCATCTGTAACAAAAAGACCCCACATAAAACAAGACTGAGCAATCCCTTGATTTGTACGAGGCAGAAATGCTTTGGGCATCAGTGAAATTCTTGAAGAAACTGAATTACCAGAGAAATCAAAGCAATATTTCATTATCTGCTGAGTTCTTCCTGCACAGTCCCCTCCCAACATGTGCTGCCTCAGGAGGGGGGCTGAGCAGGACTAGCTGAGATCTGTTCAAGTGCTTTGCCCTGTGAACCGTGCAGGTACATCATTGCAAGCTGTTACTGCAGATGAAGTCACAGCAGGATAAAGAAAGCTAAGCCAATACAGATTATATTTGTGACCATACCAAAATGGGCTAGACACTGTAAAGGCACCTTTGTGTGAGGCTCAGAAGTCATCATCATCAGTAAGGCAACATCAGTTTAACTATTGTATCCCAAGCCTCATATGATTATGTCCTCAAATGTCTTCAAAAACTGCGTGGACAATTTCTGAAGGTCCAAGTCTGCATCCATACCTGAGGGTTTCTCTTTGAAGGAATAGCTGATGCAGACATCCTTACAGAAGGATCTTCTTCAGAAACTCTGTCCTGTACAATGGTTTCTTGATCTGGAGAGTCGTGTTTCATTATGAATCTCTCTTTTTCCCTTAGGAACTGTGATTACAGTAATGCTAAAGCATCACTTATTCAGGAAGGTCTCTCCTTCTCATGGCCGGATTTTTTTTTCCAGTCTGTTGATTAAAGATATTTTGTAGCCTTAATTTTTAGAT
Organism: Myrmophylax atrothorax; assembly: GCA_026770055.1. Lineage (NCBI taxonomy): Eukaryota > Metazoa > Chordata > Aves > Passeriformes > Thamnophilidae > Myrmophylax > Myrmophylax atrothorax. Next base: position 123,576,064 of record JAOXXN010000395.1, read on the forward strand.
TAAAGTAGTGGTTAAAACAATTTATATGAAAATATATTGGCTATTTTGGGTAGTCTGTGGGTATAATCCATTTAGCTGTTTGGAAAACTATATACAGAGAATAACAAAAATTTAGGAAGTGTATTAATCAATAACTATATGTGTGACTGTAACTGATGCCTGCAGCTGTAATTTATATCACTGGATACTCAAGCACATAGTAGCTGGATGAACTCCAGAGAATATATGGAAAGAAAACATACATTAGAGCCAATATGTGATGGAGAATCCTCTTAAAATATCACTGGCATGGAACTAAACCTGTTAAAGGAGGTTTTACTATGCTCCATGGCTGTGCTTTGAAGAAGCTTCCTCTATATTCAATTGCTATTGATTCGTTAGGTACATGAACTGTACAGCTCTAATTAAAAACCTTTTTCTTCCCTTCTTTGAAATCAGTAGGGAGCCTTAAATAGATTTACTCTGAACTGGGGTGGGAAAAAAAAAAGTGATACAAAGATTAATTAGAAAAATGTTAACCCAAATTCCCTGGCCTTCTTTGTGTCGATGCCTAAGTAACCATGGTCTCCCTGCCTCTCCCTGAGATGAGGTAGCAGATGATGTACCTTCTGAAGCTCTTTGCTTGTCTCCAGCATGAACACGCCTTGGCATGTCACACAGGCAGGCAGTGCTTGTTCACACACTGTCCTTTCTGTCTCTGGCAGGGAAAGGTCCCAATGGGAATCCCAGATGGAAAAGAGGAAAGCAGGAAAGGAGGAATGGCTCTATTTGACTAACCAGGCTTCTGACACATTGGCTCAGAGAGCCTTTCTCAGGTCAGGGCAAGGGCTGAAAAAACAGTGTTGAGAATAGATCTGGCAAGGCAGGTTATGCTGCCAGGATACATTGCAAAAACTAAGAAATAACTCATGGATTATGCTGAGCTCTCATCACTCTGTGGATGAAATCCAACCTTTACTGGTGACCCAGTGACCAGACAGTGTAAACCCCAAGTGCCTTTCTTTGAATAAGGTTCTTTATCCTCTGGCTCTGTCCCACAGCATTTAAGGATTTAGATAGTCCTCCAGATGTTCCTGCTTCAGTCAAGGCTTTGCCAGCTGGACTGAAATGAAAATACTCCAAACCTGCCCCAGGAGAGCAAAATCTCTCTCTCTCTAGGTAACTTACTACTTCATGTTTAAAAGCCTGTCACCTGTGCTATTTAGGCTTTGATAAGTCACTCACAGAAGTAATAATTAGTCAGAGGTATTTTAAACACTTTGTATCTGCTGATTGCCTCAAAAATTAGCATTTAATCTGAGACAGTAACAGTCACTTCATCCTCCCAAGGCTTTCCCCTGCAGTTATGAGTGGTTAGACTTCCTTAGGATAAATAAATGCCTGTCCTGGGTTGAGCTGGCAAAATGCCAACTGCCCAACACAGAATGTTGGAGCCTCTTTCTCCGGCCAAGAAAAGGAAGGAAAGGAGAAAAACTCTCAAACTAGGTTTATGCTTAAACTAACTATATATATTTATACAGAAAAGAGAAAATTAAGAGAAAATTACAATATAACACACACACAAGTTAGATATAACAACAATTTTCTACTTCCCACTAAAACCAGATTCCATCACTCTAGATCTATAAGCACCCTAAATGTCACTCAGCAAGAAAGAGAAAGTATAACACAGTATTTCTACTTCCCTGAATTCAAACAAAAAGCAAGTAGCGACAGCAGCAGCAGGGCCCACTCCAGCAAGACAGCAGCTGCATGTCTTGTCTCTACTTCAGCCATGATAGAACTGAGAAAAAAACACCTCCTACTCCTGGATTCATATCTCAGGTTTGCATCATCTGGTATGAAATATTTCTTTGGTTAAGTCAGGTGATACCTGTCCCTCCTAATATACGTAGATTCTCTGAGCCTGCTAATTTGAGGCGTAGTTAAAACTAAAGCCCAAACTACCACAATGCCCCAAACATTGCCAGTGCTCTCCAAAGCAATAATGCATGCAGGTTTTTTTTTCTATTTTATGCAGCAACCAGGTGGGTTGGGGCCTACAACCTCCCTGCTGTTGCATTGCTAGCTGAGATTCAAGCTGGATCAGAACTGTGGTGGTTAGAATAAGCACAGCCCATGTGTCCCATTCATCTCACTGTCACTGGCTGCTGAAAAACCACCAACTCTCACCCCAGAGATGCTTCAGCATGGTCAGGCTCCAGCTGTCCCAGCCCTGCCCTGCCCTGTCCAGGCACTGAAACATATTTTTGAAAGATCTGTTGTCACTCAATAACAACTGTACTCTGGATTACTTACTCAAGACATTTTTATGGAACAGAAAATTCCGCCTCTGATCTCTTTTAATCAACATACAAAGCCTTACAGTGTATACACCTGTATACAAATCACTGTAGTCAGTGGACTTTTCCATAAGGATTTTATACTCTCAGTTGACTTTAGATAATCCTTTCCAATATGGGTCTTATGCTAAGTTTGGGGGTTTTTTTCAGGCTTCTTTCCTCCCATGTGATGGAAACAAGGTATTTGTCAAGGAGTATTCTTCTGTGTGGGCTATATCCAATGCTGCAATTGTGACAAGTTGCAGCTGCGTCAAATTCTTCCCATAATGGCTACTTCTTCTCAGCCTCACCAGGGATCCAGACCAACCTGCAGGTACCTGTACACATGGATAAACTTTCACTGAAGGCTGCTGCTTTAATGAACAATATGTGCAATTCAAGCAAATACTGGTTAACCATAATTTTTTTATCACTTAAATACATTTTAGCCTCTCAAGTGGATAGAAAGAGGAATCCATTACTTTTGCAAATGTAACAAGAAAAGTGTCAGGAGTTCCATTATTAAAACTGAGTTGGGCAGGGTGGAGGGTAATGTATGGTAGAGACCAATTCAGCATGCAATGGACTAAACAATCCACTGAACTCCATTTCATCAGCAATATATTGACTTTAATTTCATTTTTCTGCATCAATAAATTTGGTTATTAAGGCACAGACCCCTGTCATTCCTCTAAAAGTTTTCAGCACTGCTTTATACAAAACCTTCACTTTCCAACACTAGAAGAATGTCATATTCCTCATGTTGAGGATATATTCAATCTAACCCAAAACATAAGTGGCCAATAATTTAAACAATGCCAAAAAACCCTGCTCCATGGCTCCATATTCAACAACTCCCTATGGTCACATGCTATTTTCAAATGCTCGGGAGAGAGGACATGCTTTTCAAAGGAGCTCTAAAGGCCAAGAATTTATTTTCCATATAGGTCATTTTCATAGTCCAAGCAGCTTCAATAGGAGCTGGCTAAATCACTGCACAGTTATTTGAAAATCCTGTGTTTGGAATATGTCATTATGTTATGGGGTCATAGAAACAGCCTTAAAATTATTCGTGGTCCAAAAGAGAAATTTAATCTTAAGGAGTTTCATTTCTGCTAATTGCTAAAGCCAAAAGGAAGTCTGTCAAAGGCTAATAATTCCCCAGTACCTTCTGAGATGTGAACATACATTATCAAATAAGATTACGCATTACATTCATCCTTTAGAGGGCATTCTATGAATAAAGAATATGCTCTGGGTAACACTGAGGGTCAGATTTACACTGCTGTATATTTCCATATTTGCACTGAAGCTAATGAAAATGCATGAGTTGCACTGCCTGCAGACACTAGTCTTTGTCTTTAAATGTTTATTCTTAAAGCCTGAACTGACCTAAATCTTTTCAAATGAATCTACATGTCTTCTGAATAGATTTCACACATAGCTTACAACTGTTATTTTCTGGTTTATTCCTTCCTATATATCTTACTTGGCTGATAAAGAAATAGGATCACCCAAAAGGAATGGTTGCCCATTGTCCCACAGGCTTCACTTGTAGGAACTGTTTTGTGTCTAATTTCTCTCTTACTAAGTCTAATGAGGTATGTATATCTAAATAAGTTCAAAACACCAAATGGTTCATTAGCTCTACGCAAACTGATTAATACTAAGGATATTATCAGACTGTCGCTCCATAAGAACAAAAAGATTGTTTCAGAATAATTGTGTAGTATTATGTGTAACTAATAACCAGTAGTGTTTGATTCATTCACAAGAACTAATATTACTGCCTAATAATGGAAAAAATGTAAGCAGGTCTACGGCACCTTACTAAATCTTGTACTTAATCTTTCAGTAGAGGTGACTTTTCACATGGATTTCCTGAAAGCTTTCCAGGTTTGTGATTTTACTGACATGGTTTTGGAAAGCAGAATTGTAAAGACAATTGGACTGGAAGAAAGACCCATGGATGCAAAGCATGAAACACAAAAGAAAATTTTAAAGAATCAACCAACTTGGATGACAGAGATGTAAGGACACTTAAAGAAGACAATTTAAAATATATTGGGAGAATGTAAACTCACAGGTGTGGAAATTTCTTTATTGAACAAAAACAGGAAAGGTATGGAAAGATTAATACTGTGAAAGAGAAGATGGGGTTGTGTGTCAGGAAAGACAGATAGACCACAGAATAAAAAACCCAAAGGCTCTCCAGCAAACCTTCATCCTCAAAGCAGGACCCACATGTCCCGTACAGTCATTTAAAGCATGCATGGACAAATGGTGGAAACACACTTCCAGGAGGAAACTCCAGAATATGCTTTGCCTTATCTCTTGTTACTGTGTTTAAACCTCTGAAAAGAAATGTGTTCTTTGAGGTTATTTTAATGCCTAGGGCTGACCTTAAGCATGCGCCAGTGGGTTGCCAGATGGAATGAAATACGAAATTAGAGGGGAATTTCTTCAGAAACTCCTGTCTGAATTCCTGTCCTAAATCTGAAATTCTGAGCTATTGGGCTGATGTAACAAAATGTGTAAAATTACCCATAAAATTGACTCTACCCTATGCAGTGGTGACTTTCAGTATGTCAAAGGGGAGTGAATAATTTGAACTTCTACATAACTTCTGGGACTCAGAAAAGGCTGCACTGTCATTTATACCTTGAAATGAAATTCAAAGTCAGTTATTCACAGAATCAGCAGCTCTATTCTTCCTGATCATTGTAATTGTGCACAGTGCTCAGAAGCATAGAAGACTTCTCTTCAGTATATTATTTTCACTAGAAATATTTGCCAGATAAAAAGGTCAGATTGCATGAGAGTAAGTGCCACTTTTTCTAGCAATAAAAGCCTCTAAATTTTGCATCTCTCAGAATTTCTAGTGCTTGGCAGTTTTGATTCTCTGACTTCCCAGCATATTCTAAACAGGTCTTTCATTGATCCCATTTTCTGCAATCTCTAAAAATCAAATATTGCTAATGAGGACAACTTTAAAATGCACAGTGTTTCTCTGCAAATCAGTCTGATGTCTATGGGACAGATGTTCCTTTAAACATACTTATTTTCCTAAAACCTCAAAGAGCTTCATGAGAAATCATGAAATAAACTGTTTCCAGTAATGCAGGAAACAATTTTTTACCTCTGAGAATCCAGTTGATAAACTAGGAAGAATAAAATAAAGATTTATAGGATTAAACAATGAGCATTATGTAAAGAAGAAGTGATTAAAAATCTGTGTATTCAGCAGGACCAAAACAAATTTCATACCCTTCATGATCTAGGGAAAATTAATTCAAAATTCAAATTTGACTATGTGTATGTATGTGTAACCATCTGTGTGTTTGTGTCTGTCTGAGGCCAGCCATGCCTCTCCCATCTACTCTGCATCTGATTTTTCCTCTCTGAGATTCTGTTTATCATTACATACAGTGGTTGAACCATACTTTGAGATCCTTGATGAATGTCATCTATTGCTATCCAGTTAACTCTATGTTGGTTAAATGTTAAAATGGGCAAGCCCCTAACCTTTTGACTAAGCATGTACATGATTCCTCAGATTGGCTGTGTATCCTTCAGTAACATAAAAGGGAAACTATGTCAGTTTGCTGTATGTTTCATTGTGAGCATATGAAAACCTCTCCTAGAAACCAACTACAAAACAAACAGATGAGGTAGAGTCTTTTTGTTGGGAGTTTTGTCATTTCTCTTTACTATAAACTTAGCTGAATTATGTCAAAATCCTTGAGAGCAAATATAGACTCCTTGAGATCGGAAAGAAGGCAGGTCTAACTGTGCAGAAATGACACTCCATGAGAATGATGAGGAACAGTAGACAGCACATGGTTCTTAATATCAAGACAGCAGCACTCTAAGAGTGAGAGAAATCTCGTCTTAACAGCATTTTGTAAAGAGATATTCAGAAATGGGTGTCTGAAACATTCAGTATAACCAAGTGAAATGGACTGGGTGAATTCAGCTGATACACACATTTTAAGAGAGGAAAGTTGTTAACAAGAGGTAGAGCATTTCCAGAAACATGGATGGACTTTGTTAGCTGGACAGCACAGTCTAAGGAAAAGAGGTCCAAAGTTCTGCAGTTCTGGCATGAAAAGACGGTTGCAACACAATGATTTTGATTTATTCAGTTCATTTTTTTTTTTTACCAGTCAGAATAGGTAAGTTGCACACGTAGAAATGAGGGCCAGACCATTACAGCCTCTCTAACTCCAGCTCCTTCCGCCATCACTCTGAGCAAAAAAAAGGTTTATTCTTCCTAATGGATTGTTTGGAAAATCTTCAAAGCAGCCAAAACCAGATCTCATGTATCTGTAAATCATCTGTCTCATTCTCAGATTAACCTGGTAGCATTGAAGACAGAGGAACTATGGTCTCCACCTGTTCCCCAAGCTACCTAGGGAGAGACTGTGCTCTCAGAGCAGCATGCTGACTAAAAATGAGTGAGTAAAGAAGAAGAATTTGCTCAAGAATTTGCCTAGATTGTTAAAAACAGTGGGAAATTCAGCTTCAGAGAGGTACTGTGACAAGGAAAACCACTTATGCTAAAGCATCAGAATTTTCTAGGGAAAATGTAATATTATGCTAGGAAAAAGAGATGCAATTTTCTGTCAAGAAAATAAAAATGCTAGTTTTGTGATTGCCCACCTGGAGGGACTCTATCCATTAAACTCACTACTCACTGCAAGAAAGAAAATAGGTAAAAACAATCCCTCAGGAAGCTGCTACCTTCTGCAGACATTCTTGTCTCCCACACAGATATTCATTAGGATCCCAGGTTTTGTTTCACATTTTCCCCCTTTCCTAACAGGTTTTATTTAATTATTACTATTTTAGTTTCAGAAAAAAAGTTTCTAGATGCACAGGTAACATCTCATAAAATCTTAGAATCCATGCTGGATCAATACAGCAACGTCTTTCAGGAAAACAGTTTTAGGAAAGTAATTGCTATTACACAAAGCATTGTAAATTAGTTTTACTGAATGTCTTACAGGGTCTGCTCAAAAGCCTCTGGTTACTGGGCAATTTGCAGAAGACATTATTTCCATCCACACAGATTTGCACCAAGGTGAAAGGTTAATTTTCATGTAAATTGCACAGGAAATGGAATGTCACCCCTAGAGCCAAGGAGGAGGTAAGTAAAAGAAAATGCAGATGAAAGGTATCTTCTGAGTGAAAGTACAGGGCAGAAATTAAGGTTCTTGTAGATCGTAAAAATGCCCTGGATATCACAAGACTTATCTCTCCCCAGCAGAATTTCTCTTCTGTGCCAACATCAATGTCCAGATTTCAGTCGCAATAATTTAGCTTCTTCCAAGAGCAAAGCCCTATTTCCTGAGCATTTTTTTGGTTCCTTTGTATGTATTTGTGAATGGGGTACTACATGACTTACGAAAGTGTAGTAGAACGTAGCACATTTTCTGTTTCTTCTACAGCAAAATGATGCCATGATTATGGTAAGAAAAACCATGCTGTCCATCACCTTAAATACTTAGCCTTTGAAGAAATTCAAAGATGAGGAATGTAGGTTGTGATGTTTATCCTTTTCAGTTTTGTACATCCAGGACAAAAATGTATCCCAGCACAGTCTGCAGAAGATGTCATACCTTCATTTAAGAGGCAAAATCTCTACTTCCCAGATGATATAACTTGGTATTTTGAATGTAGAAAGAAATAATTATAGTGAGAGTCCCAGACATATTTGCAATCAAAGCTACCTTTGAAGCAAAAATTGAGACAAATGGCAAAGTGAGAGCTCTGCAAGGCAAGAGGAACTGGGAGTAAGGGAATTAAGAAGCAGCAAATAGCAAACATCTGCAAGAAAACTGCTGATTTGTGGCTGAGCAACCTCTCTTGATAAGCCAGATGGTTCATTAGCAAAAAGCATGGGTAGATGCCAAGGCAGCTTTAACTCTGCAGTGACCAACACCTGTACCTATTGCTTTCAAGAGCAGTACCAATACAGTGCACTCCAGAGCTGTGTCACATAGTTTTGTTAATATTAAGGCTGGCAATACCAAATCACTGCAGATTCTAGTCTGTAAATACCCCCACCTGGCATGCATAGAGCCTGGGAGATAAGGGAGCAGATTATTTTTAAAGACATAATAGATGTGTTGCTTTGTAGAAGCATCTTACTGCCCTTTGCTATTACCTGTCCTTTTATGACCTCTTCTTACCACTATGTTCCAGGGAAAGTGTGAGTTTTACACAATGTCCAATTTGTTGCATTTTCATTTCTCAAGGCACCAGATGTTCTCTTTCCATCTGTGCCTTTACCTTTCTCTGTGACACTGATATCAGCTATGACAAATGTTTGGTTATTCTAGTACCCAAGGCAGAGACTTATTTTTAGGTTTGTAAATATAATATATGCTGTGGCCAAATTTCCAGTTGCTCTTTGCTCTCATGTTAGTCCCAACTGTTGATGACTGAGTATGTTTGAAAATTAGCCCCATCCTGGCTCATACAAACTAGGCATATATTTGGTTTACAGCAAGCATAGAGTGGGCAGAGAGATTACTGTCCTCTTTCACCTCAAAAATATAAGCATCATAGTTTGCCTATTAAAGGTGGCTCTGAGAACACCTGGGCTTTTTATCTCCAGGATCATCTCTGTGCAAATCAGATGATACTTCACACTGCGGTCACCTATTCTGTAAAGTAAATCCATATATATACCTTCCCAAGGACACATTGCAATGAAAAGGAAAAGAACTGTGGAGTCAAGGACAGTGGCAGGAACTTGTAATTACAACCCTTTACCTAGGATGATGGGGTACATAGTATCCATCAAAGACAAGTAAGTGCTTCGTAGGTCCTGAGTCAGGCTTATAATTTCCCAGCCTGCTGGCAAGGACGCCCTTTCAATGGCTGAATATGCTTTCTCCCATGCTGATAGCTTTGTGCTTAGGGCTAATATTATGTTTGAAAGTCTACTTAATATTATATCAATATAATGCAGTCCCTTCACCTTGCTGGAGGCATCTGTCTGGAGTAGAAATAGCTTGGAAAATCTGGCGCCATCAGCAGTGATGCTGTTCACTTTCTTTATTCGCCATTTCCAAGAACCTACATACAAGGCATCCAATATATCTAGCCAAACACACACAAAAAAGAATACATACATCTATCTTCTTTCTCCATTGGTGATAATGTCTCCATTGTGTCTGGACATTATTCCATCATGTGTTTTATGTGCCTTTTTCCTAGAAGTCCAAACAGCAAAATCACTTATATTCTGCACATGCTACCCAGGGATTGCTCTAAATCTTTTATCCTAACCAAATTTCAAAATCAGAGAAAAAAAAATCTGATCTGATCATATGTAGCTAGTCTTCCCATTGTCCACTGAAAATCAGTGACATTTGAATATGTCTTTGTACACTCCTGATAGAGCCAAAGAAGCTGAATGCTGAAAAACAACTATATCAACTGACCGGCTGGCATTATTCTGAACTCCAGGTGTGGAAAGGCCAAATTTCCCGCTGCCTTACCTTCACGTTTCTGCTCAGAGGGATACACTAACATCCCTTGATTAAAAACAGTGTTGGATATAGATACTGAAAATCACATTTAACAATTCATCAAATATGCCTTAGAATTTGATACACATTTACCTACCAGGGAACTGTCTGGGTTAGAACATCATTACCTGTCTTTCCCTCAGGATATGGGTTTCCTTTGTCTTTTCTTGTTTTTACAGCTCATTCAGCTCTTGTTTTTGACAAGCTGCTTCTCAGGGTTTTGACCTTAATTCAAGGACCTTTTTTTTGTTTTTTATGGAAGTGTCTAGATGTGAGAACAGATGCATTTGCTTCATACTTGACAGAATACATCCTTAACTTCTGCACCACATAGTCTAAAGCTTTACAGTGCTGCACTGTCCTTTGATTTCCTATTTATGCTTCCTCTGATGGTTTCTGTGATTAGGCTCAGCTTGGGTTTACAGTTATAAGGTACTACATAAAAGCCTTGCTTTTCTTCCCTCGCAATGCAAGTATTTCAGATGGATCCTTGCCATTTTGTGAACAGCTTGTACTCCAAACCTCCCTGTGATATTTGAACTTCATTGGAATTCTGTCCCCTGCCTCTGTCTATACTCTTGAGAACTTTGTCTTCTTCTTTCTCCCCCAGTCCTACACTGCAGAAGACGGTGGTTTGATCCTGGCTGGATGCCAGGCACTCATCAGAGATGCTCTATCACTCCCCTCCACAACCGGGCAGAGGAGAGAAAATATGACCAACCGTTCATGAGTTGAGATAAAGGCAGGGAGAGATCACTCACCAATTACTGTCATGGACAAAGCAGACTAGACTTGGGGGAATTATTTGAATTTATTACCAATCAGATCAGAGCAGGATAATGGGAAGGAAAATAAAATTTTAAAAATACATTCCCCCAACCCCTCCTTCCTTCCTGGGATCTACCTCCTTGTAGGAAGCACAAGGAGAGAGGGAATGGGGATCATGGTCTGTTCATCACATGTTGTTTCTGTCACTGATCAGGGAGAGGAGTCCTTGCCCTGTGACAGTGCAGGGCCCCTCCCACAGGAGACCATTCTCCATGAATTTCTCCAGCATGAGTCCTTCCAATGGGCTACAGTTCTTCACAAAATGCTCCTGCATGGGTCCCTTTCCATAGGCTGCAGTTTTTCAAGAACAGCCTGCTCTAGCATGGGTCCCCTACAGGGTCACAAGTCCTGCCAGCAAACCTGCTCCAGAGGGGGCTCTTCTCTCCATGGGTCTGCAGGTCCCTGCCAGGAGCCTACTTCAGCATGGGCATCACACGGTGTCACAGATGTCCTTCCACCTGCTCCAGCATGGGTTTCCTCCACGGGTTGCAGGTGTATTTCTGCACCACCCTGGAACCTCCATGGACTGCAGGGGCACAGCTGTTTCACCATGGTTTTCAGTATGGGCTGTAGGGGAATCTCTGCTATAGAACCTCCTCCCTCTTCTTCTTCACTGACCTTGGTTTCTGCAATGTCATTCCTCTCACATGTTCTAAATCCTCTCTATTCTGAGCACAATTACAGTTGAGCAACAACTTTTTTTCTTTCTTAATTGTGTAATCACAGAGACATTACTATCATTCCTGATTGGCTCAGCCTTGGCCAGTGGCAGATCCATCCTGGAGATATCTGGCATTGTCTCTGTCATACATGGAAGAAGCCCCTTGAAGCTTCTCACAGAAGCCACTCCTGTAGCCCCCATGCTACCAAAACCTGGCCACACAAACCCAAAACAAACACAAATACTCTTGTTGGCTGCAAATGTTACAGCCTTGCTGCTGCCTCCTACACAAAAAGAAGGGTGTCAGTAAATGACACAGTGGTTGTGTTTATTTAAGAAGTGATCTATCATGTTCTCTGATATATGTCTTAAACACTGCTCTCTCACCAGTTGTGCACGATACGTTGACATCCTTAGCACATAAAGAGTTGGATGTTCTGTAGAAGAGGAGACACCTCTTAGGCATGATACAGTTAAGTGCCTCACTCAATAAACATTTCTTTGTGCAACTGAACTCAGGAAACAGCTTAGTTTCACTATTCATATTTTGGGATAGCACACAGCATAATTTATTAGGACCTGTGTTCATGGTAACATATATGACAACTGACTTGCAGCTCTGAACCCTCAATACACACCTAAAGATAATCACCAGTAACTGTCTTGTTGTTGTTCCCCTGGCCTGTCAAGGATGTTTATTCATGGGCCTCCACCTGTCTTCCTATCACTTTGACCCTGCTCTTAAGTCAGTACATCTGAGTCTGTGTCATCAACTATAGTTCTCACTGTCATTATATAATAATCATTTGTGTTTCCACCCATTTTCAATGAGCCTTGATCAAAACTAAAGTCACTGTCTAGAGCTGTCATAGGTTTCATGCACCAGCTTTTTTCCCTTGTGGAGACAAATAAAAAGCCATCACCCTGCTATGGTAGAGCAGCTCTCTTTGACCCTATTTTTGTGCCACGCTTCATGACTATGATACTTCAAATATATCTGTATAAGTCTGGCTCTTTGACCCTCCAGTCTTCATCTATGCTTTCACCCTTCCAACATACTCTCCACTAGTTTTGTGTCACGATCCGTTTCACGATTTCTTATTTTTGCAGTCAAAAGCTAAGTTGTTTATCTTGTCCTGTTAATTGCTCCTACATTAAGGAGCAGAGCCAGAACAGTCATTTCACTTTAAAATGCCATTACTACTGTTGTGAGGTTTTTCATCCCATCATTTTGAGAAATACAGGACACCTGATGAAGTACTGGACCTGGCCACAGTAGAAGCACCTTAAGGGCCGAGGTGCTGGGGAGACTGCTGCAATGCTCCAATCATGCATTTAGATTCACATTGCATCTTTAACCTTTGCCTCTCTCATAGGTAGAAGAACAGAAAGAAGGACAACATTTATGCATTTTGATATGTAATATTTCTTTCAAGATGTAACATGAAAAAATACAAAGACACTAAGACACTAGAGTCTTATTTCTGCTCAATCAACATTAGCATAATTATTTCACATCTAGAGAGATGTTATTTCCTCTCTTTTAACCAGTAAATCAGATGGAAATTAATCTATTTACAACCAGTTTGTAAAATATTCCATAATTTTACAAACTTAATTTCAAGTCTGTGTATCTCAGCAAAGATAACTTCAGTTGACTGAGAAACCAATCATGACACAAGAAAGTCTTACACTGAGTAGTGAGTACATAAGTGTGCAGAATGAGGCATAGTTTGGTCAATGGTATCTTTATCAATAGTACCCATCACAACACAGAGTTGAGATCCTGCCAGTATGTAACACACATCTGGGGATTTGAATGTGTATAGTAGTTGAAAATATTTTCAGCAAAGTGTCCTTCACCAATACCTCTATTGCTCTTCAAACGCACAGTACAGCAATAAAGACTACTAGTAGAAAGAAATTTAGCCATATTTAACATTTATATTATACTCTATCATAAGACTTCAACTCTTCACAAGGATGCTAATGGTCCCTGATATTAGTGGTACACAGCACAAAGGATATAATGGAAAATGTCATTCACAGACAGGTGGAAACTGACCCCTTGCAACCATTAGCTGAGTATAAGCTTTAATTATAAAGACCCCCCTGTGCTGTATTTCTCTTTGCTAAGAAGCCATCTGTGAGTAAGTAACAAAGGGAAATTTTTCAAAACTCAGAGTATATGATGACCAAACCCACTAGCCAACATTTTGGTGGTTATGCTCTACAGCAGAGTAACCTGTCCCTAGAAGTGTCCAAGATCAGGTTGAATAGGGCTTTGAGCAACCTGGTCTAGTGGAAGGTGTCCTTGCACATGACAGGGGGTTTTGAACTAGATGACATTCAAAGTCCCTTCCAACACAAACCACTCTATGGTTCTATGAACTTCTATTGACATTTCAAGCACAAATGCAGAAAATCTTTTTGCAACCATAGTCTCCATCCACAAGAACAGTTTTCCTGGTAGCAGCAGAAGTTAGAGAGGTATTGAGGCACCATTAAACTTTGCCAAGGAGCAAAAATAGTTCTCTTTAAATAATCTCTGAGTAAAGAGCCAAAGCTTCAAAGATTGGAGCCCAGAAGAGATTCTGCAGAAGGAATAAGGGCATAAGTTTCTCTTTTAATCTTTTAAGCAAATCACATCACTTTTCAGTTTCACAGATAAGCAAAATCAGTCAATCCATTTGAAAAGATCACAAAATTGGAAAAGTAACTGGACAACTCTCACTGGTACTGAGAGAGAAAAAGGCAAGTTTCTAGAAGTCTTTGTCAGTGAATAAATGGGGATTTGTCTTTTAGTCTGATAAAACCAACAATACTGAAAACACCTCTACCAGCATAAATATCACAACCCATTTGAGAGTGGAGACTGCAGGTATATTTAGTGTTCCTATAAAATACTGTATGCTTTGACCTGTCTTTTTTTTTAAAGGTACATGATGAATAAATGGGGTCCTTAGCCTTGCTGGACATATAGTTATACAGGAGGTCAGGATGTCACTGCTCAGTTTTCTTCAAAACCATTCTCTTTCTTAAAGACTCTTAATGGGAATTTCACTCATGTTACCATGTTCAAAGGACACCTTGTTGTATCATTGAACCAGTTTACTTTTACAGGAGACCTATTATCATTTTTGCGATGGCCTGAAGCATTGTATGAGGCCGAAATGGCAAATCGTCTCAGTTATATTGCTGTTACGTTCCCAATCTCACAGAACCAGAAATCTTTGTTTTAACTAAGATTTTTATATTCTTTACTCATAATTACTTTTTCAGGATGGCTTTGCCTTACTATTCAAATTTCATTCCCCTTATTCTTACAGTGCTGGTGTTGGAGTCTGGGCATGGCTGTCAGTGAGTTGCCTTCATGACACATCTTGCACCCTCACACAAGACAGTACGAAGTTGGTTGCACAGGGTACATGGCAAAGACTAAATTTTGTCTTGCTCAATTTCATGTGCATTTGGAAAGACTGTTCTCATTGAAGAGTATTTCCTAGTTTAGGAAATAAAAATGCTTGATTGCCAGGTCCTAAGTGTTTTAAAATTTTCTGTGATCTAAATGTTGTTCCAGCGATAATCTGACAAAGAACAACATTTAGATCACAGAAAATTTCTTTGACAGATTATCACTTGGAATGATTTCATGTATCAGAAAAGAATTAGGGGTAAAAGGTATCTTTTCAGGTAATTATTTATACCCGAAGCAAAGCAAAGACA
The DNA here is from genome assembly GCA_026770055.1 of Myrmophylax atrothorax. Lineage (NCBI taxonomy): Eukaryota > Metazoa > Chordata > Aves > Passeriformes > Thamnophilidae > Myrmophylax > Myrmophylax atrothorax. The sequence continues at coordinate 123,591,141 of JAOXXN010000395.1, forward strand.
TTAAGAATGTATTATTTTTAAGAGAAGTAAAAATGCTTGTGTGTTTAAGACAAAGAAAAGGCCCATCAGGGATCCTGCCTTCTCATTTGGGTTGTTGGTGACTCTTTCAAATGCACTTTTAGTCCCATTGCTCGTGCACAGTGCCAGGGAACTTGCTCCCTGAAGGAGCAGTGGCATGCCTCAGCAGCTCACCTATTCTGTGTGACAGCTAAATGTTGGTGTCCGTGAAGACTGGCAAGATCTACTCAACCCTAACCAGCAGGTAAAGTTGACTGACTTACACATTCTACCACTCCCTAGGGACTGCAAAGTATGTGAAGTGCTATGAGGAGATGAATCTTTTCATTCAAAGTTCTCAAGCCTACATCAACTTCTGCAGCTAGATTTGCTCCAAGATCAAGACAAAAGTCATCATTTTTTGATATAACATTAAATAGCCATTAAATAAAATGTACAAGTCATCAATGGAGCTGGCACTGGAATTCAAGTTTGCTTTTAACCAGTCAAGTGCCCTAACTATGGCCAGAGTACCTGATTTCTTATGGAAACTTAGAAACAGTCCAGCAGTTTTATGAGGACCACCAAGAATTTTGGATGTAGTTGCTGAGTTTACAAACCATATTGTGATTCTTCAAGGAAACTAAGAAAAAAAAAGGAATAAAAGTAAGGTCCATAAAGGTACTTAAAAGTTTATTATTCCTAAAATGGGCCTAGTGACCTATACTATTTGTTTGTATTGCTGTCTCAGTGCTAACTGTACTGTTTTCTTCCTCATACCACATACAGATGCATTGTGTTATGCAGTGCTTTGCCTGTTTTAATATGTTGCTCCATAAAAACTGAATCATTAGCGAATCATATGTGCAGACATCCAGAAACACTCTTGAAAGGATTTTGGCTCTTTGATTTTTTCAAATATTTCCTTCATATGAAAATCACTATTTTTCTGCTCCACCCATCCTGTGCTCAAAATGTTGTTATACATAATGTTTCCCCCAGCGGCTGAGGCATTCGCTGGTATTCACAAGCTCCTGAAACTGTTTCTGAGAGTTGTTGACAGTAAAGTGGAGCTTCCTTGTCTCAGTTTCATGCTATATATGCACATCTATATGCAAGAGAAGCAGTCCTGCTAAATCCAGGCTCAGAGAAGGAAGGAGGCATTCCAAGCAGCAGAGCAGAGATTTTCCTGCAGCTCATGGAGGAGACCATGGTGAAGGAGTTTGCTTCCCTGCAGCCCATAGAGGACCATGGCAGAGCAGATATTCGCACTGCAGCCTGTGTAGGACACCATGGGTTCTTCAGCTTCTCTCACTTTTCCCTGGTTTGCAGGGACAGCTGTATATGGATACCTATAAGCTACCAAACTTCTGCTTCCATATGCCACCATACATTTTGATTATATTATTTTCTGTTTAGATTATTCAATTCTCCCACATTCCATCTTCATTTTTGCTGCTGGAAAAGACAAGAAATACAGGTATATTATATTCTCAAGGGCATTCTTACAGGCGCAAATGCCTACATAATTTCTGTATTCATAAATTAATAAGAAGTTTTTAAGTATTCAGACACACTTCAGACTGTTCAGCTTCCTAGCATTAATGGTATGTCACACTTTGCTCCAAAAAATTTATTAAAAAACCCCCCTCATTTTAACTGAACCATCATTTTAGCATCAATTTACAACAACTTTCTAGTTCTCAGATGAAACAATATGAAGGAATCTCTGCAAAATCAACACATTTTTCATTAAGTTACTATCAACTTCATCAATGCAACCTTTCAGTTACTTACATATCATCAAAATGATGTGGTTAATCAGAGCAAAGCTTGCAGAATATTCAGATTTATGAAGAGTTGCAAAATGGTTTTCTTCCTAACTCAGGATAGGGGCAAATCTCTGACATTTCAGCATCTTGTGTAGGGCAGAATTTCAGTTCTTTGACCATGCTAGTAACTTGACATTTCTGAGAAACTACAGCTCCACCACTGTATCATGGTATGCATTGAGACTAAAGAGAACAAGCATTTAAAAAGTATTCAGGAAATGCTATCACTCCTCTAAGACATGTTTAGTCTCCTCCTGGTCAAAATTAAATATTTCTACAAGCAGGCATATGATACTGTATGTTAGAGGCCAGAAAGAATGACAGTATGTGGGATCTTCTATGTGAGAATTGTAATAACAGCTTAGTAACAAAATCATAGAATAGGCTCTATGATGAATTATGTTAGAGAGGTTCATTATTGTGGTAAGGTGATTCACATTCACTCAGTGGCCCTTCCCATTGCAGTGAGTCAATAAGGCATTTCAGCATGGGGGCATAAATGTGAATTTTGTTCAAATCAAGCATAAGCTTAAACCATATAGGATCCCAAAACTCTTGAATTCAGGAAAAAACTCATGTTGCTAGGACATCAGCAGAAATGGTTATGAATTTTGCTTCTGGGTAATGCCCCTGGAGCTGAAAGGTTAAATTCCCTGCTTCATGAAATAGTGCAGGGGAGGGAGGTCTGTCCTTGTAACAGAGACATTCAGGAAACTTGTGTAGTGCTTACCTGATACCTTTCCACTAAAGTCCTCCAAGCATAAGGAGCTATGTGACTAGGGGGCTGGGAGAGAGTATACCAAAGAAATTAATTAGAAACTGATTGTGCATGGCGCCAGTTTCATGCCTTCTCACCTTATCATCAGAAGACTTGGACACACATCTGTAGATCTCGGTTCCTGCATCCAACTTTTCTGGTAACAGCTACCATCCTGCTACATTACAATAGGAGCACTTTTCTCTAGTTCTCCCTTTTTGTTTACTAGTTTAAATATGAGTCTAGAACCACTTGAAGTTGACCTAAAAAGGCTGGATTAATGAAATCACTCAGATAGTGAATATCAGAAGAATGGGTTGAGGATTTGCATGCATCATTGTGCAGCCACTGCATACATTTCCATAACAGTAAGTGATGAATAATAAAAAGCACAAGTTTTATGTTTTTATCATGTCATCATCTCTGATTTAATATTCTTTTTGGTGCATTTTTTCTTTCTTGTTCACAGTGCTCCTTCCTTCATTATTTAGTTCAAATGATAAGCCTTTCTCCACCTCTGGGAGTTTTATTTATACATTTTTCCCTTCCTGATGCAAAATATGCATTAAGAAGACATCCCAGAGGTGATTAGAGTCATTCATATGTAAAGCAAAAAGAGTACTATCTGGGGAGGACTACTAAGCTCATACCACTGTTCAAAACTCTTTTTGTTTTCATCTTGTTTTCCACCATTGTGCCTCCCAAAAGAAAAGTTACACATGCCAAAATAGATGACAAAAAAAAATTATGGTGTTGTTTGGTCAAGATCTTGAAAAGTTCTCTTCAGGGAATGATGGTAATTTGTGTTCTAGCATTTACCAGGCAGATGGTCAGTCCTTGGGATGACTCGATACAGTAGTTGTTGAATGCTAGCAGAAGTGCTATCAAGTCTGATCCTTCCACTCTGAACCAAAAGATATTGTTTATCTTTCATTTCAAAGCAAATGAACCCAAGACTTATACTGGATCTTATCATATCTGTTTTACAAATGAAGATCAGTGTAAGAAAGCCTCAGAATAAGACACAGTTGCCTACCTGTCTCTTAGGCAAAGTTTTACAGTCTCCTATTAACCACTGCAGGCAAAACGGAAATTGAGGGGGACCTAAACTGCACTTAGTTATCACCTAACCAGAGAGGCATCCAAATTTCCTTCAGCAAGATATTTAATCTTTTCATTTTGTGGAGGCCAAGATATTTTTCAGTGAATGTAATAAATATGAGTGTGTGACTTGGTCACTGTCAACTTGGTTTATTTTAAGACTCTGAGAATAATGTAGGGATTCCCCTGGGTGCTTTGGGGGCTTAATTTTCTGGCAGAAAAATCCTCTGTTGCCTGACTGTCTCTGACTAGGAACATCTAAGTGTCATTAATGCTAAATTATTTAATACTCAACCTTTACACCTGCTTATGTCTTTGTATAATTCAGAGAAGACTTGGTGTTTCTCCATCAGTTCCACCTATGGAGCTTTTTCCAATATGTATTCTTTGGTATCTCCCTACTGGAGCAGATCTGTGCAGATAAGAAAAACATTCAAATATTTTGAGTTAGACCCAAACTATTTAAACACAGCCTTACCCAAACTATTTAAACACAGCCTTACCCAAACTATTTAAACACAGCCTTAC
>JAOXXN010000395.1:123607065-123620924 GCA_026770055.1 Myrmophylax atrothorax
TCATCTAGTGATAGTTATTCAGATTTTCTAAGCTGATTTAAAAATTATTATTCTTCCCCAAATCCCACCGAAAAAAACCAAACCAAACCAAAAATAGAAATGTTTACTTAAACCTTTCTTTCTAAATCATTTTTTTGCCACCCAGGAAGTATTGCTTGCTCTTAAGCTCCCAATTTCATTTAGTTTCCTACATTTGAGCAGCGTGAGGAGACACTTCAGTGTTTCAGATAAAAGTCTCTAGAAAAATGAACCTGGCACATTTGCTGCCTGACACTGCCTGACATACATTCAGCAGCAAGGATACAAAAGCTTTTATCCTAGTGCTACAGTGGTGGGAGAGATGACAACTGAGGTTAAAAAAAGAGTCTGGGCTGTACTGTATTAGTTCAAACCTACCAAATTTTGCATACTTTTAGCTGACGATTCTCATTTTAGAATCACTGCTGCCACAATTGATGTTTAATAATGCCAATTTAAATGCATTACTGAACTGAAAATCTGAGCCCTCCAAAATGTGCCTTATTTACTTTTGAAATTATTCTATTTTAGCAATAGAGATAGATGGTTCCTCAGAAATTATGGTTGCTGCATTCCTTTTGCTGTTCAGGATCCTTATCATCCTTTCAGGCAATTGAATTTCTTCCATTTTTAATATCTATTACCAGCAGAAGGACTTCAAGTAAGACCCAATGACTGGAATCAGAACTGTTTTGGCAATACAGGAATAGTTCATTGCTCCATATTAATACCTAGAAAATCCATTTTCTTAATAAACTGCATCTACGTAGACTTAGAAATAAGAATTTGAGCAATATCATGAAAAAGCTCACAAAGAATATAAATTCATTATATTCATACAACAGATTTCTAGATACACTTTGATTTGAGCCAATTTGATCTTTTGAATTTTGGAAAAGCCCTAAATAAATATGACCACATTAAATGTCTTTTGAGACAATATGATCTTTTGAATTTTGGAAATGCCCTAAATAAATATGACCACATTAAATGTCTAAAGGTTGATTAACCAGAGAAACTGAAGAAGGCAATAGCAGGCACAGCATCTTTATAAAAAAAAAAGCACTTTCTAAGCAAACCCTACTTTAAATAAGATGTGAAGCTGCATTCTCAAGTAACCTAAATGGGACTATTAAACTGATACTAGAAGATATGAAAATACTAAAAAAATTTGTGATTTCATAAATAATTATTTGCAGAATGACTCCAGGAAAGTAAAAGGTCTTTTCAGACATAAAAATTTATGGACTGATGACACCCTATTGACTGGAGTATTTACTGTACCTTCAATAGGTCTAATTAATGAAACTGTTCACAGAATTAAACATAATACTTAGCAGGATGACAGTATGCCCCAGTTCTTTGCAAAGATTTCCATATTCAAATATTTTCATGCTCATGGAGTGGCCTACTGTGCTAGTTTAAAGGTAAACTGGCAGGAGGAATGAACCCAGCTCAGGAGAGACTATAAACCAGAGTTACAATTTAATAAAAATATCACAATAAATACAATGACACAAAGAAAAATTGGGTTTAACCCGCAAAACCCAGTAGTATAACCCAGTGCCCTGGGGCACAAACATAAAGGACTTTGTTAGCCCCTATGCTGAACCCCACGTGGTTCCCCTGAGTCCAAAGCAAAAGGAGGTAAAAAAACCTGCTGGTGCAGATGAGACTTGCAGTCTGGTGAAGAGTGATGGTCTCCTCTTGTCAAGGATCTGAGCCTCCTCTGGATCCAACCACTGGTTCCCCAAGTCCCAAAATCCCCAAGATTATATCCCCTCAGGTCCAGGTGGGACCACCCAGTACCTCCCCCAGGGTGGGGAATTACACAACAGGTGATCTCACTCTGTGAGTCATGGGTTATTTTGGAATCATTGATGGCCCATTAGCAGACCTGACACCTCAGGCTGGGTGTGGAGGTGCTAACGACTTCCTGGAGGGGAGTTATCACAGCTCTTATCTCACAGGTCTCTTTCACACCCAGCTCGCAGGCTGAGGGGTCAGGTGTGCCCTGGACAGCTGCTGCAAATGGTCCATTGTTAAGAGTTCATGGGAAATGAATAGAGGGGTAGAATACGTAGCTTTGGTCACACCCACACAGTGATAAACTGGTCCCACCTGCTGAACTAGGACACCTACTGAGGACCCTATGGGTTATCCTAGTGAAGTCAGAGAGCACTTTCATGAACTTCAGTTTATCTTATGCTTACCTACATATGAACATAAAGCTATTTGGAGACATGTAAATCTCAGGATAAAATCCTTGAGGAAGCAACATCACTAAAAGTCAGATGTAAAAGAACTCATGGCTTGTTTCTTCCATTAGTTAATTTTAAAACATTACTATAGAAATGAATACATAGAAAAATAAATTTGTTATTTTTGCAAATAAAATATATTTGCTTTTTAATATATTCCAACAAAAACTTATACATCCAGAAACTGTCATTCTAACATAACAGAACAACAATCTGGAAAGCAGAGTCTGAAAGGGATCTGCAAGTCCCAGTGGGGAAATGGCATGAACTCTCAAAAGCAGCCACATTACGACAAGAAAAGCTACTAGAGTTTTTGAATATGTTGAAAAAAAATTAACAAAAGCAGAAAGGAAGTTTTAGCTTGTTGCTAGGGTCATTTTAGAATAATATGTTCCTATTGTCCTTTTTTTAAAAAGATTTTAAAAAAATACAGCAAAGGAATGAGAAGAGACACAAAGCTAAGGTCTAAGATAATGCCTTAAAGCAAAAAACTTCAGGGACCAGATAATTTTGTTTTTTCGGGAAAGGACTGGAAACTAAAACAGAAAAATACACAAATCAAATCAGAAGATGGACTCAGAAGGCAGAGAAATTAAAACTAAAAAAAAAACATTTTTTAGGAAGATTAGCAGATTTTTCGTCTCTTCATGAACTGTATTTGTTCAATATAGGAAAGAAAGAGAATTTATGATCTACTATTCTGTTCTGTTCATTTGCAAAGGTAGGAAGGTCAGTGGAGCAAGGACTTCAGCTAAAGGAGATCAAAGTTTTCTGGATCAGTGAGTCCTATTTCCAGAATTTCACTGCTAACCAGGCATCTAACTAGCATTTTTGAAGATCTACATTTTGAAAGGATAGAACTTAATCATTCCCTAACTATTCAAACTGTAAATCCAAAAGCGTAAAGTTGTCATCTTGAAAGTCATATTGCTATACTCATACTAACCTCTCCATATTGCTTGATGTCGTGTCAGATATACACTGCAATATTTTAATGAAACAGCCCAAAATAGAGACGAGTTTACAGTCTTAGGATTTATTTTTATTTTATTTTGTGAGCTTCAGTCAGCATCAAAATGTTACTTATACTTTAAAGATGTGATAGAATACCAAGTATAGGAAAAGGTTTTGGGATAGCATCTGGATTTCGTACTGCAAACTATCACATAAACATGGTATTCTAAATTTCGAAATTTTGGGTAATGAAATATTTATAATTCTGAAATACACTTTATTTTAAAAGCTTCCAGCCTTTGGAAGCTGACAACCTAGAGCAATCCAAAGAATAAAGCTGTGGATAGCAATAGAATACATATTCATCTGCCAGTGTAGATTTCTATTTGAATCTTCCCTTGAAAGTGACTGCTTCACTCTTAGAAGCTCATTTGGGCCCCAGGAACTTCCCTCAATCACCTTTCTTTCTCACCCTTCAAATATAAAAAGCTTTCATGAGTTGAGTGATGCTGCAGTCTGTAGATTACCAAAACTATGACCCATTCAGAACTTCTCTATCTAGCTGCTTCTCTGGAGCAGTAAGGTTAACAAAGACAAGTGCCACATACTGCACCTGAATGGGGCAACCCTGGATATACGTAGAGACTGAGGAATGAGATGCTGGAAAGCAGTGCCATGGAAAGGGACCTGGGGGTCCTGGTCAAAGGCAAGTTGAGTATGAGTCAGCAGTGCCCTGGCAGCCAGGAGAGCCAACCCTGTCCTGGGGAACACCAGGCAAAGCATCACCAGCCAGTTCAAGGAGGTGTTGCCCTGCTCTGCTCTGCACTGGGGCAGCCTCACCTTAGATATTATTTGTAGTTATGGGCACTGCAATGTAAAAAATATATTAAGCTGTTAAAGAGTGTCCAAAGGAGGCAGTGAAGATGGTGAAGGGCCTTGAGGGGAAGCTGTATGAGGAGCAGCTGAGGGCACTTGATCTGTTCAGCCTGGAGAAGAGGAAACTGAGGGAAGACCTCATTGTAGTCACAACTTCCTTGTGAGGGGAAGAAGAGCAAGCACCACTCTTTTCTGTGGTGACCAGTGACAGGACCTGAGGCAATGGCCTGAAGTTGTGTCAGGGGAGTTTAGGTTCGATATTAGTAAAAGGTTCTTCACTCAGAGGGTGGTTGGGCACTGGAACAGGCTCCCCAGGGAAGTAGTTACAGCACCAAACCCGCCAGAGTTCAAGGAGAGTTTATACAATGCTCCCAGGCACATGGTGCCAACTCTTGTGACTGTCCTATGCAGAACCAGGAGTTAGACTCAGTGATTCTTGTGGGTCCCTTCCAACTCAGGATATTCTGTGATTCTGTCATATAGCAAGTCCACTCCAAACCCCTGCACTTTAAAGAATTCTTGAACAATTTGAATCTAAGTTTAAAAAACAGCATGAAAATGCAATCTTAGCCAGTCCCATTCATCTGCTGAACCTGAAGTTTCCATCTAATGTGATTTCCCATGTTTGCTTATTACAATGGATATGTACCATAGAGCCACTGACAAAGGTGGGCGTATTTTTAATTTTCTGTCTAACCATAGAGCTCTTATATTACTTGAATCTAATAGCATTTGACTGAATAGGAAATCAGAAGTCAGACAGGAATTTTTCAGCCCTAGAAAAGATAAAAGTGAGTTACTACTTTAATTGACTGGTGAATTATCTCCTATGAATAATAGCTTACGGTCTTTTCAAGCTCTGTGGTTTAATAAGACTCCCTTTTACTTCTTTGTCTGAAGACTTACTGAAAAAGATTCATTCCTTCTCTGAACATAGTGATTACATTCAAACTTCAGAAACAGCTATGCAAAGCAAAAAGCATAATTAATATAAGCTGCTGGAAGCCCAGGTTTTTTACCACCTTCTTCATGGGCTACAAGGCAAAAACTGAGGGAGCACTTTGTGACAGGGGACTGCACCAGGCAGGATTTGTAGAGCTGCATATAAAGACAAACAGGACAGAACAGGTATATGACAGACAGCAGAACTATCACCTGTGTCACAGAGATGGAACTCAGGGGTTATATTGGCTTTTGTAAGTTCAGAGCTGAACTAACAGATATAGGCAGAAATTTCATGTCATTCAAAAATTAAATTCCTATTGATCCCTAAAAAGCCTAAAAGCAGACACTCCCAAAAAGCCACATGGTGTATAAAAATAACCAAAACAAAAGGTCAATAAAAAGGAAACCATTCTATAATTTTTCTAATTATTTTTGTCAGGAGTTACTAAGCTCATGTCTCTCTACCTGCATGAACTCTTACTATTAACAGCATTTTCCTTGTCAACAGTAGCACTAAAGATGTTTGTTTAATGTCAACCAGTCACAAGTTGTTAATGGATTGCCACTATTTTCCATGGCTCAAATTAAATATCTACCCAAACACTATTCCTTCTTACTGTACCTAGCCATACTGCTCAGAGGCACTGACTATATGGGGGATAATTCAGAGCAAATTCCCACAAGAGCCAAGAACCTCCAAAACTCCACCGCCTTCTACCCTCAGCAGGATTATATAATCCCCATCTTGGAACTGTATCCTATACAAGGGTGATAATAACATCCTGTATCCATGTTACGGTCTTTAAATATTATTTTTGCATAGGACCACTGCTATATTCACCAAATAGCTACTCAATACTTTGCTTTCACCTCATAACTCACTGTGTGGCCTGTGCTTTGTTTACTACCCATTATTCAATTGCGTTATGATGGCAGAAATATTAATTTCCACCAGAGCTTCTCAGTGCTGCTCATCACTTCAACAACTGAGTGCTGTACAAAAGCAAATTAATTTAGCTTCACAAAAATCCACAGTGGCAAAGAAAAGTCCTATTGGTGTTCAAAACACAGGACAAGGAAGCACAGCAAAATTAAAAGCAGAAGTATTCATTGATTTTAGATCCCATGTCTGGGGCATTGGAGATGTAATTTTGAAGTATTTAAAAATATTTCAAACACAGACATTGCAGCATCAGTTGCAGGTGTGACTGCTGAGCAAATTCAATTTATGACTCTAAAAGGGGTCATAAAAAATTAGATAACTAGATGCTATTAGACTATTAGAGGTTCCACACACAGAGATCACAGAACTAGTTTAAGTGTCTATATTAGCACTGGATAGGAAAAGTATCTTTTGTGCAATAGTGCATTATTTTAGTCACATGACATTTCTTTCCCCTCCCTTCCTTCTTTCATTAATGACTTCCCAGCTACAGCAATAAATGAGGCAGGAGCCACACAGGCTGCTCTCCTGCTCTCCTGCTGTCTCTCCTGCAGCTTCAGTACATCCCTAGAGAAAGTCCATCCTGCGCAGAGCCAGAAATCCTGCATCAAAACAATATGTGATCACCCATGTATCATAAGGGGACCAAATTAAGGTTGCCAAGCAACCACTTCCCCACATTATGCCACAAATCCCTGTCCTTCATCTCTTCAGCAAACACATGCCAGGCCCTGTCTCACAACCCTGCTCTTTCCCTTGCCTGCTTCTGTGACCCTAATTATCCGCATTCCCAAAGGCTTCTTCATTGCAGTTTCTTTGTCCAGCCAGTGCCCGTTTTCCCTTGTTAATCCAGTTGTTACCCTGTCTTTGTGTTCTTCATAATTAGCATTTAGTTCATCCCATTTTCTTATTTCCCCAACCTGCTCTCAGTCCCAAAAGATGAGATAGACACTGCTAAAAAAGATAATGGACATGCAATACTAAAAATATCAGATGAAGATGATGTAGTCTGGCAAAGCTTTGAGCAAAAACAGTTGTTAAATAAAATTTCCTGTAAACTTTCTAATGTCCTAAGAGTAAGATTAGAAATAAAAAAGTTTTCCTACACTTCATTCTCAAAGTGGGTTTCTGCTACTGTTTCTTTCTAAGTGTGAATTTCACCCTACTAATATTCTGTCTGGTTTATCCATCCTCAGCATATTTTCATTTTATCATCATCTGTTTTCTTTACTGTGATAAATCACTGAGTAAGTCAAAATAAATTTTAGTTGCAAAAAGAATAGATGATGAGCCTGATACCAAGAACTGGACTTTTATTTGAGCGCCAACAATAACATAATGCTTATTGTACCAAAACATATCTATGGATATGCCTGACTACATAAAGAAAAATTGTCTAGAATACACTTTGAGCATCAAATGGTCTGTTGGTCTTCTCCAAGGCTTTTGGAGACAAAAACCATGACGAAGCAGCTGATAATCAACCAACAGTCACAAGAAATTTAGTCAATTTAAAGAAAGAGGAAAACTGCAAAAGAAAGTTAAAATAGCTGTGTATTTTCTCACTGCAGACAGTAAGGGAGACAGAGCAAAGTGAATTAGGCACTGGGCAGCATGGAGGTCTTGCTGACTAGGCATCTTGCTATTCATAAAATTACAGTCAGGAAAGCAAATCAGAAACTGTCAGGATATACCTTATTTGAACAATGCACTTGAAGGACACTTTCCAACTAGGCCTCCTGGTCTTGGAATGACTTGTGATTTAGGTCTGCTGAATATTGGCACTGGCACTTTTGTTTTTCTAATAAAATTTTACTGTGAACCTTTGAGGTGTAACAGATGATGTTCCCCATCAGTCTAATCTAACTCCTTCTGCATCATATACTTTTCACTTTAAAAGGAGAATTAGATCTGGTATTCTTCCCTCTGTTATTTGTTAATTTAAAGAGTAAAGGTCTTACAATTTTAGGACTGAAAGTGCACTTAGTATAACACATCTAGGTAAACATAACAGGTCTTGGTAGGGCACGTGCTTAAAATAAACAAAAGAAGATGCCTCTTTACACAGCAAGAAGCCATCCTGTGGAACCGAGTGCCACAGGACACTGTGGGTACTGCAGAAGAAAAATTATCTGTCAAGAGTCACTGAGTATCAAAATTGTATCAGGCTCAGTCATTTCCTGAGAGCGGTCAGAGGCTGGAATGATCCCTGGGGGAGTACAGCACATGCTTCTCTTCCTCTCAGCCTTCCCCCAAAGTTCACATACTACCAGCGATGATAAAGAAAGGCTGGACTACTAGAGCGTAACTAAACATGTAGAGACCACAGGAAGGCCTCAAACTGCATATACTTGGAGAATAATGGGGGCCTGCTCTCTGCTGCTGCTCCTAGGCCTGTGCTTTTGGCTGCACTTCCTACCTAGCTTTCCATTTCAGATACAGGTGTCAGGTCATCCCTTAACAAAAATAAAAACTAAGACTTTACCTGTGAACAGTGAACTGAAGGGGAAAGAAATGGGATAGGGGGCAGGGAAGGCAAAGGAATATGGAAGTGGAAACAAGCACTCAGGTGAGAGTGAAAGGATTAGAAATGTAGGGATTCACAGGGGGACATCAAGCTGAGCATCTCTAACAGCACTTCTGTGAGCACACTGAAAGCATTCAAGGATGTGGAGAGGGTGCCTAGTGGCAGCCTACGCAAAGATGTGTCAGGATGAGAAAACTAAAACAGTTCCATAGGCACTGGGATTCCCCTCCAAACTGTCCCATCCAAGAGCTGATGATGAGAGGTTCACCCAAGGTAAGAACATCACTGCGTAGAAAACCCTGTCATCTATTGGGGCTGTGGAAGAGGAAGAGATGCAATTTTCAGGCTACTGGGTAGATGGCCCCTTAGTCTGATTCCATGCAACAGTTCTCTTGGTCTCATGCACATGCTGTCCTCACTCAGAATGACACAATTGGTTTCCACCTCAATTTGCCCAGTCTTTCCCTAGCAGGCCTATAGTGGTTTGTGTATTTCCAGCACAGCACAGAGTAAATGCAACCAAGTCACTCCCATGATGTGGCCTCACATAGCTCTAGCTCACATCTCATGAACAAAGGTGTTGAGTAAGATATTATGTACAATCCCCATGCTAGCATTAAGCCATTGTTTACAGATTTCTAGGAAAACAAAATAAAAAAAAAATCCACAAATGTCATAGTGCCATTATTCAGCTTCCCCATGGTGATTCTGAGAGCTGCTGAAAGGAATATCATGTGCAGCCATGCAAGTATAAAAAACTGCATGAAACCAGGTGAGTGCTAAAGCCGCACTATTCCAACATGTGTGTGGAATGAGCAGCAACCAAAATCGCTAATGGTGGCACTGATTTCAGCTGGCTTATCAAGCCACTACCAAGCTTAAACAAGATGCTTTTTAGACAGGCTATGCCAGCAAAAAAGGATAATTTCAGAAGCAGAGAAATGCTAATGGAAATGCTTTATAACTCAAATGTTCCATGGGGAAATATAAGATACAATTCAAGAAGAAAATGGTAAGCATGCTCAGATACAAAACAGTTATACATACATATCTGTGCTCTTTCTTTCTCCCTATGCATTCAGTACATAAATTTTGTCTGCTTAATATGTTTATGCATTTCCACAGAACAGTTCAGAAAAAGTTAAAAAAAAAAAGCCAAAACATTACAAAGATTATGAAAATCACACATGCATGTACTCATAGTCTCTAAATTTCACATTAAAATATGCAGGGCTTAGCTGCTTACTGAAATACAGACTATGTTAATATCTTCTGATCTATACTTCACCTGCTGTGAAGAGTAAGGCTAGACAAAAGATCTTTTCACCCATGTTAGGAAGATAATCTGGGAAATATTTCTGCAAGAAAATCTTTATTGTACCCATGTTTTCAACGACACAGAGGACTGTGTCACAGTTCTCTTTCATGAGAATAGAATGAAAATAAAATATCAAATCGTGTTCACCAAGGGAGTATCATCCATCCTGTTGTGTATGTAGAAAAAATCTGGTGGAAAAAAAGAAACATGTGAGTATATAATTAAAAACTGTATCATTATATAAATGCATAGTAAGAGTAATTAAGTAATCATTCTTCTTTGACTTTTGAGAACTTCATAGTACGGTCTGAACAATATATTTTACCACAGGTTTTGGTGAGGGCTTGGAAACAATGGAGATGTAAGCAAAATAATCATGAACTAATTACTACTTAATTTTCTGAGGTTGCACTGACACTAGGAGAAATCATTCAAGAAGGCCTAAAGAAGTAAAAATTTTTTAAAAAACCTTCTCTAAATAAGGTCCATTACATTTTCTAAATTACAAAAGCTAAGTGTAAATAAGTCTCTCAAAAGTCTATAAGAAAAAAGCTGACTTTCACAAGTTATTTAAGAAAACTAAACAGGGCTGCACAGCCTCACAGCCTGTGCAGCACAGACACAGCAGAGACAGACAGTAAGAGATTCATGACCTACTCCCATCTCTGTGATGCACAGTATTTCAGTGCCAATGCAGTTCATTTACTTAGCAGCAATTGCCTTCAAAATGCTGCACAAACCTTTTTTTCTTTCCAGTACCACCTCCCTTGCTCCCTTGTCTGCAACGCGGTAAAAAGTAAAACCCTCTCTAACAAATGGAGAAAAGAAAAAAAAGGGAAAATGAACAAAATGTTTTCAACTATCTGACCAAGGCCATAGAATTGTCCAACAAAAGTGGAATGAAAGCCAGTTATGCAGCCACAGACCTGGCGGTAGGCTGGGCTGCAAATGCATTTTAGTGTCAATCGAGAAAAAGCCCAGACTGTGAAAGGAAACAAGTCCTAGCATTGCTAAGACATGCTGCAGTTTAATTCATGCTCCCGTAAAATTTATGTGAAACACAACATCAAAAGGTGGCAGTCAGTGGAACAGAAATGATGTATGGATTGTCTGGTAACTGCTCCTGTAAACGCCAAGATTTGACATGGCAGTGATTGCCAAGCAATTTCTTGCACCTCTTTCTCGGCATTCCGCGCCCCAGGAGCCCGGTACCCGCTTCCTAGGGGAGAGCGGAGCTGTGTCCCCCTCCCTTTCCCCGCACCCTCCCAGCATGACAGCCTGCCCCGGCTCCTTTGGAAGGAGATGCGGGGAGTCCCCGCTTGGGGCACCTGAGGGTTCGGACAGAGGCGCCGCTCCCGGCGGCGAAATGAGCAGGGAAGCGTCGCTGCCAATGCGGCTGCTGCGGGGAAGCGGGAAGCGAGGTCCTTCCCGCAAGGGCGGCTCTGCCGGCCGCCCCATGCCCCTGCTTTAGCTCGGAGAACAGAAAAATGAGAATTAAATAGAAGAGGCAGACGCCGGGGTGTGTTCGCTTCCTTACTGGGCGTGCCGGGCGGGGGATGGGGACCCGAGCAGAGGCGCACTGTGTCAGCGCAGCCCCAGTGTCACCTCCCTCCCCGGGCAGCTGATCCCGCAGAGCCAAGCCGAACCCCGGTGCCGCCCTGTGCCGGGAAGGCAGCAGAGCGACGGGGAGGGGCAGAGCCTGGCGGGGCCGGCACCGCGACCCTCACCCGCGGAGGCGCGGGGCAGCCACATCTTCCCCTGCCTGCCCCGTCCTCGTTCCGGCCCTGCTGCCCTGCCTGTCTTCCGGCCCCGGTCCGAACCCCTGCCTCCTTGCCTGGCCGTCCCACAACCCGACACGGTGGGGATGCAGCTGCCCCGGGGAGCGCAGTCGCCTCCAGCACCACGGAGAGCGCCCCTCCAGTCTCCGGACTCCCCTGGCCGGGGAGCCAGTGCCCGGGTGTGTCTCTCGGATGCGGCGAGGCCGCCTTTGCATGAGCAGCACTGCGTGGTTGCTCACCATTTCCTTCTGGGGATAAGCTCCTCTCGCTACAGACATACAGACACAATCCAGTCCCCGGCTCACCCAACCCCCCCACGCAGCCACACAGCCGAAAGCCCAGAAGTGAAACCTCCCAAAAGAGCCGCCGGATCCTCGTGCCGCCTTCCTTCTTTCCGCGCGAGCAAGGCGGATCGGCCCTGCATCCCGGCACACCTGCCTCATCCCCTCCGCCTGCGAGACAGAGCCTCCTGGGCAGGGAGCCATCACGGCGTCTGCTGGCCGCAGCTCACTCGCTGGTGTCTGTGGACGGGGATGTATTTTTCCCCCAACTCAATCTCAGATTTCATTATTTTCATTAAAAAAAAATCACAAAACAAAAACAAATAGTTTCTACAACTCAGAAATTCTCACTAGTGTCTCAAAAGAGAAAGCTAGCCTCACGTTCATGCTCTGGGTGCTGCTTCACTCAAAGATGCTGTTTACTGACCTTGAAAAGCAAAGGAAGCTTGAAAAGCATCATTCTAGGTTACCTGTTCCAGGAAAGCACACACAGAGCGAGAGCATCACATTTAGAGCTGTCACAGAGAGTGAGTGGCCTTTGCAGCTGCAAACAGCACCACAAAAGAAAGAACAGTGCCAACGCCTTGCCTACTGTGGGACAACCCAGCTCCATCCACCCTGGAGACCTGTGCCTGCTCTCCTTGGTTTTCCCACCCACCTATACAACACACCATGAAACAAATCCACAAGTATTGTCCTCCAAATTCCAAGCTGAAAATTTGCCCTGTGCCCTGTCTGTCTACAAGCAGTCTGGAAGTCTGTTACCACTCCAAGCTTTTAACAGTAATGCTGTTTTTCCCCTGGGAGAAGTAAGTGAGCTTCAGTGGAACAGCATAAAGGTGAAAAGGTGAAGATGGAGCATCCTCCTCTTTGTGCCACTGTCTTGGATACTGGCTTCTCTAGGCCAGCAACTACTTCCAGGCCCAGGAGGTGTACTGACAGGTCCTGTCATTGCCAGGTTTCTAGCATGCATTTCAATTAACCACCCACATTTGTTTAGTGGCTGTTAGCATGTCACTGGCTTTTCTCCTGCTGGGGATAGAGAATCCTTAAAATTAATGTAGGGAATCCTTAGAACCTGTCCATCCCCTTTCATGGAGGTCCTATGCTTCACACTTTATCAAGGGCATCAAGCACTTCCCAGTGGCTCTTGTTACAGTGCATTAGGGAAGTGGTTATTACCTTCTTTCCACATTTATATTGGTTTGGGGTTCCAAAGCCCCTTGAAAGTGTATGCAGGTCCAACTGCCATTCCAAAGGTTTAGCAGAGTTCAACATGTCCAAGGTTAGGCCTGGGGACACTAAAACAGGTACCAAAATGCAGAAACATTCAGTATAAAGCAATTCTATGGGATATCAGTGTACTCTTGTAGAAGGCAAAAATAATCTGAGCAGCTGGTTTTGAAAATCCCTAACAGTGGTCCCTTTTCTTGTTGGAAATGTTTTTTAAATGAATTTGTGCATGTTTTACAGGTAGTAACAGCAGAGCCTTCAACACCAATAGGCTTTTTTCATGTGAGACATAAAACATTTGACATGGAATGTACTATTAACACCAGACCGAGGGGGGAGAGACAGCCAAGGACTGATTTCCATTTCAAACTGCATTCTGGCACTTTGTACTCCAGCACCATTGGTGGATCAATATTTAATGCCTGGAGATTCTGGCTCTGCAGGAGTCATGTCAGGGGACCTCTCGAGCCAATCTGCTTGGGAAGAGAAGTGATAATTATTCATGGGCTCCTGCCTCTTGCTCCTTCTCTTGCACAGCCCCACTCTGCTGACTCAGTGCCTTATTCAGTCTTCTCTCCCTCTCTCCACTGCTGTAGCTGGACCCCTTTGCCTTCACTGCCTCTGAGAGCTGCACATCCCACCATGGCTAAAACAGCAATGGGTAAGAAACCTCCTCTCTTTTCCTTCGGCCAGTGTCACAGCTGCTGTCTCCTAGGTCTGCTACA
>JAOXXN010000395.1:123630923-123670380 GCA_026770055.1 Myrmophylax atrothorax
GGCTAAGATTTCTGAGATACCCATGTTCAAATTGATCCTCTGGTTTCCACTAGGATGACTCTTGATGCCATTTCATTGGCAGAGCTCCCTGGAGTGACTAACATTATTACAGTTATTATTTTTTTCTTTTCAAAACACTGTAGAGACCACAGCCAGTCAAAGATGCACAAATATTTTTTAACCAACATTTGTATATAAAAATGTAGCAAA
Organism: Myrmophylax atrothorax; assembly: GCA_026770055.1. Classification (NCBI taxonomy): domain Eukaryota; kingdom Metazoa; phylum Chordata; class Aves; order Passeriformes; family Thamnophilidae; genus Myrmophylax; species Myrmophylax atrothorax. Next base: position 123,631,134 of record JAOXXN010000395.1, read on the forward strand.
AAATATATTTTGTTTGGGTTTTTCCTAGTGTTTTTGTACTACAAATCTCCAGTTATCTGAATGGAGCTGTAAGAAATATTGCATGCTCCTAGAAAATTTTTAACTTAAAGTAAATGCATGAAGCAATCTCAATAATTTTGTCACAGACCTTTTTTAAGAGTGAATTTCACTTCTATAATCCATTTTATTAGCCTATTAACTATTTTGATATTTTTTTCCTTAAATTATTCATGTGAAAAGAAAGAGCAACTGATGTCACTCAAGTTGTATTGATGTCACTTGAGTGTACATCCATTTTCTCTAGGTACTGGTGTTTATTTAATTTACTATGTAGATGCAATTTTAAAAAGTATTTCTAGGCTATTATGTCTTCTATGTGCTCAGATATTTTTGATGCTGTCAAGACTGCAGTCAGGGAGCTTTCAGTTTTATATGTTGTAGATAGGAATGAAGTCCTTACTCCTGATTTAAAAACCTAAGTGTTTAATATTTGTCAACAAAACACTTGTTCTCAAGGCAAATAACTTCTTGCTGGGAAATTATGTTTTACCTCTAAACATCATCATTTTTAAAGTAAAATATCAATAATGACTTCTTAAGTAAAGTAATAAGTAAGGTGTTTATTTGAAGCTGCATTGAGGATTCAAATTACTCCTTTTTGAAGTCCCTTCGCTTTTTTTTTCTTTTTTGCAGTGAAACATCAAAAAGGGAAATATCTTAGAGAATCATGTGGGATTTGGTTAACAGTGTAAAGAATTTCACTTTCTTGTGGTGAAAGGTCTGAAAAACAGGGTTAAACATGAGAGAGGTACTTTAAAGTCCTCTTCAAAATTGTAATTACCAGTTTGTATAGCTCGCCAGTGCTATTCTGTAGGTCTCAGCTCTGCTGGTATCCTGGTTTCTGCACAAAGATGTGAACAGTACTGTCAAGGGTAAAAGATTGCATTAATAAGAGTAAATACTTGCAGGAAAATCCCTTGCAGGAAAATCAAGACATTTAGATAAGCAAACCTAAGTAATTTACAATCTAAATGTTGCAAAATTATATTTAGTACATTTTGTATGTAGTTATATGGATAGAATGTCCTAGATTAAAACAAAATTAAGAAAATATATTCTGGAAACAGAATATTATATCAGATGGATCCCGGTCTGTCCCTGAACTGCTACTCTAATATTTTAGTCTTTTAATGTCATTTACGTGTAGAGGAAAGTCTGGGCTAGCAGTCAGGAAGATTTCTATTTCAGATGACTCTCAGCTTTCTTGTGAACAATCTGCTATCCTAATCAGTTTCCCATCTGCTCCATCCCCACCACCTACTGATTTCCAGTTCCAGTCCATTTCCTTGATACCCTTTCCCTGATTTTCTTAACCCAACATCATTATCCAGTCAGTCAAGTGTCATCCTCATTCTTGGTCCAAGAATGCATCCCATCCCCTGACTGACTGACTGACTTTACCTGCTTAGTTTTATTTCTTTTTTTTTTAATTAGTCTGCTCACAGCAATTTCTTCCACCACTCAGATTCAGCTCCCATCCCTTCACACAACCCCTTCCTTCTTGCAGTCCTTCACACTTCTATGAAGACAGAAGGGAAGGAATTAAGACCACAGGATAGTTGTTTCCTCCTGTTTTTCCAATTTTCAGTGCTCCTCTGTTCCACAGCATTACTCTCAGCCCATGTGAAATCAGTCCTAACCAGCACAAAGTGCCTTGAGAGAAACTGGCTGTAAAATTTGGATTTGTATCTCTCAACCATGGCTGAAGCCTGAAATTTGATATTTCAATGACTTATTCCACAGCCAGGCCTGGACAGATTTTTTCAAATGAAGAATGATTTCCTGGCACAAAGCACTAGAACCTTTCAAACAAATAAAATAAGCATTTTTTAGTTTACCACTTGCATGTATTTTTCCCTAGTCATCTTCATTTTTAGCTAAAAGCTTTTCCAAAATTCAGCAAGAGGCAGACTTCCAGCCAAGAAAACTGTAGGCAAAATTGTAATTTAACAAAGTGAAGTTCAGTGGAAGGAGGCCTCCCATATTTTCTAATGCAGTGGGGGGAGAAAAAAGCAGCACAACATGAGAAATAGCGATGGCAGACTATGGTGTATGAGTCACATGTTTAAGTGGCTAAGGTATGCAATGGTCAGAACACCAGTCTTGCTAGAATTAGATCCTAACCCTATGGATACAGTTGACCTATGTTGATGTATATCTGATGGACCTGTTTTTTCCCCCTTCAAATCTCCCAAACCATCAGCTTAGGAAAGAAACTTTATTATTATTTTGAAAAGTCAAGTAAAAACCAGCTACACTAATAAAGGAGGATTTGATTATGCAGGAAAAGAGATTTTTTTTTTTAACAGAAAAAAGAACTTGATTATACAACAAAAGAGACAAAATAGGCTGTTACAAGTTGACATTTGGCTACATCCAGCTCCTGCTAATTTTAGAACATATTAAAAATTCAATGGACAAGCCAATCCTGGAAGTTTGATAAACTTGTTAGAAAGGGCAGGCTGAGGAACAGAATTTCTGGTTTGCCATTAATGACAGACTGTTGATGCTGGTGCACAGAGCCCTGAAAATCTCACTTTGCAAGTGAAGATCATTTTTTTATTCTGAATGAGCCAAGTGCCCTCACACCAGCAATCAACGGAGCATCTCAGCAGGAATCAACTCCTCATGTGGTTAATTTAGTAGCAGAGCAGTGTCTCTGAATTCATCAAGATCTTCTTTTAAATGTAAGCCAGTATTGCAGAAAAATAGATAGATAGACAAATACACACATACATATATACATACATAGATGCAGAGAAACAAATAGACTGACAGAGCAAATGTATTCTAGGAATCTTCACTAATATTTCAAAATAGGAAAAAAATCACTAAATTGAAAAATGGTATAAAAGAGGGAAAAAGAAGAGAAAGATCAAAAAGAGAGGTGTGTCATGAAAGACTTAATTGGGAGCAGTCACACTACTGAAAAGTCCATATAAATTGTTATAGTGTAGACATTCATGCATTAATTTTATATCTTCAAAAATCAATTTATTTCCATTATGGAAACCAGAGCAAAGCTTCTTAAAACACAGGTCAATTTCTGTGACTAGTGGTTCCTGTTCTAGTTTTATTGTAGCATCAATTTTAACAAAAGTATCCTAGCAGCAAATTCTCTCTCAGCCAATTTAATCAATTCTGAATAATGTACTAATTCCTTTGCACCATCAGCATGATTTTTCTAAGAAGAGGATGTCAATTTTTATCTTTCTTTTTTTTTTCTCATCAATTTTATACATCTTCTGGTTAGCATACTCAATAATATTTGTAATCTATGTCCAACAATGATAAATTTTAGCAATATGCTGTTGACTGCTATCATTATTTTCGTAATGGAGGCAATCAAATGTTTTCATATATACATAAAGACATGGCAGGATAAAATAGTAAAAGTATAGATCTGGTAATTAGTAATAATAGCTGCATAGATCATTTAGGTAAAGATCATGAAAAAATATCTGAAATCCACACAGTAACAGATGTGTGTCATCTGGAAAAGCTTGATTCTGTCATTTCATTGTTCTTTCCTTCAAATAGTTGTAAGCAGCTAGTATGTTGTCCTTTAAGCCACACCTTTGCCCAGTTAAACAAGCTGGGCCCCCTCCACAACCCTTCACAGGCCACTTGCCTTAGGTCCCTCAGTTTCCTGGGAGTCCTCCACTGGACCTTCACCTGTTCCTCCATGTCTCCTTCAAAGTGAGGGACCCAAAACTGGATGTAGTACCTCAGGTGCAGCTGCACAGCACCAAATATCTCCAAGCAATGCTGAACCCAATCTCCTCTCCTGCTCATTCACACACACCTCTGCTTCCTTCCTCTGTTTTCCGAATCTGGACCCTTTAAAAGAAAGGTGGAAGAAATATCAAGAGAAAAACCAAACCTTCTTCCTTGTGAGACTTTTGGAGCCAACCTACATGTCCTGAATTTATTTCCATACAATTATTTTTTTAAAAAGTCCCTGCCCCAGCTTCCATTTCTATTTTAGTAGTTAGACTTCATCCTTCAGCATTGACAATTCTGGATTTTGGTAGTCACACACTGAAACATCATCCAAAACCTCACTTGGGCATTTGTACTTTCTTTTGGACTGTGTAGAAGACTAACAGAAAATTATCTTATGTCTTTCAATGCTGTAAATAGATTTTCACACTAGCCCTAGTTTCTAGATTTGGTGACCTGCCAAAAGATTCTTTTCCTAGTCATTCTGCTACCCACTTGTTAGGAGAAAACGCCACATGAGAAGATGAGTTTTACAGAATCTGCTTTGTATCAACATGGTTGATGAGGGAGTTGCTGTCATTTTTGATTACTCTCTGCGGTGCTGTCAAAGTCCTTCAAAATTTATACATATTATTTTTGAACCAAAGGATTTCTCCAAGGATAAATATGCCTTTGATAGGCTTCCTACATAGAGAGACTTTCTTAAATTAGGGACTACATTTCTCTAAACCCAGAAATTCAGTCCTTTGTAATACCTTGTAGTAAAAATAAATACAGCCCCTTGCTGTCACATATACCACACTGAGTAGACAAATTTGTATAAAAACTTTCACACTTCTATAGTCTTTGTTGGGAAAAAAGGAGAATTAAGCCATACAATATAAAGCATCAGAACAATACAGTTTCCATTATCACACCTCCTTGGTTTTAAAGCAAAGTCTTCCACAAATACAAGTTATATTGACAGGCAAACTCTAAAATCAAACAGTTTGATACAGAAACTCAAAAGTCATTTACTAGGAGCTTGTTTTATTCTGGTATTCAAATCTAAAATGCTATCATTAATTAACGCAGTTATAATGTGTGTGCAATTGTATTACTGCAAACATGGGAACTCTTCCTTTGTAAGTAATCTGCTTACATATGTCATTTGCAGTTGTGTGCAGAAAGCAAACTAATGCCTTTATTCAACCTGATGAGACATCCTTATTTTAGAATGTCTTATGAAATTAGAATTCCATTCAAAACCCCAAAGTAAATTGAATTTTTCAGACTGTCTCTTTTTGTTGTCCTTTGCATTTTGACATTTAGTCAATAGTCATGGCAGCCAGTAAGAGTGATTGTGAAGCAGAAAAATGCAGCTACACATATTTGCCTTTGGGTTAAGTACACTAAGTACATGTGAATTGCTCAAAATCAACCAATAAATTACATAAATAAAGCTTTGCATATATATATAGGTATATATATATAAACACACACACATATATATATAAGCTAACAAATTGTTCTGTTTGATATTCAAACACTATACAATGTGGTCTCTAGTCTATATGAAATTATCAGTTTGAAGGGTACTGGCCAAAGTCCTCACAGCAGCATATTTTCTCTAAAATGGATTTTCCTGATATTTATGGAGTGAAAATAATTTCAGTAGGTTCAGCACTCAGTGAAATGACTTAGCAAGCAGGGAATGCATGTAATTATTGAAATGTAAAGATCAAGAGTCTGACCCCATCACAAATTATAATTGCATTTATATTACATAATATAAACACAAATTTCTGCTTAGCTTATTGCCCAGGTTCTTTCTTTTTCCTAAAGAAAAAAAATTACAAATGCATCTTGCAATTTATTTTGCTTATTGTTTTCTGAGCCTCAAGTTGCCACTAACTAATGTTTTAACTCCATCAGTTTAAAGTACAGTTTTCAAAATACTGGAAGATATCAAAGGTATCTGTACTTTGGAATGGCATAGCATGTGTATTAATGAAGGTTATGGTTACAAGCCCTATATGAGTCATAAAAAAGTCTCATTTTATATCAGACTTGTATTCTGTGAAAACTATATGCATATCTGAGCCCAGAAAAATAGCAAGAACTGGCATTTCTCTTATCAAAAACTGGTGGTGTAGCAATCCATCTCTGTTCCCTCAGCTGAGGTACTCAAAACAGAAGACATTCCTTGAATGATGAAAATAGAAAATGTTGGATTTTTTTACCCATTCTTTCTTAGTTGCTTAACTTGCCTGAACCACACTGAGCCTTTTTCTTCTCTGTCAATGGCTTGCTTCTGGAACATGCGAGTAGTTCTGGTAAAATTTGCTTTCTGGAGAAGCTCAGTATGAACAATTTGACTGTAATGTCCAGAGATGAAGGGAGGGATTTCATAACATAATTGAAATATCACTACAAGTCCAGACAGGATCTACTGTGTCCAGATGAAAAGAGACAGTAGCAGAGCTCTTATTTCTGTTATGAAGACTGGCAATGTGCGAGATTATGTCATTACTCTCTAGGCATGACAAAACACAGATGCCACAGAATGAAATGACACCCAGTGTCCGTGGTGATGCACGGTCAGGAGATGCAAGACCACAAAGAGTTTGTCCAGCCTACGTAAAGGGACAAGGGTGATGCCAGATTAAGTCAGTGGAAGCCTCTGGAGAGTTCATTGGGAAAAATTGAATAAAAGCCACCATTCCAAAAACACATGGCTGAGCATGAGATTCAGATAAATAAAAGTAATACTGGCAGCCAGCTCTCTCACACCCTGTTCTATAACCCAGTCTTACTGTGCTAGAACAGAACCCGTAGCATGATTTATACTTTGGGAAGATGCTGTTTGATCATAGTAGGCTACATGACTAAAGCATTGCTGTTCTATTTCATTATATTTAATTTGCATCCACACTCAAGGGGCTGTTTCAGCAGCCAGCACTCGTATCACCTTCAGCACTCACAAAGGGACAGCCTATGCCAACGGAGGTGTCACTTATACAGAATTCAGGACTCTTTTTCCCCAAGAAGTTTCCTACAGAACAGGCCTATGACCCGAGGCAGGGTTTTTTTCACCTCTGTGTCATTTTTTTTCCCAGCATCCCTGGCCTGTCTTTCTCACTTACACCATGAGCTCTTTGGCATTGGGTGTTTGCATCTGACGTGTTTGTACAGAAAGTAGTGCAGATCTCAGCTGGGCATCTGCATGCTCCCACAATGCAATGACAAGATGAACTTAAAAGCATACTGGGAGACAGCAGCTGTCTCTGATAGCCTGGCCCTGGGTGTTCTGCTGGATGCTCTGCTTGATGGTCTAGGGTACATTAATGTGGTCACCACAAGGACTTGAAATTCCACTTCCCATCAGGTCTCAGTTCAGCAGCAAGCTGTAGACACACTGCTGTTGTGGTGGCTGATGCCTGCATGCCAGGGTTCTTGAGGAAAAGGGGACTGCTTGCAGGCTTTGCAACTTCCAATCTGTAACTCAGTTCTTGCTACCTCACACTTAGAAAGACACTGAAGAGGTTCCAGCTCCTTTGCCCTGGTGCTTCAGCTGCCAGCATGGCCCCAGAACCAAGCCAAGCATCACAGTTTTGCACCCAGGAAAATGCATAACTTGGAGAGCTCCTAAGCACTACATGGCCGCTTCTGAGAGAAGAAATGGCAATCTGGTGTTGTCCTACTGCAGGGAAGTCCTAAAGCAAACTCAACTAGGCAGCTGTTATGGCAGGTTAGTCCAGCTGGTACCCCTCATAAATGCTGAAAACACTGCTTTTTAGCCTGCATGGAGATTGAGTTCCTGGTTCAGTGCTGCTTACCAGTAGGGATCTTCAAAGCCATGTGTAGTAGTTTTCCATGTTAGTGGAAACTTTGGAGTGAAATATCTGGCTTTTGAAGCTGTTATATATGTAACCTGTCTCAGAAGTAAAAGAATTTAATGGCTTTGTGTCTAGTGAAAGGGTATATCACAACCCTTCAGGCATATGATGTGAAGGAAATACATTATACACAGTGAGCACTAAATCACGGGAAGCAAATTCACCCATTCAAAAACTCGAGAGCTCAAGATTTTGCTTCTTAAATTGTTCATACAAGATTCTATGTGATAACTCAGGGAAAAGGGATTTCTCTTAAGAAGAGGAAAATTAGTGATAGGATCAAACCCAGAATGATATATACGGAAATTTTACTACTACCCTAACAGGAGTACTAAACTAAAAATAAAACATTTTTCACTAAGACAGGACAGAGCCAAACTTGCTACAATGCCAGTCAGAAGAGACTGTTTTCCCCATGGACAGGTATGCAACAAAACCAACAACAGTTCTCAAGCAGGTAAGATGAGCCAACTAGGGAAGATTATTTCCTCCTGGTATAGAGTCTATTCCCTTTTTCCATCCAGTTCACATTCAGGAAAATCTCTTTGGTTCACATCATGCCATAGCTGAATTTCCACCATATTTTTTGCTTCTACACAATACAGGACACAGCAGATTCCAGAATGGCTACTGGGGCTGCCTTAAGGGTTTTCAAACTATGGAAGTCCACATGACTTTCACACTTAGATTATAATCAGGAACTACCTTTGTCTGTGGTGGCCTCTAATGAAGGTAGGCGTAAGCTCAGCGCCATAAATATCAGCATCCTGCCAAACCACCTGAAGAACGGGGTTGGAACTTCTCATTGCACAAAAATTAAACAGTTATGTTCAATTAACCGGCAGGAAATAAAGCTGTCTTAGGTGTTCTGTAGCCTTTAAGTTCATTCCTCACTCTTCATCCCATTGTCTTCAAAGTCTGTTTTAGTAACTTACATCCTTTCTTACACAAAAAACTCTATGGGAAGAAAATTAGGGCAAGGCAGATGGGTTTTGGTGGTACAGAGGGAAATATAGGGGGAAGCCTTGATAAAACTGTAAAGGCAAAGAGGGTCTTCTCCCTTTGGGGGGAAAAAAATCTCTGGAATATTGTTTTCTCCTTGGCTGAAGTTCTCTTAAGTTCAGATGATTTTCAGTAGGGCCACAGTGTTATGTATTAGCAGTGGATCCTTTGCCTTTCCCTCAGTCTCAGAAGGCTTTTGGAACTGAACTTCCTCAAGTTCAGTTCCTTCCTCAAGCCAATGTGATGCAAAGGGAAGGCTCAGAAGAGAGCACAGCATCTGACTGACACTACTACAGAGCAGTTGCTGCAGAGCTGAAGAAGGAGAAGCTAGCCCATGGCTTTCTTGTCTGTTCTTCATCATGTTTCCAACAGCATGCAGTGTGGTGAGGCTGTTGGGGCCTTGAGGCTCTGGACAGGCACGTCTGTTGCATTCCTTCCACACTAGAAGAAATGTATGTGTTTTTATGTCAGTAAACAGAAAGCACAGTGTGACTATGGCAAAGCTTAGGCATCCCTGTTTGTTTTGAGTAACCATGACAAGGTTTTTGTTTTTCCAAATTCTAAAAACCCCTTCAATCAAAATCTTATTTTGGCAATGCTCAACAAAGTAGTCCCATTAACTTATGTCACAGATTACGGTAATAGTTCAGGTTCAGTAAAAGGGTTTTTTCATTGTTTCAGGAATGAAAATTACATACGTTAAAATAATGCAAAATAATAACTTTACATCTGAACATTCTGACATCAGAAAGTGAACAAAGACATTTGAGTCTAACTACATACATTAAGTAAAAATCACAGATATGGCATTTGAAGTAGTCCATTTTTATCCAAAAAGCCATAGTCATGGTTAGTGATAAGAGTTGTAAATTTAGGAGCAATTTTCAGTCAGACTTGTGCCAACCTCCAATCAGCATGTTTGCATGTCTTTGTATCTACACACCATAGATGCAACTAAATCATTGATGGGCAGTCTCTGCATAAGCAAACAGCTTCTTGTGTATTCCATGGGATGGGTTTTCCAGCCAGATCCCATGCTGTCACCTGAATTATGCTGTGGAAGTGGTATGCAGGGCCTTGCACTCGATGACAGGGTTCATTGGTACAATTTGACATAGAATAGGAAGCTGAAGGGCCAGATCTGTTGCTCGCATTGGGGTTTTGTGTGTTTTGAAGAACTGATGCTACAGTGATCCCTGATTTCCTGGCCACACTGTGCTTTTATGAATGACATTAATGCTTAATTCCATCCCAAACCGTTTTAAAGCCTTTTGTCAAAGGGCTGTTGGAGAGAATAAAATTGATGATACTTCTGCCAAAACCTAGGAACATTCTTGAGGGTTAGAGAAATTAATGCCTCAAACTACTTTTTGAAACTTCCAGTTGCCACAAAAGCAGATTCCTTTCTCTTTTTCTGGGCATATGAAAGAAAATACTAGTCACTGTTGACAGAGAACTCAGTGATTCACAATTTCTTTTCCTTGTTTTCTGTTTCTTGTTACTTTTTCATAGTACTTGCTTATTCTATGCCTAGATATAGAAATATCAAAACATTCAATGACCAAAACTGTTCTCATCTCTTAAACTGCATTGCAGTATATTGAGAGTGCAATTTTAAAGACTTGGCCACCAAAGAATGGCCCCAGGTGAGTGAAGATCCTGTGACACCTTTCCCAACAGTGAAACAGGTGAGTACTGTAGGGCATTAAAGAGCCCATAAACTGTTAGTAAAGCAACCTCATTTTTGCTCGGGAAACTGCAAAAGTGCACATATACATAAGGCTGTCGGATGGACTCACACCAAATACTCTTTTGAGCAGTGTTTTGCATTCAGAGAGATGGTAACAAAATAAGCCCCATCCATGTGAACCACCGAAATGAGATGTCACTCTTGGCTAAGCATAAAGGCTGGATAAGATGTATTTACTGCAGGTGCTTTTGCTTTCATTCCCTTCATCACTGGCTACTCCATCTTTACGCTTTCTGACAGTGGAGTTTTGTCAGCCTTTAGACAACCTAATTCATTTATCTTAGAGATCTGAGTGGGACCATCATTGTCTGGGAGTCCTTATCTCTCCATTGACTAAAAACTAAACTTTCATGATTGCTGCAAAATAGCTGTATTGAATGAGGGCCAACGTTAGTTATAGTGAATCCCAGACTCATAGATCCTAGACATGCCAAAAAATAAATTATATGTAGATTCCCTATTACTCATGCCCCAGCTTGAGTTTTACTTCTCCCAGTCCTATGTGCTTGTCCCAGTACTAGTTCTCCACTTTACCAACATTCATCATGCAACTTTCTTCAAATACGTCACCAACTATGAGGAAACAACACAGTTGTGATTATATAGCATCATATAATGAAAATGATGGCGCACATTACTAAAATAAGTGATTAAAAAAAATTAAAAATTACTGGCCAACAGAGTGGGACAGTTGGTGTTCACAAAATGATATGACTTAAAGCATTGTCTTGACAAACCAAAAACTCTAGCACCTCGAATGGAGCATTAATAAAAGAAATTTGTAACAAACGGCATTGCCAATAACATCCATCAGAACTGGAGATAAAGGGCACATGTGATTGGCCTTCTCTATTTGCATTTCATGCTTAGTGCTTCAGTCTCTTTCAAAGAAAATTAAGCAGGATTTCAGTTCAGTCTTGGATGACTATCACACAGGTTTCTGGCAAGGGAACACAGGCCTGAGCTGTGTTAGGGGTTGCACATTTTGACTATGGACAGTGTGCCAGTTTCTTTTTCCTTCCAGGTGTGCAGAACTTCAAGGACTAGTTGGCTAGTGGTACTTAAAATGTCAATATACAGTAACATTATACATTAATATATGTAATGTATCCATATTAATATATGTATATAATGCATTTATTATATGGGGACTGTATTCAACAAGCAAAAGGCATCAACAGATTTGCCTTCATCAGATGTTAATTACAAGTAACATTTACACTTTTTTCTCTGCCTTCACATGTTAAAAATAGTTTTGCTTATGAATAATGGTCTGTGCTGTGACACAGCAATCTGTCTGAGCTGTGCTTTGCCAAGGAACAAAATGTGACCCAAATTGCCCATGGCCCATCAGTCAGGACAGATTTTCATTTTGCAATGTAAACTGTAAAAAATTCCTTATAGCTACTGGATGACAGATGAGAACAGACAGGATGGGTTTAGCAGTGTTTTCCTTAGCCTTCCTCTTTCTCCCAGCAGTAAATAAGTGGTTGCTGATTTCTAATGGCAGCCATGGGGCTCTGCCTTAGTAGCTTCACTGATCAGGCAAGTGAGCTGCAGGACTGGCAATGGGCTGCTTTTCTGTCATTAGCAGAGGAATATGGAGTGTGTCTGAATAAACATGTTATTTGAGATTGGTAGAGCACTTACAAAGAGGATCATCAAAACCCACCGGTTGACCATGCTTTGGTTCACATCTCAGAGTGATCTTGGAGCACAAACTGGTTCACTTGATAGGTAATGAAATTAGAAGTTGTGTATTACCAGCACACCTACTATGCCCCAGGCCTTAATGGCTGTTCAAATCATGGAACCACACTAGTCTAAAGAAAAGATCCCCAAAATTATGCAGCATGGGCATGAAAACCTTAGAATTATTTCCCTCTAGAGATCCAGTCCTGCTGTAATTCCCTCCTTGCTCATGCAGATGCAGCACTGGCACTCTTTGAAGGCCCCTGAGGATCTTACCTGGAGCAGCACGTAAAGAGCCCACAATGGAAGAGCATGGATGTTCACCCAACACAGTTCCTTAATATAGCTGTTAAAAGTAATGCTTGAAGTTTGAGAAAAAGAGTGAGGTTGCATTAAAACAATGATTTTAAGGTACATTTGATACTTGTTCTGAAAAAAAAATCCTGCAGTCTTGAATTTCAAAGCAGCCTGAGTTTTCTCTGAATGTTTTCAAAGTTTTAGGGGCATTTGATAGTGTTTCTAAAGCTTTCTCTGCAACTCTGAATATGAGGAATTTATTTTTTAAAAGTAGATGAGGTTCTGAAATAATCACACAGTTTCAGAATTTAAGAAGACTTATAATTAATAGTATACTCACAGCAAAACTGCAAGGATTGCCAATACTGAATTCCCTTCTGGTTTTAGCAAAAATCAGTGTTTTTCTCTTGCCCAACTTTACAGTTTTTAATGCATATAAACATTTAGATCTTACTGCGTATAACTAAAAAGATTCTGTTACCATCTTTTGTCAACATTGTTCTTTCCTAGCAATTTCTCTGTCAAAGCTATTGTAGTGTTACTATTACCATCATTTACTTCATTTAGCTTGCACAGTTAATAGAATGATATGTACCCTACATGACTGCACAAGGACATATATAATTAGCAAGCCAGTTGAAACACATTTGGAAAATAAACTTCGTTGCAATCACTGCGTGTCTTCAAGGGTTTTTAAAAGCTCCACTATAAGGCAGGTAATTTATGTGCCTATTTCAGTTTACAGAAGAGGTCCTGCACAGATTGCACAAATGCTGTGCTGTCAGCTGTCTGGTCTATGTGAGCTGCTTTCTTAATAGGAAAACCTTTCTTTTTGAGAGAACAGGCTTCCATGACTAAAAAACTAACCCCTTGGGATTTGGGAAAGTACAGTTACCTTCCAGTCTAACCTATGTGATATGGACCAGCCAATTTAATCAGCCCACTAACTGGAGTAACATTACAGCTTTCAGGGGTTTTAATGTATTTTAAGGAAGTCTTTGAGGTAAGGACAGCTGAGCAAAGCAGGGCTGCTGCTACTCAATGCTGCCAAATAAACCTGGTCAAGGGGACATGTCACAATGTGCTGATCTTGGACACAGGAGGAAGTGTGTAGCTCTTCATTTCTTTGATGCCCTCAACCCTTAAGTCTACAACAGGAAAACCAGTGCTTGCCAACATGGCAGACTGTTTGATTCCCAGGGTTGTAGCAGCCTCTAGAACTCCTGTGAGTATTCAAAAGGAGACTAAATCAATACCATGAAAAAAGAAAATGTCTTACAAAGTATGGAAAGTCATCCTAATTCTGTCAGTGGCCAGAATGAAATAGGACAATGCTTTTGCCACTGGGCTTTCAGTGAAAGGAAGCACTGAAGGGGAGATTGCTGAGCATATTCTTGTCTTTCTCCAGCTGTGTTCTGCAGAGGGAAAGCTGGGAGAACAAACAACTTTTTCTATTTTTTTAAATACTATTAAAAACCAAAACATATTCAATTTCAAGCAAAGATAAAAAAATAACAAAGGCCCCAAAAGGCAAGTTTCCTAGGATGCTGCTTTTTATGCCTCTTTCTACAAAGATATTTCAAGGTATACATTTTAGCAGTGACTTGGAAGATCTTGTGCAAGGACATTTAACTTTCAGCTTGTGTTGTCAATGACTGTGTCTTTAACACTCAACCCAGTGTCCATTTTCTCTCTGTTTAGTAACTTGACAGGTCTGCTGTGCACTCACTTCACAACCTTGTTGCTGAAAAAGATGCAATTTCAGTGACGTGGGCAGCTGGCTGGTCAAACTCTCCTCAAAGAGTAGTCTGGACAACTACACCTGTGTGCTTGTTGGATGGAGGCCTAAGTGAACAATTCATTTTATTTGACAATTAACAGACATCAGTTGGACATTATTTTCCTCTTCAGAGGATTTTTGAGTTATTCCTCACAAGTTGGTACTTAGATTTCAACCCAAAATCTTGTCAAGTCCAAGCTTCCTTGGCCATTGAAGTTTGCAGAAAGCAAAATTTTCACTACACTCTTGACTTGAGATGCTGGTTTTTACCAATAGTTTCTGAAAAGCCGGATGTCCTTTAGGTGGGTTATTCAGGGTACATGATTAGAGGCCCTCATGCAATGCTTAAATTAGATTAACTAATCATTACATCACCTAGAAATCCATTCCTGTACTATGGATATTTCAAATACCACCATATTAAGCAGCACTCAAAGGCTGCCAAAATCACTTCAATGTCAGGGCCCTTTCTGAGTAGGAAAGACACATTCAAAAACCACAAGAATATTCATGAGAAAGCCGACTGACAATTTCATATGTATCCACAGTTTGAAGATCAAAGGACTGTCTGCTTTTAATTTAGCAACATCAGGGGTTAATTTGGTCTAATCTGTTATGTACAATACTTTCAGTCACACTTATATTTTTAGTCCTGTTTTCACATGCTGGCAGCATATTAGTATCTGCTTCTGTAGATATGATATTGGTAGTAGCAGGGATTTGTGTGTGCCAAGATGAATTTTGATCACCCCCTCTTAACATATATGCATTATGCAGGGTGGGCACTGACTAGGGTATTGTCCCAGGACACAGGAGAGCTGGGCTCTGTCATTGACTTGCCAAGTGACCAAGTACAAGACTATTTTCCTACTTACAAGTGATCAGAAAGGGTGAGCGCAGAACACTGCGTAATGATTAAGTATTGGTATCACTATTTATAGGCCAGTGCCTCCTCAGTTCATGAGTGGGGCCTACCAGTATTAAAAAATCAGTAAAGATAACACCATAAAGGCAAATTACAAGTGTATTTATTGCATCACCTGATATATACTAGACCTGAGAGTGAAAACAACATGTTTTGGCCAGTAAATGGCAAAGGAAAAGCTTTGTTTCAAGTAGTTACTCATATTAAGGGCTTTGTGCAAGGGATTTGATAAATGTATCCTCATTTATGGTTTTATTTTTAATTATCTGGATGACATTTTCATTTGTATCAAATAACGTCTTCAGCATCTGCCTATGGCAGTACATGGGCAGCATTTCAGAGCTGTTCTCAATTGCATTTGGATACGTCAGAGAATGTGTAAGAGCTTCATGTCTCTCTCCACCTGCCAGGAGAGAGTGGAGTCGTGGCACTCTTCCAATGCTAAATACATTTCCTGGTAGCCACATTCAGTTTCTATAAACCAGAGAGGACTGTCTGCATTACGCCCAAGGCTGAGGTCATGTAGGAGATCAGATGCTGTCTCTGCAGTACTGAGCATCAAATGTGTGATTTGATAAAGCCTCAGTGTAAAGAAGAAATAGTTGAAAGTAAATATTCTAGAGAAATCTGACAGGTGGGCGATAGAGCAAATTTGCTGGTCCCCCGACAGTCATCTCAGCTAGAAATTCACTGAGGAGGATCTGGGTAAGTGAAGCATGCTAACAAGATTTCTCTTTTCAGCTTACAAGGAAAAGATGAAGGAGCTGTCCATGCTGTCTCTGATCTGCTCCTGCTTTTACCCAGAACCTCGCAACATGAATATCTATAAATATGATGGTGAGTGACATTTTCTGGAAATCATCCTGCAGGTCAGATAATGTGATAGTTCTGGGAAATGACTCAAGTCACCTCCCAGTCCATATCATTAGTCGGTGAATGTTTTGCTGATTTAACAATTTATTTACTAGTTTGGGCTATTACTTTTTACTGATTATAGATGATGCTGGATATTGTTCTTAATAGCAGCTAACTAAACTTTTAAAGCTAGCCCTCTCATACTGAGCTGTACATTCCCTGCTCCCCAGTTGAGAATTACAGCTCTTCATAGCTGACATAATTCCCAAAGAAATGAAGAAAAGATTAAAGCATGCTTAAAAAATTAATCAGCTTGAGCACTGCTTGCAAGGGGCATGAAATGACACAGAACCCCAATAAGCTTCCAAAATTGCTGTAAATTTTTATCTTTAAGACATTAAGGTATAATGAAACTATTACACATAAAATGGAATGTACTCCTGAGAAGAGTTTTCAGCCCATAATCTGCCATTGCATTTAAAATGCCCAAGGCAAGGATGCTAAATCTTTTGTCTGTGCTTCTGATCTCTCCTCCATACTGCTGGCCTATTGAAGGACTTACTATTTCCCACTTTATTGTGCAGACATGGAAGTGAAACAAATCAACAAACGTGCCTCAGGCCAGGCCTTTGAACTGATCCTAAAGCCACCATCTCCGGTCTCAGAAGCACCACGAACTTTAGCTTCTCCAAAGAAGAAAGAACTCTCTCTTGAGGAGATCCAGAAAAAGCTGGAGGCTGCAGAGGAGAGGAGAAAGGTACCTTTCCTTAAAATAAATGCTAGTAATTAGATGTGACAGTGTACAGGATAACAGCCAAGATTCCTACCCATTTGTATGTTTTCCATTGCCATCACTGACTCACAGTGCCCTGCATGGACAAAAATTATTCACGTGTTAAGGGAAATGAATGTGTACATTTTCTTTCACCAGCTTGCAAACAAGCTTCACTGGCTTTGATGCTGAGGAAGTATGCATCACATATTACAGATAGCTTCGGACAGGAGTTCAGGTGGGCTCAAGTGTACATGCTTACTGTGTCAATGTAAGTGGTTCATTCAGGGCATCTATAATAATTGCACAAAACCAGTGCAATTCTTCTGGTGTCAGAGTTTAAGAGATGGATGTGCAATTCAAGCAACTGCTGTCTCGGCTACCAGATCTTGACTCCTTGTAATGTAGTGCCCATGGGAATTCCTCACAGGGCCTGCCTGAGGCAGCTAAAATGTCTTATTTATGCAGTATGAAGGAACATCAGCCCTGAATAAAGCATGTTCTGGATCATTCACACACATTTGAATGAAGGCACTAGTATAGCACAGCTACTAAAAGGCATTTCTAGCAGTCTCAGTGTGCTGGAAGTTGGCCTCGCAGGGTTTTCCACAGACTAAGACTTCCCAACTTTATGACCTTATCAATAATGGTTAAGTCCTGTTCCATAATTGGTGAGTTTTTCACATAACATTTGGAAGAACTGCCGCACCTTCTTCACAAAGCTGGCACAAATGCAGCAGGAAGTCCCCATTAGCTGTTCATTTGGCTTTCATCATGACTGATGTGTTGAAAACATCTTCATTTGCACTAAATCAGAGCTAGATCAGGTTGGCTTTTCTTTTTCCAAAGAGAAAAAGCCAAATTCTAGATCAGCCAAGTCAGAGGATGACAGGCAAAGCCAATGAGGCACTCATCATAGCCAGCCTGAATTGCCAGTCCAGAAATTATCAGTGTCCTATATAGGTCCAGCATTTGTGCTGTGTTAAACCATTTCAGGAAAGTCCTGACTGGTTGCAATGACCACAGAAAATTCAAGAATGGTAATATATTGTCCCAGTTAATTCATGTTTTGTTTTGTTATCACTGCCACACAAAAGGAGAACCACAGAAGCCTCAGGAGCCTTAGAAGGACTTTATGTGTCCTTCAGCCAGGAGATCAATGTTCTTTTGCGGCAAATCAGCTTGCACTAGTTAAGTAGGAGTTAGAAACCCCTTCCACCTGCCCATGGAGTCCCTGGTGGAAGGTATCTGAAAATGAAACAAGCTTATATGTCTCTAAGCCTTTCATTTTTCTTTT
This sequence comes from Myrmophylax atrothorax, assembly GCA_026770055.1. Classification (NCBI taxonomy): domain Eukaryota; kingdom Metazoa; phylum Chordata; class Aves; order Passeriformes; family Thamnophilidae; genus Myrmophylax; species Myrmophylax atrothorax. Next base: position 123,649,165 of record JAOXXN010000395.1, read on the forward strand.
TTAAAATGTTCAAAAATGTGATTTATTACTAAAACTGACTTTTACAGAACTTTTCCAGATATGGACAAAAATGTATGGAGAAGTCCAAGGACAGCAGCTATGCCACAGATAGCTCATGGAAAAGATCTAAGAAAAGCAGTTCCATTCTCCTTTCACTCCTGTCAGACCAGATCAGGGTTGCTGCCAAGAAACCCAGTGGAACGATTACACTGGTGTAGGGTTTGACTTGTGTCTACTGAAGTCAGTAGACCTGAATTACTGACAGATTCTCAAAACATGGCCCTCAGTTTTGATTTGCAGTGAAACCTGACTATTCTCACAAATTTGAACAATTGATTTAGATGAGCACTGCTGTGTTGCCACTTTTGCCATTTCTGCTGGCTTGCTAACAAAGACTCTGTGGTTTTAATGCACACTCATTAACATTATTGTTTCTCTCAAAGAAATATTTCTGCCAGAGTCTTCATTTCAGTAAAAGGACATGATTTTATATGAATGGATATGCATTTGCACTAGCACCTGCTGAAAAGTATGAGCTCTCACACAAACAAGTGATTATATACCCCCAAAACTCAGTATGTGATGTTCCTCTGTGCCAACTACAAATACTGAAGCAAAGATAGGGTCAGAGAATGAAATGGCAGCAGTGAAAAAGCCTAATATTATGTATATACTTTGTGATAAATATAAATTGAATGTTCCAGACATTTCATTCCATTGATTTCATTACTGTTCATTTCTTCCTAAAGAAAAACTCATTATGCAATAGACTTGTAATCAGTGATAGCAATACAGACACCTGCCAGTTCTTCCCCTTAGTACTACATTAATTTTGAATGAACATATAACTGAGTTTTTCTAATAAACAAGATCCTTCACATTAGCATTGCAGCAGAAATTGCTTGGAAAGGAACAAAGAACAGAGCAAAAAGCTTCTTTACATCTCTGTTTAAATCCCTGGTGCTCTCACATCTCAACTATTGGCTTCATTTTTAGCCTGAAAAAGAGTATAGTGCAGGGAAGGATAAAAAAGCAACTAGAGGAACAGAAGATCTTCCACAAGAAGATAAATTAAAATGTCCACTTTGCAGCTTGGAAAGAGACAACAGATAAAAGATCAGATGGAAGTCTACAAAGTCATGAATGGTAATAAGTAGATGAATAAGAACAATTATATTCTTTTTTCACGTGATCCAAAGAGGAAGAAACACTCAAGGAAATCATGAGACAGTGATTTCAAAAGGAATCACCTTTTCATGTATTGTTTATTCAAGGTATATTTGTTATCACAGATTGTTTAAAGAATATCAAAGTATTATTTAGTTCAGAAGGATGATAACAAAATTGATAGTGCACTACATTGCAGGAAATTATTATTTGAACACAACCTCTGAGTCATAAAATGTGTAACTTGCTGCTTGCTGAAAGCTAGAAATATATATAGGTCAAGGAAGGAACCGGGCAGATTGCCCTAACTTCATTAAGAGTTTGAAGCAACTTCTACTCTCTGCTGCTAGACAAGCCAGGCAGACAGCCAGCACAGCAGTCCTTATCATACTTTTCAATCTATGTACAACAGCTGTCAGGCATGACCGTTTTAGATCCTGTCCTTCTAGCACAGTTCTAATTAAAATCAAGTATAACTAATGGATGAGAATTGCCTTTTTGGGAAAAAAACCGCTAATGAATTTCACACTGTTTAGGAATTAGGTTCTGCTCTGTTAATTAGGCAGTGTTCATTAATGAATTTTCAAACTCATGAGAACATCTACAGCAGTACATGCACCTCAGCGGTCTCCTGCTTTTTCTCCCCGTTTTTCTCCACCTCACTTGACAGTCATGACCTCATACTCTCAGACCAAAGTGAGAGTTTCACCTGAGGCATTTTTTCTTTTTGCATCATGCAGTGAGACTCATTTGGGCTAGTTACAGATTTGTCCTTTCCTTTTATAGAATCCTCTCTACAGCATGCCATTATTATCCCACTGGTTTTTTCAGCATAGGTGTGCTATATTTTTCCACCTGGTGGATAAGCAGAAAGATCTTTTCATCCCTCTCACTGAAGAAGTAGAGCACTGTGACATTATATGCAGCAGTTTTGCTTACAGTGTTTTTAACATTTATCAATTTTTACCCATTGGCCTTTGTTCAGCTGTTGTTATCCTTGAGGGACAGTCTTCAAGAGGCGTATGTCAAACTATATATCTTTATTGCCCATGTTCAACTTACTGCATTAAAATGAAACACTAAAAGGATGTGCATTTCTACTAGACTTTGGATTGTAGGAGAGAAATTGTATGTAATTAAATCCTTTTAATGGCTTTGTATTGGGATGAAATTGAATCAAGCTCATCCCTAGAGCTTAATGCTACAAAGAATGCAGGAGAACAGTCATTTTTATTTTTTTTTCAACTTTCATGCTGTTGGATATAGACTTACAGCTACATGAGTCTTTACTGCCATCACTATGAAATGCCACAAGATAAGATCCTCACAGCAGGAGCCAGCCCAGGACATCATGACCATGATCTGTGTTGAGCTTCAGCACCCAGCCCACTGCCCCTTTGGCCCAGGCCCACAGCCAGAAGTCTCTTGATACTCTTACTCTATCTCTCCTTTGGCACGGAAAAAGCCATCCATGCTTTACCACACTGTAAAGCAGACTGATGGGGAAAAGGATTTGCCAAGGCCGGGAAGGCAGCAGAGCCGGGGGACAAATGTTCCCTTCTGGACATTGCATGGGACCTACAAAACTGCTGCTTCAGGTGAGAGGAGAGGCAGAGAAAGGATCCACACCTTCCTTGGCAAAATCTGATTTTCCATCAAATTTGTAGGCAAGCAGATTGGCAGGGAGGATAACTGCTGCCTGAGACAGTTGTCCCCTGTCTTGCCTACCTACTGATCTCCCTTTCTGTTGCTGCTGTTCATGTACAGAGAGGAAATATAGCAAGAAGTGTTTTTTCCTGGAGAGGTCCCAGTAATCAACACTGAAACCAGCTGTTTCTCCACACTTTGATTTACACCATACTGTTTCCATATACAGTGCTTCACTCCTAGAGTTTACAAAAGATAGCCAAAACTGCAAGCCAGTTTGCAGTTCCTTGTCCAGAAAGCATATGGAGTATGTGCCCATAGGAAGATGTTTGCTACCAGCTAGGAGACTTTGTGTTAGGCACCAGGGTTTGTCTCAGAGCACATGGAGTAATGAGCACACCGCCCAGTGCTGGCAAAGCTTCTCACTGCAGTCTGCCATGGGCTCTGTCGCTAATGAAGAATGATAAGACAATTTGAAATTGATGATCTTCATTAACTTTAAAATGCCAGGCCTCAACCTGCAGCAGATCACAAAATGCCTCATGAGCAGTTAGGGAAGCATCAGGCAGATGCTCCAACATTCCTAGTTCTCCCCACTGGGTCACAACTTTGAAAGCAGCAACTGTGTGCCAGCTGAGGAAGAGAAAGTGGGTTTTCTTGAATTTTCACTTCACCTCCTTAACGTCTTTGACCCAAAGGCCCCTGGACAGACTGGATGAAAAAAAATATCGTCATCTAAATATAAATAAAATTTTGTATCATCTAGTTCCACTAGAAGCAGAACTTCACCTATGGTTACAGCTCAGATGTCTCTGACTGTCCTGCCATATGGGTATTTCTGAGTGAAGTCTGATTTCAACCTATTCCTATGCTTTTTCATGGAAAAATCCCAGCCACAGTTCCTTCCTGTGGAAACATCAGTACTTCAAGGTGCCATACCTAGGCTTCACCCTGGCATTTAGATTGCAGTAGGAGCCTTTACTCCTGTCTTCACATTCTGCTCCATTAATAGTATTTCTTAAATACACAATACATTGAAGAATGCCAGGGTTATTGCAGCTTCTTCTGAATAACTGAATTCTAAAAAACCCAGCCCAGTGAAAGAATGTGCTATGAAAGGGAACTCTCGTGACCAGTAATACGCCTGATACATCCTAGTATAGATGCTGGTGACTAAGGTGAATGCATTCAAGCTGAAATTCCCAGTTTAAAAACAGTTGTCTGAGTCCATTTCTTGCCTAAAAGTAATAAGGGGTTACTTTTAGCTCTCTGTAAATTACTTCAATATTTGGATGTATCTGTCAAACAAAGATAAATGTCACAAAATAAAGCACCTGTTACTCAGATAAGGAGAAATTTCTTCCTGTAATAATTAAAAACTGTATGTATCTCCATAAGATACATACAGTTCCATAAAAAATTTTGCTCATGAAGAGTTTAGTTGTCTGCATATGTCTCTGGCCAGCTAGGTAAGGGATGTGGATTTCCTTTTGAACCACTCATCCCTGAAAACTGAGGATGCACATGATCCTTTAAAAATATGACATGAACGTTATAGAAGTTTGCCTGCATTAACTGCCTTTAGCAAAGAAATATATTTCTAGGAGCAAAGGTATCTGTACCAGGAACGTTTTCCAGTATTGTTATTCTGTCACATTTCAACATTAACAAAGAAACATTTTTATTCCTCCACATTACTTTGCAGCCTTTCAGTACCTAAAGGAGGCTTATAAAAAAGAGGAAGTGACTTTTTACAAGGGCACATAGTGACAGGACAAGAAGGAACAGTTCTAAACTAAAAGAGGGGAGATTTAGATTAGATGTTGGAGAAAATACTGTGTGGGTGGTGAGGCACTGATACAGATTGCTCAGAGAAGCTGTGCATGTCCCATCTCTGAAAGTGTCCAAGATCGGGCTGAATGGGGCTTTGAGCAATGTTGTTTACTGGAAGATGTTTCTGCCCATGGCAGAGGGTTTTGAACCAGGTGATCTTTAAGGTCTCTTCCAATCCAAGACATTGTATAATCTTTGATTCTATAATCTAACTTCAGATGCTGCAGCTGGAGTTGCATTTATTATGCCTTGTTATATTTAAGAAGTCGTCTGAGTACTCCCCTTGAGTAATGCCTTTTTCTTTCTCCACTGTTTCATCCTTTTTTACTCCTTATTAGTCTTATTAATCTTTTACCCCATTTCCAGTCTCTTTTACTCATTTTCTCACAACAGCTGTACAAGATGCTCTTACTGTAACCCATTTACAAAGTATCTTAGAACACAGACTATCAGGGATTTGAAAATACCCTTTCCAGCACTTCAAACTATTCAATGTTGAAAATAAACTTGAAATAAAAACTTCCTATGTATGTTGGAATCCTGAATAACTGTGGAACTGTGTGAGTCCAAAACACAGCAGTTAAAAGCCAAGACAAACAACAAAGGGAGTCTATTAATCGCAGCTCCTCTGGGTATCCATGGTCATTCATTTACCCATTTCTGGATGTGTAGTAGACTTTGAACAGGCAGGGTGGCCAAGTTCTTTTGCCAAATGCATTGGAAACAAAATCATTCGACAATCCAGTACAAACACACACCAGCCACCTTCCAGAATTATCGTAAGGGGATTTCAGAATGATCTGAACAGCAGGGAAACAGGCAGACTGGCAGCTGGGTACAATGCCATTGAAAGAGGGACACCAGTCTAAATGAGACTCTACCCCATGGGTGTTTTGTGGCAAGGAGGAGGGACTCTTTATTTTGAACTAGTCATTGGCACTGGTGATTTTCCTTACTCAAAATTCCTCACAATATGCTGTTTAAGGTATATTGTAAAGGAAAATCACATTAAAGGTTTGCAGTTAGTTCCTGAGGCTTGGTTCAGCTTTCATGCAGTCTCTTACTGGTGCCAATGCAATTTGCATCCAGTAAATACTGAATTAGAGTATAAGGATATTCTTAATTATCATGCATTAGTGGACAAATTACTTTTGAATGTATTGTCTACCAGCACAGCCTCCATAAATGTGTGTACTTCAATATGAAAGTCTAATTCATCACTGTTCTCCTGGATTTAGGATAACACATAGTTCCAGAAAGCAAAGGCTTTGAATGGAAAAAACCAAATTGTGAAAAATGGACAAGTGCCTTAGAGTATCAAAGGCATTTTGCAACCTCCTGTTGAAAGCCAATGCTCTTTTAAAAAATGCTGCTTATATGCATACACTAAATCTTACTTTTTATTAGAGAAATGATATGTCCTTCTAAATGTCTGTTTTCCAAATCTGAAAAAGTCTGATTTTATAACACATTATATGTATGTATTTAGACACTATGAAATGTTAGCCTCTCAAATTAATAAGTCACTTATTAAACATTTCATGGGAAAGAACATTATGGTTAGGCTCATTATATCTTTTCTATTCAAACTCCCAACAGGAGGGGAATTAGATTATCCATTACTTTTAAATCACTTGAGCAAAGGATTCACAAGATTCATATCAGCAAACAAAATTTAATGAAAATAACTTTTCCAAATATAGATGAAAGGTTGCCATTGAGTAGTAAATTAAACAGAAAATACAGAATAACTTCACAAGCACTGGTCCCACTGAGCTATTCAAGTTGGTCCAAAAATGGTAAAGCAAGATGAAGATGTTTAATTATTTCAGTTTTACATTGTATCACATCTTTCAAAATAACTTTTTTACATTTTGAAATAGCCTACAGTTAAGAACTGTTAAATTCTTAGTATCTGGAATCAAATATTTTGCTTCAAAATAACTTATTTTTATTATATGATTATTAATTATTTTTTATATTTTTGTTAAACTTGTGAGGCTTTTGAGTTTTTCAGTTACTCTACAAAATTCCTTCTTTGCCCAGCTCTTTTTGCCTTTGGATCATCCTTTTTCCGTACTCCACCAAAGAAACTCCCTCTGCTTTTGCTGTGTCTTTCGGAGGGAGGAGGGGGGGGGCGGTGTTTCCATTTGCAACTTCTTTTATCTGTCACAAGAGTCAAAGAGCTGGAAAATGTTTGCTCTCTTACTCTCTGTTCAGCATATGCTATAATTTGGGAAAGAGCCTTTGTGAGGAACCAGCCATTTCAGGAGACCTTTCCCATTAGCAAGTGCTCCAGACATCAGAAATCAGCTTGTAACTGTAGCCAGGCCAAAGAAGAAAACAGATGCATTAAGTGGCCAGGATGGATGGAAGCGGCTCTCTCCTATGATCCCAAGCAAGCCAATACAGCTTTCAAAGCCAGAAATGTTTTATTCCAACATCTTGCTTCAAGATGTTTGGCCTGTCTTTTGCAGCCTTTTCTAGAATCTCCTTAATTTGGCTTATCAGTGCATTTGGCTTTATGTGTATCTTACCTTCAATAAAATATTTGTGTTCTCTTCCTAGTTGGAACTTGCTTGTGTAAAAGAACTGCAGCCTTTTTCACTCCATTTAAAGCTACACGACAGAATTTAAAGGGATTCATTACAGCTAATTGTAATTAATGGTTAAAGCCCTTAATTTAGGTCTTAAACTAACTCTTTTTTGTGGATAACAATGGCAACAGTGACTTGTGATACGCACTGAAATACATGCTTAGCCTCCCGTAGTCTGATTTAATTCTCTTTTCTCTGTGCTTCTAATGCTCCCTCTAATTTATTTTATCCAAAAGTGTACAGTGCTGTTTATCATTTCCAAATAACTGTCTTTTCAACTACACTTGCCTGGAGAATGGGCCTTATGCTGCAAGTTTTTTGGCTTCTGTCCTAGGATTAGTGGTTTCATGCTAGCAGTTTGATTTAAAATAAATAACAAAGCTTATGCTTCTGAGAGGTGAGTTTACCAAGAGGAAGAACACAATATGGAGCATAGGCTGCATCTGTTTAATTCCTACTCACAGTTTTCATCTTCCTTGCAAAATTTATACTTGTAACTAAAATATTTTTATGTTATTTTCTGTAGAACAAAATCCTTTTTCCTTCCTAAGCAGTGAGATTAAGGCAAACATAAATATAATGGGGAGGAAAAACATTGTTTGCATTGATGCTGCCTGTTTTCCACAACAGTAAACTTCAAAGCCTCTTATTAACTACTCAAGTACATTAAAGAATAGTCGAACTTGGATGAAAATTGCACCTCTCCTGCATTGGCAATCTTCCTTTTAACACTGTATGTGCCTTCAACCCTCAATCCCCTATCTCTACAAATAAAATGCTCATAGCTAAAAGACTGCAGCTGTCAGAGGGTGAGCAACCACTGTAGTACTCCAGATGACCCAGGGCAGTAATGGGTCATCATGACATGACAACATTTCTTGTTAATAGAAATGCTTTGGACACATCTCTGCTGCTGCCTCAGGCATGTACCCCACATTTAGCCTCTAAGCCCCTGTTACTGAAGCTAAGTTGGTTTATTCACAGAATTGATCTTTCCAAATAGTGCATGTTAAAAAAAAAAGCCACAAACTTTATGAAGTTTCCAAACTCAGTGAACTGTTGTCCTATGGGGTTTACTACACATGAGTATTTTATTTAAGCCACACATCTCTCTGTTTCTAGTCCCAGGAGGCCCAGGTGCTGAAACATCTGGCAGAGAAGAGAGAACATGAGCGAGAAGTGCTTCAAAAAGCTTTGGAGGAGAACAATAACTTCAGCAAAATGGCTGAGGAAAAGCTGATACTGAAAATGGAACAGATCAAAGAAAACCGTGAAGCTAATTTAGCTGCTCTTATTGAACGTCTCCAAGAGAAGGTAACCACACCATCAATTCTCACTTTAGACGAGAGAGGAAAATTCAATCAACATTTTGCAGAGGTGTTGTGTGTAGTCCTTATCTCCGTTGCTACACTTGAGCGATTTTTAACTCAAGAGCCCCTGATGCTTATCTAAACCACCACTCACTTTTGAAAAAGACCTAAGTTCTATAATCGCACAATCACAGGATGGTTGGGGTTGGAAGGGTCCTCTGGAGCTCACCTTATCCAACCCCCCAGCTTGAGTGGGGCCCCTCGAGTTGGTTGCCCAGGACCTTGTCCATGTGGTTTTTCAAATCTCCAAGGATGAAGACTCCAACTCCTCTGGGCAATCCTTGCCAGTGCTTGGTCTCCCTCACAATGAAAAAAGGGTTCCCTGATGTTCAGGGGGAGCCTCCTATGTTTCAGTTTTTGCCCTGATCCTGTCATTGGGCACCACTGAGAAATGCCTGGCTCTGTGCACCCTCCATTCAGGTATTTATAGACATTTGTTAGATGCCCCTGATCTGTCTCCAAGCTTAACAGTCCCAGATCTCTCAGCTTTTCCTCACAGGAGACACTGAGAGATGCTCCTTAACCTTCATGGCCCTTCGATGGGCTGTCTCCAGAGAAAGCTTGATTTTCTAGCTTTTAAAGAGGGTTGTGAACAAACATTTGTGTCTAGATTTCATTTTCTAAGCCATTGATCAAATCAAACAGTTGTCCTGTCTCTATAGTTTTGGGGTTCTTAGAGGAGGAAGAGGAAAAAATATGGGGAAAAATTCTTCCATATACAAAAAAAGAGGTCTGTCCTTCAGTAAGTCTTACAAGAAAAAGAATAAATTTTCTTGTAGAGATCTTTGTTACAGTCAGAGGAAACAGGGAATTCACAAACCCCACATGCAACCAAGTGTGCCATTCTCAAAAGCCCCCTTTCATAAAAGAGGGAAACATGCAAATGAAGATTTAGAAATGTTAGGAAATATCAATTAGTTCTGCATGAGTGATCACTTGCTCTCAATAATGAACTTTCTAATATGTTATTAAATGGGCTAACAGAAAGAAAATACCTCTCATAGATATTCAAGGAGATCTTTATAAGCACTTCTACATCTTTCATGAAGACAAAAGTCTTGTAGAGTAGGAAGGAAACAACAGAAACCAAAGGATATTGTTAAAAGTAACTATGCAAACAGGATAATTCTTGAGTTTAAGAACTACACCCAGATTACTTGATATTTTTGCATTAGATTAGTTTGTAGGCACTTATCCCAGAATTTACAAAAGCAAAGGGAATGGCCAATTAGTCATCCTCAAGGTCCAAAAGGAAATGGGAAGGACAGCTGAAACCTCTCCGTGTCCTAGGTTAATGTTAACATTTCACCCCGTTTCCACAGAAGTATGACAGTATATATGCATGAAACCCAAGGAAGGTTTCTGAGCAAAGATGACAGTAACTCAGTTTGGAACATTTGTACTGACTAGTAATTAAAAATTCCACTACTATACGTTTTTGCCAACACAAGAGTGAACCTTGAATATACAAGAAAAGAAGTGAGGGTATTTGCACCCAAGTCTTCCAAACTTACACAGAACTGTGGATGCCCCAAGGCATTGGTGTCTAGAAGTTCCTGTAATCAGAGATAGCATTAGTGTGGTGCCCGTAATAGGAACACCAAGCTACAAGTCCCTTATAAAAGCTAGTGTTCAGAGTTGTGGTTCTTTCAAGAACTGATTTACAGGTTCAGTGGATGCAATAAGTTGTTTTGGTCTATGATCCACAGTCCAACTCAGACAGTAAAAAGGTAACTGTTGACATCTGTAATTTTTTACCAGAAAAGACCATCTAATGCATGGAAATACCTAGGCAGTGTCTTAAATTGAAGTGAACTGAAGATGGACATTTGCTTCTGCTGTCACTTTGTTCTTGTCATCTGGTTTTCTGGGACTTTTTTAAGGGATCAGACACAAGAGGTAGAAGTCTGATAGTCTGACAGTTGAAAGGAGAAAACTGTAAACCAAAAACCCTAAAACCCAGAATCTGCCAAAAATAACAGTTTTATAAACACTCCAAGTATATTACTAAATAGATTTGACAGCTGTTGTTCCTGACCACAGACCAATTTCCACAGAAGTATCACTGTCTCAAATGAAGTTAAACTATGACTACTGTTGTAAAAGGGAAGACAGTATCACTGAAAGTGGACAGAAGCATTGACTTTTTGTAATCATGTCCCTTCTTCATCATGGTCAAAGAAAGAATGGAGAAGACAGGTAGCTTCAGCATTCAGACTAAGAGGACATTTGAGACATTCAAATTGACCCATCTTGGTGGAATGAAATTCCTGGACCTTTACTTCTGATTCCTAAATGCTACAGATAACACAGTAACTAACACTTCTTCTACATACAACATGCAGACAGTTTTTTTCCCACTCATCCTTCCCTATATTTAGTTTAATATCCAGGAATTCAAAGGGCAGGTGTGAGCTCATGGCACATGGCCTCTCTGTGAGGCCCTTTGAAATGAAACTCTCTGAGATGCTGGGGATTATAAAGCCATATCAGATAAAAGACTGAGTTCCAGAGCAGGAGTACAAAGTAAGCACCAAACATGCCTCAGGCTGGTCTGGTGGATGACACCTTTTTCAGTTGCGTCCTTTAAAGGTGGTTGTGCTGTGAAACAAGTTTTGTGCAAGTATCAAAGGCATAACCTAAACGGGTTATCAGCATGAGCCTCGCTAGGCACAATGAGAAAAAGGGTTGATTTTTTCCTTCTTGATGTTTTCCAGGAGAGACATGCCGCAGAGGTCCGTAGAAACAAGGAGCTCCAGGTGGAACTGTCTGGCTGAAAACAGCAATGGTGGATGTGACCCATCCTCACCATTAGTAAACTCCCCCTGCCTATATTATTATGGATCATGCGATATCAGTATGGGAAATGTATGACATGGTTTAAAAAAAAATCAAGAACTCAATAAAAAACTTTAAAAAAGAAACAAAAATAAAAACAAAAATGATGCGGTCTCTTGGCAGAATGATTTGCTTGATGTTTAAAAAACTTGGATCTTATTTTGTAAATACTTACATTTTTGTTAAAAAATACAATATTGCATTATGCAAGTTATTTCATAATCTTACATGTCCTGTAACAGGCTTCTGATGTTGTCTATTTCCACTCAATTGAATTTGCTGGGTCTGTTCATTTGAAGCACCTCACGTCTAATTCCATTCCCTGCGACTTTTCATTCCAACCCAACATGAGGTCAGTAGTAGTTCTATGGTGCTAGAGACCAGTCATTGCCTAATAACCTAGACCGCTTTTCCATCAATAAGCTTTCTTGAAACAGTGACTAGATCCCAGGTATTGTGACTTTACATTCAGCTGTCCAAGACAAAATGCTCTTAAAATGATTTTTCAAATGCAACTTACACTGCAGGACTCCGTAGTGTGCTGTATAATCACCACATGGGGTATTTGTTACTTCTGCTTTTTAAGGTAAGAGGCAGCAAAACCAGCTGTGCATCAGAATGAAAGCAAACAAGTGGGATCAGTTTGAGACAAGAGGCACATTGTAACCATCAAGCTATGGCAAATTCTGGATGATGCCAAACAGCCATACAAATGCTAATTGTAAAGTGAGCTTAATTCACCACTTGAAAATTTATTGATGGAGCAACTAATAGATAGCATCAAGTGGCTTTATCTGTAGGTGCCATGATTTATGATACTTATCTGATGCTACCACCTAACATACGTAATAGTACAAGAGGCTACTGAATATTTCACCTGGAACCCATGAGCCAGTTGTTACCTTTTTTTTTTGTTTTGACACTGCTGACTTTCATTCATCATGACCTTTACCCTTCAGTGTTAGCCAACCCTACCTAGTGACAGACATCTAGGACTAAGAGGGCTGAAGCAGGAGGAATGACTAGACAGGGTGCTTGTGCCAAGTACAGTATCACCAAACCTAACACATCATCCCCAAAATAGCTGCAGTTTTGAAGTTGTCCCTACCCCCTGGGAGGTTGCTGCCTGCATATTCTACTCTTCATTAGTGCTATTTTCCTGTATGTCATTGTGAGCAAGCTGTGATTAATAAAGAATTGGGGTTCTGTGAACTGAAAAAGGGCTTGTCTCTTCTCTTGCTCTACTTATCTGACATGTGCCCATGTAAGGGTCAATGTAGTCATAAAAGCATGGAAATGAGACTTAAATAAGAGCTATTAATAAACCAAGCCTAGTTCTCTGCTAATATAGGACTAACTCCTGCTATGTGTTTTCCAGTGCTTCGGCTGGTTGTTTTTAAAGATTACCATATAAATTATGTGACCTGTAGCACTGAGTTTATTAAAAAGAACTACATACACACATATGCACATGAACTCCTTAATCTTGACTCAATACTGGGGGGGGGAAGGAATTTGGGGAAAGAAAAGTGAGTAACATAGCTCTGGGTACATACATCAATGGCTGCCGCAAGAGTCTGAGTGCTAACACACTGGTTTTCAGGGTAAAAAGGATTAATTTATAGGATTTATTGAAAAACAAAATCACCAAGGTAGCTGCTGAGCTGCAAAGCTGAAATGTAAAGTTAAATCAGGTCCCATTTTGAACTGGGCAGGTGATTGAGAATTACCTCTAAAATTAGTTTTCTGATTTAAAGTCATGAAATTGACACTATTTACTTGCTCTTTCAGACCTAAAGCTCCAGATCTGCAACAGTCAGGTTTTTGACCCATGCAGACTATTTTATGTCAGAGCCAAGTGATGTCCCACAGTCAAAAACCAGAAGAAGCTGATCCAGAAGGGCTGTGAGCTCAGCTCTGTATGCAAGTGAGGTTCATAACACAAAATTAAAGGAGTACATCAACTTGTTATGGCAGCTGTATTTTCTTGCATAAATTACTTACTTTTCTGGTGAAATTACCAGAAAGAGACCTGGCAGAGAAGCCACATAGCAGACTTTGAATCTGGAAGACATGAGCTTCAATGTTGCCAAGTCTTCAAAGTTGTGTATTGCTTTAAGCCCCATTAAAAAATGTCATTATTATGTTTCAGTTTAAGGTCCAGGATCTTAGTTTGAGGGCTTCTGGATTCTGGTTTCATTTTCCAATGGCAGGTCACTTGGAGTTTTCCTTGTGTTAACAAGTTGTTGTAGTGCTTCAAGCTCTTCTCCTGTGTGTCCCACTGGCTCTGCTTGCTGGGAAAACAGACCAAGGACAAACCTCTGGTGCTGAGGCCAAGCAGGCAGCTTGCCTCATGTCTGTAAGGCTCCACTCTCTTTCCCCCAAGCAAGGGCATCCACATCTGAAGTGCCAGTTTGGATGGCCCCCAGGACATGTTCATCCCAGCACAGACTTGTGTGTCTCCTGGGAAATGCTTCTCAACAGGTACCAAGGCTGCACCAACAAAATGAGTGAAGAACCAACCAGACAGGGCAAGTGCTGCTGACCCATGCCAGAGCCCATGCTCTGTTCCTACACACTTGGCTCTCTTCACAGTTGTGGGTCTACAGCTCATTTTATTAAAGTATAGCTATGTTTTGGAAGCCTATTTATAAATACACTGTGTATTTTAATCTGTAATAACAAAAAGAAATATTTGGAGACCTGCAGCATGGCCATTTCATTCCTGTTTCCTTACATTATTTCCTTGTATTTTGCATTAGTACTGTTTTCCTAGATCCTCCCTACTTGTGCTAGCAAAAGTATATTGTTCATGTGGAATTACAGAGTAAGGATCTCCTTGAAGAGTAATAAAATATTCAAAATCTCAATCTTTATTACCATTCTGTTAAGGCAGTTTATCTTCTAATTCAACAGCAAGCAGAGTGCTCAGTACTTTTAAATAAAAAAAATTAGGTCCCTTCTTTGATTAACCATAGAATCCCAACTCCATGCTATGAGCTGTGAGCAGCCCAGGCTGCCTGAAACCTCCCACAGGACATGAGGTGATGGGTTGGATTTGACACATGAGGGAGCCTGCAACGCTGGCATTGCATCCCACAGATGTTCCCTCCTCTCCCTGGGATATATGATTACTCAGAAGCAGCGTAGAGCTGTGCAGCACATCTGCAGAGGCACTTCTGGCCTGTGGCCTCTGCAGGTCTCAGGACTGCCCCTTCAGTGCTGGGAAGGGCTTGGTTTCCTCTTGGTTAACTCCTCAGTTATGTCAAGGCTGCCATGAGGAGAATGACCGAGTAATCAACAAGAACAATTCAAACCTCTCACACTTCATGTGGTCCTACCAAAGCCACAAAATTTATGCTCAAACCATGTCATATAATCATTTAGACTGAAAAGACTTCTGAGATCATAGAGCCCAACCATTAACCTGGCACTGTCAAGTTCACCAGTAAAACATGTCCCTAAGCGCCACATCTGTATGTCTTTTAAATAACACTAGCAATGGTTACTCAAATTCTTCCTTAGGGAGCCTGACAACCATGTTGGGGAAGAAATTTTTCCTAATATCCAATCTAAACCTCCCATGGTGCAACTTGAGGCCATTTCTTCTTGTCCTGTCACTTGTTCCTCGGGAGAAGAGACCGATCCCAGCTTTGCTGCAACCTCACTAATATTTCCAAAGTCGGGAGATTGGATGTAGGTTTTAAAACCATGACCAATCTAGAATTTGAAAAGAATGCTTTTTTTTCCCTTTGTTGTCACACTTCTTGTCATGTGGAGAGGTTTTTTTAATAACTGGAAGAAAATCCTATCCCTTCCATAACCAAATAGCAATGTCTATCTGTTCCTTCACTCCGGAGCCCCCAAACATGTCACTAATGTACTGGAACATCCTACACAGGCACAGAGTCATCTGCCTGCCTGCCATCCAGAGCCCTGTCAGAGGGATGGACTCTGTGATCAGCATAGGAAAGAGTTTTACTCCCAGCACCTTAAACTATGCAGAGAAGAGACATATTTCTCTCGCGTCTCCCAGAAAGAGAGAGAGATGGTTTTAAAGCTACATTTAGGGCAGCATGAACACCTTTCTCATCCACCAGTTGACAGATCCCCCCGTCATGTCTAATCAAACTCTCCCATGAGGCTTTGATGGAGAGAAGCGAGGACTGCACAGGAAGAGGCACGCCCTATTTCCATCTTGCAGCACATGCCCCGTTCTGAGCATATTCCAGCAGCAGGAGGAGCCGTTCACTCAGCAGAAGGGATATTGCCAGGGCGGTACTGGGAAAATTTAGCTAACATTCCCCGTGCCTCACGGCTGGTTCCGCAGTGATGCTGGTGCAACACTGCCCTACAGTGGTCAGCCATAACAAGGGAGACCATCACTAAATACACCAGGGACTGCAAGGATTTCCTCTGAAGGATATCCATTACGCCTGCTCTACAGTTTACACTGGGTCTTTATATAAGGTACGTGATGGCTTTGAAATCCAAAGCCTGAGTCCAGGCACTTTCAGTTTTAACTCCACTGTAATAGAAGTGGCATGACCACAGATAACTGTAAGACCAAAAAGGACTGATATTGTCTGTGGAATGGGGCAGCCAGAATTAGCAATTATTGCAACACCAAAATCAGAAACGCTCCCGACTATGATATCTGCATTATTGAAACTTCAAACATATCTAGAAAGCAACAGATAGTGCACAGTGGCCAGCTCAGAAGAAAGACTGAGGGCATGATAAAAGCAACGTCAGAAGCACAGGGAAGAGCAAGAAAAGCTACATCCAAAATCATCAGCAGATCAGGGACTAAATGAACCATGAAACAACTCTCACATTTAAAAAGTAGTTCTCATCACCCAGCAGAAGAGAGGATGGTCACCCTTGAGTCTGGAAGGTCTCCCTTGAAAAGCACTGAATTCTTTCTCCATCTCCTCCCCAATACTTGGAACTAGGGCACAAGACAGAAAAGTCTAAAGTCCAGACTACAGGATATTTGAAAATACCACCCAGAGCTCTGTGGGCAGCAGAAAAGAGAGTATTCTATGGACTCCCCATGGCTCTCCAGTGTACAGTAAAATGCCTGTGCTTCAGCCATTCATAACTTCAATGCTATACCGATGCTCTGATACCATCTGAGCTTTAAGTTTTCCTCTGGGAAAATTAATGGAGGTACCTTTTTCTATTCAAAGACCATAGGAATGCATATAATTGATAATTGACTTTGGGAAACATTCACCTGCTTCAAGATGACATGATGCTCCCTTTCATTTGGGTGGCAGTAAACAGCTGCTGAAAAATGTCTTCCTGCTGTAACAGGTTGGCTTTGGTCAAATGGGTTCCAGAAAAGGAAGCTCCTGGGCAGCTCATGAAGATGGAGACATGAAAGGCATTGTCCCAGATACAGCCCAGACAAGTGTGATATAAAGAAACAGACAATCTACAAATTAAATTACTTTTAGCTATTATAGTTGCAAAAGATTTTTAAACAAATTTTGAAAAATAATTTCACCATATCAAAATATATTTTAAATACATTAATTCTTAAAAAACACAATTTTCCAAGAAGTCTTTTAGATAATATTTTCCACGGGTTCACAAAAGTTAAAAAAAAAAAATCCACATGTACAACTGCTCTTGACCAGAAGATGGCAAACTCTGAATATTTAATAGGCAGTTACAGATGCCTTATTTTGAAGAGCCTGTCAAGCTCTGCAGTGTCCTGAAAACCTGTTTCATGGAAACTTATGTTCCATATTTACTCAAAAATCTGGATTCGGGTTTATATACAGCATAAAAGATAATACTTTTAATTGGGCAAAATTCTTTACATTTCCTTAAGAATACAGCACTGGGCAGGTATTTAAAATAAGCTAAAGGATAAGGGAGACATGTGAATAAAAGTTTAATATTACCTGTTCCAACAGTCTGGAGTTTAGGAGGTGATTCCTATTCCTAGTGAATCTAAAACAGCTCTCTTGAGTGCTGGATGGAAGCAGGATAACCTCACTGCTTTTCAGATGGATTTCAAGCAGCAAATGCAACCTGACTCAAGAGCTGAGACATCCCCTCCTGCACTCTGTTTTACACTTAGATGTTTGCAAATGATGAAAAAAAATGGTGGAGTGCAGTGGCATATGAACAGCTCTCTATGAACCAAGAACTGGTTAACCAGATTGCATATTATTCCTGCATAGGTATTAGCTTGGAAACAGTACCAAATAAATGCACATCTTCTGCCTTCAGAGACAGGTTTGGAGGCAGCATCACTGCTTGCTCACAAAACACAGCCTGTGCCTGAATTAACCATTTCTGTTAAATCTTGGAAGCCCCCATGAAGGGCCAGCTCAGTTTTCCTTGTGCCACACTCCTAGCACACCCTACCAATGCTGGAGGCAGCTGGAGGGAATCAATGCCTGATTCGCCCCATCTGGTGCATCACCTTGGATGCCTGTCCATGCAGCCACTGCCTGCAGCAAAGCTGCAGGGAAAGATTACTTCGGGGAAATACAGAGAAGGAGGAGGCTGACAGCTGCCACTGGGAGAAAGCAGAAAACTGGCAACAGCAGCCGAGCTGGGGGAGGACAAGAGTTCGGTGGATGCTGCCTCTGCTCTGAGTTGCCCCCATCCCTGGGACCTTAGGAGAGGTCCTATGGGAAGGTGATCTATATATGGGTATCATGGTTTAACCCAGCAGGCAGCTAACAAACACACAGCTGCTCACTCACTCCCCACTACCACTGGGATGGGGAAGACAACTGGAGCGGGGAAATAAAATTCATGGCTTGAGATAAAGACAGTTTAATAGAACAGATTTGTTTGATGTTTAAAAACTTGGGGTTTATTTTGTAAATGTTTACAATTTTGTTAAAAAATACAATTATTGCATTATGCAAATTATTTCATAATGTTACATGCTCTGTAGCAGGCTTATGATGTTGTCTATTTCCACTCAGTTGCATTTACTGGGTCTGTTCATTTCAAGCACCTCATGTCTAATTCCATTCCCGGTGACTTTATCCTGTGGACAGCTGTTGGCTCCATATTTGAACTGATTGTAGAAATTATGTTACTTCTGTATTTTTCAGTGCATTTTTGCACTCATGTTTTATGCAATAATTAAGTGCTTAGACTAGTTTTAAAAGTTAGGGTTTTTCTCTAAAGGAGTCATGATGACTTTTTGAAGGCAAGCAGGAACCTCAGGAGTGTACCTCCATAGCTTTATACAGCTCATCGTCAAACCAAGCTGGAATTTACAACATTGAAATTACAGAGATTCTTCCTCACTATTTCCCATTATTTTTATGGCTATACAAGATGTACAGTCTCTCCACATCAAAGCTTAAGACAGCGATTTTTTTTTTTCAAAGCTAATAGTTGTGGTAGACTAAGAGACAGTTAAAAATAAAAAAAGACGCCTAATATCATTTTTCCCTACCTAATCATTTTACCTTGGACATCTTCTAGAGCTCTGGAACATGAAGAGTTTACAATATTGCCAGGCTCACTCTTGGCCAGTGCAAGCTGCTGATATTCCAGGCAGGGCTGGAGACTCCACATTCCTACCAGGCAGCCTGCACATAGCTGCCCTGTTTGGACACTGGGATTGTTTACTGAAACATGGGGTGTTTGCACCATTTCTGCTTCATGCCATCACATGTTTAAGGCTCACATGTGCAGCAAGCAGTCCTGGCTACACAAAGTTCTTCACGTTGACTGAGGCACCTTGCAGGACACATGCAAGGACTTATTCAAACAGCCCTGGCCTGGCCTTAGAGCCAGATGAGCTCAGCCAGCTTGAAAAGAGGGTCTCCCCAGCCAAGCTATGAGTCCCAGGATGCTTCGTTGCAAGTGCTTCGCTGCCGTAGCATGGCTACATCAGCTCCACCTCACTGCTACCATAGGTCACCCAGAGATGCTACTGCTTACTGCTGTATGTATGGAGCACTGTCCCAGCTTAAATGGGAAAGTGGAATATTTACTGTGTTTTAATACTGTAAAAATTCCTCCCTTTTTATTTGAACAGATAAAGTATAGGGAATGTTTTTTCATCTTCCCATGCTTCTCCTTTCTGAGAAAAATCAGATTTTTCATAGTTTAGAGGAGGAAGGGGATCCTTGCTTTAACCTCTCCTGTAACACAGGGAGATCGCTATGCAGTCAATTACAGTTTTACCTGTAGCCTTTCATGGATTCTGCATGCAAAGAGAAAGGAAAGAGTTTTCTAAATCAAAGATAATTGCTTCCCAGGGAAATGAAACACACAGGTATAGCCTGTATCTCTCCTTTTTTTTCCATCACATTTCAGACTATTTTCTAATAGATTTAAAGGTAGGACAAAAGACAAGAAAACAACCAAGTATTCCAGGTTCCTAAGGAGCTCTGTCTGCATTTTGTAGCTTTAAAGTCCTGTGCCCAGCGTAAGATGATGTGCAAGTCTGGGGTGTAAACAAAAATGAGTGACTAAAACAGAAACACACTGTTTTTCCAAGCATCATATTTATTTCCACTGAAAGTGGTATTGAGCTTTCTGTCCCTGCAGTGAAAATCAAACAGAAATACTCTCATAATGAATCCTGTCATGGCTACACCTGTAAATTTAATTTTTCTTGGTTTGTGTTACATGGGAAAACATGATCTATCTCCTTATTCAGATCAGTGATTTCTTTGTTATTCTGGTATTAACAATGATTTATTTTCCTCCCACTAGCCTTGTAGTAGAAGCTATACTTGCCTGAAAGCACAGAAAAGCTTTTGCCCAGTGTGTATTATCTCCCTAAGAAAAAGGCTTAATACATGACTTTGCATCTTTGAATCACTATGAAGACAGTGTTATTCTTCAAATGACCACTATGTTCACAGTGATCTTAAAAGAAAGCAAACAGAAATGAAATATGAAATTATCCCTATTACACTTCGCCAGACAAGAACTGGCTGAATATACAGCAACTAGTTAGACCAGTTACAGTTTAATTCAGCAGCTGGTCTTAATGAAAGACTATAAATTTGAGATATCAAAATGCCTAGAGAACAACTCCACAATTTTCTCAGAATTAGGTAAGACTCATAAACGTTACCAACTGAGAAAAAGCCTAAATATGGACGTAAGTAAAGCAAGAGGGTTTAGGAAGGCAAAATCAAGTAGGTATGTGGATGAAAATATGAATGTTCATGGTATTCATGGCATTGCATGAGGTAGCTGCTACACATCAACAGAGGTAACCCTGTCAGTAACTGCAGATATTTTACTAAATTGAAGTATGAGGAACAAATCCACTATGACCTTACAAATATGGCACTTTCAATAGCAAAGGTATCAATCAGCCTGCTGCTAGAGACATTATTATCTACAGATCTTCACAGGTATTGGGTATGATATACCACTACAGTAATACAATCTATGAAGATTCAACAGCTCCATATGGAATGATAAAATTATTTTCACATAATTATCAAAAGTCAGCCAGATAGGTATATGGTTCTGGTGAAAATATGAATATGAAAATATGAGTGAGCAGTGCCCTGGCAGCCAGGAGGGCCAACCGTGTCCTGGGGAGCATCAGGCACAGCATCACCAGCTGGTCAAGGCAGGGGATTATCCCGCTCTGCTCTGCACTGGGGCAGCCTCACCTTGAGTATTGTGTGCAGGTTTGAGCACTGCAATGTAAGAAACATATTAAGCTATTAAAAAGTGTGCAAAGGAGAGCAACAAAGATGGTGAAGGGCCTTGAGGGGAAGCAATGTGAGGAGCAGCTGAGGGCAGTT
>JAOXXN010000395.1:123672728-123688480 GCA_026770055.1 Myrmophylax atrothorax
ATAAAAAAAGACCAAATAACTCTTAAAAGGTGTGGTTGTTCATTTGCATGGCTAATAAAGGATCTGACATGAATATTCACTAATACCAAAAGAAATTTGTTCTCACAGTGTCACTAAGTGTTAAATCAGTCACCAAATGGGTCATTCAAAATCTCATAGCTGAAAAGATGGGTCACTGCAAAAAGCAAACATTTAGAGTCACTTGAGTAAATAAGAAAAAGCACACACCATGACATTTCAGACAATATCCTCTTTTTATCCAGGTACCATGGCATAATTTCCCCTAAAATGGGAAGTACATTGCTGTTGATCTGAAACTGTGGCATTCTTTCATTCATCATGTGTATCCAAACAGTACCTGTAACTGACTACAAACAGAAAAAAAAAAAAAAGGCAATATCAGCAAATGAAATACCGTCCTTGGCTGTCTACAAAGAAAACAAAAAGTCCTCTGGTTAAGTACCTGTGACTTCGTGTGTGATTCAGTTCAGGAGCTGCATCTCTCCATTCTCTGACATGGATGAACTTCCTAGGTAAGCTACCTTCTTCCTATGTTCTTGCTTGCCAGGACAAGCTCTCACGAGTTTATCAATTCTTGTTGTGCTATTAATGAAGCTGCCATAACAGTAGGTTTGGTACCAGGCACACAACTAACAGACTCTACATCTCAATAAGGTACCTAAGAAGTGACATCTATTAACAGAGATCTTCATCTGCTAGATGCAGGCAATCTCATGTTGACAGAAAAAATAAATGTGTGGAGGAGTTTGCCTGCTTTGCCATAACTCCCACAAACCAACCTATCCCCAAAGCTGAAAGGCAGGCTGCAGCCCTATGCATCCTATGCAATTCTCTCCTCATTTGAAGTGCTAAACCTAAAGTGGAAGACTAGTTGTATAGATTACTTCTACCTATTTTAACTCACCCCAAAGAGGAGTTTCTTTATCAACCCCTTTGGAGACAGTTGTAAATAACAGAACACTTATGTTCACTTGATTGAATGATATATGTTTTTTGCCATACATACTCCCAGTATGTATCACCCAGCCATCACCCAGGACATTTAAAGGAACCAGAAGAAACTGGTAGGAGTAGGAGAGCTCAGTAGGGATCCCACGTCCTTTAGGATTGTTTAGGATTCTGGCAGGATACTCCAACTGAGCAAAGCACCATGTAGGAATCAGATGAGGGAAGACTCTGGTTCATCCCAGTGTTAAAAGATGATTGACCTTTAAACAAATCCACTTATATATGTTATGTTCCAGAGTAGGCCCAAAGTAAGGACAAATAACAAATGATGCCTGGTGATGACAGCTAAAACCAGAGTCCTAAAACATCTATCTGCTGAACGGAGCCAAGGAAAGCATCAGCTCGTGCCTTTGATCACAGGCCACCAAAAAGAGCTGCAGCATTCCTTGGCACATTCAGGAGATCCCATGGCTATTTTTGACAACTACCAGGTGGTGGCCAGCCAATACATTCTGCAGATGGGCAGATGATAACATCTTGTTGCCAAAAAGCTTTAAGAGATTTACTCTCTTAAAGATATCCACAGTATTTCTAAACAGTCTCAGGCAGCAGCATCTCAGCACAGGGTTAGCTGAGAAAAAGTGTCTAGCAGGTGATTGGGCATGTTAGCTCACTTCTCAAAAGATAAAGCAGAACTTAAGGTGCTCTGGCAACCAACTCTGGGGATGCCTCAGAGTTGCCTGTGTGCCCAGAGGAAGGATTGTGTCAAAGTCATAAAGATGCCTTTGTTATGGGTGAAGTCTGTTTCTTGGCACAGACATATTGTTTTGCTGTGCATCTCAGGCAACCAGTGCAAATATAAATCTGTTCAAATTTGAGGGGTGCTTTATGGAGAGCTGAAGCTCCTTTGAGTAACACTTTTCTGTCAGTAAAAAAATTAATTATGTGGATTTTATGCCAACTGAGTGTCCCTTTTTAGTATTTTCAAACACAATGTCACGTAGGAGGATGCCAGAGTAGTGGGAAAACAAAAGAAACTGCAAGCCAGGGTCTTGCAACTCTCCAGTGGAAATGGGTTTCATGTCACATGACATAAGTGTCAAACATGAGTCACTGCTGCCACTTCTCCCTGACTAGAGGAGGGAAATGCATACTCTGTGGTCAAGGCAGAGCAGGACAGGATGACAGATATTATGCAGTTTGACTCCAGTGCAAATGAGCTGTTATGGCTTAATTAAGGTACCTTTCTATAATGCACATTACATTTGCATAGCACCCAATGAAGGACTGGAAACTCAGCCTTCCAGCCAGTGTGAGTTTACCAACATTTCAGTGACAGAAAGCAATACTCTTGGAAAGCTCTCCTGAACTGCTGCCCACATTTGGTAGCTGTGGTGACTAATACAAAGCTGTTGTTTTTAAACCAGCATTGGAACAAGAAAACTGTAGTCCTGCTTCATTTTCCTCCCTGATTTTAGGCCAAATGCCAGCAATGATTGACTGTTTGATGCAAAGAAAAGTTTAGGTTGGGGTGTTATTAGTTAGACATGAAAAAATTATATACCTGTGAAAGTATGTACACATAAGACATGTCTTTTCATAATGAGATCATGGTCTTACATAAAGAGGGCTGCTTAAACTAAGAGTGAAGTGGGCTGATCCTCAGCCATTGTAATATTGTGATCAAAGCTCCAACAGCCCATGAATGCCAGGAATCTGGCCTATTGTCTGCCTTTCAACCCCACTCCACTGTCTGTGAGGTTTGCCTTCAGTGTACCCAAGGTTAGTGTACTTCTGTAACTCAGTCAACAGAGGGAAGCAGATGGCAAACATTCTCTTCCAGAAGCCTGGGCTTGTTTTCTGGCACTTCAGCGGCATGAGAGGCATCACTGATGTAAACCCTCTGGCCAGCATTGTTGTGCTTTGCCATCAGGTTTCCTCTCTCCTCCAGGCATCACTGCCTCTTGAAAGTCACAGTGACCTGGTTCTGCCAGTGGTGTACATGGTTTGAATATCTCCCTTCTTCAACAATTTGTCCAGGAAAAAAAGCATCTGCTAGGAAAATAATTGTTAACACTGATCTTTTGCTGCTCATCTGATCACCACAGAGGTATGCATGTTGTTAAGGTCACACAGTGTTGGCCCTTGCATGTGAAACACAGGCCAGGTTCTCTAAAAGATTATAGGAGGAAGTTCAGGGTCCAGGAGGGAGGATTTGATGCCTGCAACTGCTGTTACTTTTTAGGTGTGCTTGTCTATGAGCCTGCAAGACTGACTGTTCAGTGTGCCTGATGCATTTCACTATTTTCTCATTTTTTAAAACAGTTAATTCAAACTTATTAATACTGACCATTTGGCCAGAGCAGAAACATAACCTCTCGTCTGGAACAGGCATTTACAGTAGTGTAATGCTGTTGCTCTATAGAGATGCCAGTACAGCTCCAGAGTAGAAAGATATTTCCTGACACTAGATTATTTACTGTAAACGATCTCTCATTGTCAAGTGGCACTGAATTCATTATTTTGCTGTTTTGATCACGTCACACTTGGTCCCACAGGTCCCAGGAAGAAACAGCAATCTCTGACTGCAACAGTGATTGCATGCCCCTGAAGACAGCAGGGTGAAACTTTTAATTATTACCCATGATGCCATGTCTCTGCACAGGTTTTTGGTTTGTTTTGGTTTTTTAAGGAAATCCTCTTTCCCTTGTGCCATAAATGTTAAAACTGAGCCCCAACACACTTGCTGACCTCAGAGGGAGAAGAAAAACCCAGGGCAGTCAGACCTCTGTGCCCCAACCTGCAGAAAGCCACAGAGATGTCAGGACACAATACATACTATAAAGTTCTTTGCTGGAACAAAAGCACCCTCATTGCACTCTCATTCTCTTTTGAATCAACAGAGTTGTAAAAGTTATTTCTATAGGCATCTATTTTCTCTCTCTCTCGTAAAATTGTATGAAAGTGTTCCCCAGGCTATTGTTCAGCCAACACCCCCACCCAAACAGCACTCCTTCGCTTCCATGGGCCACACCACTGAATACAACAATCACTGTGCTGCCTCACAGCCCTCCTCCTCTGTCTTGTGAAAGCCAGAGCATAAAGCAAAATTGTTCCAGAGACACTAATCTCTGTTTTCTGTACACTCCCTAAGAAGAGACACAAGACATATTTTAGTATGTCCTCCAGAAAAGTTTTCCTACCCACTCTAAAGTGATTTAGTCTTTCTGTCCTTACAAAGGATTGCTAAACAAGTCTCCTGTCCAAATTGCCTTTTTTTCCCCGACACCATCCTGTGAAGACCACTTGCCCAAGGTTATAAGGCCTCCTCATTCATTCTTGAATATGTCCCTGCCATCACTCCAAGGTACAGGCTGGCCATTTGAAGCAACTGAGCCATGCATAGGCACCAATGTTTTGCTGAAGCATCTAGTTGTTTATTAGGACTATACATTGCCATTGTTCCTGTTATCAGGCAGTAGAACTAGAGAGGCATCAGAAGGGAAACAAGCAATTAGTTGGGGGGAAAATAATCTATGGTACTGCATGTGCTCAGGGAAGACTGTAGGAGCACAGCTGTGTCTGCAGAAATTCAGGATCTGGGCCACCTGAGGCAAAAGGAGTGATGTTTTATTACCAGCTTCTCATCCACATAATTACATCCATTTCGTGAGCAAAGGCAACTTCAGTCAGAATAAAGTTTTGGCCCAGCTGATGGTGATCCTACCTCTTGTGTCCAAGTAACTGATACATCACACAGAGTTGGTAATCATTATGACATTTCTGGCAAATGAAGAGGATTGAGGGGGTATGCCCTCCTTTCACACACAGGCCTTTTCTCAACTCTAATTCCTTCCACAGTCCCAACTAGTTTCCTTTCATGCCTTTAACTTCTCCCAAAGCTGCACTCTAACTGCTGATTTTCACCTCCTAGATATTTTTGTCACTGCAGATTTTGTCCTGCGATCCCAGCTTACACCTCCCCATGTCTCTACCATGATCCAGTACCACAATGGCAACCTGTGGCATTTCAGCAGAGCCTTCAGCTGTGCATCCCCCATGATCACACAGAGCTTCTCAGATGGATATTTTTCTCTCTTTAAACCCTCTCTTCTCTAGATCTGGTCCACAGGAATATAATCTACATGTATTACCAATTATCCCTCCCTGTTAAAGCAGTCTGAATAGCAAATCCAAGACCTACTGATGAACCATACACATGATGATTTGAGACATCATAAGTGAAGTCATGCCTTCAAATAATTTAAGATTTCATACATTATACACAAAAAAAATATGATGTTGAGTTTTGGAGTCAAACTCACAAAAACACATCTAAGGGAAGTATTAATTTTTCCTACAATACCTGTTTTGTTCCAACCACTGGCTGGATTTCCTTTCATCAGGGAGTGGTGAAGGGGTCTAATTGTTGCTGAAACAGTTGATGAATGTGTTACGAGACTTCTGAGAGGAAAATATAATCTTAGAATTAAGGGTAGTGTGGGAATTGGATTTTTCTTCTTTTTTTGCTTCCATTTGCTTAAAGTGCTATAAGAGACTAGAAAAAGGCTTCCTAAATGTTCTCAGTGCTTCTCATTGCCTGAAACTCTGACATGGGAAGTAGCTCAAGCTGATGTGAAGTATTCACCCTCTGTAGCTTCCAGACAATCAAGAGCAGCTGTGCTTTGAATTCAGAACTGCTGCAGAAGTCCTGAAACAAAAAAACAACCCAGTTCAAAACAGCTCATCCAAGCAGCTCAACTATTTGATTTTCAACTTTCTGAGTCACAACTCTTTACCCAAAGCATAATGCTGCATCATCAAAGTACACTGAAAATATCACTTAACTTCAGAGGAGCAAATGTATTAGTGCTAAGAATGAAAGCCCAGGAGATAGGAAGCTTATTAATGAAAACCTCCTCTTCAGGGTCAGGCTTCAACATAAAAGGGGTCTCAACTTTTCCCCAGTGCCCTACCAACTGCCCTGGAATACCCTTCATTCTGCAGCTTCTGTGATCTTGGAACAAAGTCAGGCTAGGTGCTGGGTAGAAGTCTGGTGTACAAATTTATCTTCATCATCTCTTCCTGTCCCACAGGATTAAGAGCAGTGTTGCAACAGCACAAATGAGTGATGAGCAGACGCTGTCGTCAAAAATTAAATCCGAGGTGGCACTAGCCCCTGGCAAAGTCTTCTCTAGCCTTTTTCAGTCAGTCAGTCATAGTCGTTGAGGGAATGCTTTTTGGGATGTGTCAAATACAATCTCATAAAAATCTCCTTTCTGATGGTAGTTTTAGGTTATAAAAGTTAATGCAATGCAGATAGCTGAGTCAAACAGGTTTTTTCCCAATAGACTCTGGTATAAAAAGTGTTGCATTATATAAAGTTTGAATCAGAGCTTTCTCAGCAACTGTTTGGTACACACCAGGTTTCTATCTCATGAAAGACAATGAGAATAGTATGGAGGGAAGGCTGCACTTCCTAGGAGAAGACCTGGCAATAAGAAGGGATTGTGAACTTTTTTTCATTTCCATTAGAAGGTATGCAACCCAAATGAAAGCTAAAGAATAATTTCATTATTGCTCCCTCTTCATTTAAAAAATGCATAAAGTCAGACTGTCTGGCTAGCACATTATGAGGATATTAATGCAGTTTAAAAAAAAAAAAAAAGGATTTTTCTACCCGGAAACCTGATGCGTCACTCCTTCAGCTTTGTCCCTGAGGGCAGACCATGGGAATTCCCAGTCTTGGGCCCCTGTGGCTCTCAGCCAGCCCTGCCATTGAAGCTGTACTTTCAGGCTGGGATGTTGCTGTGCTGCAGGAGTGGAAAAAAGCCTTCAGTCTGTTCACTGGCAGGGTGAGATTGGGTCTGAGAGGGCTGTGTAAAGAGTCCTACAAACCTCTGTCAGCACCATGAAGAAGCAGGGACTCTTCTTACCTCACAGAGAGAAAAATTAGACAAAATTTTCCTGAAACAACAACATCCCAAAGACTTTTAGAGCTCCATTATGTATTTTGCTTTAGCTTCTTTCATTGACTATATGACTCATTCAGGGCTCTGAGAGCTTCATGGCTAGTTGAATCAGAGGGGTATGTGAGTTTTCAACTCCGTCCTTTGAAACAGGCACGGATTTCACTGGTGAGGGAATGACAACCACATAGCTTTACAAATACAATCACACCTCTCAGTGTGCTTGTTGGTTTGGTGCCCCAAATCTCAGGACACAGTTGTGACCATATGGTAGTTCAGCCCCTGGCTTCATGTGGGAACAGCACCTGCCCTTGCTCAGCCCACACTGGTTTATGTGGGAAAGGTCTGTGCAACTGGCACTGAAGTATGGAATACCACATCTTGGAAACCTGTTGGAAGTGTTTGTCTTCAAAACAGCTCCTCTTTCTGCTTGCACAGCATTTACAGCACATCATTGACTAATGCACCCTAACCCTGCCCACACCAACCTAATGGATATTTGGGTTTAGTCCACAGGTGTGTGCACCATTTGCATCTCTACCTATGCCAATTCTTAACAGGGTAAAGTTTAATCATTCTTATTCCTGGTGCTATTTTGGAGGGAAAAAAGAGTCCGTCTGTCATTGCGTGCTCCAGAAAACATGAAAGTCTCCAAGGAGCCTAGGCTTCCTGTTACCAATGCCTTAAACTTTGCCCCACCTTTGGGAAGCACAGGCAACTAGTGGAAGAATGTCATCCACTCTAACAATTGATTTTCTTATGTACAATAACGTCAGACCTTTTAAATAAAAGGCTGACCTGTCTCCTTCTAAAATAATTCATCTGGTTTATGGAGTGTTGTTCTGATTATATACAATTCCCACAAGAAGGGAAGTACCTTTAAAATAAAGGACTATTCAGTACTAGTACAGGATTTCCTCTTGTTGTTGATAATTTCCTCTTAACAGAAGAAGCAATGAATCCCAGAGAAATTCAAAGGGGCAATCTACAGACAGTTAGGCATCTACATTATACAGGGAACATTGTTCAATCACATTGATGTTTTCCTGATGAAGTAAAAAACAGATATACCCACTGTGGAGCAGGTAAAAGAGTTCCTACAGCACACACCTCAGTTGCCTTTGGATGCCTAGTGATTTTTAATCACTATCCAATCCCACACAGTTTCACATAATCATCACTGAATAGCAACAGATGACAATTTTTCTCATTTCATTTTTTGCTATTTAAATCCTGCCTCTGAAATGTCCTCCACTCTTAAAGAAGTCAGGCTTGGTAACAATAAGAAGCAGCATTGCCAAGTCATTATCAGTACCATCTACAGCAGACACATAATATGAAACAACAGCTCTGTCTTCTCTCTACCAGATTTCCCTTATCTCAGAAGGAGGGTTCATACTCACTTTCACTAAAAGAGCTAATTTTGTGCTACTGCTCAGAACGTGCACCTGCCCTACTCATACAATGGTGAAGGACCACATACCTATGTAGATGGGTAAGCCATGTCCAGAAACACCATATCAAAATCCAGGAGCTAAGTGGCTGCATTAGCAGCTATGTGGCAACTGCTGATGAAGGCTCAGGGATTTGTTGAAGAGGCTACCAGTCATTAGGTGCACTTATCAGTCATCCTGATGTCTCAAATTCTCTGTCAAGTTTGGTCAAGCCCCCTCTCATGCTTTCATTCCTTAACTTCCTTAACTGACTTGACCAGACTGTACAAATGCAATCAGTAAACCATGCTGTGATGCATTTTCAGAGCCAATAAGTCCAGCTACCCCTTATTTCTCCCTAACCAGTGAGATGACCCAGCAAATTCAGTGAAGACATTCACACGTTTGTTTCAGCCCTTCACTGTTTCTATGTTGCTCATCTGATTCTGGCTTACTGAGTAAAATTAGGAATACCAAGTATTACTTTCCCCTCTCTGAATCCTCTACATACTGGTATGCAGCTTATTTTTTCATCTGATGTCAGGTATTTCCATATCTTTGCCGCAGGCAATGCAAACAATGCAGCTCTTCATTCATCTGTTCACAGCCTCAGTTTTCCTCTGATCTTGCAAATCAGCCCTCCTTCCTTCTCCTGTTATTTTCTCACAAAGCTATTTCACCAACTCTTCTACTCCCAACATCCTTTTTCTACGAATGCAGTGCAAAACAGAGAAATGCACATACCTGTTTAACCTGTTACTAATGCCTGTGCCTCAACTTTACAGTTTTCCTTGGAAAAATACAAGCCACCTGAAAAGCTCCAAGAAGCCTTTTCAATGCAGAGAAAAAAGCGTGGTCTGCTGGGGCTGCCCCAACAAGCAGTAGCGCAGAAGATGTGCAGATATGCTTCCAGCTACTCCCGTGTTCCCTTCCTGAAGTGAGCAGCCTGGTAAAAGACTCCGAAAAGTCCAAGCAATGTAATGTGGTTAAGGGCTTTATAAGCAGGGCAGAATGCCCCCAGTGCTCAGCTGTCTTGAGCACTTAGATAAATGCCTCCTGCATTATACAGCTGTATCACATGATTTATTGAAGAAAAAAAAAGAAAAAAAACAGGTGGAAGAGAACCTCTATCTACGAACTTTGCTGGGAAGGCTTGGGCAGGCTTCCCATAGGATGGGTCAGAGCAAGGCAGTTTGATCTACTCCTTCAAGCTGCGTGAATAATCAGTAGAATTTTCTAGAGTAAGGATTATGTGGGACTAGCTGGGATAGGAGAGAACAACATACAATACCTGAGCACCTCTTTAATAAAAAATTTCACCAAACAAACACTTCAGACTACTAAAGACACCTTCAAGTATTTGTATCTTAGTAGGTATCGGCATTTCAACATTTATTACAACAGTCAAGCTATATATTGCAATCATGAGCCAATGCTCACATCTTCTGGCTCCAGAAGAAAGGGACTGTTCTGATTTTTATTTATAAGCTGGGCAAGTGGAGAGTGAGGCATTCAGTTACAGACCAAGCACACACAGACCCTATGAGGCCAGGTATGCTGGTTAATACATGGACATATTGGTGTCTTAACTTACTGAGTCACAAGTACCACAATCCATCTCTGCAACCTTTCATGTAAGGCCTCAGGAAAGGGCTTTGTAAATAATTTTTGTTTCCTTCCAGCACAAAGCCCATGACCTCTACATTACTCACTAGAGACTTCCAGCTTCATGTAGAGTGCATTAAAATTTAAACTGGGAGTTTCTGGCAAGAAACATTAGTGAATATACACACAATATAAAACAGGAAGAAGGATTTCAGTTTCTCTGTGCTCACTTGGGCTTATTTGTTGTCTGAAAAAAACCCAAACTGGCTGTCTTCCCACCACTATGCAATAGTTTAGGAAGGCTCCTGTCACCTGGGGACTCTCATGCTGATGTGTGAGTGAAGAGAGCAATAGCCAGGATTCATGGGGTTTTCAGCATGATCCTAATAAACTCTGTCATGCTACTGGTGTTAAGACAGGAGCACTGAACAGAAAGTGTCTAAAGAACTACGGACAGCTTTTTTCCAAAAGCTAAAAAATGTCACTTTCATTAGCTATTCATCTATGCCAAAGCACAGAACAGATTTCCAGAGGTTTGCATCTGATTTTGTGCAGTGTTTACCAGCTTTTTAAATTTATTCTGCATTTAAATCGAGATTCCTTTATAAAGAAAGATAATATTAGCTTATATGGAACAGCACATCATCTTACTTCCCATACAAAGCTTTAGCCTGAGGATTTCCAGATGAACACATTTCATCCAAAGCAATTGAAGGTGGCTGGGGGAGTCATGGGATCAAGTCACATATACATTTCCTTTCTTCCCCAGCATCCCTCTGGTTACACTTTTGCTCCCTAGTTGCTCTTTTGCAAAAGGGTAAACAAGTAAATGTTTTGGACTCAGGAGATATCTGTTGCCTATAGAACCAAATTTATTTTGCCTCAATTTCCCTTTAGAAACTCAGCATCCTAAAGGAAAGAAAAATAGCAGAACATATCAGAACTGTAGTTTTTTAGAAACAACAGCATTTATCACCAATATAGAAAATTTTCAACTACCACTGTCTCTTGAGGAAAAGAGACCAAACACTGCCCTACCTGTTTCACAGCTGGCAAGCCAGATATGAATTGATTGCCAAGTCAGATGTACAGAATTAACAGCACAAGTAATAATACAGCCCTGGACTTAACAACCCTGATGTTTCAGCTTCTGGGCCATGCTTTTCCCTTTTGAATTAATAGTTCTTGTGATTTCCTAGAATTTGTTTATCTCTGCTAAAAATCAGTAGATTTTGAGTTCCTAAAAATTAATACTGAATTACTGCAAAAGTTGAATAAAGTTAGTGCTTTTCTTTAATACCTTTGTCGTTGGTAATGGAAAGAGAAGACAGTGGATATAGAAACAAACACCAGCAGCTAAACTTTTATTGCACTCTGCTTCTGAAGTCCATTCAAGGGTAGGACAGTGGGACAAAAATAATTATAGGGGTCTTTCTACACAAAAGAGCCAGCTATTTAGAGGGAGGCAAAGTCATTTGAATGTCAATGAAATAACCATTAAAAGGCTGAGAAGCATTGCCATTTATTAAAAGATCTAAAGAATAGTTGCATGCACTATAGCAATCTTCTAGGTAGGAGTTGTTAATTTGCTATAAAAACCTGTTAGGGACAGGGCAGAGCGTAATTAAACAGGAGACAATACACACAGTGAAAGGAAACTGGATTTGGAATTTTACAGCCTCTTATTTCAGGTTTCTACATGAAATACTATGCTGTATAATCTCTCCTTAATAACACCTATGTATTTCTAGCTCCCACAGTGTTTTGCATTTCACTTCTAGCAGTGGTCTCCTACAGCCTCAGGAGGAAGGTAAAACAAGGTTATGCACTTGAATGCTCTCCCGCTCTTTCCAGCCTCACAGCAATCCTTCTTCCGAGAAAGCCTCTCATCAATGCCACTCCTTAATTGGCCCGAGAGCCCCTCTTTAAACAAAGCTCTCGTCTCCCACAGGGCTAAGCTCTTTTTGCTATTCTGGCAGAGCTAAATCCAGACAAGGATGTGCCATTTACTGACACAAGTATACTAAAAATTCAAATGCACAGGAAAGAAGTGAAGTACTTCCAGAAGTTGTTGATGTTCTGCAGGTAGAGATTTGCAGGTAGGATGAACTGCATCTGGAGAAAACTTATCTACCTGTAATCCTGACAGGTTGTTACTTAAAGTGTTAGACACTAGTGGTACCGCTCAGTAACAAATGCAGGATCAGTTGGAGACTTTGGGTAGATTCTGCACCAATAGACTTACTGTGAGCTAGAACAGACTGTAAGGTACAAAACTTTGCTACAGAGCTATAGGACAGGTAAGAATTTCATGAGTTAGACAGAAAACAACTCTGCATTTGTATAGATGATAGCTTTTTAATATTAATACAAATCACTCAGAATATTCAAGTGCAGTGCAGCTTTAAGCTCTCCTTCAGCAGAAACCCTGGTATCTTCACTGTCTGCCCATACACTGCCAGGCACATAAAAGGGATGTGCAAAACAAATCCTACGTTTTCCTTCCCTCAACTGTTATTCCAAGGCACTGTGGTTCTTCATGTACTCAGCTAGCGTAGCTATGTATGCCATAATATCTGAGAAAAAAGTAAATACAAATGCCCATGGCAGGACTAAGTAGCAATTGTTTGACATCTCCTGTGATACCTAGAGGCAAAGAATTCTCCACTGATATATACCAGACAAGCATGTCATTTAAAATACTTTGTTCTTTCTCCTTTATTTAGCCACAACACAGATACAAGAGCAGGCAAACCCCATCCAATGGAACTCCCTCAATAAACCTGTTCAGATTAAGATTCTCACAAAATCAAACAAAATATACATGTACATGCACACACTCTCACACACACAAGAACACAGTAGAGCCCTTACAAAATGAGGAGTGGCACTGAACTGCACCTAAAAGTAAAACACAATAGAAAAATCAACTGTTTAGGACGCATCTGTTAAACAAGGCTGTGCACTGAACAGGTTCCACTGTACCATTCCATTGGCTATTTAAATACCAGCATCATTCATTTCAGGTGAAAATTTGAAGCTCACAGAGGAAGAGTCTGATTGATCTCAGATACCCAAGAATTCAGGCTAATAGAACAATTACTCCACTGTAACTCAAAGCAGAATCTGGACTTACGAAATGAATATGCATATGACCAGCTCTGGCTGGAAGACTACTGCAGCCGACAACTTTACTTCCCTTAACTTTCCCAGCAACTAAACCCACCACCAATACCTTGTGCAATTTGGCTTTTGCACTCCCCCTACTCAGACTGCTCCTTTCGGTGGAAGAAATAATGTAGTGGTTGTGAGATGCAAGTAAATGTCCATTAGGGACTAAAATAAGATTGCCAAATATACCAAACCACTGCAGAAGAAATAACTGGGCTCTTAGATAAAGCTGGTCAAGCAGATCCATCTGATTTGTCAACGCTTTGCTCAGAAATATAAGACTGAAATACAGTTTACAAAAAGAGTAATTCTTTATAGAACATCTCGATGTCAAAATACTAACAAAAACACAGCTTATTAATGCTGAGAAAAATGGTCTTGGAAAAATTAATAACAAAACTAGGCCATCACTAACATTAATAGGTGATATCTCTTCATAAAAAGCCAGTCTGATGTACTCAGGAAAAATGAAACATTTGAAGCAAACTGTTTACAAAAGTGACTTAAATGCTCAACAGAGATCTAACACAAGTGTTAACAAACCACTACTGTAATTTTATTTTTGGAAAACTTCAGCAACTATTAAAAAAACCCAAAAAATCTGTTAATACAAAAATGTAGAAAACAAAAAGAAAAATCCAATGAGACAGTTCTTAGACAGACTTGGTTAAGGTGAAGCTGTACCTTTGTGCTAGTTACTAAGAACTTCAATTTTAAGCGTGGCATAACCCAGCTCAGCTAGGTTTGTAGGCTTTCCCACCCTTACTAAAGAGTTAGTTCTTAGAAGGCACCTATTTCAGTCCCCCAGGGTCTGTATGGTTTGCTAAGGGTTGCTGCCTGAGTTGGCGTAGACGGGCTCAGCACGTTGGGGGACAGCAGATGAAAGGAGCCAAACGAAAAGGGGAACGCAGAGAGAGATGCCATGGAGGAGAGAAGTGGAGGAGATAGTTTGGTAGTAGATGTGACCACAGGGAGCACTGGTCCAACGCTGCCATTTGGGGGCACTCTGAGTGAGGAAGTTTCAGCATGTGGGGCAGCAATTCTGGTCTGGTGATGTGGTTCTGTAGATGATGCTGCAGTACTGGTATTACCATGCCCATTTTGAGACAGCAGCAACGGGTGAGGTATGTGAGGGTGATGTCCAAAGGCGCTGCCCCAAGGAATGTGTCCAATGGCAGTGTGTGCACTACTTGCTGCTTCCCGTTGAGAGGCGTAGTTATTGAGATGAGAAACGAGTCGAACTCGCAAAGGATCAGAGGCATCCAGACCCTCTATGATACTCAGGTATCGAGCAACTTCAGCCAGGCATTCTCGAAACCCTAGACTCCGATAGTCCATAGCCAAAGCATGAGCATCGAAATAACCTAAGAAAAAAAAGAACAAAGAATGGAGTCTTAAGATGCTGTTTGCTAGTTAATTGTCTACAAGTAGCCTTCCCACTCCACCCTCCCCTATAAGCATATTTCACTTGGATGTGGTTAGTATTCCCAGCTATAGACTAGCTGCCAAGCTCCTTTTTTTTTCTTTTTGTCTAACAAGCTTTTCTTTTATATCTGTGCTGTGATGCTGCAAGTCCCAAGACCAGTCACAAACTGCCATTTTTAAACTGGAATTGCTCACTGCCACTGGAGAAAAGTATTTTTGTTCTTTCCATGTCTCCCCTGTGCAAGCAAAACCACAGTACAATGAAATTCATTAGAAACACAAGTCCTAACTTATCAGAGGGGATTTAAACAGGCAAAGCACTTTTTTCTTAAAAGCGCCTTTCACCATTTTCATTAATTCTTTTCACCACTTATTTCATCCTGTATTTTTTCCTAGTTCTGTTCTGAACTTTCAGAAACTTAGAGAAACAAACATTAGACAACAACAATAACTATGTTTTCCAAGCTGCCAAAAGCTGATTCACTTCACAGTGCTGACACATTACTAGAAAGACCCACACACTCCTCTAGAACAACCCGGAGCTAACAGTGCAAAACCCTTCAGTACTAGCAATGCCGCAAATCTTGTCAAGTAGGAGAAAGCCCCAAATTCCTGATGAAACATATGAGAGCTGCCGTCCACTTTCTCCAAGCACTCCTCAGCATACTGCACACCCAATGCTCGGGAACGCGCTCCTCGCAAAGCAGCCTCTCTGCAGAGTTGCTGCCCTCGCTGTCAGGCACGAAACTTTACCTTTCCCTCCTGCTGTATGCAGCATTTTCAGGTGATCGACAGTCATCTGCAGAATCTCTGCCTTTTCCAGCTTGGCTGATCCCTAGGAGAGAAGGGGAAGCACGAAACATTTTAGGCTGAACCAGAGACGCTACCAAGGGGGTGACACTCCCCACCGGGAGCGGAGGGAGGCAGCGCGGGGGGTCGCTGGGCGCTACCTGCTTCTCAAAGGCGCTGGGCACCAGCCTCCTCAGTTCCGACAGGCTGTTGTTGATGCGATCGCGGCGGCGCTTCTCGATGATCTAGGGCAGAGAGCGGGGGGTCAGGGGCGGCCGGGCCGGGCTGCGGGGAGCCGCGGCCGGCCGGCGGGCACTCACCCCTCGGCGCCTCTTCCTGGCCAGGATCTGCGAGGTGGTGGAGGGAGACATGGAGCCCGCGGCCGAGCTCA
>JAOXXN010000395.1:123688580-123702362 GCA_026770055.1 Myrmophylax atrothorax
CCCGCCCCGCCTCCACTCCATAGTACTATGGCCCAATATAAGGCCAGGTCTGCCCAAACCAACAAATTCTCTTGGATAAAAGAAAATGAACAAACTCTTCAGTTTCTAAAAGGAAAACAAAGTGAGAATCCCTATTTTTAAAGGGCTTCTCACTCTTTATATTGTGTTCAGCTTCTTATACCTACTTAAAGTAGACATCAACATTACTTTGGGAGTAAACCATTGAAAATTATGAAACAGTATTTGATACTAGACAAATAAATGACTACACAAAGTGAAGGGTATTAGAGAAACAGTTGTCTGGAGTTCAGACTCTAGCTCATGAGGTTTTCTTTTCTGATATTATATCCCTATTAGTGGGTTCTGTAAAGCCTGGTCTAAAATTCGGTATAGCCCCACTAGCATAACTTGTAGCATTTCAATCACAATAAGATAATGTAAGTCTTCAGTCAGCTGATAAGGGGCATTCCACTAAGAAGAAATAAGTTTCTACCAGGTAGTAGAAAGGGCAGGACAAGCTGAGAAAATAGGTCAACAGCACATCAGCCATACTGACATAATTCCACCCTATCTCAGTTGATCAGGAAGATGCTGATAACAAAGATTACCCACCATGGTCTTTTCCAATCTTCCCCATACTGTGATTCTGCAACTCCCCCAAAAGTCCCACGCACCAGTCAACAATTAATCATGAAGATGCACCCAGAGAGCCCATAAAGCAACAGCAAAAAACAAAACACTTACCTACAACAGACACCCAACATCTGACAGAGACAAGACTGAGCCCCAGGGTAGCTCAAACCAGGAGGGAATGCACAGGGCCAAGCTTAAATGGAGCTCCTGGGTCCAGGGGTGGAGACTGTAGGTGGGTCCCCAGGTGGGGCTGATAAGGGAAACGAAAGCCTATTAGCACTCAGAGCCCTGAAGTGCAGGAGAGAGGCTACCGAGAACTGAGAGATTAATAGTTGTGAGAAATAAAAACAAGTGTGTTTTAATTGCTAAATATACCCAGGTGCTTTTTATAGAATAATGACTCATAAAGTGCAAACAATTTTATAGTAATGAAATCAAGTATTAGACCTCTATGAAAAGAAAAAAAACCTTCAATCCACCTTTTCAGTTTAATTTCTGATAGGTACCCAATGGCTGATCTCAGTAACTATTATCCTGCGCTATTGCATCGGAAATCCATTGATTACACCAGCCATTTTATGCAACATGAAAGCCTTGAGTAATTCAAGGTACCTGAGAAGCATAAAGGACATTTTTTTCTTAGTTGAGGGACTACTACAATAATTTAATAAATCTTATCTTCTGAGACAAATGAAAGAGTAGAGTTTTGAAATGTATTATTGCTAAATGTAGCATTTTAGCTATGCAGGATGCTGAGAATGTACACTGTATGTACCAATAATAGTACCAGAAACATTACCAGAATATTGCTAACAAGGAAGGTCAATCCATTTGGAACCTGACTCCAGAAAACACTTTTACCTGTCTGTAATTTTATTTCTATTAGTTTAGGAATCTAGAGGAAAACTCCTTAAGTGTATATTTGATTTCAATTGAAATACTAGCTCACCTCAGTTGTAAACTTACATCAGAATTTATTTCAATAAAGACACTTTTTCCTGTTTGCCACCTTAACTTTATTTGAGTGAAATAGAAAGAATGTGAAATACCTAAAAATCATCTGTGAGACAACAGGGGCGAGAGGGGCATTTCAGAACAGGAATAATTTTTCTTAATCTGGGACAGCTTTTTCCCAGTGGCTTCTAAGGAAGAGAGAGAGCCTCTCTTGCCCTCAAGCAACTAAAGAACACAGTTATCAAATTCATGATTTAGTATTTAAATTACAAAGCAACTTTGACTAGTTTACAGACACGAAACACAGTTCCTTTGACAGGACATTGCCTGACATGACAAAGAGATTGCCAATGTAGGATTATTGTTTTCAGTCTTTCAGGTTCTTTCTAGTGCCATTATAATTTACTAATGACTCTTCTTAAAAAATAGGCAATAGCAATATTTTTTCTAACTGGTAATATTTAAACGTCTCTTTATAGCTGTTTCCTAATTAGATTTAGAATGTGAAATGATTACTTTGCTTCTGAGAGCCAAAAGAGACAGGTTGTACTCTTGCCAGAAAATGCCAGTGCAATTTCCAAGAGTGAAAATTCCTGGAGTTCTTAGTCTTGTACATTTGTTTCTAATTCTCTGAACATTTCAGCAAAGACAAGCTTCACATAGTCCATCTGTTGAAAAGCCTCCTAGAGATTAAGATGTTTAAAAATGCATGGCTATCATAAATAAGAGTGTATATATAAGGTTATACAGCACATTGAATGTTACCAAATGTTAACACCTTGTGTGTGATCGGTCAGACTTTTAAACTGAGATCCAATGGTTTTCTGTCAAGTTCCCCAAGGCTGTATTTATTTCCCTGTTCATTCTCACAACCATTAATGGCTTTCTTTAAAATTCCTTGGTGATGGATGAGGTAGCAGAAAACTGAAAAATGTCAAATATAGTGTAAAAAAAGACAGGAGAGGAACCAATAAATTGTAGCCTAGTCAGTTTAGTTTCATCTCACAGGGGGGAAAAACTAGCACACACATTGGAATAGATGACTGGAATGGGTAAACTAATAACAAGATCTATATATGGCCAGTATAGATATGACAAAAATAAATCCTATCAGACTAATGTACTACTGTATTAGACCAGAAATGGCTGCAGACAGGGAAGGAGCAGCAGAAGCCACACTTCAGGGTTTCATCAGACTTTAAACAGGATCTTCTGTAACATTCCAATGAAATAAAACAAAAAATTGTCAGTCCATGACATTAAAAAGGTGAATAAGCATCTCTACACAGGCTTCTTATGACTGTTTCACTGTGAAAATGGAATGATATATCACAATAGATCATCTATTCTGGGCCCATATCTCTTCTGTGTTTCATTGATGATTGAAATTCTGTGGAAAGAATTTGTTGGAGACCAACAAGAAACATGACCTCTGAGAAGGAGCTGAAAGACTTAGGAGTGACTATTATAACAAAAAGAACACTAAAGGTTTGATCAATGCTTGATGAAAATATACACAAGCATAAAAGTTTGATAGAAAGAAGAAATAATCCATTCCTTGTGCCCATGGCAGACAGTACAAGAACAAATGGTGTTAAGTTGCAGGAAGAATAATTCAAGTTACTTATTAAAGGGAAAAAAAATACTTCTTGATGGTAAGTGAAGCACAGGAATTTCCTGGAGAGGTCATGGAGACCTCATAATTAGAAATTGTAAAGGAGTGGATAAACAAATATCTATGAGGAATGAACTCAGCACAGTTAGGAGATGAACTAGATGAACTTTTTGTGATATCTTTCAGTCTTATTTTTATGATTCCATGATTCAGTATAGCTAAAAAGATATTTAAGAATCTCTCTGCTCTTACGGTTAGAAAAAGAATTTATCTTGGGAATTTTTAAGGGTGGAAAAGTTTTTATAACAGCTGCAGAGGATGTTTTATTTATTTGCTGGTGGCCTTAAGTGCACAGTACTTTAGGACACAGTAGGCCACATTATGTTCTTCTGAGAAATTTAAGTTAATGGGACTCCCTCGGAGAATATGGCATAACATCTTGAAAGACAAAACATTATGGGCTTTTACTTCTGCAAAATAGATGAACACAATAAAGCTTTTCAAAAAATCATTAGCATTTATTTTCACCAGCAAAAACCCTCTCCCAAATAACAAACCCCAAATTTAGCACTCTGCCTAGAAAAGCATTTCTGGATACTACATGTGATTAAAGACTCCATATGCCTTCTCCTCTTTCCCTACCTTGCAGCTTTCTGAACTGGCCCTTTTGCACGTGGCTCCCACCTCAGAAAACTAAGAGCACTTTGATTCATAATGGTGCAGTGAAGTAGATAAATTTGAGATCAAGAATAATAAATAAAGGCAAGCTCTGGAATACAGACTTTGCTGTGTTGATGGTAAATTACATTGCATTACTGTTCCATTTATAGGTAATTTCTCCCTTTTGGGCTCATGGAGTGCAGACACATCCAGCCATCAGCTCCCAGCATTCTCACCAGCCCTAAGGCAGCCCCAAAGACAGCTAATGGTGCTCTCTGCATGGTGACTGTCACTTCTCATCCCCAGGGCCAAGGGCAGACCCACATTCTTCACAGGAGGGATCCTATACTGCTCTCAGTTTGGGGGCTCTATGCAGTCCTAAAGAGATATGACTTCTTACAGGAGATCAACAAATTAATGAATCTCCTTTAAATTGACAGTATTTGTTTTACCCAAATAAATATGATACAGTAGAATCTCCTGATACGCCGAGTAAGAGCATAAAACACTCTTCTATTCAGTTATGCTTTTTCTGAGATTTGCAGATATTATGTGTGTGTGAGGTGAGGAAAAGGGAGCAGAATGAAAAAAAGAGGGAGAGAACATAGGAAAATAGACACGGTACATCAAAATGAGAAAGATCCTGTTATTCTTTTCTTTGATCAAGCTATTGGCTACAGAAAAATGGCCAATGTAAATTATATATGCCAAAGTCAACTTCAGCTGATATTCTTTCTAGCCATTTCATCTTGTATCTGCCAACTTCTACCCATTTCCCCAGTTTTATCCACATATAATATTATGTAGCCATTAAAAATGTGGTTTTCTGTTGAGTTCAAGTTTTCTGTGTAACAGACATTTTATTCTTCCCTGCAATATACTACATATATGCAACAGCAGTAATATTCTACTAAATATATACTAGCAATAATAACACCTAATCACCGAAACTCTTTCTTTTGTAAACCACATATATGGATTTAAATAGGAAATCAAAGAGTCTACTTATGATTTTTAATCTAAAACCACAGCATGAAAGGATTATTTTCAATGAATAAAAAGTAGAATGTGGACATTGTTATGCTTTTTAGGAGGTCTTTGATTTATTATATTGTTTATATGGCTGCTGAAGAAAAGTTACCACTGAGTTCAACCATAGCTAATTGAGGAAAAAGAAGGTTTCTGTGGCTATATTACAGGAACCGATAAAACACAAGGAAAGGAACCTCCCAGACCTCCTACACTGAGAATCTCTGACTGTAAATCTCACTAGTTTATGAGTAGAAAATACCTAAATAATTGTTTTTGTCAGAGGTGGTATGCATCTGTAGTTGTTGTGGAGTGTAATTGGTGCTGTCAACACTCATAACTTCTGAATATTTGGATTGTGCAACTCATGGTCATGGCATCTAGGAGACAGACAACTCCAGCTGGTGCTGACCTGGGGTGAGGCAGCACGCTTCTCTGGATTTCAGGTTGTTATGATAATGGACAATGTTCACTTTCCCATTTACAAAAAGAAAAAAAAAAGTGGTTGATAATTATAAACTTTAGAACTGGGAAGGACTTTCAGTCTTTCCTCAGACTGCACTACACACCTGAAGTGATATTACACAATAAGCAAACTACTGAGAGAAAGGAAGACTGCACTGCTTTCATGACCTATATTTAAATTTTGTTCTAGTGCTTTGGCTTCAGATATTTTATTCCCTATGGTCACGAAAAGTGTCAGAGGATGTTGTGAGCAGTATGTTGCCTGCAAACTGCTGGCTACCATCCCCAGAGGCTGTGAGACCACAAAGAGAATTAAATACTACAATTAAATACTAGATGTTTCCACTAAGAAAGCCTGATTTTGTGCATATAATGTTCAGTAGAAATGGAACCGTGGGCATTGTGGAACTGATGCAGTCATGGAACTAAGTGGGAAATACATGAAGACTCAGTAAGCCAAACTCTGAACCTTTGTAAAAATGACTTCATCCTGCAACTGGACATGATGCAGCTTCCATCTACCTGCAGTATCAGCATATCTCCTGATGAATTTTAAAATGGTCCTTCAAGCTGATGTTAAATATGAGGTGAGTTCATCATCACATCACCTGTAATTTTTGTATTTCTTTCCAGTGTGTGTACAGCAACCTGGTTTGGCCACCATAAATGCATAGATGCTCCAGTTCTGGAGAACGCAGACAACAGAATCCTGCAATACTGCAAGTGAGGTGTGATGCTCTCAGGGCGGGGATACCTTGTGGGATTCCAGGATTATGTTCTCGCAGGCTGCTTTTTCACTGGAAAATAGCAATCAAAACAGAAAGCTTCTGTTGGAGCTCGTGATGGGCAGTCTAGCTTCTTTTGTCAGAAAGGATTTCTCATATTCAGGAGGAACAAGCTGGCTGGCACCAGACAGACCCAAAGAGGGAGGGGTGTGAACGCTTCACCCTCATCTCCCTGACTCGGGCAGTCACCCTCGAGCAGTGATCGCGCTGCCGGCCGGTGTCCAGCTGCGGGAACAGACGGCACCGCTGCCACCAGCTCAGTGAGGCAACTGACACTGATGTTTCTTCCACAGTAGTGCGCGTTTCCTGGCTTAAACAGTTTGCAAAGTTCTATGAACTGCGCCGGTGTCAACTCCAGCCTTCTTATTCTGTGTGCGGATTAGCGCAGTTACACTGGAAGGAGAGGGATGCCTGACCCACGCTCACGCGGTGCCGCACAAGGCACTTGGCCATCATGAGGTTTCGCGCAGCGACCCGGCCGAGCCGCGAGCCAAGGACCTCCCCGCCGGGAGGGGATGTGCGAGCAGCAGCAACCACAGTGTCTCCGGGACAAGCGGCAGAGCCTGGGCTCGCTCGTCTCCGCTGCCCACAGCGGCGCATCCCGGGGGCTGCCTTTGGGCACGGTGTCACTCGGCACCACCACCCGCCCGATCTCTGCCGACCCCTCCTCGTGTGGCGGAGGCGGGACGGGAGCGGGGCTGGGTGCGGGACGGCCCTTGTGACCGCGACCCCGGCCCGGCCGCCCCGCGGCGGGGGCGGGAGGCACGGAGGGAGGGAGGGACAGATGGTTTCAGGCAGTCAGGGCTGGCAGCAGGGCACACACCTGGCTGGGGAGCTGGGCAGTGCAGGTGCTGTGCAGGTGGGCAGGGCCAGGCACCGCCTTCAAGCTTACCACCAGCCTTTCCACTGGGGTCTCCAGCAGCCCAGGCCCAGCGGGGTGCTTTCACCCTGCATAGGCTGATGCCGCTTCCAAGGACATCCCTAAGGCAACAAGGCCCTGAGTAAGCTGCTTTAGAAGGATCACAGAACCAATTAGGCTGGAAAAGACTGCTTGTCAACCACCTCGTCAACTAGACCATGGCACTAAGTGCTATATCCTGTGTTTTCTTAAGCACTTCCAGGGACAGTAACTCCACCATCTCCTTGGGTAATCCATTCCAATGTTTTTGGTATTCCAACACCTTTTCTGTGAAGAAATTCCTCCTAATGTCCAACCCTGAACCTGCCCTGGCATAGCTTGAGACTATTGTCCTCTTGTCATCTTACATGTTGCCTGACAGGAGAGATTGAACCTCACCTGGCTACAACCTCCTTTCAGGTAGTTACAGAGAGTGATAAGGTCACTCTTGAGCCTCCTCTTCTGCAGGCTAAAACAAGAAAGGGATGCCTTGGAGAGAGCAGCTTGCCCTCATTTGGAGAAAATAGGGAAAAGGGGGTTAAAGTCCAAATGTTGAGGAGGTCTAAACTTGGGAGTTTTCAGTTTGTTGGCAGTGCAAGGGAAACCAAGGCATCCCTCTTGTCTGTGCCCTTCTAAACTGCAAATCTGCCACTCACATCCTCTCCTTGTTTATCCCCCA
The DNA here is from genome assembly GCA_026770055.1 of Myrmophylax atrothorax. NCBI lineage: Eukaryota > Metazoa > Chordata > Aves > Passeriformes > Thamnophilidae > Myrmophylax > Myrmophylax atrothorax. The sequence goes on from JAOXXN010000395.1 coordinate 123,696,299, forward strand.
GTACCCCACCCTCATGTATTGTGGCAGTGAGCAGAAGCAGGAACAGTTTTCAAGAAGCTGAAAGCACATGGCTTTTGCTGGAGAAGAGGGAGGAATGACAGGTAAAGTCAGTGCTAGATTCAGGATTTGCAGAGTTCTGGCTGGAATGCTCTCCCTGAGTACATGCTGGTTTGCATTAAACAGGGCCCTGAGCCTGAATGCCATATTCCACCAAAAAGTCCTCATTCTGCCAGCTTTCTCAGGCTGAGGCACTGGCAAAATGGGACAGGTGAAATGAGGGTGTGCTCTTTGAGGTGGTTTCATAATAATTACATTTTCATTTACATGAAGCCTTTCAACTAAGGCTCCTTTTCTAGGTTTATTCTTCCGCGTTTCACAATCAGAGGGGTTGGAGGATAACCAAGATGTGCACAGTGTAAGAGCAAAGAGGTGAAGAGCCCAGCTTAGTAAAAGTTACAGGCACAGAGTTGCTCCAGATTCCATGGATATTTTCTCAAAGTATCTCTGGTGGGAGAGAAATGGAAGAGGGGACCAAGATAAAGGTAGCAAAAGAGCTGAGTTAAGAAGATGGAAACAGTCCTGCAGTCACCTGTAAGGTGCTAACAGAAGGTGATAGAAATATTCCATTGCCACATTACATTTTCCATAAAGCTATCCTTTCTGCAGTGCTTTAATTAAGCTGTGTCAGCATTTCTATTACATTCATCTTTTCAGCCTTTATATTTTTGTTGTGAAATGTCTGCCTGCACCATTTGCTTTCACAGGACCAAAAGCCAGGTCAGTGAAACATGCGGTGACATTTACACCTTTTTGGCCTACAGACTGCATATCTGAGTTCTCCCATCCAGGTGTATATATGTCTTCTTCCTGCTATGGATCATAAAAAGCATGGGAAAAGAAGCTCCTTGGCATTAAGCATTGATAGCTTGTGAGTAGAGGTCTGGCCACGTAGGTTCTCAGCAGTTGGATCCTGGAGGTGACCCCACCTCTAGGTCCATGAACCACTTGGGCCAGGCAGCCTTCAAAGAAGCCTTCTGAGCTTGTGTAGACACTGACTTCTCCAAATGATATACTGGAATGGGCAGGTAGAATGTAGCTGGGCCTCTACACAGTATGAGCAATTGCAGTTGGCTATCAGCAGCTATGGGAAGATAGGAAATGTTTGCCTGTGTGTGGTTTCAATCTTCCCATCCAGCACTAGGAGGAACAGAGCAAAACCAGCTTTAAATTACTCTTGTGCTTTTCTGGTGCTAGGCATGGATTCACAGCGTCAGTCTAATTGTTCACTGTTACCCAAAGGGAAGTTTTATTAGTCTGAAATTAGCAACACATTGAGACAGCCCTGTCATGCATGTCTCTAACCAGAAGGGCAGACAGGAGAGCAGCCCATTGCTCACCAAAGTCCAAGGAAATTAAAACAACAAGTGCACAAGAAGGTGAGAGTTTAAAAAGAGTTGAATTTCAGATTCCAGTGATACTTTTGCAGCAATGAGGCAATGAACCTTAGGAGATGACACCCTTGTCTCCTGTCCCCTACGCTGCTACTATGTCTCCCTTCTTCCTGCTTCACATCGCAGTGCAAGCACCCTCTTGCCTTCTACATGTCCATCTCTCACAACATCCATCGCCCATGCCTCAGTCACCCCGCCATACAAACATTTCATCTCACACCCCTTCCTATCATACACACCAGCATGCTTGCCTCACCCCCTTCCCCCAGTGTTCCTATTGCTTCCAGGTCTGGCACAACTCAGCATTTTCAGATTCAGGCTCTGCAGCCACATCTGGCCACCCCAGTACTGGAAGCAGGAATGGCAGGTCAGGGTAAAGCCATCATGGTGAAGCAGAGATTCAGGTTTGAAACATGCAGGAACACCTTGTCACGACTGTCATTTAGAAGAGAGTGGTACCACCCCCCATTTTTCTTTGTTGGATGCCCCCTACAGTGATTTCGGTGCTACTCAAAAGTACTGCTGAAAGGGAGTTGTTTATTGCTGCTGCAGGCTTCACTCCAGCACAGCCCTGCCACTGCTGACCCTTGCTCCAGTGTGTGTGTGCTAAATTAACTCCCATCTCCTTCCTTTAGGTCTTCTCTCCCAAGGGAGCAAGGTCTTTGAAGAGTAATCCTGTCAACCTGTCACCCCAAGTCCCGGAAACTCACTGTTGCTATGGTTACTGTGCCCAATTCAACTGGTGGCTCTGGCACTCACATTGCAGCCAGGCAAAAACATCAGTGCTCCCCCCCGACCCCTCCTCCCTGCATATATCCAGATGCAGCATCAGCTCTGCAAGCAAGAAGTTTCTGCTCCAAATCTTGTATTTTTCTTTACTGACTTTGGGTTGAATGTGTTGATTGTTGGTGCTGTTGACATAGGTCAAAACTAGTTATCACAGATCAAACCAAGTGCTGGAGAAGTGAATGCGAGCGGCATAAGAGGTTTTTAGACTCCCTGCATGATCTGTTAGCAGTACTGTGACTGTAAATGTGTTTCCTCAGGAGCTGAACATTGACATCCATGTCTGCACATCCCAGAGGTTCAGACACCCAGCTCAGAAGTTAGGTTTGGATGCTCTCTAAGCACACTGGCCCCAAGTTTTGCCATGCAGATGCTGTGTGCCTTTTTGCTGGAGCCATCGCTGCATCAGAACACAAACATCACACATTCACATGCATCTGTAGTGATATCAAGGTTATCAGGACATTTCTCTCTCCAGGCTGGCCAAGGACAGGGATAATTTTTACATTGAAGTCTTTACTGCAAGCAGACTGCCCCAACTGCAACGCTTCTGCTGGAGTATAGGTTTCAGGTCTCATCCTTTGGAAGTCATGTATAGCTATGAATAACCAAGACTAGCACTGCAGCATAGTAACAGCAGCAATTCTGTTTGGAGACATTGAGGCAGATTTCTGTTCTGGATGGCTCCAAACAATGCAGGTAGTACTTGCATTTACCTGATTAGGCTTCAGCTCATCTCCAAAACCAATTTTGGGTCATGACTGTGTAAAAGGCTAACCTGTAAACACACATCCAATCTGCCAACAGGCAAAGCTACTTCATATTCTGTCAGCCCACCAATTCAGGGGGGAACAGACTGATTGGCTATTTTAACACCTCGTTTCCTTTCCAATTAATTCTACCTCTTTTTCTCTTTTTATGCAAGCCTCCCTCTGAGCTAAGGCTCTTACAGACAGCAGCTTCTTCCATGGATATCCCTTCATCCATTCTCAAAGCACAGGTTGTCCCGTGCACTGAAGGATACTGAAAGACCCTACAGGAGGAATGACACCAGGTCATGTTAATTAATGGTTGTCTCATAATAGATGCAAAAGGCTGACTTGACATGGCCTAGTGTAGAAAATTTTGGTTGATTTGCAGCCATCTTTGATCTTAATCACTGGAAAGTGACATGATGTCCGTATGTATAACAGTGCACCTCATGTGTCAAACAACACAAAAAGTCAGTAACACATTATTGGCACAACAGACTCTGTCAGCATTGCCAAATCTAGAGGAGACAATGGCCACAGAAGGGTGCCAACTACTGACACTGTCCCATCAAGACAACAATTCACCATACCTGGGAAGTTTATTTATATCAGTAATCATTCCTCAGTACCACAGTACAGTTTTCACCAGATATCAGAGAGTAAACCCATGTTTTTCTTTTTGATTACTTTTTTCTAACCAAGTTCTCTGTAGTTTACCAAAATAGCTTTCTGTTCCTACAGTGCTTTCCTCATTACTGGACTGAGGAATAATCATACAGACACTTGCTCTGTTTTCCTGCTGTCAAAATCCACCCAGTCCATCAAGGAACAGCCTGATTAGCTGTTTTTCCTGTGCAATTTTACAACTTCAGTGTTTTAAAAGCAATGTTCACACCATACTTTATGTTACACAGTGATGTATGGAAGTCCCTGCCCCAAAGAGTTTACAGTCTGAGAGCTACTTTGAGTTTTCTTTGCCAGTAAGATGCAGCTTGACAAAAATACGTGTGTACTGTTCATTCTTGATAGGAGGATGGATAGAGAACAACTCCTAGACCTTCTCTTCCACCTTGCAAACTATTATTTAAAAGTATGCTCTTTCAAGGGGAAAACGTGGCTTTTGGGCAAAAAGAAACAGTATTTTTTTTCCTAATAAATTTCGTTGAACTGAATGTCATTGTGAAAAAATGAAACTTGGGCATGCCCTGTAGCTATTGGTAAGCACAGTTTGAAATAAAGCAAATAGTTCTTTGCTTTTAAAGGTCCTGGCTACTGAAAGCTTTGATGACCATTGCACAGAGGAGTTAAATGAAAACAGTGGATATTATGTGTCTGACGTGGTGAGCACTGACTCCTGGAAAAGCATCTCTATTTCCTCTCAGATGAAGAATTGTATTCGCCTCACACCTTTCTCTTGTAGGACTTACTAGACACCTGCTGTCCCACAGCAATCAGACACCTCAGCAAAAGCTAGACCTGGGAAATCAGCCACTACAGCAGACACTCCCCAATCAGAGACTGATGAACTGTGAGGGGATGTTTAGCATGTGTGACAAGAGTGAGAAAGTGACAGGGATTTTTAATTGCCACAAGGCTTTGGCTGGAGTTTCATCATGGAGATCTTGGCAATGTAGCTTGATTTGGCTGCTTTAGATAATGACTAAGGTTGACTAATCTGAATAGGAAACCTTATTCTAGACTGTCAGAGTTATTAGACATTGGAGGATATCAAAATTAAATCCTATCATCAGTTGTCTCTGCCATTATGTTATGGAATACCCAGATAAAAATAAACCACAGAAATGAAGTAATGCTCTGATGTTGCAAGAACAGAGTTAGATACTGCATCTACTTTTTGTTAGGGAAATTTTTATTTTCTAAATAATCTACATGCATATCAGCATTTGACTTGAGCATTTTTTACTCCAAGCTGAGGGTCACAAAGAAGCTAATTTTGATTTTAATTTGAAGTTGATTTTGAAGTGCCATGAAAATACAGTAACAAAGTAGCAATGACCTGCACTGGCACTGAAGGTATTTTAAGTCCTGCTCACAGTGCTTGAAAACTGCAAGATTTCTGTCCATTTCAGAAAGTCAAGACTTGTAGACCCTGCAAAGCTAACCAGGATAGCAGTGCAAAACCAGGTCCCCTGTATAGATCCAATGTTCTCTGAGTAACCTTCATTTCATCTGCTTTTAAAGAAGAAAAGCTATTCCAGGAGAAATAGTTTTCTTCCAAAATAGCACCCATCCAAAAGATTTATTCCAGATAATCTCAGTTATGTGGGAAGAGAAGCTACCAAAGCACATGCCAGGTCAGCTATAGCAGTAACTTCCCATTAATACCCAGGCCTCTCTTTTGATTCATACTGCTCTAGCTGTGACAAAAATGCCTTGTGTTTACTTGTCACAAAACCAAACCGTTGGGACATGCCTCTCAATAAATAACTGTCTAAGCACTGAGATGCCAGGATGATGAGCTCTGTATGAACACCTCCACGGTCACCATTAATGACAGTGCTCTAAAGCAAGTGCAAACAGTCACACGCTCTTAATGCTTAAACCACAGCAAATGTGTTTAATCCCACACAATAGCTCCGTTATACTACGTCTTAAAGCTGTGGTCGGCCAGGGAAGTGGTGACCACTTCTCACATATATAACGTATAACAAACATATTCAGTTTGGCAGGAAGACAAGAAGCTGGAAGTGTCACAGGGGAGCCTAACCCCCTGACAGCATGAGACATGTGCTTGTAAGCTGTCTCAAGGAGGATATTTGATTGCCCTCTTTCTTCTTCTGCCTCTCTCCCAACAAAAGTGGAGTGACCTCCCCCATGACCTGGCAAGTGCTGAAATTCCCCAAACACATTTTTCTGTTGTGCCCCAACGCTGAACAAAAGGAAACGAGGCAGCCCCGATATACTGGAAGTATGGAATTAAAATAATAGCTGGCTCTTGCCTGCCCTGCAAGCGCCGATCTTTGCCTCCTCCCCAGCATGGTTTGCACTGCCTCCCACGCTTATCTGCTATATTGTCAGCATCTCTTTTGGATTTATACACTTATTTATTTATTT
>JAOXXN010000395.1:123720650-123746766 GCA_026770055.1 Myrmophylax atrothorax
CAGCCCCACTGACCTCCTGCCACCCCCGGGGCAGCCCCACTGACCCCACTGACCCCCCGGGGCAGCCCCACTGACCTCCTGCCACCCCCGGGGCAGCCCCACTGACGCCACTGACCCCCCGGGCAGCCCCACTGACCTCCTGCCAGCCCCGGGGCAGCCCCACTGACCCCACTGACCCCCCGGGGCAGCTCCACTGAACCTCCCCCCGGGCAGCCCCACTGACCCCCGGCCCCCCAGCTCCTGTACCGCCGGGTGAGGCTCCGCTGCAGCAGGAAGGTCGCCGTCCCTTTGCTGCCCCCGGAGCGGGCCGGGGGCTCGGGGGGCTGGAGCGGCCCCGGCGCCGGCAGAGCCTCCCAACGCTTCCAGCTGCTCTTCCTGCTCTGCTGGACACCAGGCAAGTCCCGTGGGGTGTCCCCTGGCCCCGCAGGGTCCGACCAGGGGTGTCCCACCAAGCTGTGTCCTTTGTCTCGCACCCACAGCCTTCCTCCTCACCCTCCTCTCCTTCACCGCCATCAAACCTGCATCGCTCTTTGTCCTCTACGTTGCTACAGTGAGTACAACCCCCATTTCCAGGGCTCCTGAGCCGGACTGTTGTCCCCACCCGATGTGTGAGCAGGGGTCGGGGGTTGTGACAGCCCTTGGGGACACCCCCACCCTTGGGGACACGGAGCACAGGGTGAGGGGACAGCCCTGGCCCCAGCCTGGCTCTTCCTGCTGGGTGCTGGTTGGGGTTTAACCCCCCAGCTTTCCCCAGGGGATTGCGGTGGTTTAATCAACCACATCATGAGGAAGGACACCTCCCATGTCCCTGTGTCACCTGTCCCTGTGTCACCTGTCCCTGTGTCACCCGGCCCGGGCTGGTCCCGGGGTGTGCAGGGACAGGCTCTGTCTGCGCTGGCCGTGCCCTGCCCCTGTCCCTCCCTGTCCCTCTCTCTCTCCGTGTCCCAGGCCCTGCCCGTGTCGCTCCAGGGATTCCTGCACAGTTTGGTCTATGGCTGGATGAGGGAGAACTTCCGTCGGGAGGTGCTGGGCAGGACCCGCTCCCTGCAGCGCCCCCGGGGGCTCAGCGCCTTCTACGACGAGTCCCTGGGGCTGTTCCCTGAGCTCCCACCTGGGGTTCCTGAGGCTGTTCCCTGAGCTCCCACCTCATCCCTGGCCTGTTCCCTGAGCTCCCACCTCATCCCCAGGGCTGTTCCCTGAGCTCCCACCTCATCCCTGGGGTGTCTCCTGAGCTCCCACCTCATCCCTGGGATGTCCCCTGAGCTCCCACCTCATCCCTGGGGTGTCCCCTGAGCTCCCACCTCATCCCTGGGATGTCCCCTGAGCTCCCACCTCATCCTGTTCCCTCTGGGTGCCCAATGCCCCGGCACATCCCTGGCTGCTCATGGAATCATGGAACGGTTTGAGTTCAAAGGGACTTAAAGCCCCCCCCAGTGCCACCCCCTGCCATGGGCGGGGACACCTCCCAGGGCTCCCAGTGGCCAGGCAGGATCTCCCGGACTTGCCCCTCGTGCCTGGGAGGGTCTGAGGGCACAGGAGGTGCTGGGCAGGTTCCCACAGCGAAATGAATCTCCCATTTATTCATGTCAATGCCTGGGAGTGGCTCAGCAGCCAGCTTGGTGATCCTGCACTCCCTCCATCCATGGACTAAGAGGGACCTGGAGCTGGTAAACAGGGATTTGGTTTGGACTGCAGAGCTTATAAGGCATTTTGTACTGTATACAATGGTTCACACAACCCAGGGTTTGGGAACAGGGCAGGGCTGAAAAGCCTGTTGGGTGGTGAAGGGGGCAGAGGGAAAAACATGGAGAAAAGGGAAAAGGATGATAATGGAGAGACTACAATGGCCTGGAGGGACAGGACCCAGGGAATGGCTTCCCAGTGCCAGAGGGCAGGGATAGATGGGATATTGGGAAGGAATTGGTGGCTGGGAAGGTGGGCAGGGTCTGGCACAGGTTGGGCAGAGAAGCTGTGGCTGCCCCTGGATCCCTGGGAGTGTCCCAGGCCAGGCTGGACAGGGCTTGGAGGAACCTGGGACAGTGGGAGGTGTCCCTGCCCATGGCAGGGGTGGCACTGGGTGGGCTTTGGGGTCCCTTCCCACCCAAACCCTTCCATGACTCTGACTCCATGACCTGGCCTGGTGTGAGTGCTGTGACTCAGTTCCCCTGGGATGAGGATCCCGACGCCCACCTGGAGCTCCGTGACCAGGTCTGGCTGCAGCTCCGCGTGGCCAGGGCTGCTCAAAGTGTTTGGGGAAGGAGCCTTTGCTATTTTTACCTGTGCCAAATTCCAGTTGCTTCCCAGGGGAGCCACTGCCCCGCTCCACTGGCACCCCAGCCATAATTACAGGGCTGCCAACACTTACCCACGGCCTAAAAACAGCCTGGGCTGCTCCCAGGGCTGCTCTCATGGCCCCTCCTGCCCTGGGGACACCCCAACTCCTCCAGACCCTGCTCCAGTGGCCCCTCCTGTCCTGGGGACACCCCAGCCCCTCCAGACCCTGCTCCCACAGCCCCTCCTGTTCTGGGGACACCCCAGCCCCTCCAGACCCTGCTCCCACAGCCCCTCCTGCTCCAGGGGGTCCCAGCCTGCCCCTCAGAGCTGCCAGGGTCCCTCTGGGTCTCGAGATTCCTCCTGCTGTGCCTCAGCCCATGGCCATGCCAGGCTGGCACTGCCACCCACCCACCTCATTAATTACTGCCTCTTCCTTAATCAGGGCCTTCCAGACTCTTTTCCAATAATCCAGAGTGTTTTTCCATTAGGCATCACCTCCTTTTAAACTCATTTCCAACACATTTCCCAGAGCATGACAGAGAGCAGAGGGAAAAGGGCCACAGGAGGGCCTTGCCAGAGCTGGGAGGGAGCACGGTGTGTTTGGTGGGGGCTCCTGACAGCCACCCTGGGGGGAAACTGCAGGGAAAAACATGTGGGAATTACAGAATGCTCTGGGTGGGAAAGGACCTTAAAGCCCATCCACACCTTCCACTGTCCCAGGTTGCTCCAGCCTGGCCTTGGACACTCCCAGGGATCCAGGGCCAGCCACAGCTTCTCTGCCCAACCTGTGCCAGGGCCTGCCCACCCTCCCAGACACCAATTCCTTCCCAATATCCCTTCTATCCCTGCCCTCTGGCACTGGGAAGCCATTCCCTGTGTCCTGTCCCTCCATCCCTTGTCCCCAGTCCCTCCCCAGCTCTCCTGGAGCCCCCTTAGGCCGTGGGAAGAGCCAGCATTCCATGGCCAGGCCCCTGCAGCTCTGGGCATTTGGAAAACTCCAACCCAGGGTTCCAGATGTGCCCAGCTGCTGGAGAGGGCTTTGGGAAGAGCCAGCATTCCATGGCCAGGCCCCTGCAGCTCTGGGTGTCCTGGGTGGGATCTGTCCCCGAGGCTGTTCCTTCTTCCCTGCCTCCCTCATTTCTGCTTCCATGGGATGGTTTTCCTCCTCACACTCCTTTCCCCCCCTCTTTCATTTAATGATAAGTATTTTAAGGCAAACAAACCACTGGAGGGCCTGTAATTACCAGGAGTTTCTTGGCTCAGCAGCCTCCAACCCCCTCACCCCTGAGGTGCCTGAGGATGTTTCTGCTCTTGGGAGCCCGCTCTGCCCCCGAGTTGATTTAATTGCTCTCCTGCAGTAATTGAGCCCTTGGCACGAGCCAATTTAAAGGTGCTGCCGTGTGATCCCCCCCCCCAGCAGGAGGATTAACCCCGTTAAGGATGAACCCTGAGCTGCACACCCAGAACCTGCCCAAGGACACGATCCCTGCTCGCCCAGCTCTGCCACCAACCAGCAGGACTCTCCTCACCTTCATCACACTCGGGACCTTTTTTTCCCCAGGGCTGGGGATGTTTTCTGCTCTGTGCCTTCATCTTTGTCCCTCTCTGTCCCTCCCCAGCTCCTCTTGGGTGCCCACACAACCATCTCCAATCCTTGGGGGTTGCCAAAATGAACCTTCTTATTCAACTATTTCACAGCTAATTAAGCCCCAGAAAACCGAGGGGGTTTAACCCCTTTTTATCTTAGTTTGGGTGGTGGGTAATTATTCCTAAAGAAATATTGGTAGGCTGAGGCTTAACCTGGGACTAAGAAAAAGACCTTTAGATCTTGGGCCATGGCAGCTCCAGCACTCTGAGGAAGGTTTTCCAGACTCCCTGGGAACTCAGATCTGTGTGCCAGATGTTCACCTCCAACCCACCTGGCAAGGAAAGAGCAGCAGCTTTAAAGAGATAAGGAAAAAAAAGGGGAAAGATGATCTTTGGTGGTCCATGTGGAACCTCCTCGAACTCAACCCTTGTTCAGCAGATCTCCCTGTCCCAGGAAAGTTGTCAAAGCTGGTAATAATTTCCATGTGAAAGATGTTGGGGACAGCTTATTCCAAAGTTATTTTTCCATTTGGATTTAGTCCTGTGTCCTCCTTGTCCTCTGCAAACAGCAAAGAGAGAAAATCCGGGACCAGGGAGAGGAGGGGGAGGAAATATCTGGAAATGGAATCAGCAAATGAGCAAACATCCATCAGAAGGGAGGTGAGTGAGTTCAGGAGGGACAAAATAACCCTGAAAATTGGAAAATGGCTTTGACAAACTTCCCCCTCCCCGAGGCAGTGCCTGAGGAAGGAGCTGGCAGGAAATCCCCTGCACTGAGACGTGACATCAGTCAGGGCTGGTGGCCCTTGTCCCTTTGTTCTCCTGCTCAGGCTCAGGCCTGACCTCCCCTGAGGAGAAGGCTTGGAGATACAGAGATTTTCTTCCCAGGTTTGTCCTCCTTCTGTGGTCCAGAATGACTTTCCCAAATGGGAGTGAACTCTGTGCCATGTGTGCTGTTCCACCCCGGGGCACACCCAGAGCGGGCAGGGGAGGTCCTGCCTGTCACCTGGAGCCCTGAGGGGCACAGCAAGCCCAGCAAAGCCCCCCTGCCACCTCCAGCAGCTCCTGGGCTCAGGTGGGCCCAGCAGGAGAGGAGGGAGAAGCACAGAGGGGAAGGTGAAGTCATATGGCAGGATTTGTGGAAGCGCCTTTTCTGCTTTCCTTCTTTTTACAGACAATTTTCCCCTCTTTGCACAAACACCATTTGAGTCATAGAATTCAGGCTGTCTGTGCGGTCCAGATAGACAAAGATGGCACCACAATGCTACAGTTCCTTGGATTTTTTAATTTGGAGGAACGATACAAGTTCCTTGGGTAGAACTGGAGCTCAGATCACCTTCTTCGGAAACTAGTGAGATACTGACAGGTGGGTAATTTAATGTGATCATTTTACCTCTGTTAACTAATGAGGAAGCCTACGAAGATCAGATGTTCTAAAGTGCCATGTTTCTACATCTGGGGTTACATATTTCAGTGATACACGAGGTCCTTCTCCAACTTATGGCCATCTATATGGTTCAAAAGTACTTTCTGAGGAAAGACAGAATATAGATACATACTACATAATTTCATTCTGCAAGATAGTCTTAGTAAGTGAACTCACCAGAGATGTGTAAATGTTCCTCCTTTTTAAAAGTCTAAAATCAGTTTTTACATTTAGAAGATTTCATAAGAAACTTGGGGAGGATGACTAATCAAGCAAGAACCTCAGGATTTCTGAGATAATTAGTATTTTTAAATGATGAAACAGCAAGAATAAGAGTGCCAACCGTTTATCTCCATGTAGACAAATAAATTACCTGCTACTACAGAAAAGCAACATGGTTAGTACCTGAGATATTTGTAAGGAATGAAAGTAGTAATGATAGGGCAAGTGCTCCCCAATTAGCAATTGGCAGAGAATGAAAATATGTTGCCATGGAGAACGAAGACTAGCAACCTGCTTTCCTGCACATTACATGAACATATAGAATAAATGCCGAGCCAGCATTATTGTCTTCATTAAAATGTCTGTACTGTGCAGGTGACATAAATGCATAAAGTGGGGAAATTACTGAGGAATTTCAAGTATAAGGAGATGAACAGTTTATGCTTGCTTCTCTTACATTAAATGAAACAAATGTGGGAGCAATAGCTCATGGTTAAGATTGGAATCGGAAGCAAATAGTTCAACTAAGCCAAGGAAGTGGAGTGATTAGGAAAACATTGTGGTCAAGCAAGTAATGTAAGGATGGATGCCATACAGACCTCCAAAGATGCTGAGGAAAGAAATTCAGGGGAGGGTTTTCACAAATGCCAAGAATGTAACAAGGGCCGTCCTTTGTATCTGTGGAAAGGAAAAGTGAAAACATGTATCAGTGGTTCAAAAGGGCTTCTAGAAAAAAAACCACGAATGGGTTCAAAAAAGGGTTTAGGCAAACTGCCATGACCAGAGGCAGTGGAGGGAGGAAGCAAGAAGGAAAGCTTCATGGTGAAAAGCAGCTCCACATCTTAAGAAGCCCTTACCTCATAGGCGGGTTAGGCATGGAGACTTGATTCCCAGGGACCAATGCTAACGTAGTCACCTCACAGGCCAAAAAAAGGTGAATATTGCCATTAATCAGGAACAAACTGAAGGACATCTGCCTCTGCCTCAGACATTAGACTGATGTTAAGCTAGAGGCAGCTTTGGTTTGGCTTTGGCTTTGGATCCTTCTGCAAGGTAAGAGTTAATCCTGGAAGCATGTTTGTGATCTTGGAAACAGCAAACACATTGTGAACAGACAGAAAAGCTAAACACACAAAGCGATCCATAAAGAAAGCAAAATCAATTGTAGTAAGTGGAGACAGGGGTGAGGGCAATAGGTTCAGGGTGGCTAAGCAAAGATGCAAACGATTAGGATGAGCAATAAGCAGGAGGCCATCCAGCTATAAACAACATGGGAAAGAGGACTCTGGGTAAGCTGTACAAATAAGCTGCAGTGACTTAAAAAGATATTTAGAGGAGGAAAAATAAATCATGAACAGAGTCCTTCAGAGAGTGCTCAACAGCAGAACTGTCATGTGGCATCAGTGCTCAGAGAAGGACACACTGCCTCCCTGCACACCACCCTTTGCAAACACTGTCCAACACACAAGGCCATGCACTGGCATCCCTGTAGTGCAGATTAAGGTTTGGATCTCATCTGTGCAGGTGCTGGAGGTTGTGTGAGCTCTAAAGGAATACTCTGTATTTTATTAATATTTTGAAAAGTTTTTTATACTGAGTAAAAGAACAGGTTAATAGACCACAATCTAGGATATGAAGCTTTAATCTGTCAGCTACCAGTGTTTCATAGACAATTTTTCAGCCCTCCCAGTCACACTATTTTATATATTTACACTAGAAAACATGAAGAGAAAATCCTGATCATTTCAATCTTCTTACAGCCTGAACTGGTGCAGAGAAAGAAAAAACTCCTAAAAACTAAAAAGGAGAAAGATGCTTTTCTATTGTTTCCTTTTGGGAGAAAATCAGATACCACATGGTCATATAGCCTTGAAGTGAGAGCGATAAAAAGTCCGCTTTCCCAAAGATCTTACAATGCGGAAAGGATAAAAAAATGGGGTTTATGTGTGGAGGGGATAAATGGTCTTTTCATAACCAGAAATGCTTTATTTTTGCATGAGTCATAGCAGGTTTGAGTAAGTCCTTTAAAATGCCTCATATTTTGGCTCTGAGCATGGAAAGCCTCTGTCAGAAGTCAAGTTTTTTAAAGCCGGTTGAAGGGTCTACATGAGCCAGATTAACTCTGAGCTGCTTCCACCACTGCAGACTCCATCGTAGTCACTGATGGTGGCAGTACTGGTGACCAACACCATCATGGGACCTTCAACATGTGCCCCTAAACCTGTGATGTGCTGTTCTATGGAGGTGGAGACTAATTGGTGCTAGCAACCACCTTTGGGGTGTTTGAGTGGTTTTCTTTCCTTTATGTTGTGTTTTTGTCTAGAAAACCTTCATAGATGGGTGAAGATGGCTCTTGTCAGGGAGATCTTTTATGCCAGCACTTAGACAGGCTCTCTTCAGGATGCTCACACTTAATTCACAGAATCACAGAATATGCTGAGTTGGAAGGGACCCACAAGGATCATCAAGTCCGGCTCCTGGCCCTGCATAGGACCATCCCCAAGAGTCACACCATGTGCCCAAGAGTATTTTCCAAACACTTCTTGAGATTTGTCAGGCTTGGTGCCATGGCCACTTCCCTGTGGAGCCTGTTCCAGTGCTCAGCCACCCCCTCGGTGAAGAACCTTTTTCTAATATTCAGCCTAAACCTCCCCTGGCACAACTTCAGACCATTCCCTTGGGCCCTGTCTCTGGTCACCACAGAGAAGAGATGAGTGCCTGCCCCTCCTCTTACCCTCACAAGGAAGTTGTAACTGCAATGAGGTCTCCCCTCAGTCTCCCTTTCTCCAGGCTGAATAGACCAAGTGCCCTCAGCTGCTCTTCATACAGCTTCCCCTCAAAGGCCTTTCACCATCTTCATTTCCCTCCTTTGGACACTCTCTAAGAGCTTAATATTCTTCTCATATTGTGATGCACACAATATTCAAGGTGAGGCTGCCCCAGTGCAGAGGAGAGCAGGACAATCACGTTCCTTGACCGGCTGGTGATGCTTTGCCTGATGCCCCCCAGGACAGGGTTGGCCCTCCTGGCTGCCAGGGCACTGCTGACTCATATTCAACTTGCCATCAACCAGGACCCCAAGGTCCCTTTCCATGGCACTGCTTTCCAGCATCTCATTCCCCAGTCTGTATGACATCCAGGGTTGTCCCATGCCAGCTGCAGAATCCGGCACTTCCCCTTGTTGAACTTCACATGGCTGGTGATTGCTCAATCCTCTAATTAGTTAAGGTCTCTCTTCAGGGCCTCCCTGCCTTCCAGGGAGTCAACAGCTCCTCCCAGTTTTGTGTCATCTGCAAACTTGCTTAGGATCCCTTCCAGTCCTCTGCCTAAGTCATTTATGAAGACCTTTAAGAGCACAGGGCCTAAGAAGGAGCTCTGTGGAACACCAGCAGTGACAGGTGAGCACTCTGATGTCACCCCATTCACTATTACCCTCTGTGCTCAACCCATGAGCCAATTGCACACCCACCACATGACGTGTTTATCCAGCTGTATCCTGGACATTTTTTTCCAGAAGGATCCCGTGAGAGACAGTATCCAAAGTTTTACTGAAATCCAAAAAGATTACATTAACTGGCTTCCCTTGACCAGCTAAATGGGTTACCTTGTGATAGAAAGAAATCACGTTGGATAAGCAGGACTTTCCTTTCCTGAAACTGTGCTGGCTCTGACCAATAACTGCGTTATCTTTCAGGTGTTTTTCAACAACTCCCAGGACAATCTTCTCCATAACTTTAGCAGGCACTGAAGTGAGAAAGACAGGCCTGTAGTTTCCAGGGTCCTCCTTCTTGCTCTTCTTGAAAACTGGGACAACATTTGCCAGCTTTCAGTCAGCTGGGACCTCTCTGAGTTTCCAAGACCACCTGAAAGTTGTCGAGAGAGGTTTTGCAATGACATCAGCCAGCAATTTGAGGATTCTTGGATGAATCCCATGAGGCCCCATAGATTGGTAGGAATCCAGCTGGAGCAGCAGATCCTGCACAACTTCAGGGTTCATACCGTTCCACAATTTCAGAGTTTTTTCCATCCTTTTACCTAAGCCTGAAAGCTTTCAATTGTGTTCTCAGTGTTTCAGGATTGGAATCAGCTCAGGTCCATGGGTGGAGATATCCTCTGGGCCACAGTATCATTGTGCTGTTCCCCGCTAGTGGCCGTGTTTGCCAGGACACCCGGCAGGTCTGCCCAGAGCTGAGCCAATGCTGCTGTCAGGGGTGTACATGGCCAAATCCACAATGAGGGGTTTGGGGGCTTCAAGGAAACAGAAGTGATCGGAGGCTTCATAGCCCTCCCGGATGAGTTTTCACCAGACAAAATTATCTCCCCTTCTGTCTCCCTAGGAGAGGCAGGGGAAAGATGTGGAAAGAGCCTCCAGGAGTGTGGCTATCTGCTACAGCTGATGTTACAGGGTTTCTGGATCACATGTTTACCTTTTATCAGTACGAGCCATGCTGGAGACATGGAAAAGGTCCCATAGAAAACCTGCTCTGAGTGGCTCTCTCTCTGCAATTCCAGTCGATCTGAACTGTTCCAGGGAGACAGGGGGATATTCAAGCAGAAACTTTGAAATACAGCAATACAGATGATGAAAATAATTCCCTTACCCAGTTGAAGAGTTAGGGTTAGGGTTAGTTGAAGGGTTTTTAACCTCCTCTTTGGCTTGTTTGGCCTCTTCCAGGGCTGAATAAGAGTCATTAAAGCTTCTGACAGTTTGCTGTAAGCCAGGCCTAATGATGAAGTAAGGCTATCCCTGAGGAATTTATTGAACTATAGAGTAAAATAAATTACACAGTCAATACAATAGCCCTGCTTTGCCTGCTTGATACGAGAATTAGCTTTGTTCCATCTGTTTGTGTTCCAGTGCACTTTGAATATGTTCTAATGAGAGATTTCCACCACAGAAATGACCACGAGAGGCTGTCCTATTGCTCTGACAACTTTTCTCTCATTGCAGCCACTTGGCTATGGCTGGACTGATGCCTGACATCTTAGTGCCATGCATACCACATATTCAGATCCATTAATGAGCCTCTCTTCTATTCTGAATGTTACTTGTCACATGAGGAAGGTGAATCTGTTATAAAGTGAGTCACGAAGCAGTCAAGACCAAGCAGAATAAGCCACAGAGAGTCCCTTAACAAGCAGTGGCCACAGGATGCAGCCAACAGAAGACAGTCTTCAGCAATTATAATGAAAAATCAGAGACAAGACCCCAGTCAGATCTGGATTTGTCTCTTTTTATCTCACTACAGTGCTCTGAAGCCATGACACCACCTAATTTACCTAAGCCCATTGTTACCCTGCCACTCAGCACTGGTAAGGAGCTGCAGGTACCCTTCAGGACTCTACAGCCAAGAGGGAAACCTTTGAGGGTGTGTTTTTGCTCCATTCAATCAAACTAGTTTTCTGCCAGGCCAACATGCACGTGACACACTTAAAACACCTTCAGCCTGCATGCCCTAAGAGGACAGCTCTTGAGTTTATAAAGATGTGGCACTACCCAAACCTGCTGGTATTTAATTTCCAGCACCCTCTGTAGTAGGCACCACCGTCACCAATCCCATCTGTCAGGCTAACCCCAAAACAAGCACCAGGGCTGCTCATGCTGTGGGGCACTCCACCAGAAAAAGTCTGACCTAAGGAAGCAAATTGCTGTTCAAAATGGTGGCTCCTGTGGTCATGATTGATAAGGAGCACTGCCCAGTCTATCTTTCCTGGAAAACAAATTGCTCAGCCTCCAGACCGGTCAGCAGGGTCAGATAAAGCTCTAAATTATTTCAGAAAACAAAAACATCTAATAGAATTTGGAGAGCAGACTTGCCAAAAAAGTGAGAAGAGGAAAGCAGTAGTGAGGCCAGGACACCATCAGGGTTTAGGAATAATCCAGCATGCCTTGGGCATCTGGTGGATCCTCAGCAGCACGTGGCCAGACACATTTATTTCAAGGAAACACATCTAAAGCAGGAACATCACTGTGCCTTTTATTTAACTCAAATGACCAGATCCAGTTTTCCTTCCACAAAGGCTTAAGGGTATCTGTCATTCTTCACGAACAACAGTAGATACTATAAGACCTTTCTTCTGAGAGCAACGCGTGCTTCCCCTATACACCTTTATGTCTGCCCCAGCCTGCATATGGGTACAGCTGTGAGAGAGCAAGGGAAGGAAACAGAGAGACAGGAGAGACCATCGAAGGCAGGGCAGGACCAAGAGGAATCTTCACCTTAAACATGCTTTTCATCCTTAAACATCACCTTTGAATTAGGGAAGAAATGATCAGCCAAAGCTAGCGCTTAAGGTAAAAAGCAGTAGGTGGATTTCAGTTTCTGTTAGACTATTGTAGTCCATGGTGGCATTGGTGATGGTGGCAATGGCTGTGGTGGTGGCTATAGTGGCCATACTGCAGCCTGAGCCTCAGTGCAGTGAGATGCTGCTAGAGCAGATCTGGCACAAATGCCAAAGCTGAAGCCAAGAAGAGTGACAGGAAATGGTGCTGCAAACGGCAAAGACTCTTGGGTAGTTGGTCTCCCCTGTTGTGATTGAGGGGTAGCAATAGGAGTTGTTTTGATGTCTGTAGAGGGGAAAAGAGGCAGGCAGATGATAAGAGGATCAGCCACATCAAGGAGTGGGAAGGAGAAAAGGGTTCTGCATGAGCCAGGTGACTGCTG
This sequence comes from Myrmophylax atrothorax, assembly GCA_026770055.1. Taxonomy (NCBI): domain Eukaryota; kingdom Metazoa; phylum Chordata; class Aves; order Passeriformes; family Thamnophilidae; genus Myrmophylax; species Myrmophylax atrothorax. Next base: position 123,732,825 of record JAOXXN010000395.1, read on the forward strand.
AATTTTTCTGTACTTTCTCCTAACTCTTGGCACAGCCAAGAGAAATCCTACTCCAGGCCCTGCAAGTTGACATACCAATCAAGCTCTTTTCCATCCATCTGTTGATGTGCACAATTAAAAGTTTCAGAAAGACATAGTTAAAATGATGTAAACCACAGAGTCATATTTCTACCAACCTCCCACAAAGCCTTTTAAACCTAACCTAAACTTATCATTGCCAACTCTCCTGAGATGTTTCTTGATAATGTCATGTGATAATGGGTGTTTTTCCTAAAGCCCCAAGTCCCAAATGGAAATAATAATGTGAGAATCTCAGCTTTCATTAAAAAGTAGATTTCTCTCCCTCAGGGCCATGAAAGAAAGCTCAAAGTTGTGAATCAAGCAAATCATACTGGCTTAGAAAACAGAAGACAAGGATAGCGACCATGTCCATAGCTCAACATAGCCTCTATCCCAGGACAGCTGGGGCAGTCACTGCAGTGACTCTGTTCTCGGGTAAACTGCAAAATAAAGGTGTATAAACTTCTGTTTAATAGTTGCTGGGTGATTGGACACTTTCATTATGTTTTATTTTGGAGTGCACAGAGGTAGAAAGAGATTCAGCAATACATGTGCATACAAAGGCATGCAGGCACATCCCCACGTCAAGTATCAGGCTTGATGGTGTAGACACAGTCACACCGACATAAACCTCCGACAAATTCATCAGCCTCACAAGTGTCCAGCTATGAAGGTTGTTCAGTTTTAATACAAAAATAACCCAAAGATTCTTAGTTTTCTGATCACACTATTGAGAATAAATGTTACATAGCAAAAAACGACAAGTGCTCACGTTTTGCCTCCTTATTTTTCTAACTGAACTCCTCCAAGTGAAAAAAAGGACAGGAAAAGAAACAATTTAATCCTCATCCTAATATGGAAACACATTCAAAAGGAGCACGAAGAACAGGATCTGAAGCTTTAGCTTGGCATTTCTATCAGTCTTATTTACACAGATTTCACTTACATGCATGCTTGAACTGTTATATTTTAATTTTGGTAACATAAACATCTGATTTTCCATAGAGAAGGAGCTGGTTGTTCCCAGAAAATAATGCTTTTATGATTCCTTTCTGCCAGTGAAGGACAGTGATTTTCAGAGCAAGTAGATCACTGGCTTTGCTGCCCAGATGCTGTGAAATGCAGAGGTAGGTGCTGCACTCCTGCCCTGCTCCTATCTTCTTCAGGACTGAAATGAACTGCTATAGAAAAGGAGCAGGAAAAGAAATTTTGAATTTACCAAAAAGGCAAAATATTTTGTGACCTTTGAAACAGCACTGCAGGAATCCAGCCGTGTTATGAACCAGACACAGCAGCCTTGCATCAAGGGGCTCAGTCCAAAGGTTTGCTTAGAGAGGAAATTGATGGTGTAAAGGTTTTTAAAGCTCAGCTCACACGTGCAGACACTCTGCTCAGCAGAATATATTCTGAACATTTTCTCTTAACACTTCTCACTTTCTAACTAAGATAATTGAATGACTCAGTGAACATGGCTGGCATTAAAATCTTGGGGGAGGGAAAAGCAGAGGTAGCAAGCTCTAAATCCTCTGCCAAATACCCTTTTCATAATTTATAGTCTGTCACCAGTTTATCACTGAGAACTGTCCCTCTTTTTCTCATTCTCCAGGCTCCTTTCCCAGTGGACAGTCCATGCCAGCTGTCTCGGCAGCAGGAACGTCCTTTTTTTCCCAAGCTTCAACCTGTGGGAAAATCTTCATTGGCCAGTAATTGATTCCACCCTGCCAGCTCCATTACTTTAGTCCACAGTCAAACTGCCAGCAAGCTGGAGACAGGCAGCCCCAGCCCTCCCCTGCTCCCGCTATTGAACCCGCTCCTGCCCGGCCGGCCGTTGCTACCGGGACTCTGAGCTGATGTGTCGCCCGCCCTGCAATTAGCACTAATCTGAAAATTGGCCTTTGCTAGCAAAGCCAAGCACCTGACAGCTAATTGTTGATGTCAGATTGATGTGCATTTAATATGGAAAGGTTATTTATCAAAGGGTACTTTTTTTTTCTGTTGGTCTTGGTTTGTCCCTGGATTACCACAGGCACTTACAGCCCACAAAGCAATAAAGATCTTATACTTCATTTAACTTAAGGGGCCTTCTAAATACTCTTTTCAAACTCTCGCTGTAGGGCAGTGTAGTACTCATCTATTTATATTGTTTATAAAGAAATCACTGCTAACCAAGCAGTTATTGTTTTTATTCTTTTTTTCTGGAATCAAAATATTGGGGGGCGAAGAAAGGTTGATAACAGACTAGCAATGGCCAGCCAGCCCTGGGATTAAAAATGCAGTTTTGACTCATCCACAGAGTCTTGCCAGGCTTTCTTTACACCAGGCTACTTCAGTGTTTACAGTATTACCTATGATTTCCCGGGCAGGGAAAAATAGAGGTCCTGTTCATTTTAACATAGGTTTTGCCACTCAAGGCAACAGAGCAAGGACTTCCCTGGTGGTTTTGTGGAGACAGAAGGACGTGGCCCTTCAAGTTCTCATCCTGGGTCCGAGTGGCAGAAGGTGAAACCTCATGCACATGGAAACCCCCTCATACTGCAGTGAAGTTGGCTGACATCTATCTATTGTAAAATGGGTTCTCTTGATGATGAAGGCTGTGGCTAAATGTTTTCCAAGAGTGCAGGGCAATAGCCAGACTGAAAACAGGCTGCAATACAAGCATAACTATTGGGAGCTTCCCAATGCCACACAGGTTGCCACCTACCACTTCTGTAAATAGCTTAATAAAACAAATGTACCAGACATTTAAGCAGAATCATATTTGTTAAGACTGGACACACACATTTTAGGTTGTGCTAAAGTCCTGCTAAAAAAACAATAAGGTTTTGCAATTGCTTAGAGGAAATGAATATATCCTGTGGAGCCTTGGAGGTCAGCAAAGATACTAGTGGTGCACATAAAACTCTGGCATATAACCTACAGTAAGAAAAAAAAGCTGATGGTTTTAAATGAAACAAGAGGGAGGACAGTTCCCAGCATGGAAAGCTATGAGAAGTGGTGAATCAGATGGGACACAAACAGAACAACTGTTCGATACAAATCATATTGTGACAGGGAAATGAAATGTACCAGTGTGAGCTGTGTGAAGCAATTGCTCATATTCATTCCACAGGTGGAGAAAAATGTTCATATATGTTGAGTGTATCTCCTTTTTGAATGAAGGTATCAAGTATGTCACAGAGTCTTCTGACCTCTAAATGATGGCTTTTAAAATATAAAAGTATGTCATTTGTATTTTTCCACTAACTTCATGCCACAAAAATTTAAGTGAAAAATACCCTAACACACCAGATCTGGAGAAGGACTTTCACCACAAAAGAAACTTTTCACTAGGCATTGCCTGGATAACAACATCTGTGCCTTACTTTCAATATTAATTTTTTTCCTCTGCAGTTAGGGGCTTAATAAATTTACAGGTAAATGAAAAACAAAGAACAATGAATAGAGCAACATCAGCTGACAAAGTGGAGCCACCCACCCTACTGGAGCTGTGTTTTGGGGCAGGCAGGACCTGATCTCATCACCCAGCATCCAGCAGAGATGATGGCAAAGTCTTGCACATCCTGGTGGTCCCCACACAGATGCACGGTACACAAAACTTTCATCACCAGAAGGGCTGTCCCTTTGCCAGACCTATTGTGCTCCACTGAGACCAGAAATCACACCACTTGCTCCGATGAGCCCTGGGTATGATGGTTCTTTCCGGCAGAAAGTCCAGGCCACTGTGGATTCAGGAAGAGCAGCTGCTGCCCAGGGCTGTGTGTCCCAGTGGCAGAGCTGTGCACAGGGCAATGGGCCACTGGCAGTGGCTGGTTCTATACTGCGCACATCAACCATGGCATGTGCTCCCACTGGATGAGCACCAACTCCAGACATGGAACTCCTCCCCTGGTGCCCTTGCAGCCAGCATTTAAACTAAGCAAATTCTTCATTTTAAATCCATGCTTCAACCCTCTGGGTTGGTCCTCAGTTGGGATTTAAAGACGTGTTGGAAAGTTTTGGCAGCGTTGCTTTCAACTTGGCCAATGAGGAGACGTTGAAAGCTACGTGACTGCATCCACACTGGATTTCTGAAATGTGTTAATTAAGACATTCTGTTAGCAACCCTTTCCTTCCTACACGAGACAAAACCCACCGGGTACTAAACGTGTCTGAAATGATTCATATGTTTTAATGCTTTCCTGAATATGGATCAATTTTAACACTTTTTACAACGCTTGTATCCTAGCCAAGACAAAGCCAATGATTCCAGTCTGACTCAAGCACACGTTTAACACCCTCTGCTGAATAGGTCCTAGAAGAGGAGAAAGTTTTTCAGTAACAAAAGCTGCACAAGTTCCCTCAGGCAATTTATTCTGCTTCTTCAGTTTCCTTACTGATAGAAATTATTTTATGAAGTCTAATGCAATGCTCTCCTACTGCAATTTAAACAATCACTTTTCTTTCTTGTTTTCCATGAACACAGAGGACACTGCCCCCCAGAGCTGATGGGAACATACTCGAAGCCCTTCATATTTTCATTAGTCCAAACAATGATTTGCCAATGTTTCCTCAGAAATGTAGCCCAGGACCCTCCACACTGCTCTCCACTGCATTCTCAACAACTGACCTATTTGTGATACTGAAACTGGAACTGTCACCCCAGTGGAGGCCACACAAGTGTGAGCAGAGTGGAGGGATGAGGTTGTAGGCCCTACCAAACCGTTCTCCTATTACATGTCCTAGTAGGACACTTGCCTTCTCCACCACAGTATGACAATGCTGAATTGTCACCCTCTGCAATGCTAATTTTGCAGAACTGTTGCCTCTCACTTCATCACTCCACAAGTCAGGAGAGCCACTGGGCCCAGGTTCTTCCCCACCACCCTTCTGTAGCACTGAGAGTTTGGGCAGGATTCATTCAAATCTTCCTATTCCCAAGGGGCAGGCTCTTCTCACCAATGCTTCTTTAATCCAGATATCACTCTACACATCACTTCCTATCATGAGGCCTTCCTCTCACCTGAAATAATGGAATTCCCACCCAGAAGTCCCTCTGACTCCACAGCACTCTCCCTCGTAGCAGATTAGGATGGAGCTGACACAGAAATGATGCACATGTGGTGTGACAGACCCACTAAGATGTCCTGGCTGTGGATAAACATCCTTGACTCCATGTAGGGGCTCTTTGGAAAGAGCCATTTTTGTGAGGGCATCAATCCCTCCTTGGATGCCAGGGCAGAAGCACTATCTCAAAGATCCTTTTGAAGAGCTCAGGGACAACCAACAGACTTAAGAACTGATGTGTACATGCCAAGAACAAATGGCAGTGCCTGATTCCATTTCCCTCACCTTTGAATACAAGGAAGTTAAGTGCCCTGCTCCTTGCACACTCACTGCTTGGCTGGCAAATGCAGGCACTTTTGGGGTAACTGCAGGTGAGTTTCTCTCTAATTCCTCCAGGACAAGCCCCAAAGGATGGCTGTGGTGATAGACTGTCCTAGTAGCATTCTTGTTTGCAATTTACATAACACAAACATTATTTGGACACCCATAAGTACACATCCTGGTATGGAGTACAAGAGCTGGTAGTTAAGCATGAGTCTCAGGGGGGAAAAAAGGGGGAAATTTTAATTACATAAAGTTTTCACTTACTTAAGTATTAATATCACTAGATAAAACATATCCCTGCAATCTGGAGCAAGACTTCATAGGCTATAAAAGCTTCTTACTATCAAATTGGAACACGTGTGTCTTGATAAGCTTGTATCTTGAGTTACTTAAAAAAGAAGGAAAATAATGCAATTTTAGCAATAGCTAAAATGAGGAAAAGATCTCAGCCTGTCCAACCAAAACAATGACCTGATGCAGGACTCAAGTCTACTAGGTAATGCTCAAGGGAACATTTTAAATAAGGAAAAAAGAGTGGAAGTGGGAAAAAAAATCATCATTGTATTCTTATGTAGTAATGTTCCTTCACTAGCATTAACAGCTTATCTCACCATCTAAGCACTTCTCGATAACAGACTGGATTTTATGTTGAGTACAGGCTGTACCAAGTCACTAAAACCCTTCTATTGTTAAAGATTATGTAAAATGGTCAATCAAAGTGTCACTTCCTCCTGCCCGTCCCCCAGGCCACTGTGTTGCAATAGTTCCTTATAAAAGCCAAGTGTGATGGGGTAGCAAAACACCAAGAGGTAGAAAACGGCCCATTGCAGAGCCTGCAGGTGCATGGGACATCCCACCACCACAGAGGATTGTACCATAACATCACCCAAGCAAAGAGAGAAAAATATCCAAATAAAACTTGTTTAGTGAATTTGTCCAAGCAAAAAGCCATTTGTGTTTAGAAGCTTGTGCACCTGCAGGGTCGCTGCCTTAGCCAGTACAAGTCCAGCACAACAGATGTGGAAGATGAAGCCAGAATAGGCTCAGGAGAAGCACACTTTTCTAGCATTTCAAATGAGATTTCTAGGTATCCATTCTATATCCATGGCTCAGAAATAAGCTGTGTCTGATCAAAACAACGAAGAACAGGGATTTGGTAACTGAATTCAAAAAGCTGCTTGTTTTGTTGGTGGTGATGGGTTGGTTTTTTCCACCAAGTAGGTTTTCGTACCTCTTTTAGTGCAGCTTTGAAGGTGCTTTCTGAGAAGGCCTAAACTGGTAAAAAGTGACAGGTTGGAGCTCAATGACCAGTGTTTATGTGCCATGGGAAACAGCTCCTCTAAGCTTGAGCAATTCTACAGGCATGATGAGCAGCAGGGCTTTGGGGACAAACTCCTCCTCCACAACAGGGCAAAGTGATCATCTCAGCCACAGAAACATCCACAGACCTCAGAGCAGCTTTGACTGAGGGAAGAATGCTCAGAAGAGGTGTGTGCGCCAGGCCTCAGAGAGGTGGGAATTCTAGGTAAAGAGGACTTCAAAGTCAGTATGTTGTAACTCTTCTTTTCTTTTTTTCCCTCTATTTCCAGGAAGATGCCCATTATTCCCTCCCCTTCATTAGCCAGCTCAAGTAAAGTGTTGGGCCAGTCATGGCTCCTAGGATTAAACACAGATAGGCATTGATAAATGCCTTGGAGGACCCAGTGCTCTTGAAGCCCATCCAGAAGAATGGTGGGGTTAGATGAATGTCATGGATGAAGCTCCATTTTAGTCAATGAAACCAGATGACACAGCACAGACACCTCACCCAAGAGGAGATCCAGTGTTTGGGGTTGATAAGGGAGATAAGAACAGCTGTACTGGGTCAGACCACACTGCCCAGCTTTCTCTGTATCTCCCTTTCAATGTGTGCATGCTTTCAGCCTGTCCAGCATCCCACAGCACAGAGCTGCATAAGGTTTTTCTTCTGTTTTCTCTGAACTTGCCTCTGGTTGGCTTTGTTGGATGCCCCTATTCCTTGCACTGGAAGAACAATCAATCCCTAGCATAAAATAATGTTATAGACCTCTATCACACCTGCCCTCACTCATCTCTGTTTCTCAGCATGAGAAGGACACAAAGCAGTTGCATCTCACCCTTCATGCTCATATTCCTGGGAAAACTGAGTGGGCAGGAGAACCGCATTCATTTGTGCAGGCTTGAAGTAAGCCTTTCTTAAGTATTTGCTTAACATACAAATGCCTTTCACATTTCAAGATAGACAAATCAAGTCTATGTTCTAATTAAGGAAGGGATCAGATTATGTCCTCCCTCCAGCAGAGATTTTCCAAAATTTTTGCCTGGTTTCAGCTGTGTATTCTAAGCACATCGATTGACAGGGAGGGGAGATGGGTAACAGAGGGCTTGTGCTATTTGTGATTTGTACTACAGAGAACGTTAAGAAAAGGAACTAGAAAAATAATTCCCACTTCTCAAATGTTCAAGAGCTGATCAAGATTAAATACAGTTTGTAACAACAAGAGCAGCAAACCACTAGCATTTTCATTTTAATTTGCTACACATGGGGGTACAACATGATAGCTTTAAAGGAAATCTCTGTATCATTGCACCAGGATACATGTCCTCTTGTATACAGCATGCACATGCACACAGGCATAGCTATATCATGTGCTGGCAAGTAATGGAAGAAGTTTAGCAAACATACCTGAAATAGCTCACATACTTAGAGATGCCAAACAGGCTCATTATACCACTTCCAGAGGGGCTTTTTCCCCAGCTCTCTGCATCCCCTAGCCATTCAAGCAACAGTTGTTCATGTGGGCTTGCTCTCTCACACAGTCATCAATTACAAGGTGACAACTTGAAGAACTATCATTTGTCATTGCAAGCCAAAACAAGCAGCCCTGCTTCTTCTTGCCCAGTTCTGATGGGGAGCTTCCCCAGGTCTGGGCTTGCTCCAGAGCTGTGTGTGCTCTTGTCCCACTGTCTAGTCCTCTTGCCTCCCTCCCTTCCTTCCTCCTAGCCTGGTCTCCCAGGCTTTTGTGAGGAGCAAAGCTTTCTCTTTTCTTTTCTGCCTCTCCCCTTGCCCCAGCTGTGCCTGCTGGCCAATCACTCTCCCAGGTGCTCATGGCACTGTGATAGCTGAGGAGCAGCTATAAACACCCAAATACAACATGACCACTGTGTGTTGGCAGCTTAATCCTGCTACTGCCCCCAGTGCAAAAGCACCCAAAACTGAAAGCTAGTGCCCTCACACAAGAGTTGGTTGATCAACAAAGGAGACTAAAGACCAAACCTGCTTTGCAAAAGAATCAGAAAGGTTTAGGGAGTAGAGAAAGTACCCAAGCAAAGCAGAGAGGGTATCTGAGCAATGCTAAGGGGTGTCCCGGTTAAGAATGGGGAAGATACAGTGGAAATGGCAAAGGAAAAAAGAAAAAAGAAACTGGGCTGCCCATGAAGAAGCTTCATAGTGAAGATACGAAAGAGACAAGATGGGGAGTGGATGCTCCTTTGCTTTAGATGTTTAAAATGGGGCTGAAGGTCATGCCAGATGCTGCATTGCAGGGTGTTGGGGAGGCCCTGGGAGATGGTTCCCTGAAGGGATTGTGGAGCTGGTGTCCTGGTCCCCTGCAGTGGGATTTGTGCCAGGTAACCTATTCTCCATACAGAATGCCCTGCCTGCCACCAGGGCAGCCATCACAAACCTCTCCAGAGACAATCAGACTCTGAAGTCACTGGTTTCCCCTGGGACAGAGTCTTCCCTGTACAGCCTGGGGACCACAGCATATGGGAAAAAATTTGGCCTTGCAGTTCAATTAAATAAAAATAAAAGGAATTTAAAATGCCAGGTCCTCTCAAGGGTGAGGATGTGGAGGGGAACAGTCTCCCCAGTAGCTACCTAATCACTCACAGGGTTAAGGCCCCACTCCTGTCAGCACAAACTAGCAATTACGATTAATGGGCTGTGGCAATTGGATCCCAGCACTAACGGAGACAGCAGGTCCCACTATTTGCATGCAGTAAATTATTCAGGCTGTCAGCTGTTCGGATGTGGGCTGGTAATGTTGCGGTTAAACGCTGGCCACATGGCTAATTTGAGGTGTTACCATCAGCCCCTGCCTGGGACAACAGGCTCTGTGCTGGGCCAGGCAGGACAGCTGTGCCACCGGCATGGCCCCTTGAGCCCCACGCTGCTCCAGCCAGACCCCGGCTGTCATAGCACACGCATGGCTAATGGTGGGTCCTTCTGGGAGCAAACGGCACCAGGAAAAGCTCAACAGTGTCTCATTTAGCTCAAGTTTCAAGGGACTGTGAACCTGGGAATATGGGGAGAGTTGGATGCCAGCAAGCCAGCTTCAGGGACCAAACCTACCTGAGCCTCCAGGAATCAAATGCACAGCTGGATTCAAAATTGCAGGATTCCTATTCTGAAAATATAGCATCATTATAATAAATTCAGGGCTTTCCAGTTAAACCTGTTTTTTACAGAGCCAAAGGTAAGTGTTCCAGAAGGGCCTCAATTCAGCTGAGAACCCAAATGAGTACTCAGCATGAGCACCCACGGACCATGCCAGATGAACTAGATGTGCACTGCCAACTGCCAACATCCCCTTCTGCCTACCTGGCTGTGAGAGGTGTGTTTTAATGTACCCACCATCATGCAGAAAATAATTCACTCGGAATAACTCTTCAGGGTGGAAAGACTGAAATCTTCTAAGCTCAAGCACTTTTCTGGAGCACAGCATGAGGAATAGCAAGCACGGGAAGGAAAAGTTATTTGAAAAGCAATATGAAAAAAACCATCCCAGGAATCAATGTAGTTCTTCATCCCTCTTTTCCCATGAAGAGAAGGGATGCCAAGGGACCTGCCACAAACAATACAAACTCAGAAGAAGCAATCTCTTCACTAGCACCTCAGTGTGGACAACTGTAGCAAAGTCCTGTCATTTACATTCAAATCAGACCTGCTTTACACGGGAGTCTGCCCTCATTCACTGCTCGGCAGCCTGAGAGGGACTGTGTTTCATGTTGGGAGCTTGAAACAGTTCAGAGTTTTCCCATATGGCTCTGTACCTCAGAAGCTCCTGCACCCTTGCTAAGCACCATCCCACCAGCAAAGATGATGGGCTGCAGTACTGGCAGCTCTCTCGGGAGTACATGGCTTTCTCAAACATGCAGGTCTTTTAGTAGAAAGGAAACATTTGATTAACAATTAGAAATAGTAACAGGCATTAGTCTATGGAAAAGAAAAAAATACAGAACACCACAGATCAATTCTCAGGCTTTTAGAGTTTGAAATTAAAAAAAAATAAGAGAAATAAAAGAGGAATGGCAAATGGTAATATTCTGTGTAAGCCCAGTAGCATGAATTCATAGGAGAGGCATGATAATGGACAGCAAAACTGAAGTTTAAGAGCACAAGGTCACTTTGCTAAGTAAGTACCTGCCTCTGAATGTACAGACAGATGAAGGTACCTGTGTTGGCCCAATCTCTTCAGCACTGAGCTCATATCTATTTGAAAATGTCTGGGCATATCCCATTAAATCTGACTGTATTTAGGACAAGTAATTAAGAAAGTGTGATTGTCAGAATGTCAAGCTGTTTCAGATCTACAAAGACTTAAAATCCATTCAAGTGCTCAAATGTATGCACTAAATAGTTCTATGGTGACCAAAGGGCCATGTTAGCAGCATGGAAATTTAGGCAGCAGTATGGGTTTTCACACATCAGAGCCATATTTTTATCCTCATTGAAGCCCAAAGTACTTATGCATCTATACACTAGCAGTAAAACAACAGAGTGATCCTTTATGACAATATGACTATAATCTAACTTGACAAATGCAGTTGTCAGCATCCCTTAAAGTAAATTATAACTACGCCCCCTTGGCTAAATCCTGAGCCCTTTCAAATAACAAAACAAAGAGCTCTCTCCCAAGGGTTGTGTTCTCTGCATTGTATTTTCTGACATGCTTTCCCACCATCAACCTTTCATCCTGTTGAACTAATTTCCATTGTAAGCGGCGGAAGGCAGGGAGGATAACTCCCGTTAACTTTGCGCTGGTGAAGTGTGGGCCTGCCCAGAGGAAAGGCAGCAGAGGGGGCACATCCCTGGCATACAGACCACCAAGTCCCGTGTCGTGTACCTCAAACAGGGCAACGTTTACATACAACCATGCTTTTCTGTAAAGAGCAGGTAAGCTGGGATTAAGCTCTGGGAAAAGGTCCTCCCCAGCTGCCCATCTTCAGAGCTCACAAAGTGCTACTGTGGTTTGCATCAAGATGCCTGTTTGCAGCTTTTCCAGCCTGCTGCCCTCACTGCTACCAGCAAACAAGGCATCCAAAATAAGATCAGAGACATTGCAATTGACCCTTTTACAGCAGGGACTCACCTGAGCTCTGAGTCTTACTATGATGTTGAATGGAGACACAGTGAGATCCTTACCAGAGGCACTGCTGCAGAGGCACCAGCAGCACACTTTTGTCTTTCTGCATGAAGGAAAGATATAAGCCTTTTACAGCCTATTTTCTCCACCCAGTACCCATGTACATTTGTACTCCTTACTATACACTATATACCTCTCCAACCTGCACAAACAACGGTGCTCCTGTTCTGCCCAGGTTCATGCACCTCAGACTCAACCATGCTGCAGGAAGACCTCCTGCCCTTTCAAAACCACTTAATAAATGTGGAACAGTAAGAGCACTTCTATCGCACGAAGACCAGACCCCTTGCTCTGTGTATCCCATATGGGCCTGGCTTTGCTCTCCAACAGGAATGAAATGGCAGGGCTGCTCTCAGGGACCTGTGGGTGCTTCATCACTGAGACCTCCCATGGAATGCTATACTCCTGCAGGGAATGTGGATAGAGCCCAAGATGAGCAGAAGTTTTGTTTGCTTTTTTTTCACTTTGTATTTTTTTATCCTAATGTTTTGGTTTTCACCCACAGAAATTCATTAGGTGAACCCTGTTTTCTGCATCAGCATTGATCTCTGCCTGTGTGTGGTTACAGTTTTAGGGGAAGACAAAACTGGGGTCCTGCTCACATGCCTGGCTTGCTTCACCAAGTGAAGGGCTGAATCTGCCAAACCCTGATCCTGGAGTTGCATCCAGACCCTAGGCTGCCCTGGTCATCTAACTCATGGGCATTCTTTCACCCAGTGTTCAGCAGTGCTCCTCTCCTGGAGATAGAAAGGCAATTGCCTCAGCTCATGCCAGATGCCTGCCCTCCCTCCTTCCCTCCCTCCTTTTTCTCACCCCTGTCCCTATAAGCACACCTTCCATAACAGACAACAACAATGATGAACTAGCCTTAAACTGTACAAACAGCAGGATCAAAGTTGGTTAGAAACTCACCCAGGAATGAGTTTCTTGGGTGGGAAGTAGCAGAGCAGCTGTGAAAGAGCAGCAGCCTCACCAAATGGCTTAGCAGGACCCAAGGAGAGTATGTCCCTGGCCTTAGCATACTGCATCTATCTTAAGGTACCCAATGTTGACCTTGAATATCATCTTAGGTAGGGGTCTCTCTTGCTCCTATGCTTCCTGTGTGCAGCTTTCAGCAACAGAATGAAAAACCAGAGGACTAATAGGTTTATCAAGTCATGCTTTAGTCCCTGCTGTACACGTCAGCCGCTCCTATTGCTGCCAAGAGACACGATGAGAGGTTTTGTCAGCCTATCCAGCTTCCAACACGGCCACTGCTTGTGCGTATGGCAGGAGCAACAAAAGAGCTCTGCCATGCTTGCCTCCATGCACCCTTGCCCAGCTGGCAGCAGAGCACCACTCCCATCCACAGGGGACAAGGAGGAGTTAGCTGAAATCCTTCTTCCTTATCCTAACAGCTGAAGATAAACAAGACAGCCTGGTGTGCATTGTCACCCTTGCCTTTATTCCCTCAGGGGTCTCAGACAGACAGTACCCAGGCTCAGAGAGATGATGTTCATCATGTCATCTAAACACAGTTCAGCGTGGAGATCTCCCAGGCAGAGACCACAGCCATCTGGATGTGACTGTTTGCAAGGCTGAGCAAGCCCTGACCGAAGTCAGGAAGGATTCAACCAGCCAGCCTGATCCCACACACCATCTCAGGTTTCCTTAGGTGACTTGGGATGAGTGGTGCCCCCAGACAGAAGACCCTGCAGGGAAAACATTTACAGCTGCAAGCTGCAGCTTCTGCTCACTTCTGCTTTCAGAGCCTCAGCAGATAGAAAATAGCAAGTGTGTTAAGCTCCTAAATACGATCATAACATGCTGTAAATTGAAGTGTGATCAGCTCTTTGCGTACAGTCAAAGAAGGAATGATGCATGGAAAACAATAGGGGCTCACATTCATCTCCGAATGATCACTCACAGGATGCACCACAATACAATGTCACACACAGAAATTAGAGAATGTCTCTGAAATGAAAGATCTGCTCTTCCCGGGTGTCATTTTTTTCTTTCTCACTAAAGATTTCCAATGTACTGAAACCATTTATAATATTAACTGGGGGGGGGGGGGAGGGAGGGGTAAG
>JAOXXN010000395.1:123751661-123769783 GCA_026770055.1 Myrmophylax atrothorax
TTATTCTCTATATCTTCTATGTGTACTGCAACATCTCCAGAATCCAGCTATATATATTTTTTGAATTCAAATAAAGATAATCTTTTTTAACCACAAAATATAATCATTTGTTTATTTTCTGTATAGACAGCCCTAGAAATACCTGTTTGCATTATCAATTTCTACTCTGATAAAGACTGGAGTAAAATACATGAATGGTCTTATAGAACAGACCATGCAATTGTGCCATTGTGGCTGTTCAGTAATGAGTATCGGTGGTTCCTTATGTTGTGTTAAGGACATGCAGTTTACACATGTTCTTGGTATATGCAGGTATTACAGATATGAAATGCAATCCCAACTACCCACCACAAAGGTATTTCAGAATTCCCTGCTCTGCCATTGTAATTCTGCGTTTGGGAGTTATACAGAATGGAGGCCATGAGTGATGGGCATAGGCTACCCCTAACAGTGACTCCTCCATGGTGCAACTCTTGTATGAGTTTGGATGTCCACTAAATAACTGAAGGTCACTGAAGATGAGCTGGGACAACTGGTTTGCCAAAGGCCACAAAGGCTACCAGCAGCCTAAAGCCATCAACAGTTCAACTCTGCAATTTGTAAAACTGAGTCAGTTTATGCAAACCTGTGGGTTTCAAATAAAACACTAAGCTGTATTTGAAATAGTGACCATTACAGACTCCAAAAGCTACTTCTCTACAGGCTACCCAGAGGAAGGTTTGATAAAATAACTATTTGACACCTTACTATGAATTAACACTTATCCTGCCCTAAAATGTTAACGCATGTACTTCTGCATAAATCACTCTTATTCAACGTTGATCAAGCATGTAGGATGAGTTACATTCAAAAGAAAGGATTTCTCTTTGATATTTTAAATCCCTTCTGGCTTCTTAAAAAGGCCTACTTTTCCTACTCTAGTGCTAGGATAACTCTTTACCTAGAGGCTAACACTCAATGAAATTCATGTTCAAAATCCCCTAATGAAGATCACTGAGATGAATTAAAGCAACAAGAATAAGCTCACATGGCTCATTTCCTCTCTCTTGCTTGGCTCTTTACTGATTTCAGAAACAAAACTTCAGTTTGCAAAACTATGAAAGGATCTGCTAAAACATGCCCATTCCTTCAGGACAGCTATGCATTTTCCATATGATTCCTCTTAGTATTTGGGCAAATAAATACCTTATATTAAAATATTCTCCTTGACAAATCACGCATGAGATCCATTTGTAAACTACCCTTAGCAGGTGATGTCAGGCATTGGAACAGGCTGCCCAGGGAAATGGTGGAATCGCTACCTCTGGAAGTGTTCAGAAAACTTGGAGATGTGGCACTTACAGACATGGGTTAGTGGCGCAGATGGCAGTGTTGGGTTAACAGTGGGACTCAATGATCTTAGAGGCCTGTTCCAACCTTAATGACTCTATGATTCTGTCTGCACTATACCTCTTCTTTCAGTGTCACAAAAGGGCAAAGGTAAGAAATCAGTTTTCTTTTGTTTATTTGGTCAAAGTTTTTCATTTAGCCAGAGGAGTAAGAAAGAATCAAACCACTGTGCCATAGGGGCTGTGGTTCCAGGTAAAACGGCACTTCAGCTTTCCCTTCACTTTTCCTTTTGTACGTTTTCAAACAAAAAGACAAAAACCTTTAAAAGAGAAATGACAATGTTTTTGGAAGAGACATATAAACAGATTAAAACTTTTGTATCCTGTTCTAAACAAATTTCATTGGACCCTATGAAGACCTGCAGAGTTTGGGTGGCAACAGGCTAGCTGTGATCTAACACAACTGCTCACAGTTTCTGCCCTCTGATGCCATCTTATCCAAGTACCTCTCAGATGAAGGCACGGAAAGGGATGTGTGAGCTGTGGCAGCCTGGAACTGGCTCCCTGGCACCCTGCTTCTTTAGGGATCCCTTCTCTCCTCTTCCCTCATGTGACTCAGATATCTGTATCCTCAGTCAGTGAGGCAGAAGGAGCTGCACTATCCTTCAGTGGCTCCATTACTGCTCACTCAGCCTGCTCCAAAAGAAAGATGAGGTGCCTGTGGATTTCAGTAGTATATGCTTAAGCCAGTGTGCATTTTTGCTGAATTTTGTGCAATTTGCTGAATAAAGTCTATACAAGAAGGAACACAGTGTGACTGGACAGTCACAGCAGACAAACAAGGCATACCACCTTAACAAATCTCATTTCATTACAACATTTGGGAAAAATATTTTAAGATTAAACAGATTTTCTTTTGCAATTCAGTGGTATGAATAGCAAATTTCACGTGCCCTCAGCACACCTGCGAGGTACTACACAGACTATGCAGAATTCAGACTTGGATATAACAGAAATCAAAAGAAATGTCCTCTGATAACAAATAGTCCAAAAAGATATTGGAAACACAATAGCAGGATTCTTTGGTTTTGCATTCAAACACCCATTATAGTTATCTTAAATATACTTACAGAAACCTAAGACCTACGCTTGGACTACTACATATTGCAACAGTTTCTTTTAATTTCTATTTACAACTACAGAAAAATTACTAACATACATTGGAAATGAGAGCTCTGATTAAAGCACGGAATTGTTTCTAGTTCCTCAGGCTGATGGAGATAAAAGCATGATGTATTATAATGGATACAAACCCCAATATCTGTAGCAAACAATCTGCACTGCAACCTGGAAATCAGAAATCCCTGATGCTGTTCTGTATGAAACACTGCACTGGAATGGGCACCACAGTAGGAAGTTTTGGACTTCTTCCATGGAAATACAATGTCTTCAGATCAACATTCCTTTGGGACAGTATGATGAATTCCAGAATTCTTTACACAAAAATTACAAGAGTATGCAAATATTCAATTAATGTTACCTACAGAGGCTCAGTTTTATTTTTAAATCTAAAAGCAAAGAGCTAGAAAGACAAGTCAATAAAAATGGAGCAAGAATCAGGTATGATGTATTTATTGTCTTTTATTGATCTCATTATTTACTTAACTAAGCGGATAGAAAATTTTCATTTATTTCATAAGGAAACATTTCATTTGGGTAATTTGCTATAGAGCACAAAGTTTATTTCTTTGCAGCAAATTTAATCCTTTTGCTTTGTTTGCTTGCTTTCTGCAAGCCCTAAAAGCACTGCATCGGCTTCCAGCAAGGTTGTATCAGTTGTTGCCCCCAAGAACCTGGACGTGAGTTCAAGATCCAGCAGTCTCAGGCGTACCCGGGTCCCTCTCTGATATTTTCTGTGAAGAAAAGGGGAGAGGGGAAAGATAGTAAGTTGTTTTAAGTCACAGTCTTGTATCCCCTAACGCTGCACTCCTGTCTGCAGACCCAAAGTAGCAGCCTCATAGAAAACAACGTGCTGCAATAGAAGTCCAACATTGTTGTAATGCATCAGTGGGGGCACACACTGTGTACCACTACAGAGCCAGTCTCTGCTGAGACAATTCTGCCCATGGAAGAGCAGACACCACCGGCTCCCATTGTGGGAATGCAGGCTTGACAAAAAAGCAGTTTATTACATGGAAAACAGTTTGTGTCGTTCATAAAAATATTTTACTGTATTATCTGCTGTCGTGCAAACAATTATCTGCAGGATAACATATCATCAAAGGGGAGGACAAGTCATCATTAGATCACTGGTGACATTGCTATTACCAAAAAGTATAATGCCCAACTAACTGTGGTTTGTATTTCCAACCCTGGGCCTCAGACAAGGGAACTTTTCTGCCTTATCCCCTCACCCAAAGAATGGGCATCATCTGCAAGTTTTTACTACATATAATTAAAAAGAAACCTCACAACTATTGTAATGAAACATTCTGCCTACAGGCTTGGTGGTTTATTGTTTTATGCTTTTTTCCCCCGTCTTTTTCCTTGCGAGTCAAAAGATATGAGTATTCAACATGTTTTTAAAAGTCCCTGTGTTAAGATGGCCATGCCAAATTAGTGAAGATTTTTAAAATACTAGCATCTTTTATAATGTACCTGGAGAGCTACTGATCAAAGTCCAGCATTAACACTGAGAATTACTCTTCTTTTGAAAGTTCAAGTCGTACTTTTTTTTCCCTAGTCAAAGCATAAAGAGCTGAAGATGCATCAAGCTTGAACACCCTGAGCAAAAGCAAGTGAAAGTTTGAAACATTCTCCAGTTACTGATCGGAGAAAAGGGAACAGGGGAACCTGGTTGCACTCATTTCCACCTTGCTCATTTTCACCTCCTGCTTGGGCAGACAATGTTCTCTGTCTGACAACTGTTTGCTAGCATGGAGGAAAAATGAATCAGGTTTCAACTTTATTCAGCTCATCAAACCAAGATTCATTTGGAAAACTAAACACCTTGAGAGAAGCTGCTGGACTTGCATTCATGGTGGGTTTTGTTTCTGGGGTTTTTTTTCATTTTCTGTCAATGTTATCTTACATTCATTTCCCATGTCTCCTGGTTAATCCTGAGTAATACACTTGGTTATGGTCCAAACTACAAAGGAAGATCATTTGATACCTCCACTCTGAGGAGGTTACTTTGGTCTGCAAGGGTTCTGCCAACACTCCCAATGAATCCTGTGATGACCTGCATGAGTCCACTGGAAATAACACACATTTTCTTAAAAATATAAAAGTGAAGGCCAAAATGCAAGTAACCACTGTTGCAGTTACGAGTACAGCACAGCTACAACGACAGAGCACAGTTCATGTTTGGTTGTTACCTGAATGGCTGTAAAAGATAAATTCTGTCCCTTACTCTGTGAAATATTTGCATCTCAAAACAGAACAGTTTCACAACTGGTGAGAACTACTCCTGCAACATTTCAGTGGAGTAAGACAAGAGCTAAACAAAATCAAAAGACAATGTGTAAGACCTTAAAATTGGATGGTATCTTGCAGGATTTGTTAGGCTTATTGAGAAGAGAGTTCCCTAAAGAAGTCGGGATGTTTTGGGGATAAGGAAGAAAAGGATGAGTAAAAGATCCTCACTGAAGAACCTTAAATGAAGACACCAGCAGACTAGAGATTTTAGCCATGTGGGTATAGGGAAAATAATCTCAAAAGAAGTCTCTATAATGAACCAGACCTTCACCTTACTGACAGCTGCTGGCTTGATGGGTTGCCTTTGCAACCAACCATGAAGTTATAATGATCCCTAATAGTATTTTTGGCATAAATTATCATAATTTTCTGCCTTTATCAATAAGGGGGCAGTGGGAATAAGTTTCAAGAGAAGGCAAAATAAGAAGGAGAGAGGGAATCTGAGTGAAATGGTCTGTGGAAATGGAGAAGAGGGAGCACAGACCTTGCAGTGAGAAAAAAGGCCTGGGAAGACAGGAAAGAAGGGATACATGGTAAAATGTAACAAAAAAGCACTGAAAACACTGCAAGCAAATTGTCTAGAAATTTAGGAAACTATAGAGAGTAGAGCCATAGAAGAGGAAAAAAGTCTGTGAAGTAAAGACTGCATAAAACTATTACTGCCTGACACTAAACTCAGATCTTTGAACTACAACATTCTGTGCTGCTTTTAAAAAGATTAACATGCTTTAAACCTAAAAAAACTTAAAACTAACACTAGTGATTCTGTAACAAATTTTAAAGACGAGCCATACCTCTACCTTTCCCTCCTCTCCTTCCTTATACAGGAAAAGCAGCTCACCAATAACCTAAAGCAGGACATGAAAACTGGTTTCAGTGTCCAACACTATTCTAGAGAAGATTGAACTGAATGAGGTTTAAATTGAAATAGAAGTCCTCTCTCTATCTGACAGCACAGAGTGGGACAGACACTGAGGTCCACCTTTGTAACTGAAACACAAAGTATTACTTTCATCATGCATCAGTTCATTTTGGGCTGGTTGCCAGACTACAGTGGTGTTTTGCAAGCGAATAAATAAAACTAATTTTTTTCTAATCAAATCTTTAGAAGTGCTATTTAAAAGCAGGAAACTCCATGAGGAAAATCTGTACTTCTCATGATAAACGCATCTAATTTTATAACTAATAAATAATCTTAAGCATGACTCCCCCCATTTTAGCATTGCTCACTGTACAGTCTAAAGAGAACTTTGCTCGAATTTCCAAACATGAGTTTATTATATATTTGTAATGTGAAATTCAAGCAATAGTATTTTCATAAAAAGAATCACAATCTTCAATGCTGCTTCAGTAACTCAAAACAGATTCCAGATACTTTAATTGTACTTAATTAATAAAGAAGGTTCTCCAGTCACAGCACTTCTGCTTACAAAGAGATCCCAAAGAACATCTCCTCTTTGAGGAGTTGACACAACTGCCAATTTGTATGAATATAAACATTTGGGGTTGTGACAGATGTTCCCTACAGCTAAAACACTTTAGAGTATGTGGATGATGTAGAAAAAGTAGAAACATGAACACCCCGTGCAGTTGTGGTCTATCCACCACATTCAGAGCAAGAGGAAATGATAGGTCGCTCTATGCATAATAATCATATTCTATCCATGAAGGTATTTATCCTTCAAACAGATAAAACTATACTATGGCTAAAGCAGAAGCTTGAAGCAGGACCCAGAAACAAAGCAGGCATTTTATTATTTTCCAGAATGGTGGCCTAGGAGACACAGGACACCAGTGTAAAAGGAAAGAAACCATCTACCTTCTCCATTTTGCAAAAGAACTTGCTCTATTTTTAACTACCAATGCTGGTATTCAAGATCATCCTATCCAATCACCATCAGAAGGAACCATTAATCTTCACCCACACCCAAGCACTGTGTTTCTCAAGGATCCACATGTTTTCCTTCTACCATTTCCTATTGCCAGGTAAGAGTATTAAATTCACTGAGAATTAGACAAAGGTGTTTAGTCACAAGTGGCGGTAAGGGAATATTCTATAGCACTTAAAAAAATATTTTGCAAGCAGAATCAAAGTTTCATCCACATACACTGAATTTATTTACAATAGCTATGAATTTTACCCCTTTGGAAACACCAATTTTGAATGGAAGGGCTCTGCCTAACATCCATCTTCAGAGATCGGAGCCCACCGGCTGCTGCTCCTGCTGCTGCTGAGCCGTGAACCCATTTCAGGCAAGTGTCAGTGAAGCACCCACTGAGGCACCCCTGGAAACCTTTGTCTGAACTTCGACCAAGGCTCAGTGGGCTCCAAAAAGCTTTCTCTAGTTTGAATGGGTGCATGTAGGCTTCTTTCCAACTCTTTTGGACCGGGCAAGGCACCAGGTACAAGGTATACCGGTCCTCAAACACCCACTTTCAGCAGGTGACATTAAAACGGAGGCAACCAAAATAATTGCTTTAGTGCTCTTTGTAATTTTTGAACTGTCAAGAAAAAGAATCAGTAAAGAAGCAAGATGAAAAGCCTTCTTCTTATTTTAACCATAAAAATGTTCTCCATGGAGGAGAACAGAGTAAGCACACAGTACAGCCTTGCTAATGCTGCTAAAGAAATTTTAAAAGCAAATACAAAAATTACAGTTTATGTCCTCTTATTACCTTGAAAATAGGACCTTTTATCATTGTATGCAAATATCAAACTAATGTGTCTTAACTTACACAAAGCAGGCTTTGCTGAACACATGAGCAGCACAGAATTCACTTCCAAACTCAAGCAATTTGGAAGCTTCCTTGTGACTCACTATGTCCCTTTTATTGCACTTTAGTCGCTATGCTAATCCTTTCACTTTTGCATTGAAGCTTTAAATCTCTCAAAATCTTAATTAAATTAAGATTTAATTAAAGGTAAATTAAAGGGTTCAGTGAAAAAACTCCACAGTCTTCAGTCAAGATTTTACACTTGTGATTTTTAAAAAGTAAGTAATTTTACTATGTCCTCTTAAAATATATGAAGAAACAAAAAAATATTTTTACATAATAAAATTGGAGGGGAAGGATATGGAATTATGTATTTCACCTCTTGCTAACTTTCAAGAATACTGGGGGGAAATGTTCCTCTTTAAGTCATTCCAGTTACAGAGAAAGGTTTACAGAGTTAACATGGAAAGTGATGAGCATGTAAAAACAGGGAGGCTAAAACTAAAAATGGGGATCCCAATTATACCATTTTCTACCAGAAAATGGGATATTGTAGATTTACAGGTGTGCAATTTCACATGCAAAGAAAGCATCCTTATTACTACATGGTGTTAAAAACTTTATTCAAACTCTAAATTACAGGTGTAGACACTAAAACATTTTGCTAAACTATCCAATATTTAAAACTGCCTGTGATCACAAATTAGCAAGCAGTCATTTTTCTATTAAAACTACTCAAGTTACTAGTTCAAAATTGAAAGCAACGAAGCTTCTATTCTTGGAAACCATGCTACAAAAATAACAACACAATTACAGAAGTGGTGCTTGTACTTCCCACTCATTTCAAAAATGCATTCACAGATACCCTCCATTCCGTACTATAAAAATACATGACTGATATTTTAAGAGAAGTGGAACATTTTGGCTTTTATTCCCTCTACTTTGTTACTGGTTTTGAGTCTCCATTGCCTCCTTTTGGAATGATACCATGTGCAATACAATGCTGAGTGAACTAGCTATGGCTGGCTACAACTACTCTCACCCACTGTCAATTATTCTGTCCCATCTGTCCCACCCTCATGAGCACACATTTCTGAAGGGAGTAGGAAGGCAACTATTAATTTTTTTTGATTCCTGTGCTGAGGGTCTTTCAGAGAATTTAATTTTAAATTTTTACATCTGTTTGCATCATTATTTTTTAATATCTCCCAACACATTGTAAGTGAGCACTTTCAAAAACTGCACTGGAAGGAACACCTGGATTATCTCCCATACAAAATCAATTAATATAAACCACTGCAAAGAAAGGGTTAGAGTTGAGCAAATGCCATGAGAACTCTTGGTATCTTTCATTTTTTCACTGTGAGAATTTCAAAGTGTATTTTTCAGATCTATTATTCAAGAGGCTTTGTTTCAGTGTCTTAACACAGTACAGAACAGTTTAAAAAAAATCTTAGCTGTTTCATTTTCTTTCCTTTTTTTTAATTATGTGAAAGACATGACATTATCAACCACAGAAAAAATACAACAGCAGCGAAGGTAGTGAAATAAATTGACCAACACTTTTTCTCCAGATTTTTTGCTCACCATTCTTATCACCATTCCAATCTACTCAAAATCACGCTGTGGCTCCTCATTAGTAATACTGAAACCATGATGCATCCCCAGAAGCAAGTCCACCTTAAATGATCCCAGCCAGTAACAAAGCACTGCTGGGGTGGAACGGAGCTCTGTGAAGAACAATTCAACTTGTCTCTCAAAAATGTTTTGAAGCATTCACAGATGCTGCCTGAGCCCACGTTGGTCCCACCTTTAACAGCAAGGGGAGGCCCTATAGCTGGCTGAAGGAGCTACCCTGGCACAGATCTCTAAGATTTTTGTACAGGTCACCCTCTGATGCCCCACAGGGAAGGAGCTCCGCAAAAGCAACCACTTCCCAGAAACCCCTCATGGACTGTCAGTATACACAAAGTTCCTGTTCAGCAGAAATATGGATGAAATTAGCAGATTGTTGTTAAACTGAAGGCAGCGTAGGTCTACACAAATACCTGCATCTTGCTGAACTGGCTTTTCCAGCGAGGTACACATTGCACATCCAGTGATGGGGGAATGACAATCCTGCAACCAGCAGCTCCAGCCAGCACTCATAACACACACATACCCCTCAGTATAAGGTCCCAGGCAATGCTGGAGCAAAAAGGCCAAATCCTATCTTTTTATCTTAGAGTGAGATGTCAAAAAGTGGCAGCAGAAAGTCGGTGTGAATTCTGCACAGAACAGAACATTGGATGGTAAGACAGAGACTGGCAGAAGTGTTTCAGTGTAGTATCCTGCTGTCTGCATTTCTTTAAAGGCTAGTAAAGAGGGGACAAAGAACATGCATAAAATCAATAACCATGTAGAGATCTGGATCTGTTATTTAAAAGACTAAGCTGTCTATACAGAAAGAAAATACTAGCAATTGAAAGGTGCTTAAATCTATCTGGGAAAAGCATGTCAGGAAAACAAAGACCAACAAATGCAGATGAAAATGAAAATTTGCAAATAATACTGATGAACAGCTAGGAAAAAACTCCAAGCACTGAGACTTTTCAGCCATAGACAGCTTCAACTGAAGAGATGTCAAAACAGATGTGCTAGTTCAGCTCAGGATAACCTGCTGAAATGTCATGTC
This sequence comes from Myrmophylax atrothorax, assembly GCA_026770055.1. NCBI lineage: Eukaryota > Metazoa > Chordata > Aves > Passeriformes > Thamnophilidae > Myrmophylax > Myrmophylax atrothorax. The sequence continues at coordinate 123,761,856 of JAOXXN010000395.1, forward strand.
TCATGATACACTGAAGTCCTGAGAGATGACCTGAAGGTCTCTTTTGGCTTAAATTTTATTCATCCATTATTTATTACCACAACATCCAGCCAATCAAATAAGGAATGGATGCTCAAAATAGGATTTTCAAAGCATCTCTGTTCTCTGCAATCAAACATGTCACAAAAAGTGATCCAAGGTTGCTGGCTAGATACATTCTATTAGAAAATGCAGTCTCACTTCTTGTGACTCATTAATCCATTGCCTCTTCAGCTGTATCTGTTTCCTACTCAATTTGTTTTCCTCCTTCCTTGAACTAAGCAAGCAAACATGCTCTCATTTCTTCTGAGCATTTACCAATTGTGACACCTGCTTAATAACTTTTCAGAATATTTTTGCTCCTTGCACTAAATCTATGTCTCTATATGGCCAGACTTCATGAACACAGATTTAGGCAGGGCTCTCCCCACGTGGGTGTGCCCTTCCAGCCTGCGCAGGGGAGTTTTAGGTGAGGCACAGCGTGCGCAGAACTGGCCCCACCGTTTAAGTCCTGAGGTCCATCTGCCACGGCTGAGTGAGCTTGGACAGTGACAGGGATGTCCTCAGGACTGTCACAGCACCCGGTACTAACCGGGGCTGACCCTGCTGAGCATCCGAGATGTGACGGGATGGGATGGCAGTGAAGCGTTGAACTGCAAGGGGACGGTCCCAACTGAGACTCAAACTCAGGTCCTTGGGATTCAGAGTCCAGAGTGCTCTCCATTACAGCACAGGGCTACCCAATTAAAATAAAAACATGGAGTTATTTTACTGCCTACTCTTCTGTTATGAATATGAGTCTTCACTGTGGCCAAAGTAGTTTAAAGTATTTTAGACTTTTTTTTTTTTAAGTATACCCTCGTAAATAAAAAAAGAAAAGCAAATACTGTGGTCATGGGTTATAGTATTCTGGTTAAAGATGTATCTGTTTGGTGATGCACTAGGAAAATATAAAGAAGAGAGAACAAAAAAGTTGCTTTATATAAAGCCACAGCTCTTCTATATGCAGGGTTCAAATAAGGTAGGGCATATAACTCCTGTTTTCTGCCAAAACAGCTTTTTCTTTTTGCTCAAGAGGTTTTCAATTCAGCCATTAAGTCTTAATTATCAAATTAGTGAACAACTTTTTAGAGACTAATTATCATATTAGCTAATAACTTCTTGACATTTAGACTCTTTATAACACAAAATATCTACATATCATTGTAAACCCAAACTCAGGATACAACTAGTCCTGAATTTTGGGATTAAGATGGAAATGGTGAAAGTATATACCATGGAAGTATCATTTTCACATCTAGATTGCATTTCAGTCATTAGGAGTATAAACACCTTTTCTCTCATGGAAAAGATAATTGGATCATTATTAAGAAACACAAGTGACAGTCAAATGAATTGCAAATGAGAGAGTAGTGTAAGATATTAAGTATCTCTGTGCTTCAGATCAAATGTTTTTACCTTCTGCTTCTGTGCGACGCTTTCCTGCAGCCTCTCCAATAAGAATACTGCAGGCTGTGAATTAAACACTGCTGGTTTATAACTGGAGATGTGAATCAGTATCTCTGATATGTAGCATTTGGAAACAGACCCTCTTGTACCTCATTAAACATTTTTGCTTGTTTCCTTCAAGATCACACAGGAATCTTTTCAAGAGTCTGCCATAAATTATTAGTTTCTGAAGCACTCAACTTTCATATAAATTAGCGTATATTTGATTGGTATTTATCACATTAATTAAATTACTTCAGAAATATGAATCCCTGGCAAGATTTGTACAAGGTTTTTGTAATATTTAGAAGATAATTTAAATTTATTTTTCCTGTTATTTATTGAATTAATATAGTATATTTTGTCCACTTCTTTGGAAAGCCATGTCTAAATTTCTTCTGCTAGTCTTGTTTGCATAAGTCATACTGAGATTGTTATTAATCTAGGGTTGCATTACAAAATGTAATGTTTCACTATTGCCATAATCTATGAAATAGACATGTTCAAGGAATCTGGATCAATGTATTTTTAAAACTTTAGAATTAAATCTGCACAGTTTAGCAGCAGAAACACCTAATTTCTCTGCTTTTGAAAAGAATGGGATTTTTTTTTAACTTCTTTTATCCACGTTAACTTAAATAACGGCATCAAACATCCATCTCTTTCTTATTCCTTGGCATTTGTATCATCCGCATCTAATATTACTTGCTTGTTCATACTATTTGCTTATTTCTGTATTCACAGTACATCCACCCCTTTTTTTCCTTTTGTTTGTTTGGTTGTTTTTTTGTGTTTTTTGTTTGTTTTTGTTTTGTGTGTGTTTTTGTTTGTTTGTTTGGAGTTTTTTTGTTTTGTTTTTCTTCTGTGGCTGAATATTCGAAAAGGTAATCATTGAGAGGCTACAAAAATACCAATTTTGTGCTATCCAATCAGTTGGTACAGTAGGGAATGAAATAGCAAAGATTTTTCTAAATAACATTAAATAAACCACCTTGGTCTTCTGAAAATTGCGTCCTAGCAGCACATACCAAATTTTAACCAGGGCAGTAATACTTTTGGCAAAAGTGATTTTGATGAGAATGTTGCTAAGATGAAAAGATAATGATTTTTCTAATCAACTCTCCAATGTAAACATCTTTGGAAGCAATTTAGTACTGAAGTAAGCATTATTAATTATACCAGCAAAAGTGTTTGTCACATTTAAAACTCTTCCATCAGTGTGATTTTGAAGTTTTAATTATTTTAATTCTTTTATGACTATTACAGCTTTTCCTGATATCTCACATTATCTTTATAGTAGCGGTTTCAAACCGTTAAATTGTAATACATTCAGCAAGCACTTTGAAAAGATGACTAAATGCTACAAGCAGTACTGAAGAAAATCCATGTTTCAGTAGCTTTGAGGGCAAAATGGAAACAATAAACTGTTCCAGGTAATGCACTGTAACCTATGTAACATGTAAATGTGGTGTAGCAAACTAAAACTTGAAAATATTTTACTGAAATACGAAAGTAACTGAGGAACTTAGTTTTTCTCACTTTATAATACCATATGCAGGACAAGAAATTTTTCTTTTGTATCTCATATATATAGTCTTAAGAAAAGAAAACCACACTGTGTCCAGATACTGAATTTTCACTTACTTTAACAGCAGTCAGGCATTTTTTTGTACATCCATTTGCAGAATTTGAGTTCTAGTCTTTTGACTCCAAATGAGCTTTTATCGGCTTTTTCTAATGTCTAAAGTCATGAGAATGAGTATTCTAATGAGTATTCTTAAAGTTTATTTTAAGAGAGAAATGAAATTTTTTTATGACGTGTTGCAACTTTAAGCTTTTCTGAGTAATTTCATTAAAATTTTTGGTTTGTGGTGATTTTTGGAAAGAGGAAATTAACTGTGTTTATTTCAAGGATTCATATATGTCTTAAGTGTGAGAATCTGGGATTTGTTTTTTTTTTCTTTAGAAAAAAAAAGATAAAAAAGAAAGCATATTTTTTGATTCTCATTTTCTGGATCTTGCAGACTGAAAATTCCTGTCTATGTGGTAGCCTATCTTTAATCTAAACTGTAAATTACGTTATATGAAAGTGTATTGTCTGCTAGTTAGGACATCATTCTGTGTATATGGTGGAATATGTTTTCTGCTTTATAGGCAATGCTTTAACATTTGCTAGAAAAAAGTTAATAGACACATAATCAGAAGCAGAATATTCTCTTGCAGTTGTCTTTCATGTGAGGTGTGCTTTGAGCTTTTACCCATTAAGAGTCTTCTGAATTCTGTGAAGTTTAAGCCCTTTTCTTTTGCATCTTTATTTGTTAAGGAATCCAAGCATGAGATTCTTATACTGCAGCATAAAAAGTATAATCTGTACCTGCTCAGATGTCTACAGTCCCAGAGAAACCTTTTTGCTTTCCAGTAATTGTGAAGTGATTTTTGTCATTCTTAAGCCACAGTCTCTGAATTTCATCAGAGAAATTAGATGGCCAACTTTTCTAAGCCCTTCCTGAAAAACTCCATTAAGATTTGACATTCTTTCTTGACGCTTGTTTACCTTATTAAAACAAAATGGAACAAAAATCCCAACTCCTCCAAAAAAACCCCACAACCAGAACAAATCCACAAAAAAAGTTATTTTCCGCAGGTTTTGCACATAGACATATTATTGTTAAATAGCACAATACTGTAGGAGTTAAGTTGAAAATACAATTACTTCTCCTTAATGTCTATTTATTTCCTGCAGATGAAAACCTGGATGCAATTTCTTAATTGCCTGTGTACAGTTTGGCTTCTCAAATGTGATTTCAAACACAAACCAGTGTATGAGAAGGCAAATAGCATGCAGTGTGATGGAAAGAAAAAGTCCTGGCCTAGTGTAATGTTGTTGGCATTCGTCTGTGGTCTGCATGAGGTTAGGGAAATGGTTTTATTAGTGTTCTAATATATTTTGACTCTTTCTACAATGAAATTAAATGGTCTATGACTTGTATATTTCAAACGTATAAGCAGCCGAATTTGGAGATTGTAACTGCCCATTAAGTAGTCTATATACAGATGTAAGACTCACAAGAACCAATGGAGGACTATTTATGTAAAATCTAAGCATTTAAGTTTGCATATTTTTTTACAAAAGTTTTGGAGAAAAAAGTTTTCTTCATGAATACTTAGGAACTGTTTAGTTTATCTGGGTATCAACTGCCTCTTGGGAAAAAACAAAAACAAGGGCGTGAAACAAACGTGTTTTAAGACAGTTTAAAACATTTTGTTAGGCAAAGTAATGAAAATCACATTTTAGTAAAATCTGAGGCCATATTATTTTGTTTCCTTTTGTTACTGTGAATCCTGAGAGACTAAATATTGTGTGAATATTGTAATTGCATTGAAATTATCAGGTGTATTCTGTAATAATTGCTTAGCGTGTTGGAGGAAGCTAATGTATATCCCTTGAAGTGGGAAGAAATCTTATATATTGTGCATTCTAACACTGTGGATGAAAGTGTTCAGGTGTTGCTATTTTGTCTGTCACCTTTAGTCATGCTTTATTGATATTCTGACTGAAAGGAGTACTACTTATAAATAGAGATGCTATCAGAAGCAACATTTTATAAGTATGCTGCATATTCAAACCTAGTAATGATTTTTTAAGCTGTATTTTATTTATTATTTTCAAAGCATGTTTGGAACTGTGCTGATAAGAGGTAGGATTCTGATGTGTGTTGTTTGTCACATCTGACTTAAAGAAGATTTTAGAATGCATCCAGTTACATTTAAAACAATTTTGAAGATATTTATAATTTCTATATACTTACCTTTTAAAATCTATTTCACCACTTTTACAAGACAAGCAAACTTTTGCTCAAATGAGATCCATGCTTTCTATTTCCTCATATTATTCCTTATTTCCCTACATTTAGGAAAAGCAAATCACACTATTTCTGTTGGTATATTTACTTTAACTTTCACAGCTTAAACCTAAAATTGGCTTGTTATTTACCCCCTTATTTAATGTAAAATCAGGGAATATAGAGTTTTATTTCACTTTAATCAGTGGATAATTCAAATCCTTTTAGGAAAAGCATACCTTAAAGTTGCCAGTATCATGCAAATACACTAAAATATCAATCAAAAGATAGCTTAGATGCTGAAGCTTATAGTTCCACACATTTTACAGTGCAAAATTTGTACAAATTTGTGATCATGCTTTCATACACTGAGTCTATGAATGTGTTTAACAGAAATTACATCTCATTTCAAAACATGTTAAATTTTTCAACAATTGTGTCTCTATTGCAGTGTTGAGGTACTAAAATATATATATATATATTTTTCAGAAAAACTTCTTGTCCAAGGTCATGTAGGAAATCCGTGGCAATGAAAGTAAACCGGCTTCCCTCCTCCAAACCCTATATGCACTCAGAATGGATAAAGGATACTGCTGAAGTGTACTGTCTTTTTCCACAGTGGCTTAATCACACAAAACCATCTTCAAAGTCAAAGAAACAGCATTTTCTTTGTCAAGTGATCCTTTTAAACCTTTTCCTGTTGCGAAATACAGAAAGCTTTCAATATAATTTTGAAAAGGAATAATAAAAACAGAGTATAGTCCAGATTCAGACTGTTGTATTCTAAGTCTATATAATTCTATAACTACATTACTTTGTGGAAAAGGCCATAAAGAAGAAAATTTTTCATTCATTTTTAAAGTATTGATTGAAGTGATTCAGTTTCTTAAATCCTGTTTCAGACAGAAATAAGTGGCTAAGATGTAATTTTGTCCTGCATTTGTAGGAAGAAAGCATAAGCTGTCAACCTTTAAGGAGGACTTCGAACCATCTCTGTACCTTTGAAATCCATAACAGAATCTGAAAGAGGATTATCAGTGCAGTGCATAGCATGCTTGATTAGGGCTAAAATGCCTTCAGCCAGCAGCCTTGATCAGTCAGTGTAGCACAGCACCTACCATGACTCCTGCTCTTAGTACCTTACATGCCATGTCAGTGATATCAATTTTTTTTGGATGAGTCTCTTCAATGCCTTCTGGCTATACCTCTATTTGGAGAAGCATGGTCCCTTCACTCTTGGAAGCCCTCACTTCCATCTCTGTAAATATCTATGGTATACTATCATCCATTGAACTTTCATTGAGCTTCTGAGTTACTCTCCTCTTCATATAGTAGCCCTGTTGCAAAATCATTTGCTTTGATTACCAAATGGCCCATTTTAAAATTGGAATATATCAGATATAAACATATATTTTAATAGTGTAATACCTTACAGAATTTCTTGAATTCTGTCTTAAGACACCTTAGGAAAGTTGCTTATCACAGGTACCAGTTACTCCTTTCTCACTTTTTTTTTTTGTCTGAGAGTTCATGTTTTCTGAATGGGAAATAATCAAAATAAGAGATTTCTATTTCTCACAGCAGGATTAGATCTGGGCACCATAGTTATCCTTAATTCAACGTATTGATCTGAGGTGAGGAAGAAGAAATAAAATATTTTCAACTGTATAGAACTTTACATAAAGTAAAATTTAAATATATTTGTATACTTTCAAAATACAATTATGGGAAGAAAAGTTATTGGGCAATGTTATTTTCTCCAGGCTCTCAGTCACATTTTTCATGTTGCTTAAGATAGGGAATTACATTATTATATTGAAAAAGTTACTGTATCATTAAACAAATAGTGTTGTGTTCATGTCATATGTGACTGATACTAGTTTATATAATGTATTAATAAAAGCCTACATAACCATTGGTAAATTTGTGCAGATTGGTGCATGATAATGATAGTATGGCTAAAATGTTAAAAAAATTGATCTATTTATAATGTGTGTGTGTATGTGCAAGACCTCTATCAAGTTTGTTTGATACTAGAAAGAAAAGAAACTTAACTTTATATCTTCATGAAAGAAAGCCAGACAAAATTAAAACTATGATTAATGTTATTGTTTCCATAATTTTGTTCATGTGAAAAATGTTTTATTTGAATTACTTTGTTTATCTTGATGTTTGAAAACCATGCAAGTTTTAATTCTGTGTATATAATTGTTACACTTGCAATGTTATTAAAAGCCAGTTATTTCAGAGTAAATAATTTCAACTCCATTTCAACTGATTTGATAGCTTATGATCTGAAGTAATGTTGCCCTCTCTTATATGTTTAAAAGTTTAATTTTTCAGAGCGCACAGATTGAAAAATAGCCTGTAGCTGTAATTAAATAGCATTCTTTTCTACCGAAACAAACCTGTGACTATACTAGAAACAAAAGAGTTCTTTGGTTTAGTATTAGCCAGATTTGCTATTTGCTTGTTTATAGTCTTACTCGGTGTTGTGGGTTCACCTTGGCAGGCCTGGATTTGGGTTCTAAAGTTTGGACTAGGCCTGGAATTGTCGGGTGACTTGAGCTGGGCTGGGCT
>JAOXXN010000395.1:123790611-123813131 GCA_026770055.1 Myrmophylax atrothorax
GTAGCAAAATCTGTATTTTTTTAGAAGACATGCAATTCTCCACACGTTTGTATCCAAAACGTAAGAAACCACCTGTTTACAGGACCACATGCAGCATTTCTATCTTAGCATTCAGAAATACTTGTTGTATTTGTTGAAATATTGGGCAATGTTTAACTCTAGCAACTGGCTGAGGAAGACAATGACATAATTACATACTACTATGTAATACGGTACATGTATTAAAGTATTAACCCTTCTAGCTTATTCTTAGAAATCTTAAGCAAGGACAAAAGCATTTAAACACTAAGGAAGGCAGTGTTGAGGTCTTTTCACCGTAAAGCAGAGGAGAAGAATCCTGCTGACACCCTCCATTACATCACAGTTCTACAAACTGGCACAAGCAGAGGTAGATGCTTCACTAGCTGCAAGCTGCTCTGCAGTCTGACTGCCAGAAAACAGATGCTGAGAAGCCATAGCAACATTTATGCCATTTATCAGAAGAGTCCTGTGCAATTATAAAATTTCAGCCAGGAACAATGATGTTTCCTGGTTAAAACACAGAAATTATAAATTCAGTTACTTCCTACTTCTGCCAAAAAAAGTCCGTGTTCATGAGCATCTTACAATTTCCATGTTGTATTTTTTTTCATAAAATGAGAATAATTATTATAGCAGGGAATGTTGAAAAACATGTTTCCTTAATATTTACAACATTCTTCTTAAGGATTCCAATGTCAGTGACAGAAATTTGTAAGAGAGAAATCTTACTGACAGTTATTCATACAAACTAGGATATGCAATAGGCTGTTTCCCCTACAGTGTCATCAACCCTTCAGATGAGCCTAAGATCATAAATAAGAGCAGGTATTTCATTTTGGGGATGCACAAAACAGGCAAGGTGATATAATTCCTACTCTAAAAAGCCTAGGAACATATTTTTAAAGAAAAATTGAGCTTAAAACAGCAGGATGGAGGGACAAGTAAAGATGAAAACCAGACCAGGATGTTATTCAGAACATATTTCAAAAAGTTCAGCTCATGTTAACTCAGAACAATTTTAAACTAAATAAATGTGGACTGAGGTTCAGAGGCATTATCCATTCCATGAAGAGGTTACAATTAAAATAGTAGCAAAAAAAAATAAATTCTAAGACCAGACAATAAAAGAAAGGAACAAAAAAGTAAAAGACAAGGATAGAAAAAACTCCCCAATTTGTTCTGCAGTCAGGGTAGCTGGGCACATGTCTTTAGGGTTCCTATGAATGTGCATCCATGTGTTTCTGTACTGCAGTCTCTGCTGGTCTAATTCAACCTAAACATTCAACAATTCACCCCACAGGCCAGTGAGCTCTCCCTACCCCCCTCTCCTTAGCTTTCTTCGTGGTGGGAAAATACCCTTGGACAGGAGTACTACTCTCAGGGGGTTTGGCCAAGTGGAAGCAGTGACTGCAGGTTGTATCTTGTACCTGGCTGTGAGACTTGGTGGGTGCTGCCACATTTCATCTCCTGGATCCCTGCCCTCAATGCAAGCCAAGCAGCTAAACGTTTAAGCAAGTGAAAAGGCTTTTAACCTTCAAATGCAGTTTGCTTTCTTACAGAAAGCTTAGAAAGGAGGGAATGCTGATCTAGTTTATGCAGTTTTAAAAGCAATTTGGAAAAGAGTTGGATTTTCAGGAAATATTTCAGGGCGCGATGGAGTCACAGTTTGCAGTGAGACACTGCCTGTCCCAGGGGAAAGCAGGAGGGATCCAATGCTTTTATCTACAACAAACTTGCTCAATTTGGCTTGTGCTCAGTGTGCTGGCGAGGCAGGCTGGCTCTCCTCGCACAACGGCACTTGTGTCTTCCCAAGGCTCCTCAAGTTCCCACCAAGCTCTTACTCCACGGGAGAGAACAGCAGTGTACTTGTTTGCTTCAACATACTTTTTCATTAGAGAAGAAATGTTGGTTTCAGGGGACATTTCAAAAATAATTATGTACAACAAAAGAATCCCTTCAGTCTGGGATTACTACCTATGAAAACTTTAAATTTTACTTAAACATGCCAAAACACAGACCATGCAGAATATGGTAATACCAGATACAACGCTTAGATTACAAATCAAAATCCAAAATCAAAACTATGTCTGTGAAAAAAGCACAGTTGAAAAAAGAAAGTTGAAATCTAATAAATAAATAAAGTACTAAAACACACAAATGCAAAATCAGAATCAAAATGTTAGAGCCTAAATAAAAAATTTTTCATAATATTTTGGATGCCATCCTTCACCAGCCCCCCTACTATATCTTCTTCAATTCCAACATATGTTTGTGTCTCTGCTTGAGATAATTTTTGATAGCAGGCAAACTAATTAAACATTCTTTAGAAGCCACAGGGCTGAAGTCACTGTGCAGTGACTAAACACTGCAGCTGTCAGGAGAGGCAAAGTGGGTTCCCATCCTAATCCTGCGCTGACCTCGGAGCCGAGCCTGAGAACCTGTCAGAAAGGTGCTCTCACAGCTCAAGACAGCAAACAGCAGCTGCTTATGCTCAGCAGGCTGCAGCCTGTCCTTTTTTTCCCCTCTTTTATTCTTTTTTTATTTTTTTCTCCCTTTTAGTTTTTTACTGTCACTCTGGATACACACTCCACAGCACTCGTGTATGCACATCCTTGCTCCTGGTGAGAAAGAGCTGCGTGTGAGCTCAGTTTTTGACATGCTCAAGCCCAGATCGAGATGAAACCCAATGTCCTCTAGTCAAACTGTGGGCAGAAAACCTGCACCCACTTCGTGCGTGGGACAAGAAGCATGAAAGATATATTGAAAGGTATTTCCAAAGCCAATTAAATGCAGGTATTTGAAAATGTTAATTCTTTTATGAAATTAACAACAGTATTAAGCTTTTTTCCCCTTGAAAGTTAAGAGAAAATTAATTTGAAAAATATATCAATAATACAAGCAAAAGGGAAAAAGAGCTTCTTAGTAATACTAAGTTAGTTGCTAAAGCATAAACATGCGGCAGAGTATCAACATATCTTTAATTTGAAGGTGTGATTTTTTTAAAATGCAAGGTAGAAGGCAGAGAGAAAGCAATTGTTTTTAAATATTTTAACTGAGATGCAGTGCAGATATATTATTAACTCACAGTGAAAAACCTGAAAAACAACAGATTCAAAGGAGATGAAAAACCTGAATAATGCCTTTGAATTAGACATTCATTCAGACAAACAGACCTCAGTGATTCAGCTTGGTATGGTCTGTCCACAAAGGCTTAAATTACTAAGTTGACTTGAGGACAGCTGTGTTCTCCCTGAAGATCAATAAAGGAGGTGGCTTGTCAGCGGTGACAATACTCTTGTCACCATGCATTTATTCCAGTTTGCTTTTCATGGCACCTTAGACCAATCTAAGTTTCTAAGATAAACAAGAATGAAAAAGCGATGACTGTTTATGAAAAGCTAATTCTGAAAGCAAGAGACCAAAAAAGGATGCTTTTTTTCAGGAGTTACTAAAATACAATTTAAAGAATTACTCACCATCTCAGTATTACTCAGCACAGCCTCATCAATTTTGCTTCCACTGCAAGGTCTAGTTCTTGTCACAGGTATTCAAAATCTTCCTCTGATACCAAAAGCCCATCCTTCCACCACTAACTAAACAAGTTTCCTCTAGTTCAATCACAGAATCATAAAAAGGTTTGGGTTGGAAGTAACCTGAAAGGTCATCTAGTTCTAACCTTTCTGCCATGGGCAGGGACATCTCCCACCAGAGCAGGTTGCTCAAAGCCCCATCCAGCCTGGCCTTGAACAGATCCAGGGATGGGGCATCACAACCTCTCTGGAAAAGTTGTTCCAGTGCCTCACCACCCTCATAGGAAAGAATTTCTTCCTAATAGCCAATGAAACCTACTATCCTTGAGCTTAAAGCCACTCCCCCTGGTCCTATCAATCCCCTTGTAAACAGTCCCTCTACAGCCTTCTTGTAGCTGCCTTTAAGTACTGGAAGGTTCTATAAGGTCTCTTTGGAGCATTCTCTTCTCCAGGCTCAACAACCTCAAGTCTCTCAGTTTGTCTTCACAGGAGAAGTGCTGGAGTCCTCTGATCATATTTATGGCCTTCCTCTGGACCTGCTCCAACAGGTCCAGGAAACATTGAATGCATAAGGAAACACTGAACAAGCCTAAAGGTTTTTCAATCCAGCTTTTGCAAATTTGACCCATGTATTTCCTAGGTTTGTACCAGTGGGGCATTTTGTGACTAGAAGACTCAATATTTGTTTCAGTGAAGGAAAACTTAATTACAGATAGCAAAGTTCCAATTGCACTGAAGTCTCACAAAAAACTTAAAACTTGTAATATCTAAGACCAAGATATTGAAAAAAATGTCATGTCATGATTGATACTGGTCTGAGCTCAGAAACAAATACCTCTTATCTAGCCAAGCAGGGTTACTGCCTTTTTCTGAACTCCTTTTCAGACACTGCTTTCTTACTGTTTTTCAAAGGAACATGACAAATGTAACTTAGATGACAGAACAGTTAGACCTCCTCTAAGTGCCGGGAATCGAAGAGAATGCTTGAATTTCACCAACTCCTGTACAAAGCATAGTCTTGCTAATTTCTGGGACTTCAACAAGCCACCCAAAAACTCAGTTTCCCAACTGTCAGGAGAATAGGAGAGAGGTGAGTTACAGGCACTTGGCAACAGCACCATCACTCCTCCAGGCATCAAACCACCCTTCAGAAAACAACAGTTAAAAGTTCCTTGGCAAAACAGGTTACCAGGAACTCACCAAATCTCTCCTTTGATCAGCACACTGGTTTATGAAACACACCATTGTATTAGAAGATATTCATCCCTCGGACTTAGAGGTACCTCAAGACACAAGACTTTATTATATGTATTAGAGATCTTCTAGTGGCCAGAATTCGGTTATTTAAAGGTATTCTTGACACTGAAGCACATGGATTTATTTATTCTCAAATCAAAACTTAAGTCTTCAAGACATAGGCTCTGCAAAGGGTGCCTGACTGCACAGAACCACCCCATGGCACACCTCTGTGTCTCAGTGCAAGCTGCATTCCTTCAGCTGGGGCTCCTTCTAGGAAGAAAACTTAACAAACGAGATATAAATTAAACTCTGTAAAAAACAAAATTCCGTATGAAATTTTACCCCTGGGAAAAAGAAAGAGAAGCAAGAGGATTGCATGTGACAGGTGTTAGCCATGCCTCTTGTGGCATTACGGGAATGTGTGCACGTACACGGCAAAGGATGCAGGAGATGGGACCCAATAAAGTAAAACTCCATCAACCCTAATCTACAGAAGGATGTGGCCAAAACGTTGCTTTTAAACTTTGAAGTGCAGTTGGTATCATTATTCCATCATACTTAACTAATACACAAAGTGCCCAAAACCTTAAGGGAATAGGTTTATGAGCTATGAGCAGCTGAGCTGGGATGCACTGACCATACAACATAAGGCTCACAATTATAAACAGCCTGCAAAATACCTGATAAAACTCTGTGTGAGAAGTTTTAGGCTTGATAACATGAGTGTGCACAGATGAGCTCTTTTAAATAAAAAGTTTTTCTTGCCCCAAGTGAGAATCTTGAGTCAGTACACAGTTTGTTTCCAACCAGAGATTTTTAACAGCCTCATTATTAGCTGAATTAAAGGATGCTTTTCTCATGAATCAAAATTTTTACTGTAAAAATGTATCTTTTTATTTTCTTAGATGTCACCTGGTTTATTAAAAAGAATATTGCAGAAAAATTTTATAATTTTGTCAGTACACATCATATAGTTCACTATATAATTAAAACTTTCTACTATTACTAAAGTTGGCTATAAAGCAACCTTCTGCAAAATGCCTAAAAGTTGTACTTTCAAATCAAGAAAAGATGAGTACCAGAATAGGAGATAATGCTGTTAGGGAAATAACTGATTGATAAAATGGGATAGATATTTGCTATATTGCCAACTGCACCAGGTATTTGCCTTCTGAGACAGGCTGTACCACTCCTCACAGAACTACAATCATGTGCCAGTGTACACCAGACAGGTGTGAACTTCACATGCAGGTAAAACAAAAGCATCTTTATGAGCAGCACTTCTGCAATCATATCCTTCTATCAGCTGCAGGATGCAAGAAGCTAAAATAAACTACTCATGAAGAAGCAGCCACGCTGCTACATCGCATGCTACACGCACTAACTGCCAATTTGTACAGTCAGAAAGTTTTGAGGACACTTAATATTTTAAGGGGGGAAAATAACTGGCTTGGGGGGATACACGCAGTATCTGGGGTGGATCTTTGCAGAATTAAACCTTCTCAAACTTCATTTTCTATTTATGGTATTGAATGGTTAATTACATTTTAACTGTCTTCCTCATCAAACAATAGGAACTCCTTATTGCATATCACACGGAAACAGGGCAGTGTTCTTACCCTCCATCTCCTGGCTCTGCAGCAGCAGTTGACCGAGACTTCCAGAATACTCTCACTGCAGATAAGCCAGCAAGGAAGAGCAAGGAACAAGACACAAAGGCTTTATCCTACACCCCTTAATATTAATATTTGATGAAGTTGTGTCTATAATGGAATGAAAGCAGACATAACAGAACCAGAAATAATCTTGGAACTAATCAGACAGAAAATATAAGGTGATGACCTGGGCTTTATGACTTCAAAGAATTCATTGCTTTAATCGTACTCATTTCTTCTGAGTAAATTTACTCCAGACTGTGTATCTGTTAAGAATGTTAATTGACTAAATCATAACTCTTACTATCCTTGATTTATATTGCTGATATAACATTACTGACCTCACAGCTTATGATGTGCCATATTCTGGAGTCCTTCTACTTGATCCAAGTGTTAATTTAACAATTACCTTCAAAATAATCCCACACAGGGAGCCCACCACAAGGGCTGGTACCCAATCTCTTACTGACAGATCTAATAACCAGTACATGAAGTTCTTCTAAAAAGCTGGTAACAAATTAAAAGTTGCAGCTACATATTTGCACTCTTGCAGGTCTGTGAGAGACAGACATACTGCAGCACACAGGCTACTGCAGAGCAGAGCTTTAGAACATGGGTTGATGGACAGGCTGCGCTAAAGTTGCAGCCAGTGGATAAACAATGTGATTTCACTTATCCAACAACCTCTGAAGTGCTGTATGATCAAATATCCAGCAGAGACAACAGGACTGCTCCAAAGAAACTGCTTCTCTGGCTTCCCTACTCCCGTATCACACAACACTGCTCAAACTGCAAACAAGCATGGCCCAGGTGCAAGACAAAGGTTACTTTTAAAGCACACTGGCAATGTCTGCCAGCATTTATGTTCTTTTAAGTTTTCACATATCTCATTTTCCACTCACTGGATTTGCCTCAAATCTCATTTTCCTCTTTCCTAGCCCAGGGCACTGGTTACCTTTTAATACTAGCACAGTCTGTCCAAATGCTGTCCAAGATCCACTCCAGCTTCTACATGGGAAGGAGAGGCAGTCATTAAGATTCCCTCCTGCCTGTCTTTCCAGTAGAAAAACTAAGAGACTGTGTAACTGGGATTAGATGGTTTGGTGCAAGGCTGAAACAACAGATCTGTATCACTTCAAAACAGTTTACTTGAAATTGCAGAGGTTTTTAGAGGGTCTCTTCCAAGGAGATCACAAAAAACCCCACTGCACACAGAACACCACAACAAGCTGTCACGGAACAAGATAACCATCACATCAACAAATAGGAAAGACATAAATAAAACCAGGAAAAAAGTGGTCCATTTTCTCAATAAAGGGAAATCATCAGTCAAGTGCCACCTGAATGTAATACTTCAATCTGTACACAAACTGCCTCTATTTAAAATCTGTAAGAAGGTTATACTATTTACATTAATAAAAATAATGCTAGTCACAAAGAGCTGTATCAGCACCTCACAGAGTAGTGGCAATGGGACATAAAGTGATAAATGAAATTCACCACAGGTAAGTGAAGCAGTGCACATTGAGGGAAAAATATCCAGATTTCATGTGCACACTCAAGTACTTCCTGCTGCTCAGGAAGAAGATTGTGGGCTTACAAGGCATGATTTTAAAGAAAACATCTGCCTCAGACTCTGCTGCATTCAAAAACCAAACTGAGCATTTGCTTTTACCTAAGAAAAAGAAAACTAAACCAAAAATATTTTATGCTGTTGCATAAAATAATGGCCTTAAAACCTGCCTTCTTATACTCTCTGCTGCAAAAAGAATATAGTTAAACTTCCAAGTGTGTAGAGAACACTGGAAAAAACATCTGGGACTGTTCAGCCTCAAAAAGAAAGGACTGAACGGTATGACCAGTCCCCCCTGACCCTGACCCCTGGTAAACCTCAAGTTTGTGTGACAAACAGGAATGCACTGAGTCTTGAGTCACAGAAAGCACCAAGTGAGTAAAATGGCTCATTGTTGCTTCTAATGCAGGAATAAGTGGGCATTGGAATGGTAAGCTAAGAAAAAAATAACTTCATTTATTACACAGGCTGTGATACTCTGCCACAAGTTATTGCAGGTGCTGAAACAGTTGACAAAAGTTCAAGGAGTATTTACTGGGGCAGGGGAGACCAGTGAAGGGCTATTAACCACAAGGACACTATCTCTTACTCTGGCAGCCCCTCCAGCCACAAGCAGATGGAAGCTGAACAAAAGCACTGGCCTGCTATTGCCCTGTCCATAAACCTCCCCCAGACACTGGCTGCTGCTGGAGACTGGATACTGCAAGAGGTACTGCTGTCTTACCCAAAACAGCTATTTTCAAATTCTTGTTTCTGCCACAAGAAGCCACAGGCACCTCAAATGAGAGGCTCTCAGGGTAGGCAATCAGCTCCTAGGCAAGCTGGAGAGAGGCAGATGTGACAGCTCAGCTGGGACTTCCTTCATTTCCTCTCAATCCTGTGTTCTGCATCCATTCAAAACACCTTAAAAACCTTAATTATTTTCAAATAATCCCAGACACGAGTGAAATAGCTGTCACTGATTAAAGGGAAGCAAAGTCTTTAAAAGTTACCCTTTTACTTCAACCAAAATATTCAAAGACTAGGAATCTCATCACTTACCTGGAAAAAACCAGTCATTGAAAAATGAAAACACAGATGCCCTGGAAACTTTCAGTTGTTCAAACAAAAATGAAAAGGTTCTAAAAATCACTCGTATAAAAATACTGATGTAAAAATTAAGTCTGAATCTAAACTGAAGGTAATTCAGCAAAAAGTTTTTCTTTCTTCTCACCAGGAATGCAACTTTGCTTTAACTGGTTAATTTTTTTTAAACAATTTAAATTTTTTATACTTGTACAGCCTTTTTCATTTGAAGTGATAAAAACCTAAAGAAGTGACTGAAAAATGCATGCTGAACAAACTTATTCTTTTCATGTATTCATACCTATTAAAATGCATGCAACTGACTCAGCATTTGTTTTAACATGATTTAGTCAAAACCAAGAGATCCTACATTGAAAATTTTCTGTAGCTCTACAGGTGTAGATAAAAGAGTTTTTCCACAGTTAACCCTTTCCTCTGAGAGAAACCCTCGACAACATACTTTATTCACCAAAAACACGTTCCTGACATTCATCTGACAAGGCAGAAGGTCACACACAGTATCAGTGCTCCAATAAACTAAAACCCTGCTCACAGAGCAGCCTGAAAGGCCACAAGTGTCTTTTGACCAGTGACTGTCTGTCCCGATGGGCAGGATATCACAGATACACCATGACAGTGGTGGCTATGGGGCTCTTCCCAACAAAATGAAGGCAGGCCAAAGCCACCTTCCCAACTCAACCCATTTTACAACACCTGAGATTTGTTCCTGGCCTAGGAAATCCTCTTTACCAAAGAACAGACTCGCTGGTTTCTCAGACAACCAGAGATGGAGAGGAAGGATGGAGAAGTGAGCTATATGAATCACCAACATGGGAAGGGTGAAAAAAATCATCATGGCTCAAAATAACAACATTGATCAAAACTGTCCCCTTATATTTACCTAGCAAAGTTAATCCTTATTACTTTTTTTGGGGTGGGTCAAGTGGACACAGATGATTTTCTTTCCTCACCCATAGCTCCATAACTACAGTAACATCAAGGTTTTACTCTGCAGAATCACTGCCTACCATTTGATCCCCACCTCTGAGTATCTCCCACACTTTGTAACTGTACCTTCTGATTGCCAATATTTTTTAGACCCCTTCTCCAACTTGTCAACTTAATTTTGAAAACTAAAGCTGTATTACAGCTTAAAGGAACCTGAAAATGGATAAGCAGCCTCTCTCAGCTGGGCACCACCTACACATTTAATGAGCACACTCAGTATTCCATCACCTTGACCAATAATGAAAATACTGATAGCTACCATCAAACCAAGGCAGTGTCTTGTGGCAGCAAACTCAATGAATCTTTTCATTCAGACCATGAACTATCTATTGACCACAACATGCTACGGTTTTAAAATGAGTTTCGCATGTATTGTATAGCTCCTGCCCTCCTAATTTGCTATCAGATGGCCACTGTGATGGCACAAACACACTTGATGTCAAGCTTTTGACATGTACTGTTTCCCTTCTGTCTGCAAAACATGTTGACACTCAACATTGAAAATAGAGTGAAAACGTGTACTATATACTTAATTCTCAAATAATTTAACTATGGAATTTTTCACTGTAAATATTCATTATATGTTCCAATATGTATTTTCTTATGATAAATCTTTATCATCAGCAGCTCTCTCATAAAACAAATGTCTCAGACAACTGGGTCAAACAGTTATTTATACAAGTGTCTAAATACAAATTTACATAGACCTGCTACATTCGTTAGAATAAACAAACACACATGCAAACAGTTTACAGAAATATAATTTAAATATGGACTTTTCTATTCCTATCTAAAACAATTGCACAAACATAGGGAAAAGCAGACAGATCATTGACTATCCAAATATTTCTCCTAGAAAACATATGCAGAAAATGTAAACACACAACTTGTGCAGTAAAATTAACTTGGAAGTAGTTGCATGTACCAAGACCAATCTGGTCAGAGGAAAACACATCCATGGCCAAGGACACTGTCAGAAGGAATTAACTCACGTCTTCACTAGGCAAGGAAGCGACACTTCAATTATCCATGGCATACAACTCAGTGCCCACACAAGAAGAGTTGGCTGTCTCAGAGACATAATACAGACTGATAAATCCAAGCAGCTCAATTCCTTAAACTCCCATCAGGTGCACATACTAGGAAATCTTCCATAGGACCCAGAATTCTATACTATCTGTGCTTATTATGAATTAAGGGAGATCACCTTTTTCAAGCAGGTGACTCTTCTTCATGCAGTAAGACCTGAACAGGTGATGTTCCCCACAATGAAAGTCCTCATCTGAAGCTGCCAGTGTTGTTACTGAATGTTATGGGAACAGCGCCTTTTTTTTTTGCTTTGCAGGATGGACCATCACTGCTAGAAAATTCTGATGGGTTCCTCTGAAGTCATGCTTAATCCCAGGCAAAAAGTCACATCTGTGAGCAGAAACCACAGAACAGGAGATGGTCCTTTACAGGACCATTACCATCTTACTCCAAGTGGGTTTTTACCAGAACAAGCTGCAGATTGTAATTCACAGCTGTTTTTTTAGATTTATCTCTATATAACAAAAACCTTCTAATACAGGTCCATAATGGCACCCACCAGCCAGACACACACATAGCCAGCACAAGCCTTGCTACTCTGCTGTCACTCAGTAGGCAAGGGTAGAGTTAGAAGTACAGAAAAACTCCAGTGAGGTGTTAAAGTAACAGATTATTGTTATGCACACAACTGGCATGGATTAAGTGACCATTTGGTGACTAACTAATTAGCAGGACTTGCACTCTGCTGGGACCTGCAAGCCTCCTCTGATGTGATGTACTACGTAACGCAGAGTCCCAGTGAAGTCAATAGTGGCTACCAGGAGATTTAAAGATATAGCCAAGTGTGGTTTTGATTCAGTCTTGTTACTTATTATTAAATATTAATACCAGTAAAGGCTATTTTAGGTAGTGTGGGTTTGTACAGTTAGACTTCAATGCATTATTGATGTTGTTGTAGCTAAAAGGAGGTAACTCTAGGGCCTTCCCAGACTGGACTTAGGTGTTTCATTTCCACTGAAATTCCATGACAGAAGAGCTCAACTACTGTTGGTACCTCTGGAAATGCCCTCTAACTTACAACACATTTTTCTTCTCTTCAAATACAGGTATGGGACATTTCAACATTAGCACAGGCACCAAGATGCAGTCTTACAAATTCTGGGTTTTAAATTGTAGAACTTGTACAGACACCAGCTAGAGAAGTACCTCTCTGAATACATGCCTCTACAGACACAATGTTGTCAGCTCAATTTTATCCCAAGTCTGTATCTATGTATATCTCTGTATTGTAAGATCCAGCAACCTAGTCCTGAAATTGTAAGTAGTTTCATTATTTCATTTTTAAGTAACAGGTTTGGTGTTTTGTTTTACATTTAATCTGTATCATCCATCCTATGACAATACAGGATTAATTGGGCAACTTGGTATTTTATTTTTCCCACCAGGATGGCAAATAGGTCATAACCTTGGGAAAGAAGTATCTATTAATAATTCTTACATGCAAACTATCCTCATTCTTCAAAAACATGCAGTAATTCCCTATTTGAAAAGCATTACTAGAGGCCATAAATGTTTTAAAATCTTCTCAGCCTGAAACTTCCAATTCTCCCATTTTCCTATTTTAAGGCAAGTATTGCCCTCATTCTTTAGAGTGTTTAAAACCAGATTTGCTCTGCAGTTTAACTCACCCTAACTTCAACTGCAGGCCACTATGTGCAGCGAGTCACTGAAAAGCTACTTTTACTGACAGGTATCTCCCCCCTTGTGACATCCCCACATCCTTTCTTTTGAAGTCTACAATGGTGAAGTGGGATGGGAAAATGCTTGGCTGCTTTGTTTCAGGTCTGAGCAGCATCTTGCTTTCCCACAACAGGTAGGCACAGGCAGAGAATGCTGCTGAATGCGGCAGACCTCGCCAGAGGATCAAGCCGCCAGTTACTGCTGCTGTCTCAGGCACTGTGTACTTTCTACTGACCATGGCTCCTTGCCAAGCTCTAATTAAGATACTTCAGCGTGTCAGGGAGTTAACCCTCTGCTGCACATACCTTCTCCAGAAGCACTAAGGTATAAGCATATTCTTTCTAAAAGCACCAGAGCCGCTTTCCCAACACTGGTTCTGAATGATTTTCAAGTCCTTCACGTTTTTACCTCACCAATTCTACAAATGAAGATGAAATAAAAAGGTAGTTGGCATTATAAATTTTAGAAGCATTTCTAAAAGTGAATAAGCATTCCTCCTGCATGAATTTGGTGGGTATTGCCATGTCTATTTTCTTTCAAAGAAAAATATCTCAATTTGTCAAAGAGCAGAAATTCCTTTAAAAAATAAAGCAAGAGGCTGCTGAAAATTCTTTACAAATAGTTCTTTGTCTTATTCTTGAAGGCTGTAGAGCAAAAATGTTATAAGGGAAACAAGGAATTCTTAAGAATCCAGAGCTCCATTTTTATTTCACAGGAGATCAAACATAAATGCAACATTTGCTGATCTATCAATACTATCTATTGGTCTTATGCAAAGAACAAACCACTGAACTGAATGAGGGGAAGCTGTGACAATAGTCAGAAGGGGTAAAAGGAAGTCCATGTTGAGACTGTTTGCATCGATTGTAAGCTGTATTTTCTTGTTCAAAACCCCTGTTTAGCCACTGCATCCTGTCTGTACACGGAAATCTTCCCTAATGAAAAGCAATATAAGTCACAATGTGACTGAGAGACAAACTAAGTTAATTTCATTCTAGTAATTGGGGAGGAAAAATAATCTTAACTTGAATGTGAGAAATGTCTTCATGCAATAAAACCAGTAAGAAAAAAGCAAACTTGTAAAGAGTTAAAAAAACAGAAAATGTAGCTGACCAGCCAGTTGCCCTCTTGTTGCAGAGTAAAACAAGGCATTTGTAATGGAGCCCTTGATTACTTCAGGGCAACAAAAATATGGACTTTACAGAGTCTAAATGAAGTAAATTGTAAGCCAGTCCCACTCTTTTGCTCTCACTGTGCATTGTGCCTGGTGGCATGAAAACCAGAGCTGTCTTCCAAAGCCATTACTGATCTGATCTTGGTTGAAGAGAAGTTGTCCTTTTTTTGAAAGTAAATTCTTTACTTTAGACAGTATGTTAACAACTAAAATATCCAATTGTCCCTATAGCTGTGTTTCTGTAAAGCAACACTTTAGTTCTTCATTTTGACATATCCAGAAACCTCTATGTTACACAAACATGCTCTTAATATTGTCTCAGTATTAGATGATACCGCACATTTTTAAACTGAAATAAATGAGCTGCTTCATGGGCTTAAGAATTTATTTTTTCAATTTAGTAAGAATAATTTCAAATGTTTTGTGCTATTCCAGTTCTCTGATGAAATAAATACACTTTTTACAAACATTGAGAAAATTATTGTAAGGAAAAATGTTAACTTTCAGCTGGATAGATAGTTCACAGAACCACAAAGTCTTTCCCATAGGCTGTACAGAGACAAATCTCAAAGGAACAGTGGTGACAGGTAAGCCTTCATCTACAGGTATAACCATTCATATGCTTCACTGCCATATTTTCTTTATCACTGCAATCCACAAACTCTATTTATTGGAAAAGGGCTGTCCCACTTGGTGCTATTGGAACATCATTTGCAGTACTCAAAGGATATATCCTCAAATATATTTTTAGAAAGGTTATTTAAGTTTCCACAGAATTCTTTTGAACTTGCAAGGGCAATGTGTGCCAAGGATGCTGTTGTTTTTACTCATAGGTTATGATATCCTGGGGCCCTTTGTTGAAACAAGCCAAACAATTTCTCTTAGAAACCTGTTTTCTTTTTGACTCACACTTCATTCTCCTTCTAAGAAAGGCATATGAATTAAGCCCATTTACATTATTGCTACATATGCATCATATATAAACTGCACATATATGCACTGTATTTAAGGCTGACTTTACCAGTAAGTGTATCAGCTTCAGAAAGAATACTATTGATTTCCATTTCAAATGCATGGATACCAATGGATGGATAGTACTGTTGCATTGTGAATAGTCTCACAAACCCTAACTCATATCAAACTAAAATAGAAAAAGAAATGTATTCATCTAATAACCTAATCCTTCACAAAACAAGTCTATTTTAAAAAATCAAGCAGAAACCTTTGTAAAAGGTATAATAAATTACTGTAAGTTGTTCAGGCAATGCAATGTGCTACTGTGAACGGTAAGTGCCGGGTCCTGCACTTTGGCCACAACAACCCCATGCAGCACTACAGGCTGGGGACAGAGTGGCTGGAGAGCAGCCAGGCAGAAAGGGACGTGGCGGTACTAATTGACAGGAAGCTCAACATGAGCCAACAGTGTGCCCAGATGGCCAAGAAGGCCAATGGGATCCTGACCTTATCAATGTCTACAACTACCTGAAGGGAAGTTCTAGTCAGGTGGGGGTTGGTCTCTTCTTCCAGGCAGTCAGCAATAGGACAAGGGGGCACGGGCTCAAGCTCTGCCAGGGGAAATTTAAGTCAGATATCAGAAAAAAATTCTTTCCAGAAAGAGTGATCAGGCATTGGAAGGGGCTGCCCAGAGAGGTGGTGGATTCACCATCCCTGGAGATTTTTTAAACTGAGATTGGACATGGCACTGAGTGCCATGATCTAATAAATGGACTAGAATTGGACCAAGGGTTGGACTTGATGATCTCAGAGGTCTTTTCCAACCCAATTGATTCTATGATTTTACTTTGGAAAAATGGAAATAATTTGGGATTATGTTATTGGTATATAAACTATTTGTATGTCTATCTGATAAATATAAACAATGTACAGAGAAGTAAATTAATTTGTACTTACATTACCATAAAGCAACAATTCCTGGAACTACAATGAATATTGATCAATTACTTATGAATGTGGATTCAGGATGCAGAAATCAATGTTGTGTTTTCATGATAGGTTGATGATAATTTAAAAAAATTCCCAAATAAAGATTTAGTCAGAGTGAATTTACTATTTAAGCTACTTTATTTGAAAAATACATCTTTTTGTTGGGATTACTAATTTGGTTTCCCTTAGGCATTATGATTTTTTATGGATTTTTTAAATTAAGATGATGCTCATGAAATGGACATGATCTGTTCTTTTTTATACACACTAGTCTTTCAGGAAATGGCTAGACTACTGGTAGATTTAGTTTCTAAGCATTGCTTAGTACTTCATTGCATGAATCTAGCTTCATACACTTAAGAAAGGAGTCCACTGTGCTATAGCATGCATACTAGTCCTCCTCAGAGAGCTGAATTTTCCCATGTTATTGGATTTAAATGCCTAAATTATTAATAATTCCTTTGGCTTTTCTTTAGATTCCTGTTCTCTACAAACAAGAGGGAACTGTTTAAAAAGGCAGATGTTTCTCATGAGATACAGAGTAAATGAAAGAATAAACCAGACTCAGAGTTAACTTTGCACTCTCTGCTGGTGGGTTGGCAGCTAGAAGCAACAGAATTCTGTTGTACGCATTTTCTGTAGTGTATTGCCCTCTTAGCAACAGTATTTTGGCTGCCGCAGTAGACATACCTGTGGCTGTTAATAGATCACCAGAGATGATCTGAGTTTTCACCAGGATCACCAGTCATTGAAATAAAGTTCTAGTGACTCCCTTTCATCTGAATGAGCAAAAATTGCCATAGGAAATCCATATCTAGGTATTAATAATAAGAATAAAACCATGAACAATTTCAACTCATGGAAATAGGAGAAAGAACTTTTTTTTTTTAAAAGAAGCATTAAAATGCATTCTCACTGAGGTATTATTTTCTTCTCACTGGGTATATTTTTGGTAAAATAAAACCTTGCAATATTAAAAATACTTGGAAATGCATATGAACGTATTTTAATTGTCTTGGAGAAGAAGATGCTTTCTGCAATTAAAATACCAAAAAAAATATAAATCCCTATGCACTTGTCCATCCTAAAACTGAAAACACAGCATGTAATTTATAAATATTTATTGTACTGAGAGCTAATTCTGTTTTATGACTACATTGAGCTTACATAATTCTTGGTGGAAGTTCAGACAGAGAACTGCCTGTAGTAGCAAAAACACTGACTAGTATATATTTGTCACTATATATATTCACAGCTTGAATTTTGCATGAACTGAACTTTCTTTGCCCTGCAGCAAATTTTAGATTTTATGAACCATTGTACTTCTAGTAATACATAAATGCACTTCTCAATTCCAGAAATAACATAGCAAATAGCTGTATTTCTTATATTCTTCTAAGACCATTACGAGTTGGCACTGAAATAATGCAACAACCATACTTGTTTTGCTGCCAGTAGTGTTACCCTGGCTGCTTGACTGATTTTACTTCATTAAATTGCTACAATAGTATAAGTAGAAACTTGAGCATTAACTGTAAGGAAATTTGATTTCTTACGGATTTGTGTCTTTTAAGTGTGTAAGTGTGACAGTGAATTTTTACAATAGTGTTAAGGCATCTCTCCTGTGCTAATTCTCAGGAACTCAAGACTGATGAGTCAGCCACAGTGACTTATTCTGTCAGATTTATTTTCTTTGCCTCTTTTAATCTAGGGCTTTTTTTTATTTTTGTGATACCTCTATCCTAGTATCACATCTGGAAAAATGTGATAGTAATACGTAAAAGCTGGCTAAGAGTGTTTCTCCATATTGTCTACTTTTATAATTTTTGTGTGCTTTAAATAGTTATGCCAAATGTTTTTAATATTATATATAAAGCCATTAAAAATATGTTAGCATTTACATTTAGATGTCTACACTGATAGATATTTCTTGAACATGGCTATTATGGTATATTAAAACAGAGAAGTGGGATAGGAGTGAAGAGAGAGATAGATTACTTAGAATTAAGTGTTTATACTGCAAAACTATTCTTTTTCTTCCTTCACAAAAAAACTCCAACACAAGGCAGTAAAAATAATAATAGTAAATAAACTGAAACTTAAAGCCTTAGAAGAATATCACGCTAGAATAGCATGTTATCATTGGCTCAATTAGAAATTTGTGATAGTGTTTTCAATATTTCTCCCCGTGCAGTGATCTGTTCTAAGTCTCTCCTGACTTGAAAATATAATTTTTGTTGCGTTGTGTATTTCCTAGCAGCTACCGAATGTTTAAAGTTAGTATGCTTGATATGTTCAGTCAGTCTTGTAAATGATCCTAATACCCACTGAGAGATGATATGTGTAACTATATGCTGGCTATTGCTTTGGTCCTTAGCAAATATGCTGTAATTTATAGTAACTGGAGACCTCATAGCAACCTTCCAGTATCTCAAGGGAGCTTACAGGGAAGCCGGAGAAGAACTCTTTATCAGGAACTGTACTTATAGGACAATTGGTAATGGGTTTAAACTGAAGTGAAAGAGGGAAAATTTAGGTTAGATATCAGGAAGAAATTCTTTCCTGATGGTAGGGTTGGTGAGGTACTGGAACAGGTTTCCCAGGGAAGTTGTGGGTGCCCCATCCCTGGCAGTGTTCAAGACCAGGCTGAATGGGGGCACTGAGCAACCTGGTCTAGTGGGAGATATCCCTGCCCCGTGGCAGGGGGTTTGGGACTAGATGACCTTGAATTTTTTTACAGGCTATTAACCACTAGAGATATGTATCTAAAATTTCAGAAAACTTAGAAATAAGAATTAAATACCTTTTCAATACATCAAAATAAACTCTTTATCTTTGGTTTTAATGTTTCAAATAGCAGTTAATGATCAGAAGGGCCAGAAATTCCTTTAAAATTTGGGATTTGTTAGTGAAAACACCACTCACACACAACCCCAGAACCCAAAGATACAAAGTTTTATTAACATGGTTTTTTTCCTACTGATTGATTTGACTTACTCTTTAATCACCACTGATTATGAAACTGTTTCTTATGATACCCATAATGTGTGCCATCCAGCCCCCTTACTTGCTGTGAACTTTTAACTCCCTTAAATATTTGATTGGTTAGTATAAAATTGAAACACAGAGAACAAGAAAGGTTGTATGGACATGATTATACGGACATGGATTATAGGCACAGTCTCAAAAATCTATCTGAAACTCAAGTTTTCAGAAACTGACTTGGACTGCATTCTTGCATGGAATGATTTGAAGAAATCTGCCTTTGCAGGATCAGATTTTTTATGTTCAGACAGGAACACTTGATCACTAGACCAATGACTGTTATAAAGAACATGACAATAGCTGAAAACAGAGGAGAAGGGAGGAGCTAATGTTGGAAAACTGGTAAAATAATTGTGATTTTGGAGCATACCAATCTTAAGACCTAAAATGTGCTGTAAGAAATATTTGAAACCCAACAATGATTTAGCTGTAGGAATTCATTTATATATTAAAGTTGTATTAGAATTTCATTCTGTTTTTGTAAAATTAAGTTGAATGTATATGTTTTCAGCTTTTATCCTATGTTTTGGAGGAACATACTTTAAAAAATAATAAATGCTGATATTTGACATAATAACTTGAGTAAAAATGCTTAAAGAATGGTGGATTTCTGGAGAGTGATAACAAACATTGAGACATGAGAAAACCAGAAGTGCATGTTCTGGTTTTTAAGACTTTTTTCCTAAATTCAGTTCTGTATAACTTCAGTTAATGTATACTAAAACATGGTTTACAGCTATGTGTAAAATCCAGGTATCTACTTGGTCTGTAATCTGCCAATGTCAACAACCCCTGAATTTTCATGATATTTTCTTTGCAGACATTTATAAAACTCTCTGTGATTGTCTTTCATTTGTGCTATAGGCTGTGAAACTGAACTAGTATTCAACGGATTGATTTTCCAAAGATTTTAAAAATTATTTTTGCAGCAGTCATAAATAAAATATTATTCAAATATAATTTTACCTGTGAGAGATGGAAAACAAAAAGAAGAAAAGGGTGATTGGCTGCAGCTTTTATCAGACTACAGATAGACTTTTAGTTGGAATATGTATTATTCATGTGTGGAACTCTCATTCGTTTAGTTCATTAGAAAAATTAATTTAGAAAATACTAATAGCAGTCAGCTATCCTCTGTAGACATAGCACCCCTTAAGTGCACAAAGCTGGTATTCAAAACTATGAATAATTATGTTTAAATGTGAAGTGGATTTCTACCAGAACCATAGAATGAAGGCTTTTCTTTCTTTTTTTTTTTCTTTTTTTTTTTTTTAATATACTTTAGTTTTTCTTCATAGATGGAGCTCTGAAAAATTAGGTAGATACTTGAGACTCTGCACTGGGCAGTACCTTTCTCAAAAGGACAAAGTTTTAATTTCATGCATTCTTATGGAATTTCTTTGGATCTACTCTAAAACATTATTTGCCTTTTTCAGCAAAGGATATTACTACCCCCTCTATTGATCCAAGGCTCTATATGAATAAATGATTTTCCTTCTTCAATGCATTTTTACACAGTAATCTGGTGCAGATGTAAATATATCCAATGGGCTAAATGCTGTTCAGAGATCAGTGAAAAATTTGTTCTATCTAAAAATGTAAGTATATTAAAAATCCTTTAGTATATAATCAGAAAAATTTATCCCTTAATTTGAGCACAGCTAACAGTAGAATTAAACATTGTGTGTCTGGCAGATATGTAATAGAAAATGTCAGTCTTTGCTGGGATTGTTCTAGTAACAACTTCTGTAAAACAAAAAAAAGTTAAAAACATATTTGGAGTATTATTTTTTCTTCTGATATATGAAAAGTATAGTTAATGCTAGGAAAGCAGAAATATTTTACAGACCAAACTTCAATTGGATATTGGAATTTTATTTTTTCTCCTGTGTCCCATTCTGAATAGGACTAATGAATGCTTGGGAAAAAAATAAAAGGAAAAAATAAGAAAAAACCCACCATATACTATCTTTTTAGCTCTGCATTTTGGTGGCTGCTCTTTCTTACTTTGCTTAACTCAGAAGTAACACTTTGAGCCATTAAGGAAATGGATGTGATTCAAGACAACCAGCACAGCTTCACCAAGGGCAAGTCCTGCCTGACCAACCTAGTGGCCTTCTACAAGGGACTAAATACATCAGTGGACACAGGAAGGGCTACAGATGTAGTCCATCTGGACTTCCATAAAGCCTTTTACATGGACCTCCACAATATTCTTCTCTCTAAATTGATGAGAGATGGATTTGATTTGGGGACCATTTGGTGGATAAGGAGTTGATTGGATGGTCATATCCAGAGGGTAACGGTCAATGACTCAGTGTCCCAGTGGACATCAGTGACAAGTGGCATCCCTTTGTGTCTCTACGGGGACCAGTGCTATTCCAGTGTCTTCACTGATGACAGAAAAATGAGTGCACCCTCAGCAGATTTGCAGATGACACCAAGCTGAGTGGAGTGGTTGACACACATGAGGGACGGTATGCCATCTGAAGGGACCTGGACAGGATCGAGAAGTGGGCCCATGGGAATTTCATACGGTTTAACAAAGACAACTGAAAGGTGCTTCATGTGGGTGGGGGCAACTTCAGCATTAACACAGGCTGGGGCATGAACAGATTCAGATTATCTCTGCCGAGAACTTGGGTGTGCTGGTGGATGAGAGGCTGGAGATGAGCTGGCAATAGAATCATTAAGGTTGGAAAAGATCTCCAAGATCACAGAATCTAACTTTTGACCAAACACCACCGTGCCACCCAAACCATAGCACTAAAGTGCCATGTCCAGTCATTTCTTGAACACTTCCAGGGATGATGACTCCACCACTTCCCTGGGCAGCCTGTTCTAATGCTTAACTACTCTTTCAGTGAAAAAATTCTTGCTCATGTTCAACCTGAACCTCCCCTGGCACATCTTGAGGCAGTTTCCTCATGTTCTGTTGCTAGCTATCTGGGAGAAGAGGCCAAACTATCTTGTTACAGCCTCCTTACTAATGGTTTTAGAGAGTGATAAGGTCTCTACTGAGCCTCCTTTTCTTCAGGATAAACAGTCCCAGCTCCCTTACCTGCTAATCATATGACTTACTCTAGACCTTTCACTGGTGTCATTGTCCTTCTCTGAACGAGTTCCAGCACCCTCATATCTTTCCTGGAGTACAGAGCCCAGAACTAATAGTAGTACTTGAAGTATGGCCACACAAGTGACTAGTGTAGGGGGAAAATATCTTCCCTACTCCTGATGACCACACTAGTTTTGATACAGGTCAGGATGCCATTTGCCTTCTTGGCCACCTGGGCACAGGGCTGGCTCATGTTCAGCCAATGTTGACTAGCAAACCTAGGTTCTTTTCTGCTGGGCAGCTTTCCAGCGACTCTTCCCCCAGCCTGCAATGTTGCATGGGAGTGTTGTGTCTGAAGTGGAGAATCCAGCACTTCCCCTATGGAACCTCATACCTTTGGCCTTGACCCATCAATCCAGTCTGTCCAGATCAAATGTTGACT
>JAOXXN010000395.1:123822183-123834453 GCA_026770055.1 Myrmophylax atrothorax
AATAGCAGCAAAGCAGCTGAATCCCCTACACAGTTTGGCAACACTCAGCCTTGGAAGGGTTACCTTGCTTTGTAGGAATTTACCTGCTTTTGTGCCCTGGTTGAGTAACAGCATCTAAACAGGCTGACAAGTTACAGAAAACATCAGAGGAAGAAAAGCATCTGTCAGGGCTTTGGCGTGTAGGAGTAACAGAATTAATTTTATCAGTCTTTTGGGCCTATTCCAAGTGGCAATCAACAACCACTCCTCCCTCTGACGAGCCATCCCTCTGTATCAAACAGTGACTTCAAATAAAAATGCGTGACTCAATACATCAACGGCCACAAACAGCTTTTAAGTATCTCCAAGGCTGGAGACATCACAACCTCCCTGGGCAACCTGTGCCAGTGTTCAGTCATACTCACAGTGTAAAATTGTTTCCAGATATTCAGAGGGAACCTCCTGTATGTTGGTGTGTGCTCACTGCCCCTTGTCTGTCACTGGGCACTACTGATAAGAACCTGGCTCTGTACCCTTTGGTACCTCCCTTCAGGTATTCATATACCTTGATGAGATAGATCCCTTTGAGCCTTCTCTTTTCCATGATGAACAGCTCCAGCTCTCTCAGCCTTTCCTCACTGGAGAGATGCTCCATCTTAGGGGCCCTTTACTAGACTTTCTCTTGAAATGGGGAGCCCAAAACTGGACACAGGGCTTCACATCCAGCCTCACCAGGGCTGAGTGGAAGAGAAGGATCATATCCCATCACCTGCTTGTGATGCAGTCCAGGGCACCATTCAGTTTCTTTGCCACAAAAGCTCACTGCTGCTTCATGTTCAACTTGGTCTCCAACAGGACCTCCTGGGCTTTTCCTGCAAAGCTGCTTTGCAGACAGGTGGCCCCAGCATGAACTGGTGCCTGGGGCTGTACCTTCTCAGGGGAAGGACTTGGCTCTTCCCTTTGTTGAACTTCAGGAGGTTCCCATCAGACCATTTCTCCAGCCTGTCAAGGTCACTCTGAATGGCAGCACAACCTCACTGTGTAACAACTCCTCTGAGTTTTGTACTCCAGGATAACTTGCTGAACGTACACTCTGTCCCATCACTGAGGTCATTAATGAAGATGTTAAACAGGACTGGACCTGGTATTGACCCCTGGGGTACACAGTTAACTACTGGCCTCCAGCTTGAGTAATCTTCGTATTATATAGCAGACTGAGAAGAACTATCAGTGAAATAGTTCCGTACAACATCTATAGCTTTGCTAATACTAACAATTTCATCATCTTTCTGATATTTAGTATCTTAAAGTCTTGTTTCTTGTATTTAGACAGTTACACAGGAAGATGAATTGCCTTTAAAAAAAAAAAAGTTGGTTTAATTAAAAATTCCTATTCTGCCAAGTTAAAAAAAAAAAAAAGGCGATACAAACTCAAAGACTAACTCAAAAAGACATAAACCAAAAATAAACCCAATTTTAAAATCATGATTTGTGGGAGGCCTGACTCATGCTTTCTGAAGAGCTCAACGTTGATATATATTACCTACAGTGTTTCCCTAGCTTTGTTAATTCCCTTCTCAGACTCACTTTATTGAAACTATTCCAGAGGGGTGAATAATTACCACTCCATGGTTATACGATAGCATTAATTTTCCTGAGTAAGATCTGCTATATGAAGACTTATAATTCACATTTGGTACAAAACATCATTAATTCAGTTTCTCAACCTAGAAACTAAATAGCTTCTGTCTTTGGGCAAGTCTGCACCTCTCAGAGGATTGCCATGAAGAGTCCATGAACTAGTTTAGACTAAGCTGGCTCCCAAACTGAAATCAAAGGCCACACCAGCTCAGCACTGCAGCTCAACTCGTTATGCTAAGAAGAGGGTTTAGTGCACAGTTACACCCAACCCAATAAAAGCAATTACAGTGCTTTAGTAACTTGGGCTGCCTTTCATCTAACCCTTACCTCTGATACAGGTTACAGGTCAAACTGACCAGACTTTAAGCCAGAAATATCTGCCACTCACCCTGTGGTTTAGTAAAGTACAGTTCCCTGTACACCTGAAAAACACCACATGCCTGTATAATTGGCACGATCCTACCTCATCCACTGGCACCCAGAGTCACTGATCTGCAAAACGTGTTGGGGACCATTGGAGTTTTCACTAAAATTCATAATCTTCTGTATCTGGAATGGCTGAGATTTCTTTGGCCTAGCTATTGAGTAAATTAATGACACTTCACTAGGAGTATGTAAGTGAGAGAGCTCCTCCCTGTGTGCTAACAGCAAGGCTTTCTCAAAGGTGTGGGGGACATTTCCAAATATGCTGCACACAGAGATTCAAGTCATTTACTTTCATCAATCTCAGAACAAAATACTAGAAACCATTTTAATTCTTCTGCCAAGTCATGACTTCCTAATTCTGGTTTCTGCAGTTCTTGACAGCTAGAACCTGGATTAGGGGAAAAGAGAGTTAATCTACCTCATCTCCTACGGACAACACTCGAACATTACAATGCAGTAACAAGTTTCCCAAGTCTTTTTTTTCCTATCGTGTATGTGTGCACGTCCACATATGAGAAAAAGTGTGGCTTAAAGAGTATTTACAGACCTTGACATTGCCAAAAAAGCTCCAGGCCACCTATGGACTGCTTTGTTCTCCCAAGATGTTTTACACAGCATATTCCATCTCCCATTTATCACGATGCCTGGGGAAGACAGAGCTGGGACAATGTTTTTACCCGTAAATGCTACTAGTTTTGTGAGGCTCTTTCGTCAAAAGGTCATCAGATCCCATGACTCCCTGCTACCTTAAACTAAGGACAGAAGCAAAAACTAAGGTGAAAAATTGATTAGCAGGCTCACGTGCCCTGCATGGCCATAACCCTAGGTCTATGCTGTATAGTCTGTACCAAATGCTGCATAGGGTGCCTGATTAATATGGATTAGTTATACTTTCAATAACGAACACCTGTCCCACGGTATCATTACTTTAACTAAACTCTAAGGTACCTAACTGGGATGAAAAACTTAGAGTGTAGTCCAAAAAAATGTTTACAGACTTTGGGCTCCAGGAACTTTGGAAGCACAGTCTTGTGTATTACAGAACTACACAAAGCAAACACCTCCATTTGTGGTTGAAAATAACCACTGACAAATGATATACAGTGGGTGGCAAAAACAGTCACAATTGTAAAGTAACCAAGTAAATAATAAGCTGTGTCCATAGGGGATAAAAATGCTATAATTTCCAAAATGCTATAAATAAGTTAGAGGTTATTTGCTGCAGTACACAGACCAAGTTTGCAATCACATGGCTATTCTTCATGTCTGTTTTAAAAAAAGCAGGCTGAAATTGTTCGACAGCAGACAGAGTGGCACCGTGTGCATTGTTTGGGCTCAGAGCAATGGTGAATTGCACTATATGGAAGCTTTGTAGAAAAGGGAGCTCCTGCCACCTCCTTGAATTTAGCCCTCTTCAATATAAACAATAAGGCTTCCTTTTTAAGTTGCAATGTTTGTATGTGGGAAAAGGACAACATCATCTGTCTTGCTTACCACTTCTCCCTGGAATGTGGGCAAAGTTGGAGACCAAAAGCTGACCAGAACGCCAAAACCCAAGTTTGCTGATGACTAGTGCAAACCACCTTGGTCCTCAGAGAATTTCAACATGACATTTTTGTAATTTTAATCAGAGAAAGAGATTGGTTTTCACAGTGTGGAGACCAGCTGTCTGGTTATGTTTTCCATAAAAGATGTAAACTGGCAGAGATTCAGGAAAGTGTGTGTGCACACTTCATTTCATACTTCAGCAAATTTGAGCAGGTCATAATTATTCAACAATTCAAAAATTATAATAAAGTCTTAGTTCACCTTTCAAAATGCAGGGGAATTTTGCCCTTCAATAAGCAGGTGCTTACCTGACAGGTAGAACAATTTGGAAGCTAAGGAGGGTGAGGAAGGAGCCACGAAGTATGATGACTGCTTTGATTTCAGATCTTAGTATTACAGATGTCAGCAATATGGCACTGATAGATGTAAACCATTTGACATTACAGGCACGAGGAAATCACTCTCATATAAACTTACAAATTCTCTCAAGTTACTTACTTACATCACTACTTTTTTTTTCCACAGGCAAGAAACACTTTCCAAACAAACAAACAAAAAAACCAAACAACAACAAAAAATCAGAGCTGATGACAAAAGAATAAAGAAAATTTTGTGTGAAAGGCCAGGTAAGTGTTCATGTTAATTAAATAAGGTTATATTAATAGGTATTCTATTAAGTTTTGTAATTCTGCTTCCATTATGCATAAATGAGCAGAAGGGAAGCAGGAAACCACTGATCCAATGCCAATGAGCTACCAGCTACCAGCTCATGCCACAGCTACCAGCAACAAGTAGAACACACAGACAGAATGAACAAAATCTACTAGTACAGTCACTGTGTTCATGGGAATGAACTAACTGAAAGTGGGAGTTAAAAAACATTCCTCGGTGGCCCTTGAGCCTTTCCTAAGCAAGACTACACCACAAAAATCAAAAGCAATTTTGGACACCAACCCAGTATTGTGTGCATTTTATCACTAAATTCAAAATGCATTCATATTTTTTTAAAAAAATCACAATGCTTCTATACATTTCCAGTCCTTTCTTATGACCTATTTTTGTGCATCTGCACAAGTTTGAAAATTGTACTTGGAAAAGCATCATTTATTGTATCACTTGTACTGCTGGTTAGTAATTACCTTCTTTCCCCTTGAGAATCACACATTACAGATAAATGCTGTTTTGCTGGCAAGGAAATAGACCACTGTAAAAACAAACATGTACAACTAAACCCAGCGTTACTGCAGCAAAATATGTTTCCTTTATATATCACATTACCACTTTTTTTTTTAGCAGTAATAGTTCCATCAACATTCAAAGCTTGTAGGATGTGCCAGGCTGCCAGGCCAGCACCTCTGCAGCCAGCAGCAGTACAGGACAGGCAAGAAATACATACTCTAAGGAAACCATCATTAAGCCTCTCCACTGCCAGTAGATACTCCTACTCAGAGATTTTGCTCCCAGCTAGTCACAGACACCAGGTTAAACACGAATTTGACGCCTGTGATTCCTCTGGCAAAGAAAGAGCAAAGGCATTGGCAATGGGATGTGGATGATGGCTCTCTACATCAGCCCAGCCCCCTGCCAGTTGTCTGGTTTTTATTTAATTTGGAAGAAAAGAGTTAAGAAAGGTTATTCAAAGGTCTTCAATGTCATCTCTCTAAACCTTTTCATAGTAATCTTGCACCATTACATAGACAGTCAGGGAAACATGGGTTCAGCCAGTGAGGAGCAAATTTGCCACACACTGACACCTTCCCCTGTGATGTATCTGTGCCACACACTGAGACCGAGTTGTTCTGTGTGAGGTAGCTCTGTCTGGTTGAGATGCACTCACTGGTCAAGAAGCATATTCACAAGGCATCAAAATGAAGTAGCTAACTCTAAACTCACCCTCCAGCTTAACACACAGTGGCTCTGCTTATTACACAAACCTGGAACTAAACCAAACAGTGCCTCACTGAAATCCTTCCCCCTGCAGAGCACCTCTAGCCATGGACTTCTTTTTTTTGTAAATTGATTTTTTTTAATCTTAGAAGTTCTTTTAAATAGTTTCCCCTATCACTACCAATTTAAATTTAAGATTGTCTTAATAAAATGAACATGCCAGAAAACAGCCAGCCTTATTCCTATTACCTAGTCTAAAAAGATACATTATTTTAAATTGGATTCCCTTTTGCTCTTATCTATAATATTATAAAAATAGAACAAATAGAAGAATTTAAAATGTTTCCCAAATAAAATTCACCCTGGCAGTCATTCAAACGAGTAAATATTTTGATACAATTTGCAGAAACAGCATTAGGTAATATTTTATGATGCTCATTAAGCTGTCATGTTCTAAATCACAACCAGCATCAAGTAATTTCTTCCCTTCTCTACTATTTAAGTTTGGCAATACACACTGTATAAAAGGTGTCAAGTAAAATTGCCACAGGATATACTGGAAATCCCTGCACCAGCTGCATAGTCAAGTATAAAGGAAATGTCTTTCTGATCCTACAGCCTGATAATACTGGAGTTGCTGGAGGGTTACAGCAGTCTTTGAAAATAAAGCTTCATTACACTGGCATGGAGAGATGCAGTTTAATCCTCTTTGGAAGCTGGTCCTGCAATCCTACATTTTAGAAAATTGCTGAAAGCCATTGTGCTTTTGATGGGAATTGGTCATTAATAGTACAGGTGCAGACCATGCAAGAGGCAGTGTCAGCACAACCCCTTCCCATATTTGCTTCTTAGGAATTCCATCTGATAATGGCAGAAACAGGTTGTAACAGCACCATTTTGCCATGGATTAAGTTGCTGCTAATTTGGAGATATAAGACAGATACTTTCTTCTTCAGGACTTCATTTCCTCTGCATGCTGAAAGAAAGAAAAAAGATACCACCTTCTTCACACAGCTGAAAAGGAACCTTACTTTCCTACAGACCCTTTCTCATTTATATAAAATTTGGATACTTAACAGAATTGCTATGCTCTTACTATAAAATGCAAATTCAATACAGCATTTAAGTCAAACTGTACCAAGAAACATGCTTTTATTAATTATAGTACATATTTAATAAACACAGCATACATTACATGAGATCTTGAAATTGTAATTGCAATAAATACTCCTGACACATTAAATAATTCCCAAATAACAAAATGCTGCTGATATTTACAATCAAATACACCCTTGCCCAATCCCAGTGAAATTTTACCAACAATATATTTTGTCTCTAATTAAGCAGGTGCATTCTTCCAATCTCAGTATCATCAATGCTGATAACAACACACATTTTTTTGCAGTTCTATGAAACAGCTTTCCCAAAGAAGGAAAACTATCAATGACCACCAAACACAAATGGCTAGCGGGTTCTTCAAATGCTTATTTAATTTAAATTTTGCATCATACTGGTAGGGGGCTTATTTTACTTAAAGTTTGTGGTGTTTTGTTTGGTTGGTTGTTGTTTCAAAGGTTGACATTTCTTTTAGTAGAACTGATGGAAAAATGTATTTGTGTAGCTACTTCAAATTTTCCAAGTGAGGGACACCTTTCTTCATAGTTGCTTTTTTACCCAAGACAGTCTTTAGGGTGGAATCCTTTTGTACAGCCACACAGTGGTAGCACTAGAGAGTCCTTCACATGGACATTCCAAAAAATTACAACTGTCAGGAACTGGACTGAGCAGTTTAAGATAGTAAGTTTTACAGACAAGAACCTCTTGCAGGATTTTTGTTTCTTTTCAAGTAACCTGTAGCACTTTCAAAAAGCACAGTATATCATATAAGAATATTTTATTATAATATGAAAATAGTTGACTTCTGGTAAGAAGAAAGCCAAAGGGCCAGGGAAATGTTGAAAGCACATGTTCTCACAAGATACATCCTTACGTAAGTGAAAAGAGAGAGTTCTTTCCTTTAAAGATGCTAAACTAATATTTTGGAGTTGTTGCCAAAACCCTGAAAAGACGGTACAGTAAAACCAAAGATCAGTATCAGAATACAGGTACTAGAATAGCCATGTTCAAGACTGACTTGATAAAAATAGTATAATGAATTTCTGTGTCTGAAGATTAAATTTGTTTTTTCTGTCCTGAACTGATGGCCCCCAAGAAATCATCTGTTATCTGTAAATTAAAATGGCCATTCTTCTACTTGGCACTAACAAAAAATATTTGGCAAGCAAAACAGTAAACAGTTCTACCGATTACATGCATGAGCAGCTTGGCGATACAGTCACTTTTGTCAGCACGTGAATTAACAGAAGTAACAGTAACAAAAACCTTATTGCAGTCACCAATGTAAGCTGGAACAGATCTAAATACGCTGCAAATGCAATCCAGTTAGTTTCAAGCTTTGGTAGGAGATAGTCTCACACTAGTTTGGCCCTTATGGTGGTGATCAAAAGCAGCTGTTGCCTTCCAAGGAGCAGTCAGTGTGCAGCGGCAGACTTAAGGTCTTCATACTTACAAAGAGGTCAGAGGATGAAAAAAACATATTTGTTCTGATAAGGCCAACTTTATAAATCAAGGAGCTGCTGCTTTACTGTGTGAGCACATCAAAGCAGTTGATCAAGCAAAGGTAAGTCGTGCTACTATTTTTTAAACTGCAGGGAGATCCAAACCCAGCAGCACCTGAATGCTCCTGATGACATACAGAGCCAGCTAGGACAGCAGCTTTCCATGTCTATTTTTGACTCCACAAGTACCTTCCCAATTTTGCTTTACAAATCCCAGTTAGAAATTAACTGGTACAACCACGCTATATGACACAGCACATTATGACAAGCTACAAACTAAACAGCAGAACAAAAGACTGCTCACAACTGCAATTTTTTGTAAATTCAAGTAAAATTAAGAAAATCCAATTCCAGAAACAAAATTAACTGGAAAAAGTTGGCAACATTTATTTAAATGATTTTTTTTTTTCTTATATAACTATTTAGAGGATTAGGTCCATATAGTATTAAAAGACTTAATTAGTCAGAGACAATTTCAGGTTTCTGGTCAGAATCAAGGAGAAAGATTTGAATCAGTCACCTACACCTGAAATGAATGCTTTAAGTCCATTAAATATCAAGTACTTCCAGTGCCACTACATTCTCCAGTGTTGTCTGTATCATTTTGTGAACAAACTTAATTTCATTAAAAATGCCCAGGCTGTTAAACTCCATCTCCACTCCCACTCACAAGCAGTGAGAAGGAAGTATAAGCAAGCTTTTAATGGATATGCTTGTTTTTATCATTATAACAAGGTGCCAAAAATATAACTGGCCTAAACCTTCTCAGCCCCAGGTTTATGCTCCCAGCATTCAATTGACTCTGAAGCTTCTGCTCCAACAACAGTTCCCTTGGGCCTCATCTTCCCCTGTACCTCTAATGAGAGGTTACCAATGAGAGTTTAAACACTGAAGGAAAGTGAGAAAGGCAAGTGGCAGAAAAGAGATCTGGGTTTCAAAATAGTACACTTTAAGTTATTCAGGGTAGAGAAGAAGCTCTCCTGATGTGAAAAAGTGCCCAGAAGAGGTCACTGATCTATAAGGACAAACTCCTCAATGCTCTTGAGGTACAGAAGTTAGGCAGGCCTGGCAGAAGGCTCTTGCAGCTGAACTGGGAGCTTCAGTCTGAACTCTACCACAAAACCAAAATGAATGGTCATAGATTAATACAGGAACACTCCTCAGGCTGCAAGAATGGCCTTGGGGTAGGCAAAGCTCATCTCAATTTAGCATCAACAAGAGATGCAAAGAGCAACAAGGGCTTTATCACTGCAGTACCAGCAAAAGACTAAGATCTTCATCTGCTGCAGAACATGACAGGCACAAAGGACTCAGTTCATACTGGGATATCAATCACATTTGCTTTGAAAGTCATAGACCTGTCAAAGACAGGAAATTAAGTAAAAAAATGCTCTGATAAAGTACTATCACAGAGTTGTACACAAACGTGTGATTATTTCTGTTAAATTTCCTTTTGTTAAATCAACTATTTCAGAACTGATTATCACAGGAATCCTATTTAGTGTTTTAGAAACAATGATGGTGCAGATTAAGAAAGATGCTCCTCCTCTCTCAGGGTAAAAAGAGGGAAAAGAGATGGACTAAAATATTCTGATGCTATAAATTCAAAAATATGTATTTTGCCTACATATTAAAAACTAAGTGTTAAAGAAACCAGGAGACAAATTAAATAGACATGAGATCTTTGAATAATACATAATCATACGGTGCTAAAGACAGTTTAGAAAGTTTATAAATACTATTTCCACTTGAACTCATTGCTTCCTTATCTTTTAGCTCCCTTAACTACTGTATTCCCAAGCACAACTGTTCTAGTCCCAGCACAGTTGTTCTACTTCAGGACACAGTGAAACTTTATGCCAAAATCTCCTACCTAAGGAGCAATTTACTTACATGGGATTAAAGTTCCACATTCACAAAACTCCCAAGTATTTCAATAAGCAGTGCTTGTTCTAACAATTCTGATGATAACCATTTCTCTTCAGTGACAAAACACCCAATAACTTCCTTTGTTCATTATAAGCAGGAATAATGTAGATATCAATAAAGCAAATGTGCAAAGGAATGTGCATTCCAGAAAATGATGCCTGAGCTACACAAATCTGTTTGTGATCATACTTTCATGCTGCAAAATATGTTACCTTCCACAGTTTAAACCACAACACTCATACAAACTACCTAAGCTCAGTCAGAAGCTGGTCAGGTCCCTTTGGCCAAGCATTTCAGGATGTCTTTCACGTTACTCACCTACCGTAACTTTATTACTTACTTTCCATCAACTTCTGGTCTTTTGCACACACAGTGAAACTTCCCACCAAAATCTATGTAAAGATCATCTTCTACAATGTGGAATATTTGACCAATGGCAATTTTATCTTTGGCAGGCCCCATCTGAATTAAAGGAGAGCGTCTCAACATGGATGCAAAGGATTCCGATTTCTGTGAAGTGACCTACAGATGAATAAAAAAAAAAGAAAAAGCATTTCACAAAACATGCCATCTAAAGGGGGAATTAAATTAAACTTGTAACATACAAAAAGGCTTTATTCACTGAGTAACAAGTGAAGATTTTATGTGTTCGGCACATTTTTAGCAAGACTTCCAAGGAGGCATCTGGTACATTTCTCCAACTCCAAACATTTTACACATTAAAGGTAAAGCTTTCATTAATTCAGTCATAGAAAACATTACACTGTGCATCTTCTGAAAACTTCTGACAGTTCTACTATTGGTTAGGCAAGTTAATTTAAAAATGCATTCCAAATGGAGGAGATACTCCCAAAAAGAACATCGTTCATCCCTTTGTTATCTCCTCAGTGAAAACCAAACCAGAGTTAGCACCTTGCAGCTATTCATGCAACTATTTAATAATGAATAATACTTAAACCGTTATTTTAAACAACAAAACCATTCTGCCAAGGCACCAAAAGTAGAAAGC
This sequence comes from Myrmophylax atrothorax, assembly GCA_026770055.1. Lineage (NCBI taxonomy): Eukaryota > Metazoa > Chordata > Aves > Passeriformes > Thamnophilidae > Myrmophylax > Myrmophylax atrothorax. Next base: position 123,833,221 of record JAOXXN010000395.1, read on the forward strand.
ATGCCCAAGACTGATCTAATACATGAAAAAAAAATTTGAACCATCACTTTTTTCATCTTTCACTCTACAAAATCAAAGTAGCTAAATAAAGAAAATGCCAGTTTCTTCTCATAGAGCTTTGGGGAAATGGGAGAAAATCAATCTTCCTGCTATGCTTCATGGCGAGAGACATCTCTGCTGTGTGACCTGAGAAAGCTGACTATCACAGGCTTCCCACCATATGCCAGGTGAAAATATCCAGCTATATCACAGTGAGGCTCAATCTCACACGTTTCCCCTGATATGCTAAATTTGACCACTTTTTAAGATTACTGTGTTTGAAATGCAATCGGTAAGAAAAGCCTTCTTGCAAGTAACAAATGAAAAGGGAGAAGCATTTTGGAAGCAATACACACCTGAAGGTGAATCTAAGGGAATCACATTATAGATGGCTAAATAGATTTAAAAATTGAGAACCTATTAACGTTTTGCCACATTTAGCAGTAATTAACTGATAATAATTACTTTGTGCAAGATTTCAAACTATTTTGGAACCAGCAAAAGAAATAAACTGAACAAAATAATCAAGCAATTGAAGGTTTACAGATCTGCTGGCTTCAACAACGCACTTTTCCTTTGACTGCTTCAAGTGGGTGCTGAAAATCCATCTATACTTTATATGAACAGAATAATGCCATCATTTTCATTGTACATTTGGAAACTTTTTGGTTTTTGGGAAGTCAAAGCACAAGACAGTTTTGAATTCCATCTCTGCTGCAAGGCACAAACAGCAGGTATTTTTGTGACGGGAATTATAAGCTGGAGATGTGACACCTGGTAAATCTGCTGCTTCAGAAACAGGAGCTGTTAAATGCGGCATCCCAAGGACAAGGGCTGAACACGCAGCACATGCACACCCAGGGCACAAAAAGAAAGCATCTGGAGATGGCAAACCACAAACAGAGCAGTAGGAATTTGTACAGGAAAACTATTACCAGATAAGGTTCCCAACATAGGATTGTTTGAATTTCACAATGCAGTCTAAATTCAAATACATGAAAATTAATTATACAAGATGCAATTTTAACTGCTCCAACAAAAAAATGCAACATAGTGGAAACAGCAAAAGGAAGTGTTGAAATGTTCCGTGGTGTAAAGGAGAGCACTCCGGACTCCAAATCCCAAGGACCTGAGTTCGAGTCTCAGTGGGGACCGTCCCCTGGCAGTTCAATGCCTCCCTGCCATCCCATCCCG
>JAOXXN010000395.1:123868432-123887977 GCA_026770055.1 Myrmophylax atrothorax
AACCACAACAAAAACCCTCAAGAAAACAACACTGTGCACACACACTGAAAAAGGTCTATTTTTTGTGCTTAGTGTCTAAATTCTTGTACCAAACAGTTCTGTCAAGAAATTGCACCATAAAAAACTTGAGGTACATCCTGTTACATTCTGTGTAGTCATTAATTGCAGAAGGCAGCTCACTCTAGACTTTAAGCAAACAGTTATGTTTGGCAAGAACAGTAACTATGACAGTGTACTCTTCCTGCATGAGCTCAGTTTACAGCAATTTTTCAGGGTGGAAAAGCAGGGTATTCTGTTGGACTCAGCACACCTTGGTATCTCAATAATGGTATCTCAGATCTGTCAGACAAAAAAAGGCACACTAGAATAGCTTGTAGTATGGTCAATGATTTTTCTTTTGCATGAGATATGGCTAGCAGGGTCCTTCTTTAAAAAAATCTATGTTGATTTACCCAGATAAGTTTTAGTGCAACTTAACTTTGTGTTATCTATGTTTCCCTCATTTCACAAGAACAAAGGATTTAGACATGACATAAGAACTAAAGTTTTCACCTCAATAGCCTAGACACCAATCATGAACTGGTACATACGCTGTGGTTGATGTAACATCTTGCCAGCTTTTGGTAATGTTCTGCCTTAGTTCCTGTAGGGAGTTTATTCCCAGTTTTCTCTTGATTTCTGCTAGATGCTTCTCTTTGGCAGCCAGCACTTGTGAGAGCGTCTGGATTTCCTCTTCCACCTGTGACAGGAGAGTTGATGAGAGGTAAGCCAACAAGAAATATACCCAGCCATTTAACTATGTATTTTTTAAAACATCTACTAGACATTAGTACTGGGAGGGCTAACAGGTTTTAAACATTGCCTCACAGTCATTTCAATACTAAAAGGGAAATCCAACATAGTCTATAACAAGAACTAGTAAGAAAGTAATCTACCTACAGCTACCTGTTACTGCAATATGTACAAGGATGTTGGTAACTAAAAGACTGTATAGTTAGAAAACATTACCTATGATATGTTAATCTTGAAGATTAGTCAAACCTGGGACAATTGCCAAACCTGTATTCTACTTCCACGTCAGATGAGATACCAAGGTGTGAACAGTATCAGGAAGCTCAGAGCATGTCTGACCCATGCACAAGTTTTGTCTCCTTGCTTGAACAAAAAGGTTCTTTTGTGGCTTAAGCCGGTAACTGCAGACTGGATCCAGCCATGGGAGTTCCTTCCCCAGATCAGGGGTGGAAATGGGGGCAGACTGAGCACTTAAAACTCACACAGCCACACAACAACAAATACATAGCAGCTGCTCTGCAACTTGAAAACTTGTATTGCTCCTTCTTTACTCAGGTGGTCACTTACACCTCTCCCATAAGCACGATCAGATCATGACTAGGATGTCAAAGCAGTTTTACTATGTCATTCTGTGAGCTATATAGATGTGACAGAGGCACTAAGGCCTTATGTACAAAGGCAAGGGCATACCTCCAACCCTACTTCCTCATCCAGACAGGATCACCCAACTTTAGAGAATAAGGCTGCCCACTCATTTAAGCTCCTTTGAGGAAATACTACTACCCTCAATGTACCTTTGTTTTGGATATCTGTCTGAAGTCCAGCGTGACATACCCTACCAAGACCAGATTACCCTCACCATCTTTGGCAGGAAATGATACTCAGGACTACCAAATACAAGACTGCATTGAATGTGCTTATTTCTCAGCTAACCTTCATTTGCCAACCTTAGGCTTAAGTCATTGTCTTTTACGATGTCCTAAAGTCACACAGAGCTACTAACAAAAAAAGACTGGCAGCCCAGTGAAGTTGGACTTTGAAACTTTTGAAATGCATGTATCAAGCTTGAATACTTGACTGTCCTTCAGAGTGCTACTTTAACTTGCTCTTAAAAAATTCTGCTATGGACAACAGTAACATGGTTAGAAAAACAGTGCCTTTGCATCAAAACATTCTTCACGAAAGAAACAGCTTTAATTACTCCACAACACTTGAGACAATACCTGGGTTTTGGCTCCCAACCATGTTCCCTTTGACTGCTTATTTACCCACTTCTCACTTGAGGGAAACAAAGGGTTAGGTACTTATGCATCTTGGTTTAAGATGTGTACACTCAGCACTTCCAGCTTAATTCCTTATCACTAGAACTGGCTGTTCCTTTCTCCCTGACACCTTCCATTTCCCTCTATACAATACAAAGGAGTGCCATACAAGGCTTCAGACACTCACATGTAACTATGCAAAACATTAACTGTATGTTCAAAGACAGCATTATCCCAGATTTTCATCCTCAAAACAAATTTAAGAGCTATTTGCAAAAGAATTACCTTGGCAAGCTCTTTTCTTAGCTCGTCCTGTTCTTCTTCTGAGAGTGTTTCTGCCATACTGACTGTAGCAGCAGCATCCTCTCCAACCTCAGGTACAGAGTCACTTCTCAGCAGCCCTTAAGGTGAATAAAGCATTTAAAGTCAGATTACCACGTGTGCCAAACAGCCGGCATGTAGGCTTTTGTACCTGTGAACAAAGAAAACTGTTAAGAGGACACTAAAGTCATGCTCCTCAAGTGCTACAGCAGACAGGGAAACAAGAGCATTTTACATCTCATTCCATCAAGCTGTATTAAAGCTCAATATAATTGCAACCGCTGCCATAATAGGAGACTGGTAACATGTTGACAACACATTCCACTACTTTGTGAGAGAAACCACGTCCCAAACAATGTCTGCTACACAACCTCTGCCCAGGAGTCAGTGCGCACTCTGATCTCTCTCACTCATCTGGCACAGAAACTTTGGAAGCAGCGGAGGTGCTCAAGGCCAATGCAGAGACTCCCTGCCTTACTACTCTCTGGGTCAGATTTAGAAATATCCATTCTGAGCACATTTGGAGCAGCTACGGCGACAAGCAAGGTTCACGACACTGAAGAAAAATAATGCACTGCAAGTACAAACCCTTCCTCTGCACCCTGCTTGAACTCTCTGTCCCTGTAACTGGGACCACTGTGGGCAGAGAGCTGCAGATATCATGGAACTAGAAGTAAGCTGCCGATTTGCACCTGGGCATTAAGACAAATGAGAAGCCCAGAGACAGAGCTTGGAGCAAAAGGCTGTCACTTCAAGACAAAGGAGTGTGCTGAGGAGAGACTGAAGAGGATGTGCATCTACTCATACTACTTCCCCTTCCAAATCCAGAAATCAAAAGTCTGCAGAACTCCTGTATAAATCACAAACATCCCTATGGTCTTCCTTAATTTTGCATTCACAGCTTCAGGGAAAGGAAGGAGGATGATATGATTTGTATTCCTATGATGCATTCACTTGAAAGATTCATTTATTCTTAGTCATTAGTGTTTGCAGTAAGATCACTTTAAACACCTTTGAATGCAACAAACAAAATTTCCAGCAAAAGATTTCTCATTTTGAACCTTTGTAGTTGACACTTTAACATACAGCTTGCCAGAATTGAAGAATTCTGTTCTAACTGCAGAGACACCGGTTTGCAGGGAGACTGCATGCTGGAATGGCTGTGGATTCCCAGAAGTAATTTGCTGTTCAAGAGGTAAAATAACTTTCATGATAATAAAAAAAGAAATTAAATAAAAATCTTAAAATACAAGAGAAAAACAACAGGATTGTTTGTTAATAAGGAGAGAGGGTGACTGTGAGTGTATGTACATATATATGTGTATAAATGTATATAAATATATAATTCATCTAAGTTGAGGACATATTAAGTAATGTTTCCTATTAACCACTATAATAATTAACCATATAAAATTCCATCCTAATTTCAGCAGCTCCTGATGGCACTCCAAACCATCATTTGGTCTGGGAATCCAAAAACTCACTAATTTTCAATGAGATCACCCCTAGGATTTTGCTGTGAGGTTTGATATCAAACAGTTACATCACAATCAACTGACAAGTCAGGGGGAAAAAAAGATTCTGTGTGTCTGTAATTAGTTGTAGGTATTCCATGAAATATGCTCCCACCAGCCATCAAGTCTAAGATAAGAAGCAGCCTTGATCTTGGTCAAGTTACTGAACTCAGTTAAAGTTCAATTCCACAAATTCTTTCCAAAGCAGTTACGTTTTCTGCCTGTATTTGTGTCCAGAATACTCGCCCTCCAAAAGCACACTGCTACATGGACAGAACACTTGTAAATGCTGGTACCACAGAATACACCTAGGAGAAAGCAAACAAAAACAAATTCTGCACTTATTCATGAGATCTATACCATGTTTTCTCAGAGATTTACCTGTGCCTTCTACACAAATATAATGCAGGTCCTTATATGAGTTTCCAAGACACTATTTTCTGGCAGAAAGAACTTCAAGTCTAATGCCCACACCAAAGCACAGCACTGCAGTACCTTAAAAAAGTATTATGGCTCATGTCTCACAACCAGGTAACTTTTTGTTTATACACCAACATATTTCCTTTCTTTAACTATTAAAAATGCCACACCTTTTTGTCAACTTCCTATTTAACCTATTAATTACACATGCCTATACCAAAGAAAAACTAACTATGTAAACTGCATTTTCCCCTGACGCCCTACAACCTCCCACCCAAGTGTGTTCACCTGCAATTCCTGACCTTGTTCTCATCTGTGGGCCCTTCAGGGACCACAGAGCTTGTGTTGCAAAAGCCATTTCTGAAAGTTTGCAAGTACCAGAGACCACACTGACTCCAGGAGCATTAGCACATCCAGCTGAAAGCCCATTTAATCCGATTATGAAGAGTCATCTGGATTATATCACCAAAAATAGATCCAGTGAATCCACCAGCAGGGAAACATGCTGGCTTGCCCCCTGCAGCAATAGTTTCTGTGTTGGGAATGTACCTTCTCTTTGAAAAACTAGCGTTTTAAGAAGGTTTGTCCTGCTTCTTGCCTACTACACTGAATTTACGACATAATCCTAAAATGCAAGGGAATGATCTCTCCTCCCCTTCCCATTTCTAGATCTTTTAGGAAGACAGGAAGTCACTGCCAATTGGGAGTCCTCACACCTGCACACCTGACCAAGCCTTCTCTCCTCTCTTTGCCTTCTGACCCTCTCCCATTTATTACTTTTTCTTGAGCTCCATATGAAGTATGCAAACACCTTCCCATCAGTATTCATTCTGCCACCTCCTCTCATGCCCTATCACTGTTCACCTCTCTGTTCACTCGGCTCCCATTCCTCAGTTCAATACTTGCAGGACACAGGGTTCATCCATGCTATGGGAATGCCGTGCTAAACCATCCCACCAAGGAGCAGCTGTCTACACAGGTAACAACCCACAGACCTCCACAGTGGTGTGGCTACAACCCAAATATAACCCATAAACTAGGGCTGACAGCCAACAAGATCCTGGATTTGAGAAAGCTTCTACGGAAAGCACACCTTAGACCTTTCTATGGGGTGTGGGGCTAAAACCCAAGCAATCAGCCCTCAGCCAACAGGTGGAAATACTTCATTTCAAACTATTATTATGAGAGCATTTCTCATTTGTGGTCTTTTTTCTACCAACAGAACTGTTGTTATTTTATATTGTTAAGTGTAATAGTTATTATTATGGCTTTCAACTTGTTACCCTTTGTTATGTTAATTGTCTTGCACCTTCATAGCTGCAAAGGACTTAAAATTCAGTTATTTGGTACTCTGCTATAACCACGTTTAACTGAGTATTTCACATCTCAAACTCCTAAACAGAGTAAAAGTTCAGTTTGAGGGGAAAAAATTGGAAATACTTAAATAATACTGAGAAAACTTACCTAGCTAAAGGTCAGGTTTTAGGTCTGTATTTGTAAGACTAAAATATTATCCCAGTAGTTTATTAGATCTATTTAAATGAACCAAATAAAGACATGAACAAGTTTGTTGATTAGGACTCCATTGATCACATTCAGGGAAATGGCACTTAAGTCCATATTATTCTGCCAGGGTAGGCAAAGCACTGGAGACATTCAATTTTCACTCACTTTTTCTGATTTGAGGTTTGCTTTGGTCAGTTTCAATCCAAATTCATACTCTGTTTTGGCCACAAGTTTCTACCTCTTTCTGGCCTGAATTCAGAGATCAGCAACACCCAGGGGCAGTTTAAGGAAGTCCCCAGTGATTTTGGATGAGCAACCTTGTGGTGGGAGCAGAGGAGCCTCCACAAAGCTTTCTCTTTAAGTGACATATTCTGTGTCAAGCGCTCAGAGTGAGCACTTTGGCTACCACTATACAGCTGGCAAAACTAAAGAAAAAAGGTTGTTGTTGTAGTTCAGGAGAACAAGCTGTTACATGATTTTAATATCACTCCAACATTTGAGTAATGTGCAGTGCTACAGAGGATATTTATTTTACAATATATAAGAAGAATCAAATTTAAGCACTTCCCGTTTATCTCAGTGAAAAAGCCAAAGTGAGACATATTTTTTTCAACTCAGATGAGAAAGTTCTTGGGCTTCTCCCAAACACTAATTATATACTCCTTCAAAGTGAATGCAAAAAAAAAAAAAAGTCCAGCAAAGGCTGGTGAATAAGGTGATACATCACCACCTGATACAGAGGGCTGCTCTCCCACTCCTTTAGAAAGGTGAGAGATGCACTAACTGTAAAAGTGAAAGCTGACCACTGTTCCCAATAGCCCCTAGCTGTCCAGGTTCACCAAGGGGGTTGGTTTATTTCACACAGAAGTTCCCCAAGGGATGCATGTTTCCTTAAGATTTTAAAGAACAAGTCCACCAAAAAAGCTTAACACCTTAGTAATTCTGCTTTGCCCCACCTGAAGTAGGTCTAAGCTTTCTATATTTAAAATTACTTTGGAAGATTACATCTGGCAGTGAGGAATGGAAAGGAAAGACAATAAAACCAGATTAGCAAGTGTTGGGAGGCACAGCTGCAGGTGTTCTGTAGAGGTAACCAGCTAGAAAATTGCAGGGTTAAGCACTAGACAGATGCTGCCGCTGCTGGAGCACAGCACAGGGGAGCACAGGTGCAGTTAATATCTGCAGGTGTAAGATTTACAGCATTTTAAATGCCAGGTGCAACAGAGTAAAGGTAAAAGAGGCCAACTTAATTAATCAGTGAGATTTTCAATACTAAGGCAAAAGCAGATTTTAGGCTATCCAGAGCTCCGAAGCCCTGCTAAGAATGCAATTCCTACCTCCCCCCGCCCAAAATGCCAATAATCACACTAGGCCAATTACTCCAATCTTGCAGAAGTTGCCTTTTGTTTCCTTATTTCTTTTGCTCAATTCGTTTTCCCTCAAACTGCCTTTCCACTGAAGAAATAACAAAATAAGGTAAAGCTTGTAAATGCATAGCACGTGAGATATTACCTCCATGACACAATGAAGCTAAGAAACTATCAAATTAACAGCAGGTCAACTTTTATAGATTTCTAATTTGAGAAGTTTATTTTTACAGATATTAATCACTAAGCCTCACTTGCAGAAATTTTGAAAAAGGAAGAGAAGGAAGTTACCAGACTTTGCCAGTGTAGGTGATCCAGGTGGAGACAGGTTTATGCTAGGCGACAAGTAAAGATAGTTTCTATTCACTCCAGCATTGAAATCGAAGGGTGATTTGTAATCCTCACACAGATCCATGCCAGACAGTTCAGAGCACGCAGTCATCCTCTTCTTCCACCAAAGCATTCATCTTCGCTTCTTGGGGTGACCCAAGACAGCAGGATTCAGAAACCCTCCATTTCTTCACATGACACTCACTATACCTCCTCATGAAATTCAGCTCTGTTACAGATGAGAGAGCCGTCTAGCAAGCGAATTCTTAGCCATCTTGTAGCTCCTGCTGTTTACATGGCACAAAGTTAAGTTCCTGTAAATTTGTAACTGGGGCTGGACTTAAACAGACCGTTCCTTTGATAAACATTCACAGCACACCCACTCGTGGCTTCTGGAAGAGCCCTGGTCCTCTGCAGAACTGCTTCAAGAATTTTCAATCATTTAAATAAAAAAAGGTCAGCTGACTGCAGCTACACCAGGATATCCTTAATCTTCTAGGACACAAAAGGATTACTAGCCGTAATCTATCCTATATACCATCTGTGTTGGACTTTTTTCCTCTGATTAATGGAAAATTCTGCGTGTGCAACTATTTCTCCAGCTGCTTCCATCAGTGCAATAGCCAGTAGTGAGAATGTAGTCTCTGCTGCCCAGGTATCACACTGCAGTGCAAGCTCAGAATAGGAGAGAGCAGCACTCCTCTCTGAAGGCTGGGCTATAAACACTACCTAGGGGTTTTGATGAACATGCTAACGTGCATTATGATTTTTGCCCACAAGGCTAAACATATCTTGGTCTGAGGGTTTTTTGGAGTTTTCTTTGTTTGTGGTTGTTTTGGTTTTTTTAATAATTTATTGAAGTGCATTGCCCTATATCCTTGGTGCTTCAAGCAGCACAACTTAAAACAGCCAGTTATGACAGGAACTGGTAACACTGAAATGCACTGCCTGATGAAATGTATTTATGTTTTGACATGTAGACAATACTGAAAGATCAACTTACGTAAGCCCTCTATCTGACTTCATGCTGGGGGTTTAAGATCTAACCCTGGGAAGCAGAAATGCTTCTTACCCAAGAGGCACTCAGCATAGTTTTGCAGTGCTTCACTTTTTTTTTTTTATTTTTCTTACAAGGTCAGGTTCTTTCACTGAAATCACAAGCTCACTAGCAGCATAGATCACCTTTACAGCTAAGCAGTGATTTCCTCCCAACCCCATACCTTCACCTGGGATCTCCACTGCAGCCTGTACACAGAGGAGAATAATGAAATGGAAGTTAAACATTTCCTCCACTGTAAGTGTGATGTATTCAGAGAGAGCTGATCAGAGACATTATTCCAGAGAAGCGAAAGAGCCCTGCAGCATACTGAAGTCAAGACCAGGCAATGTATTCCCTGGGCATACAGGAATAAAGCAATACCCTTCCTGAAGTTTTAACTTTCCATTTCCACTGCAGTCATCAGGCACAGGAACAGACCTTCCAGCTAATTAAAGAGCAGTTCCTTTAGGCTGCAGACCTACATTGGCTTCTGGTGCAGACTACCTGAAGGCTCAAAACAATGAGAGTGCTGGAGCCTGAAACACAGGTCTCTGCTATTTTCCAAACCCACTGAAAAGAAAATATAAGGCCCTTCTATGTTTCTGACACGTGGCTATGGCATCTGCCAGAAACACTGCAAAGTTCTCCTGACAAAGGTCAAAGCTTTGCTCACAGATTCTGGTTAAAGCATCCAAAGGCAGCAGAGAACTGTAACAGGCTACAATAATACACTCTATTAACCAAGCTGACTAATAAAAATAGCTACTGATTCTGCTTTGCAGCTTTCCCTGATATAACTCAGCAGTCAAGGACTGCCTTCTGTCCAAAAGGCTCAGGGAGTAGTTGCACTAACTGGGATAGGCAAAATGACAAGTTATCAGATGTCGTACAAAGAGTAGGGTGTTTCTACCTTCACTCTCCCAACACAGAGAGAGAAGGTGAGGCTGCCTCCTAGGACTTTTTCCCAATCCCAGAGAATCATCCAGTGTAACACCAGTCAATGCTAACAGACTATGACAACAGCAAGTAGCTATTACAGGGGAAAAAAAAACCTTGTGAAGATCTGTTGATCCCTGCTAACAATCAAGAATACCATTTCCTGACCAAAGGTATTTACTGTTTACTGGAGTCAACACTTACATTCTAGTCTTTTCCAGGAAATTCCCTGCACCTACTTTTACCCCTTACCATTCAAAAAAATCTGGTACTTTTCCTGCATCTTTATTGTGCAAAAGTTGGTTTCATAGAGACATCTGGATTGCCAGACCCAGACCACTGATCTGGCCTGGTCTGCTACCACTACAGACATAAGCGTATATGGGCCAAACTCTCAAACACATCGTCAGTGTAGTCAAAGAGACATGTACAGGACACTGCCACCACTGGAACATACATTTGGCTTAGAAGAAAGATTTGACAAACTACAAATCTGAGCCTCCACATGAGGCTGAATTCTGGTTTTGCCCTGACTTACACAGAACCTGAACAAAAGCCCTGAAGTCACCCAAGAAACTTCTAGTTTTTAGAAATATTACTAAGATCATTGCCAAGAGAGGGACCATGCAAGCACTTCTCACTTCGAATTACCGTCTTTGCTCAGACTAATCTTGCTTATAGTGGACATAGAGATGGGCTGCTATGGCACCTCCCAAACTCATCACCTAAACACACCAGATTCCTGCTCCCTTACCTGCACAAGTCAATGGGAATGTTGCTCCTCACTTGTTCTCAGCTACAAATCCTACCTGGTGATGAAGGAAGCTGTCTCACTGAACAGGCTTCTTCCTCATCACTTAGGGAAGTTTGATGGTTTTCACTCTGAGGTACAAGTCAGTCCAGCTGTAAGGAGAAAGAACTGCAGTCCATCCTTCCAAAACTGCTGTAGGACAACTTCTAGGCTGTCATCCATAACTCATCCACTTCAGGGAAGACAAGTACTCCTCCGCCAGCCATAACAATCAGTTTATCTCCTCCTTCTCCAGTAGATCCTTAGTATACCCAGAGATTCAGGGCAGAACAAGGTAGCACTCCCTCTATACTGGCTAAAGGCAGTCTGAAGATAGGCCCTGCCAGCTGTTAGTGTGGTGCAATTTGGAGGAGGAATAAATCCCCAAGAGACTTTCCAAATCAAAGTGATGGCCCAAGAAAACAAAGCAGGATGGGGATGACAAACAACAGCCACATGGAAAAAGAAAGCAAGGTTTAGCTCTGCAGTGTGAAGCTTTTTGACCAGTTTAGCAGCTCTCAACAGTCTGAATGTAGTTAGGCAATGACAGGATAAAGATTTCTCTACACTATGAAAACCACTTCATTATGAGGCCTTTCTAAAGGGCCCTCCCATGACCAAAATATCCTGCTGGATATTCCTGGATCTTCCTCCTTCTCCTCACAGTAATTCAGAGCACATGCAGCTGACTGGAGATGGAACTGAGGCTGTACAACTATACCCTGCTATGGGGACCCTGCCTACCCAGGGCAAGGCACACATTTCAGAGCTGAAACTGAAGTTTAGACTTCTGTTACATGGCTTAGAGTAGTTACTGTGCATGCTCAAGTAGCTCTGCTCTTTGCCCTGCACTGCACATTCAGTTTTACTGCGTACCTTGGTTGTTAATGCAGGTACCAGCTGTGAGCCAGTACCTGAAAAAATCCTGAAGCTTAAGGATGCACCCGCTCTAAAGGCAAGTAGCAGTGGGGTTTTACTGACTATGCAAGACATTAAAACTCAAGAACCAGCATTCGCATGCCCTTAATGCCTCGGGATAACTAAGAGGTTAGAACTTAAATCATCTATACCAATGGCCAGTGTTTGAGAGACTGGCATGAAGGTAGACAACCTTCTGGCAAGGATGCTTGAACCAATTACTGACAAGTTGAACTGAATGCCACGAAGTGGCTCAGGAAGGCTCGGCAAACCTCAGTAAAGCATTACCATCACAGTTCCTACCATTAATCATGCTGTAATCTCCCTGTTAAAGTTAGAGAGTGTCCTTAAAGCTTTCGCATGAACAGTCAGCACAGACTGTACACCTCATGAATCAGAAGGGAGGGAACTCCCATAGCCAGAAAAGCTGTTAAATTTGAGCAAACACGTTTCACCAGATATTTGCCTGCTTAGTCTCAGACATTTTCTTCCTTCAGATATCACCTGCTACCCAGATCTGCAGCTTTCACCTTAGCCCAAGGCTCCAGCAACAATTTAAGCACAGCAATATAGTATTAAAGCACTTCTACTTTAATGGCAGCTAAGCAGGGATAAGATGTTTATGGTAGTCTTGCAGAGAAACTGGTTTCCCCACATTTAGGTCTAGGGGAACAATAGTTTGTTCATACATGAAAAAGTTTATCCCTTTTTCCCTAGAGAAACCAAACCCTGCTCAAGTATGACTGAATACCCTCTCTGGGGTTTGAAGAAACTGAGCTATGTTCTCAGTAGTGTTTCATACAAAGAGTTAAATTCAAAATGGAAAGGCCACCACTAGTGTCTCAGGATTGGAGGAGTGCAGAGGCTACCCTAGCATATGATCCAAACAACACTTTAGACAAACCTACCCAAATAACCAATCCACAAGGTCTGTGCCTAATCTGAGTTATGCTGTTATGTAGGCACCTTCCCCATCGTGAACATCCTGCATTTGTGTCCTGTTTATGCATGGATATACCAAACTTGTGCCCCACAGCCCATACTTTTGGCAAGGCTATCATGACTCCAGCACTTAATTCAGCAAGCAAAAGAGAATGAGGGAAGATGAAGGGAAGAGTTTGTTGACAAAGAGGGGGAAGAGGTGCTTGTTCTTTGGAGAGCATGAGAAAAAGATTCAATGTCTTATTTCAAGACTGAATGTTAAGATTCAGCTGCCTGCTCAGCCTATACTTGATTTGAATTTCATCTTCTGAAGTCTGATCAGAGGCAAGACTGACTGAAGACCTTCCAGTAACTGTGGCTGGGGCAAATACTTCCACTCAGGTCCTCCACCAGCCCCATCTTTCCTAGGTAGATCCCAATCAGGCAGCAACAGTCAGGCCTCTCTCCTCACTCTGAGCTTTATAAGGCATAAGCCATTTTAAGAGCCATAAAGCTACTTAAGCATCTTAAGCCAATCTAGGTTCTGTAGCATCAATTTGATCTTCTAAGTCTTACCAGTTTACAGACAAGTAAAGTCTTTCAGCACCTGATCCGCAGCCTTAAAACTGCATGAAGAGAGAAAGATGCCATGAAGCAATAGGACAGAAGCCCAAACACCAAGCAAGCCTGAAATTTGTATATTAATGCTCTCAATTCCACATTATGCTCTCTCCCCTCCCTTTAACAGTAGACACCTCTTCAGCCCCCCAAGACTGGTGCATGACATGAATGGAGCTGCACAGCTACAGCAGTTGCTGAACAGTACAAGCACAGGCTTTTCCAGCCCTGTTAGCAATGGTCAGCAGAGCGCGGCTTAAGGGGTCAGGCATTTGCTGTCTTCTACCAGAGTGCAATTCAACACCATAATATTAATCTCATTACTTCAGCCTCCCCCCATGTGCTTTCTCTGGACAACCTCCCCATGATTCAACTACATTGCCCATTATTGTTCTTTGTATAGAAATATCTTCTCCAGCATTTTGTTAAGCTTAAATGCTGCCTTCAGTTACTCTCAGTAAAACAAACAAACAAAAACCCAAACAAAAAACCCATCACCAACAACCACCACCTCTTGTAATGATCAGAATTCTCCCAAGATGTATCTCCCTGCAACACAAACACTTCTGAATATTAGAAGGATCATGAAGTTGCTAGTATTGCTCTTTTCTTAAACAAAACTCTCAGTCCGCAGTATTTCAGACAGCTGACACATGTCTTGGCAAAGACAGCAGTTCTCTCCTCCTCTCAATCCAATTATAAACTTAGACTAATTTCCTGAAATCTTGTGAGGGAGTAGATCCACACTTCAGCATATTTTGCCACTAGACAAGCTGATACCACAAGAAGACTCTTACTCCATTCATATCAGACAAAATTCTCTGTATTTGTACTCATTCTCCATTAACTTGCAGATGTTCAAGCACTTTTAAGACTTTCATTAGGCAGAAGTGCCTGGTTTATGACAAAGCTTTGTGTCTCAAACAGTGGTCAAGGCAATCACATTTGTCAGCTCCAGCAATAACAGGTCAAAAGTTACCCAGCCCACAGACAGGGTCCAGGCCAAAGGATACAGTAGCCAGCACACCACAACCAGTGATCAGGTCGGGCACTGCATCAGCTTTGGAGAAGTCAGACCAAACTCTGCAAATATAGAGGAACATTTCCAAGTGAGATTAACAGAGTCAAAACACTGTCAGGTAGATTTTAGAGGATTTTATTTAGTTATTTCACTTCAGCAACTTATCCAGTTATGCTGCCATTCTCTTGAGACTTGGATCCCTGTTAAGAGACTGAACCTGTCAAAAAAGCTGCAGAAATAGTGCTGAGCTGCAGTTAGATGACACTTGGAAAAGACTGGGAAGAAAAGGTTATGGTGCAGAAGGGGATTGTTTCAAACAAAGTTTTTGGTATGTAACCTTGCAATCTTCTTAAAACTTTACTTGATGAGTCAGATTAGAGCAACTTCCAGCCTCTCTCAGAAGAGAAGTCTGCTCTTCTGCATTCTTAAAGAAAACCTCCCTCTTTTAACACGGTATCCCAGAGCTTCCATTTCTGAAAAGCAGCTCCAGAAAAGTCCACCACCCCCACCACACAGTGTCAGGTCCCACCATGAAAATTATACCGAGGTTTTAAGAACAAAGCAGATTTGATTACACATTAAGCTGAATCACACAGTGTGGTATCTAAAAGAACGATCCCCAAGGAAAGCATGATCTGTAGTTTTAGCAGTAGCCTAATAATACCAGCAAACAACTCTTCAGCAAATAGGCTTATGGCAGACAGTAGTTCCCACCCTGCAATTACAAAGTTTGTGCCTGGATTTAGTGTAGCACAGAAATTGCATCATTTACTATCAAGGGCAGAAGTACAGGTACAGAAGCAAACAAGCAGCCCACAACTGGAAGCAAGCAATAGGGCCCAGGGTAAGTACTTCACAAAATATATCCTTGGAGATATTCAAAAGCCATCTAGACATGGTCCACGGACATGGATATTAGAGACCAGTGCTCTTAAATATCTTTATCAGTGATGTAAATAGTGTGATCGAGTCCAGCCTCAGCAAGTTTGCAGATGACAAGAAACTGAGTGGTGTGGTTGACACAACAGAAGGAAGGGATGCCATCCAGAGGGACCCAGAAAAACTTGAGAAGTGGGCCCATAAGAATCTCATGAAGTTCAGCAAGTCCAAGTGCAAGGTGCCGCACCTGGGTCAGGGTAACCCCTATTACGAGTACAGGCCATGAGAAGGACTTGGGGAGTGCTGGTGGACGAGAGGCTGGACATGAGCCACCAGTGTGTGCTCCCAGCCCAGAAAGCCGAACACATCCTGGGCTGCATCAAAAGGGGAGGGTGGCCAGCACATCAAGAGAGGAGATTCTCCTCCTCTACTCTGTCCTCCAGAGATCCCCCTGGAGTACTGCATTCAGCTCTTGGATCCTCAGCAAAGAAAGATGTTGACCTGTTAGAGCAGGTCCAGAGAAGGGCCACAAAGATGATCAAACGGCTGGAACACCTCTCCTATGAAGACAGGCTGAAAAAGATGAGATTGTTCAGCATAGAGCAGAGAAGGCTCTGGGGAGACCTCATTGCGGCCCTCCAGCACCTAAAGAGGAAGATCAGCTTTTTACACAGGTAGATAGTGGTAGGACAAGAGGAAACAGTTTCAAACTAGAAGAGGAGAAATTCAGAGTAGACATTAGTAAGAAATTCTTTACTGTGACAGTAGTGAGGCACTGGAACAGCTTGCCCGGAATGCTGGATGCCCCATCCCTGGAAGTCTTTGAGGCCAGGTTCGATGGGCTCTGAGCAACATGATCTAGGGGGTGGCATCCCTGCCCATGGCTGAGGGGTTGGAACGGGCTGAGCTTTAAGGTCCTTTCCAATCCAAACCACTCTATGGTATGGTCCTGGGTAACCAGCTCCAGGTGGCCCTGCCTGAGCAGAGGGGTTGAACCAGATGGCCTCCAGAGGTCACTTCCCACCTTAAACATCCTGTGGCTGTACACAATGGCTGTAAAAAGTCACAGGCTGCTCATGCAGATGCTATAAAGATCTTCCAAGGACCTCTCCTCTTCAGGAACACAAGGGGTCCTGGCACCCTACCTCAAGGAAGGTTTGTGGCCAGCACTTCACTTTGTGAAATAAGTTTGCAAATACCTACCTGCTGACAGAATTAAGTTCCATTTTCTCCCATGTTTCTAATCTGAGGTATGTACAGAAACTTTCCAGGAGACTTTGCACTTCCACACATCTCCCCAGCGTATGGGAGTATTATGATGGCTGACAAGCAAAGCAGAAGCATTTGCTGCAGTAAAGACTATTTTGACTTCAGTTAGGAATCTGCAGGAAAAAGGTTCCTAGATACTGGGAGGAGAAAGAAGTCCATCATTTGCATAAGAAGGGCAAACTTACATTTTGCTCACAAAATGAATGAGCAAGCAACTTCCTGAGCCTGACACTGATTCCAGACATAGAAGAAGCTCTTGGCAAATATGAAAGCCATTCACTTCCCCCTGACCCCCTTTCCCCAGGAGGGAAGTGAATGTATGCTTCTGCAGCAGGAAGAGTTCACTCTTGTACACAAAGAAAAACTTTAAGTAGACAATTTAGCTATTAGCGTTACTATGTTAAAGCTGCCTGATAGCAGGAGCCTCTCCACTTCTTCCCTGTATCAATTAAACAGAGGCCAAGGAAACTAGAACACATGAAGTCTTTGAATTCCCTTCTCAGACTCCTCAATTTATTCTGCATCCACCCCAGTGCAGTTTCCTTTCCTCCACCAACTTCCCCTAGCACTTGCTCTCAGGTTCCCCTAGCAAAACTCCTCAGTCCAGAAAAAAACTGACACAAAAGCTTCCAAACGTGTCAGTTCATCTAGAGATGTCAGCTTACCCTTGAAAAGCACTGGGAGAGTCACTTCTGTGCTCGGGACACAGTAATTTTTAGCACAGTTGCACAGCTAGCTCCAAAATAGAGCACAGTAATCTCCTGGTGGGCTTCCACAAAGAATGAACATGTAACACCAACAGCAGTGACATTTCCTAAATGTACTGCTAATTTTACCATCAGAAGACAAGTATGGAAAGCTCCATCTTGTCAAAACAGCCATCTCCAGTTGACATAATTCCAAATCTCCCTACCATAATGAAGGAAACAGCTAGCTGCCTGCATTCTCATGAGATCCAAACCAAATTCCTAAATGCAGGCAGTACTCAGATACTTTCACCCCTGACAGCCTCACTGTAGATTTGGTGACACTTACTGGAAGCATAATTTTGACTTCTACTGTTACACATACACCCACTGTGAGGCACACTGCTCAGTGGCAGCCTTCACACAGAAACCTGTCAACTAACCTTTTGCCAGGTTCTTTGGACACCTAACCTTATTTTTTTCCTGCCTAATCCCCTCATTGGGCTACCTTGCCCTTGTCCAGGCTTATGGCATCAGCTGGCTTAAAACATCCAAACAATCTATCACAAGTCAAGGTACTTAATACCACCCTGGAGCCATTTCAAGTAAGCAATCACAGTGAAGACAACCTTGAGCTTCTAACTTACCCTTTTTGTCTTCAAACTCACCTTTAAGCTTACTGCAATTAAAATGTGGAAATTTGTTTGAAAACTTACAGCTGAATGCAGCCCTTATTGCACACGCTCTTGCCAAACAGAAGTGGCCATGCTCAAGTTCCTAGGACACCAGTTACTTGCCTCCCAAGAAGCACAAACTTTTCTAATTTCTCATGTCTTACAGCTCCCTGCAGTCACATCACTTTCGTGCAAACTGCAAAGCTGTAAAAACATAGGTTTTTTTTTTTTGCCAAAGCTTCCACACACAAGTTACTGGTTGCATGGTTTAACTGCACTCCTGCTGTAGCCTGGCACCTTACCAGCTAGCCAACTCAAAGACGAGCTTTTTGCTCATCTGGTGACATGATGACAGGCACCAGGTTGATACTGTTTTCCCATCTTGGGCCTTGACTAAGTTTAAATTTAGACTAGTGCTGTCAAACAAGAGTAACTGTGTAACACCAATTTCCGGAACACGAGGAACTGCAAGAAGCAAGCTATGCAGAAATCCTATTAACATTTTTGCTCTTGGCTTATCTGAGCATAGTGTGAAATGTCTGTGAAAGTGCACTAATACAACAAATATGCAGTCATATATATATGCCCCAGAAATCTCTCAGGTCGTAAGAACATGCTCCTGATCCCTCTTCCTCCAGTCAAATCACACCTTTAGACTAGTAATGGTTTCTGCCACAAACCCTTCAAGAGAACCAGCCTGTACATGAGGTACCAAAAACCAGACAATAGACACTGAGCCAGCTACACAGCTTATCCAAGCAGATAAACCCATAATGAAGACAAGCCCTTACTACTCATCTATATTTCTCACATTGCAGAGTTTTGGTAAGCCCTTCTAACAGCAAGAAAATAGGACCTAACAAAGCAGTGCTAATGGCACATCACAGATTGTTGGTACAAAGCATTTGTGCAGCAGTTCACTGTTACTGGGTATCTCTCACTTGAAAACCCAGAGTAAGTTGTGTTGTTTCCCCTGTAGCATCAAACGAGATACCTTACCTATTCCTTTACAGTCCAGCATTTTACCAGTCACCCATCCAACTGTATAGGGCTTGAAGTGTCCTATTCCAGATGGAGTTTGGCTGCTGCTTGCCCACACTGCTACATGGCATACCCAGCTGGGCAGCACCCACTCCTGCAGTGCTTCCAAACTGATCTGGAGCAATGGCTGTCACTAGTTAAGGGACCTTGGACTGCATTCTGCAAGGGCTGCAAACTGAACAAACTCAGGACCAGGGCTTGAATATTTCTGCACTGCTCTTAATCCCATTAAAGAGATGAGGGAGAGTCCTGCAACTTCTCATGCAACGCCCAGCAGCAATTCACTACCAAACCAACTGCACTGACTAGCTTTTTTCTGTTAATATAATGCAGATAACGCATCAACCTTTAGAGTATTATAACCACAGAAGTTGCCAGTATATTAATAAGTACGCTGAGATTTTATCCAATTGATATGTCCTTGACTGACTTTCAATGCTGCTTGAGCAGAGTAAATCCTGTTAAGAGACATTTGCCCTTACTCCAAGTCAGACTAGGACAGTAAATTAAATGAAACTGTTATCCTAGAGAGATACTGCTGTCACACAAATCAACAATCATAAAACACTAATCACTCCAACAGCTGAGGAAGGCACAGAAAAGGGTCAAGATTGTTTGTCCAGAGATGATTCCACACAAAGAAATAAAACTTTCAAGGATTTCCAGGTGCTAGAAGACTTGAGCATACCCCCTTCCCTCCAATCAGGCTTTGGACATGAGATGTCACTTTTTGCCTCTGTGTGACATTATAGGCAACTCATATTTCCTTTTTTACAACCTACACAGGTCAGATCATACTGAATCTCTCAAGATTTTGAACAGTATTCACATATTTTTGCACAATCTAGTTGTGTCGCAGTCCATTCCACATAAAGGTAAATTTTCCTAAATATGAGTGTGCTTGGATAAGCTGATCTCCAGACTCATTGTTTATATTTCACAGCAAAGTAAGTAGAACAAGTTAAACCATTCATATTACTGAAGTATATGAGAGTGGACAAAACTGGAAAGACCTGTCTAGATGAACATAAAGTGAGGCAGGCATTTTTCCTGATTCTGGTATAATTGACACGATGGAAACTACAGGGGGAGGGAAGAAGTGCAGTGTTTAAAGGACCGAAGTTCAAAGGATGTGTCTGGAAGAAAATTGAGCTCATCTCTAAGACTGGATGGGAAACGAAAGAAGGAAAGGGGAGGGGGTTGTTTTTGTTGGGGCTTTTTGGTTGTTGATTTTTTTGTTG